>JAWNMY010000015.1:0-1200000 GCA_035043505.1 Drosophila setosimentum | reverse complement strand
TCTTATTTAGAGGGTTGTTTGCATATAGATGGTTTCGCATTGCTTATATTTCAATTAATAGTTTTATTCATTATAAAAATACAAATAAAAAAAAACCGATTAGCTATTTTATTGAAGCCAATAATCAACGACAGCTGAGATCCATAATATAATTTTGATAGGTTTAGAAAGTGAAAATAAAAATGTATTGGGCATATTAAAATCCTTCTATTACTTGTCAATTGAAAATAATCTCTTTTTACTGATTCTTAGACTTCTTACAGCCAGGACCATTGTTGCCTATTTTAAAATATTACTTATTTGAATTTTTTATTTGATTAGATATAATGTTAATTGAAATATTTTTTTATAGTCTTCCCATTTACAATGCTTAATTATTAGTATTGCTTTTACTCATAATAAAAATAATAGAATCTCAAGTACTATTTAAGACACTCAAATTGAATTTGATTTTGAGAGGGTTTATTTGGATTGTAGTTTCGATTACTACTTTAACCATTTTTATTTATTACTATCAATAGCTATAGCTTTATAGAGATAAAAGCGCTTTATTGAATAGTTTAACCTTAACCATTTTATTTATTTTTTGTTTGATTGAGCTGCTTCCTTCTGCTCAGCAATCAGTTGGACAATTCAGCTTGGGTAAATGGTCTCGTCTTGCATAATTAGTCAGGAAACACACCTCAGCACTTGGCTGACTTGGTTGACCAACTCGCCCCGTTGTCGACTAATTGCCAAGTTGACATTGTCTCTGTCGAAGAGTATACTATACGCAATGTGCTGGGCACATCGTTTGTCCGGCTGATCAATTAGCTTTGATATTGTCGTGACATATTAATCGCCTCGCTGAGACAAGAAACACGCGCTTAAGTAGCAAAAATTAGTAAAGACGGAATGCCAACTAGCAACCCAGGCAAAACCAGCATCCAGCTCTGCCTCTCTCTCTCTCTTTCTCTCTCCCTCTCTTTCTCTCTCTCTCTCTGTCTCTCTCTATGTGCTCTCTCTCTCTCTCTCTCTCTCTCTCTCTCTGCACCCCTATATACAGCGCAGCTGTTGGCTGGTCTTCGATTTTCATGGCTTAACACATGTTGACAAAGTAAACAGGATTATGATGCTGTGGCGTACAAGCAATTTGCTAATCCAATCCCCCAACTCCTCTTTATCACGCAAACCCCAACCACCACCCACACCCCACCCCTAGGCGAATGCAGCACAAAAAATAAAAGTAACAAATTGGCAGATTAGTTGTTGACATTTTGGAAAATTAATGAAACAGTGCCGCCTCAAGGCCTACGGCGTTCAAGGCGACCACACCCACAGCCCCCAAAGCCAGCTTGACAAGCTGGCAGCAACCTCTCCCCTCAGTTGGATGACTATTTTATTTACCGCATAATTTTCGTGTTTGAAATTTTGTGCAGGTTTTCACTTTGCATTCCACTGCACACATAATTTAATTAAAAACTTGTTTTTCCCCATCCGTTTTCCGCCTGAATCTATCAAAAAGCTGTGCACACGTATGTGAACTACCCAAGCGTAACAAAAAAAGTGGACTGCATTTCATTTGTTTTTGCAGCGCCTTTATAAAGCATTTCCTTCTTATACCCTGAACACATTGAAAATGGGTAAAGAGGGTATAATGGTTTTGAGCAAATGTAGTAACAGGCAGAAGGAAGCATCTCTAAACCCTTTGAGTATATTCTATATATTCTTGATCAGGATCAACAGCCGAGTCGATATAGCCATGTCCGTCTATCTGCCGTCTATCTGTCAAGCGTTTCTCGGAGACTATATGAGCTAGAGACTTCAAATTTGGAGTATAGGTTCTCGTACCGCGGCGCAGATCAAGTTTGCTTAATTGTATCGATAGCTGCCTCCGTTTCTTGAATATCGATGCATCTCGATTTCCGATAGCAACAAATGAAACAATTTTAAAGGCAGCAACTTAACAAATTAATATATATTATGCATCTGAATACTATTGATCAACCGCCAAAATTTCATCAACATTGGATAAGAAACACCCAAGCTATAGTCGAAAATATATTCTCATATTGATCTCATTTTTATCAGCAGCCGCAAGCATTTTCTAATGCAAAACTTCTTAGAGCAATATTTGCGAATAAAACTGGAATATGTTGAACAACTGGGTTCAGGGTATATCGAAGTCGAGCTCACTCGACTACAGCTTTATGGTTTTTCAAAAGCGCAGCAAAGTTATATAGGATTTAGTAGGATTATTATGGGCATTATACTGTAAAATTCTAAAATGGAATGAATGCGTATAAAATTTCTTGTGGAAACGTTGTATAGGTTGATTTTAAACCAACAACCGCGGAAAAACGAGGCCTCGACTGTAAAAAACACACATATAAGATGGCTTTCCGATGCTAAACGGGCAGATACCCTATATTTTACTCTAGTCTATAATAATCAAAAGCATTTGCATAGATGAATGTCAACTAACCCCTTTTAGCCTAACAAAATACATTTATTTCCTATATGCAGATTCTTTATTATTGCTGGGTATACAAAGAAATAAACAGTGTTGAGTTGAAAAGTGTGGTCCGTTTTGTTAGCCATTACGTTGAACACAGAGCGTAAGATTCTAAAAAAAAATTGCGAAATAATAAAAGGAACTCATAAATGGAAACAGGCCAAAAGAAATTGTGCTTTGTGTTAGCTTTATAAAAAGGTATTGAAAATTAAAATTGTTTAAGTACCAAGTACATTAAAGAACTGTTCTAAAGGTTGCGCTGTGGGAAATGTCAGGAATTACCATACACATCTTAACACCTTTATAAGGGTACTTACTAGAAAATGGAATGGTATGCACTGCGTCTTTCAGCTTTCCTTGCAGATGGTAGTTGAGATTTCATTATATTCTTTTAGAAATGGCGTGCGTTCTTTGACTGAATGAACAAAGATGTTTAATAAGTATAGTCGTCCTTATTGTCGGTTAATATTTCAAATGAGAGCCCAGCTTAAATGCTGTTGAGTGGCATTCCCAAGTGGTTAAAGCTGAACCCAAATATATGGCTGAAGGAGAAATATATCATAGAGGCTGTCACAACAGCTCCATCTTCATCTTTATTATGAGAAGCATTCGCAACCGTACAAAGGAATGTCCCTGCCGGATCTAAGACAGGCATGCCTGTCCAAAGTATTCGTTGGCATGTTATTCAAATGAAAACGTTTTCTATACTCGTAAATCTGAGCTGGAACGGTTCTCAAGGACTTGCGATTCGTCGTTGTTTTTCACCCGCTGTGCGAACGTGCGTTTATGCAATGAAGCGGAGAAAAGGGGCGGGGAAAAGTGAGTGAAAAACAAAACAACATGTCAAAAAATAAATGTACAAAAGACATTTCTGGTATATATTTTTCAAATGAAATATTAGTTTACTTTCAGCGACGCCAACACCAACAACAACCAGCAAAACCAACAACAACATCAACAAAAACCAGCGTCAAACCGTTGACAGGCAGTATGAAAGAGAAAGGAAGCAAAAGATAGAAAGGCGTTGGAGAGGCGGGGGAGGAAGAGCGGCGACTTATTTGTCATTTCTTTAACGATTTCTGCAAAGCAAAGCACAAACAAGCAGACAACCGGACGGATAAGACACAAAATGGCGCAGGCACGTCGAAGCATCTAACTCCATCTCCATCTCCATCTTCACAGCCAAGAACAGAGAGCCTCTTGTAATGGCTGCCGGGAAGATGATGCCACTTCTGCTCAAGTGCCGCAATAAACAAATTTCTGAAAAGAGCAAACGAAGCGACGGCAATGCCACAGGACATCCTCAGGGCTACGTGTGCGGCACAGGTAAGCCAAACAACGGCACGTTGCTGCCACATTTGAATTATGAGTCGCGTGCTAAATTTTACAGCTCAATGTGAACAAAACAAGGCAAAAAAAAAAACGAACAAATAAAAAACATAAATAAAAAAATACCAAAAAAAATTAAGTAATTTTCTTCATACCGATTGTTATCGCAATGTTCGTAGGAGCATAAGAGCGAAAGGGTTGCCACCCTCATCGACATATGTCACACGCTGCTGCCAGGCGCTGAGGCGTGTCAAGCGTTTAGATCAACGCGCCTTGATAGCCGTCGACCGCGTTTTAATGCTAAAATGCCGACACGTAACTCATCCCACATTCAGTGACGCCTACGCCTCAGCACTCGAGAGAGAGGGAGAGAGAGAGAGCCACCCCCCCCCCCCACAAAACCACCCCCTCCCCCACCCTCTTCGATGCATTGTTGACATCAATAAATATTCGCGCACGGCCGCTTCGTCCATCGGAACCAGCACAAAGACCCCCATCAGGCGGTCCTCCCAGCCCGCTATCATCATAACGCTGAAAAGCCATAAACGGCGTAATAAAATTCTGCACTGCCATATGTTCCCCAGCGGGCATTATTTTATTGAGGCATACGGACGACGACGAACGGACTCGCGGACACAATTTGTAGGCACTGTCGCTTTGGGGCGACCGAAAAAGCCCATAAACTAAAGACTTTTAGAATAAATTTAACATATTGTGGCGTTTATCATATAATTTTGGGTAAGAAATAAAATTTATTTTTTTAAATTGGTAATAAAAGAGCTCGAGAGCCCTAATACTCTAATAAATAAAGTAGTGTATGTTTGTGTGGTGTTAAAACTCTATCGAATTTTTTGCTTAAACTCTATTCTGCTAAATGTGAAGTGGTATTGAGTATTTCAAAGATATTGCATTTATTTGTAATTGACAATAGAATTTTATATTTTCAATATAATTAAAATAATTGCAATAATAATTATAATAATAATAAAAACAATAAAAATACCAAAAATAATTTAAATTGTTAAACAAAACAAAAAAAACAGTTCGTGAACGAGAAGGAAAAACTCTATGTATACTCTTTCTGCAAGCCATTTTTGGTATGCTGGAATCCCTCAACTTTAAAAATATATTTTTAAGAAATTTACCGAATTAAATATTAATCTAAATGAAGTGTTTTCAATTTAAGGTATATTGGACTTGATTTTAATTGGTTATTTAAAATAATATATGCATGTACATATTTTCTATTTTTAAAGAATTAATAATAATAAAAATAATAATAATAATAATTGAAAACAAATTACCAAATATATTCAATGCTAAAACCTAAATTTCACTTAAGTTTTTGTTAATTTCAATCCCATTCAAGTCAAGTCGAAATAGACGAGCATAGAAGAAGGAAAATTGAGTATGCGTTGCCTGCCGTTGGGAGACTTCGATGTGGTTAAGCTGGCTGGCGAGCTATGGAGCTTTACGTTCACTCTAAAATAAGCTTTTAATTTAATTAGATTTTTATTTGGTTTGAATGCATCTGCCAGGGTTAGACCACTCTATGCTCGCCAGGCTGGTGTGGCCGCGACGGCCTTCTTGTGCATTAATACGCTGCTCAACGCCAGCCTGTGGATAGAGGAAGGTAGGGAGGAGAAGCAGCAACAGCATATAAAGGAGCACAAAGCACTGTGCCACTGCAACATAGCTAAAACAAAAACAGGTCACTCTGGTGGTGGGGGCATGGAGCCAGACAACATGGCCTGCAGGTATTGCACTCGGTGCTCGGGAATTGCTGGTTGGAGTGACCATTTCCCAGCTCTATTACGGGGACGATTGTGCACTTTGAAGTTGCCGTTTCAAACTGGGCCTAATTTGGCGATAGCCCTTAAAAACAACAGCAGTCCAGACTTTAAGCGAATTCAACTTCAATAACATAGGCTTCATAATGGGTCAAACAAAACCGAATCAAAAGAACACAAACAGTATATGAGTAGAGAGGTTTTCAAAATGCTCGTCGAGTCTGAAAATTAAAATAAAATTATAGTACTTATTATTTAATGTTCAATAAATAAAGTCAGTCAGCCATTAATCCCAAAGTGGACTCATTAAATATCAAGTTTATTAATTACAGCCGTTACATAATTTTTAAAATATAATTAAATAAATGTTAAAACTTAAAATAAAAGAAATTAATTAAATTAAGAATTTGTATATTAAACAAAAGATGAAGTAAAACAAAGGATATAATATGTATATTAGGTCTGGTGATATTAATACGTTAAATATCCCAACATTTATTGTAAGGATTGTTGAAAGTCGCTTTGTAATAGTGAAAATTAAAGCCTTCAGAAAGCAGTCGGAAAATATAGAATATATGTGTAAATCTCTGAAACTGTGAAGTAAGATAATTTGACTTCTTTTAAACACGCTCAGATGTTTCCCGTAAAAATTATTTAAAGTGAAAATACAAAAATTACATATAACTTAAAATTATGCATGCATTTCACTTTTGTTATGTGATTAAAATATAACATGGACAATGTTGGCAAATTTTGACCTTAATACCCTTGACTGTCGGCAATATGCTAAGTATTAATTTTCAAGCTTGAATATTGATCTAAACTCTGGTAAAGAACTACATACATACATATATCCTCATCAACTCTTATTATTGAATAAACACGTCACATACTAAACTCCATGGCTACAAATTAAACAAGTGAATTGTTTGAATGGCAGCTTATCCCTAAACTGACCAAACACAAATTATATTTATGTCATTTACCACGCACACAACCTTACATTCAACACACTGACACATACGCATTCACACATTGAAATAGATGCCCTATAAAACAATAGGCTGCCTCACTTGGTCAATCACACGCATTCTCATTGTTATTATTGTTGTTGCTGCGGTGCTCATTGTTGGGGCTGTGCTTCCATAATCAAATTGGAATCGTTAGCGCAACAAATTGAATCGAATCAATGCTCGACGTGCTCGCATTTAAATAATAGCCAAAGATTATCAATTAAGCCGTTGTACAAATTGATAGTGCTGGCTCAGTGTTGGCCGGGTTTCCTATGCCCATACGTACAACCCAATGCCCCACCCCCGCTCCCCCCCCCCCCACCAATCCACTACCCGTACACTGCCCACACCCACAACACGCTCATGTTTGGCGCGGCATTATTGCATTAAAATATTTAATTATCGACTGGGCAACGATGCCTTTGTGTCCGCATCGGACCCACCTGGACAAATGCATAATTGCATCGCCAGAGGGGAGCTGCGAAACAAAGCGACAGAGACACAGACAGAGACAAAAAGAGAGAGAAAGATGGAGATGGGTAGAAAGGAGGTAGAGAAAGAGAGGCAATATATATGCATATTCGCTTATATATAGTGCGTAGTGCAGTGAAATATATGCAGATTGCAGTTATGAAGTTTCATTTTTATTGCACCAGAGACTAATAAGATTTTCAGTGCACAGGGCTGAGGACGCATAGCAGCAATTTTCATCATAATCGCGCTGATTTACATTAAAGCAAAGTAAACTTGTTGGATAGGCATTCCATTAAGCAGCGTTTAAATTAAATCATCAGAGGTAATTACAAGTGTAATAAAAGCACACTGATACTATAGCGGTTCCATTGAAAAAGAAAACTAATATTAATTTAATTTTTTACACCGCCCACCATTATCACATTTCATGTTGGATGTTTCATTACCAAAAGGTACAAGGCGGAGTGGGCGTGGTCATTCAATATTATCTTCGATCTTTCACTTAAGCTTACAAATTTTAAAAGATTTGCGCATTTCAGATTTCCAGGGCCGAAGCTCCTGGGGCGTATATGCAACATACAAACAATATTTCCAATCTGAATTCTAGAAGCTCCCAACGCAAATCAGGAATGCTTTTTGAGAAATGAGATGACAATCGAAACATATCGATATTCGCAAAACATCGGCAGTTATCTATACAATTAATTAAACTTAACCTGCTCGGAATAAATGAGAGCTTTTATACCAAATTCGGAGTCCCTGCTTCTTTGCACATAATTTTGCACAAAACTATTATACTCTTTTAATTCAATTTAATGGGTTCAGGGTATAATATAATAAAATCTCTAGCACCGATCTAAAATAAACTAGTTCTTATTTTAGAAACACTTCAGCTTATTTGCAGATTATACAGCATAGACATAGGTTAAACGATTATTCAGAAATAAAGATTTATATAATAATCAACTTGTTTGACATTTTATAACAATTGAAGCGCAATCGCCTATCAAGATAATTTTAGTTAAAAAATAGTGCTTACTTTCTCACAATTTGGATGAAGTTTTATTGGAATGATTTTGGTGAACATTTGTACTAAAACAATGATAAATTTATATTGGGATCATTTGCACTGCGAAAATATTGCCATTCACTTTATTCATCCCAGCAATGCATAAAAAGGCAGTAAACAACTAAGCTTTTTAGAACCGTCATAGAAATATTAGCATCGTTAGTTTAAGTATGTCTATCCTTTCCCTGTGTTTGCCCTTTACACAAGCTCGTCTGATGAGTTTTGGGCGCTGTTAATGCGACAAACGCATCAAGGAATCAAGCTTTAAGTTTGACAGTTTTAATTTTCTGCAAATATTTGCATAACAGATTTGGCTGCTTCTTTGGGAGAGAACGGACCCTAAACAGAGGACAAATGACAGGGAACTGAGCACCTGGGATCGGTAAGGGTGACAATCTGCCAAAACAGTCGCCCGGTAATAAATCAAAACTCAGCTAATTACGCAACAAAGAGGCGACTCTTTGCCATCTGAATGCTAATTAAAACCGAGAAATGGACCAGGTCAGAGCCGCATTTGGATTTGCAACCCCTCGAACGTGGTCCAAGGAAGCAGTTTCTTGAAAAGGAAACTGCTGAATGGCCAACACAATTTGGCCATTAACAATAATACAAATCCGAAGCGAAATCAGTGGGCAATGAAACGCAGCCGAATCGCAAATTTATGTGGCACGAACAGGACTCTCAATGTGGCAGCACCTACAGGCGAGTGAGTTCTACTATACAGCTACTAGACGTAATTAATTCGATTATATTTCATTGATTTGAACGCCTGCTCTCATAGAAAATAAAATTTAATTGAAATGCTGTTCGGCGTTAGAGGCTGCAACGTAAATCAAGTTGGCTGTCCGGCGTCTGGGAGTGGTGTGGCCTGGGTAGGGGAGGGGTAGGATGTCCTTTTTGAAGGCGACAACAGCCAGCTATAATGGTAAACAAAAAATCAACGTGACAGGAAAGAAAATTAGCAAAGTTCGCTGAGCGTTGTCCTTGGTCAAAAGTGGCCGCCCTTGGGCTTAAGCTGCTTTATGCGGCATGTGGCATCGAGCATGGAGCATGCGGTGTGGGGAAACTGCTTGGTATCACCCAAGGGACGCGAATTTAGGACCGAGCTCAACTCAGCCCCGATTTGAGCCACATTGGACTTCAGTCAAAGACATGGCAACAAGAATTTCTCCTGTGGACATTGATTAATAATGCTTTTTTTGTACAAGTACGAGAATATACGATTTTTTATCATTGCGCACGACCGAATGCTGGTGTTATTGTTGTTATTATTATTTGGCGCGTTTCTTTTTAATGACTTTCAATGGAAAAAATTGTTTGGCAAAGAGTATGCGACAATCTCAGGGATTGTTTGCTCTTTGCCTTTGAGCAGGAAAGAACAAGCATATTAGCTATTGTATAATACGAAATAATAGATCATAAGTAAAGATAATTCCGGGAATTTTGATTTTGTCTTGTTTGCCTATCTTGTATATAGTAACTTTATACTTTGGATCTATTAAAAGTAAAAGCATTTGTTATTGTTAAAAGCCTTTTCATATACAATGTTATATAAACTAAGGAAAGTTTTACATAGATAATCTATTCACAATTTCATATTGTTCATATTGTGTGTATTAAATAAAAGTATTTGTACATATTTGAAATATCTTACAGTCGAACAGTCGCCTGACTGTCAGCTAGATAATTTAAAAACTTGACATGGGTATAAATCATGCGAAATTAATTGACCACATTTTGGGGCATGTCTGATTTGAGAATAAATCTTGTAGAAGCGGTGACTGGCTTTTAATTATGAGCGTGGGCAAATTAAAAGACATCACACACATAGATTTAGAGGGAGAGAAACACAAATTGATTTGCAGACTGATTTCATTTGAGTCATCGAATGCATTAGTCAAAGCCCACAAATCCAACTTTGTCGTCGTCATCATCAATGACTACACGTCCGTGTGCAATAGCTAATGAATAGGCAAAGTCCAAGAGCAAATTGTCCTAATAATTAGGCATGCACAAGTGCGCCAAATGCCCGCCAGCCCTGGGAGCCAGTCTCCAGTCCCAGTCGCATTTCCAGTTCCAGTTCCAGTCGTATCCCAACCCCCTGATGGTACCTCTCATATGAGGACCTGTGCGCAGCCACATCCACCTTAATTTACATTAATTGCCGTTAAGTCGTTGTGCCAGACCGGAGGCTTGGACGGATCCCTGCGACTGCAGGGGGAACAGAACAAAGGAATGTGGTCTGCAGTTGCATTTGGTGCAAATTTGTCGCTTTGCCAGCGGCCCCATCTACCTTTGGTTATTAACAACATTGCAGCGCTTTGCTACGCACTCTAAGCCAGGGATATTAATAGGCCTTCGGGTGTTATTGGATATATTAACAGGCATGTTTGCTATCAGTATGCGAAGGGTGTGTGCACTGAAGCATTTAGTGGCATCTAATTGATATTAGAGTAGTCTGTAACCGATAGATACGCAGCGAAATTTACGAGTTGAAAAAGAGTCCCCATAATTTACAATTAGGAGTGAACGTTTGAAATTTTAGTAACTACATTTAATAAGAAGCATTTAACTATATACAAAATTATACAAATAATACAGCAAATTTACTTTTTGTTTATTTTTTGTGTATCAGTAGATAAAGTCGACATTAAACAAATAAATTAAAATAAATAAAGAGAAAATCATAATTCCTTAAGCTTTTGGCTTTACACATTTAAGGCCTTCATTTATTTCAAACCCCAATGTCCAATTTATTGAAACCCAATTCCGGCTATTATATAGATCCAGCTAAAGTAGTTTGTTGGTATAAACCAATTGTCTTATCAAAGACAAACAAATAAGAGGAAATTAGCGCTCCTAAATTAAAACCCAATCAAGATGTGAACAACTGTAAACTTTCCCACAGCTTTTAAACTGTTTTATTGTGGCATATAGGGAAAGACACCTGACTGGCTTCCTAAGGACGGCTCAGTGCGATTTTCGTGGGCGAGCCCAAAACAAAAGACAAACAGGCAATTAGTTTAGTTTTTTGATATAAACTGTTGTTAAACAAATCAAGTCTGACAACACACTCCAAACAATACACACGCTCACACAAGTCTCAATAAACTGATGGCGTAAACAAGCAATTCATGTATTCCTGTAGCATGTTTTATATTAAAACACAGAGAGAGAATTGTTGGCCCTGTTTGGCTCTAACACTAGTTGTTGTCTGCCCGGAGGCAAATGCGTTCTGATTTTTATGTATTTTTAATGAAACTTCAACTCGCAACAACTACAAACCATCACAGTTGCAGAGCTGTCGTCGTTTGTCGTGGGGGATTTTCACAAGTGGGAACAAAAACATTTGTTCCTAGATTTTCACGTCACGCTCCTCATCGTCATCGCTGTCGTTGTCGTGGGGTCGTCGGGTTGCCCTTCACAAGGCAAGGAATAAAGGGGGATTGCAGCCAGCCTTATTTTTGGCTGTTGCGAGGGGGGAGTGGCATAGAATATGTACATATAATCATTAACAGTGTCACATGCGACATAATGAGACAAGGCACACAGCGTGCACAGCCCCAAGGCAGCCCAGGCAACCGGGCAGGAGCCGGAACGGGGCACAGATGCATATATATCTATATATATATATATATATATTTGTACATACTCGTACTCCAAAATATTGTAGATGTCTGAATCGATGCTGCTGCTGCTGCTGCTGCTGCTGCTGGTGCTACCTCCACATGTTGCAGTCTCGTAGTCTGGCGTCCCGGGGCTGATACCGCTTAAGTAGTTTACATTTTATATGCAGCCCATAAAAGGAAAACATTCGCTCCATTAATGGAACATAATTTTTCGTTTTCAGTTCGTCGTCGTTCGCTGGGATTTTTGTCAAGTTTATGAAGATTGAAATGGTAGAGCAGCAGCAGCAGAAGCAGCAGCAGCAGCATCAGCAGCAGCTTCTACAGCTGAGGGCTCAGGGCGACCTCCATCATAAAAGAAGAGTGCATCAAATGGGATTTTAAGTTGTCGCATTTAACAGGCAGCAGCAACGACAACAACAACAACAACGATAACTATAACAACATCGCGGGACACTACAAATAGATCTATCAAATTTGTTGCAGCTTGGCGAGACGAAGAGAGAATCAGTTTTGTTGAGGTTTACTCGAATATATCGAATACTGTTCTTTTATTTCTCTTTATTTTTTTAAGTACTATGGCACTAAACAGTGAACCGCATATGAGAGCTATGTGTTTGTCGTTTTGTCATGGATTGTTTTGTAAATCTTTTATGTCATAGCTCATTAGTTCGGCTGTCGTCTGCTGGTAAAGAGTATCATAAGCGTTAATAGCTTTAAAATATTTTCGAAGCAGCTGCTGAGTCACTTGAGTGGCTTTTCTCATTGCCAGCGGATATGTTTGCTGAAGCGTTTCATCTGGACAGGAAACCTATTAATGCAAATATGAAGAAAAGATCAGATGCATTTGGGGTACATAAAAACATACTGACGCCAATTTAAGTACGGTTACAAATATATTAAACAAACACATAAAATTTCATCAAGTGGTTTAAAAAGACGAATACAATCTTGGGTTTACGGGACTTGTTCTACTTTTATGTATTCACTGTGTACTAACAGTCAACAACTTAAGAAATATATATATATATATGAATATATTATATAAAATAATTGTGTAAACCTAAATATAAAATTAAAATTTTTTTGATTTAGACAGCGACTGTGTCTCGACCACTGCATAGTAAATATAATAATATTATAATCAATTTTATAACTCTAGCTTTGCAATTGCAATAGAAATAGGTGCCCCTGATTCTTACGGGCGTTCTTAACAATCTTAAGACGAGGTAACTTGTAGTTTAGCTAAAGAATTATCAAAATTATACCTCTAAAACTGTTTGGGCGAACAGCTTTCAAATTTTCATGACTGGAAATTTTAAATTGTGTGAGAACAGCGGTTCTAAGTGCTGAAGTAGGTGTGACCATAAAATGTAGAGGGTAAGCTCGTCAAAAGCACTCCCGGGTATTAGAGGCATAGTAACTGGGTGCAATGGGCGTGCCAGATATTGCCTGGATATTTGAATGAAGTGATTCGGTAATGCTAACTTTAAAATTGTGGAAGATATATTTAATAATTATCGATTTTCTGGATTTTCTATTAACAAAATTTATTTTAAATGTTTCCAGATTCTAGCTGTAGGACGAATAGACAGACTGACGAAAGACTAAAATTGCACAAATCCAATATAATCTAAAATTGTATGTAACAGGATAATAAAACATATCTTATAAATTATTTATTAATTTCATGCTCATTTGTACACCAAAAATAACGATAACAAAAAATTATTTTAAATAAAACAAATATCTTTAATGAACGGAACTTTAAGCCGATGCGTATGTGACAGTGTCAGGGAAAATGAAAAGTCCCGAGCCATCGATGATGATAAATTTATGCAAACATTTAATTATTCAACAATAAACAGAACAGACGACACTGCGAAGGATGAGAACACACAGGACGAGGCAGTCGAGGGAGAGGTGGCTGTGAGTGAAGGGCAAATAACCGCTGAAAAATTAATGCCACTTGAAGGCAAATGGCAATAAATCAACGCACAAACAAAGAGCATCAATTGTGGAGCCCACAACTCTTAATGAAGAATGATAAAAATTAAAATGGCGTTAAATAAAAATATTAAAATAAGAGGCTAAGCGATTTTGGGGCAGCGCTTGTTGGCCAATTAACCCGTCTGTAAAACTGAAAGGCTCCCAGCTCCTTTGGTTGACAACAAATTACCAAATTGAATTGCCACAGAGAAATCCAAGGAAGGTTATCTGTAATGTACTGTATTCATACATACAGTATACATACATATTTTTATAGCAAATTTACTTTTGTAAAGTAATTCAATATGTTTTTGCATTGGACGCAGACTGTCTGCCATCAGAAGCAGAGATCAAACGTGGCCAACTGTTTGTCTGTTTGTCTGGTTGTCAGATTGTTTATTTGTTTGATTGGCACACAAAGCGTAAATTGCCGAGGCGCTTGCCCTAAAGGCAGTGGCAGCTTTCCGCTCGTTGCAACGATACTTGAAACTCGTTATAAGAAGCAGTCGCCAGCGTTTTAATGTTTGAACTTTTTATTACGCGCCACAAGCAGGAGCAGCAGAAGCAGCAGAAGGACACTGATTGGCAAAAGGCAGGCAGACAGACAGACAGACTAGGAGTAGGGCAGGTGCTTGTCATATGACACCAATAAATCGCTTCAATTGCTCTCTGAGTGGCGCCGGTTACCTGCGGGGAAGCGGGGAGCTGGAGGAGCACCAAACGTTCAGTGTAATGAAAAAATGCCAATGCCAAAATGAATTTATAATTCCACGGGGAAGCAGGTGGCATAGGGTAAACCACAAACTGCGTGTGTTTAGTATGTGTGTGTGTGGTGTGTGTGAGTGTGAGTGGGCTTCAATGATGCGTAAGTAATCCTTTCAATTTAAGCGAGGCCAAAGTCAACGCAGGTGAATAATTGGCAACAATGCTTTGAAAATTACCCTAAATTTAGCTCGCAAGAACGTGTCGCACAATTTGGAGTAATGCCAATGAGAGAATGAGAGAAGTTGCACAGAATAACTATGAAACATTGCCCGGCACCACATTAATATCATTATTTTAATAAAAATTAAGTAACTCGAATTTCAATAGGAACTTACAACTTTAATGCTAATTTTTTCAATATACTTAATCTTTAAAATGCGTAAATTAATCGAGCTTTTAAAAGTGAAATAAAGGTTTGTAACAATAGAGATAACAACACCAGATATAATATATGAAAATTGTTATATGCATTTTTATCACCTTATTACTCGGGAAGTGTATTTGTAAACCGGAAGATTGTGGCTTTCTGAAATCCAATGCTTTTCTTATCTTAATTCCAGGGTTTTTACAGAATTTAGTAATAATATTTGAGTATTTCTCTCCCATTTTGCTTATTTTAAGATTTCACATGTAGCAACATTTAAAAAGCTTATGTAAATTCATACAATATAATAATAATAACAATAAATACTTACGATTTTCAGGTGGTTCGGTGACTGCCAACTGGACTCTAGAGCAGACAGCAGCTAAAGTCTAACAAAATAGTCAACAAAGTAAGAAAAATTCAATTTTTTCTAAAAATTAAGGATTTACATGTTTTTTATATTATTTTTATAATATTACATTATTTAAAAATAAAAACAAAACAAAATTTATATTAAAATTTATATAAACATAAAAAAATGCCTTTGCTTTGTTGAATTATTGAAATTAACTTTTTGATTAATAATGTGAAAACCTTTCGCACCAAAGTATGGTGATTATTGCAAAGGCGACACATTCTGCTATGATTCGCCTGGAGGACTCCTCCTCGTCAAGTGACAGGTAAGTATTCTAAGTCTATCCTTTCCCCTATGTATTACTTTCTAAGATCGTTTGATTTTGATAGCTGGCTTGTCTGAGATCTAGTGCACTATTTAATAATAATAAAATATAAAATAAAGTTGATGTTGGATATATTTTTGACTGCAGCTAAACACTTTGGGGAACTGTCGTTCGATTTATTTCCTTCTCAGTAAGTTTCACAGTCAACTTGTTCACTGCTCATGCACAGCAGCCAGCCAAGCAGCTCCAAGAAGCCACTTCAAATCAACACAGAAGCAACAGCTGCGATTCCAGCTCTTGTGCTTGCTTTCCAGCCAAGTGACAACAGCAGCCAAGCAAAAAAATAACAAATACCCCAAAAATCAAAAAAAAAAAAAAAAAAAAAACGAGAAAGTTTGTCACCTGACGCGTGCATTTAAGCAGCAGCTAGCAAGTTTGGGAGCCAAAAGCAAAACTGAATCGAAGTAAACAACAGCTGTCCGAGAGCACCACACATGCGATTACCCCATGCCATGTGTTGCTCCATGTGCTCCATGTGCGCATTCAAATGGAAGCTGTGAGCTGAGGCTGCCTGTCTGTCCATCCGTATTTCAGCAAATGGCGTTTGTTTTTTCTTTATTCTCTGCGAAAAACAACTCGTCGGGATTCATATATCATTTCCAGGAATACAGAACAAGAAGAGGCGAGCAACTTGTGGTGGAATTGCTTATGAGCTGAGTACAGCCGCACAGAGAGAAATGAGTTGCCTAGGAACGCTTGTATAAATTGGCTCATTATGAAGCTCATCCATAATCTATGAACGACAGGGCTATGGGCCCCATAAACTATGCAACCCACATTCACTTCGATTACCAGAGAGCGCCCAAATGTAGGCTATGCCATATGCCATTCACATGCAATAAGCAAGTATTCCAATGGCCTAAAAGGGAAAATCGGGGGAGGAGCGATTGAAAAAGGGAAGCATGGCCATTTTCGACACGTGTTTAACTCGTTTTTCAAATACTACGTCCTGCCCATAAAACAATTCACTTTATGCGCACGAATTTAGCCATTTGCCATTTGCCAACATTTCAAGCATTAACCAAATGGTGGACAATCCCAACAAGGAGCCATCATCAATGGCTCAAGGATTCAGACAAAGGACCAACGCTAGATAGTGTATATACTGATCTATTTATATATATATATGTATACATATACATATATATCGTGGGCAGCTGATATCCCTACAAGGGCCTCGTCGGACGCATTCATAAATTTTAAACAGCTCAACTTGAATATCAGTGTGAAGCAACAACTATCAGCCATCAGTTGGGTTATTATTTATTAAATTGTGCATTCAATGAATTTTAACAAGCTTGCAACATTCAAACTAAAAGTGCTGCATAAATACCATGGAGCTACAGACAACAACAAAATTGATTTAAGTTAAGTTTTACTTTTTGCGAACCATTTTATCACATATCAAATGGAATCTGTCCCGGAGTAGACAGAACATGTGAATATAAGTTAATACAGTCAATGAAAAAGAGCGTAATAAATGCCAACATAGTTCACTATAGTCAAAATACAGGTGAATATGACAAAACCCTCAAAAAACAGATGGCAAATCAAGAAAATGTTATTCACGTCGGTGTGGAAGGCAATCTACGCTAGAAACAACATAATATGAAGGAAGGCTACTAGCAATATACTTATGCATTTTTGTATACCCTGAACCCATTAAAAATGGGTAAAAAGGGTATAATGGTTTTGTGCAAATGTATGTAACAGGCAGAAGGAACCATCTCCGACCTTACAAAGTATATATATTCTTGATCAGGATCAATAGTCGAGTCGATATAGCCATGTCCGTCTGTCCGTCCGTCCGTCCGTCCGTCCGTCCGTCCGTCCGTCCGTCTGTATGAACACGCAGATCTCAGGAACTGTAAGAGCTAGAGACTTCAAATTTGAAATATAGGTTCTCGTATACCAGGCGCAGAACAAGTTTGCGTTATTTTTGCCTTCGTTTGTCAATTATCGATAAATTAAATTTCCGATAGCAATAAATGCCACAATTTTGAAGGCTAAATCTAATTAATTCTAATTCTAATTAAAACATAATATGCATATGCATACTCTTGATCAAATGCCCAAATTTCGTCAAGATCGGATAAGAAACATCCAAGTTATAGTCGAAAATGTATTCTCATATTGATATCATTTCTATCAGCAGCCGCAAGCATTTTCTGTATGCATAAATAGGCGAGCGCATGTGTGAGAAAGGGATGGCATGAGCCCCGCTACCTACGATTGCGTGTTTCACGTATTAGTGTAAATCTTTTTAAAGGGGAATTTGCCAATAATAATAGAATATATTTATTAACTGGGTTCAGGGTATATCGTAGTCGAGTTTACTCGACTACAGCACTCTTACTTGTTTATTATGATCGACAAATTGTTCGCAGCTTTTAAAAAAGATTTTAATAAACAAATCATAAGGTTGTGTCCAGTGATCTCGACTTCAATTTATCCTGAACCCAGTTATTAAAAATATTCTACTTTTATGGGTATGTTATAATGTTAAATTATCGATACGAATTAAATTAAATAAATTAAAATTAATAGAGATAAAATAAATTAAAAAATTTAAATTAAAGAAACAAAATAAAGCATTCACTGTCGTCCACTATTTGTTGCTTGGCTTGTAGAAACCCAGAAAAAAACGTAATAAATATATTATATATATTGCACATCGATAAAGCCCCATATATCACATAATTTTAAAGATAGAGTCACCAAACTTTGAAGATGGCTCAACTCTTTCAAATGTCGGCATATACATCAGACCACACCCACATAGAAATCGGAAATGAGCATATCTTCCACAATATGTAAGCAAGCGCCACCAAATTTAGAAATTGTCTTACTGGTAGCTCCCTTGATCGACAAATAATTAAATTAGATGACCACGCAAGCCCCCGACACACTTTATGGTTTAAATCGATAAAACTATGGTGTCTCACACAATTCGAAACCAAGAGTCAACAAATTTGAAAATAATATTGCTGGTAACTCCCTTCAAAAGGAGGAAAACCGTTGGACCACGCCCACATTCACACCCAATATCTCTTGCAATCTGAAATCATAATAATTGTATGTAAATCTTTGACAATATGCCCAAGATGATTGGATGTCATTGAAAATATGTGTATTTTGCAATTTTCGCAGTTTCGCAAATTTCGGTAGACCGAACTATTTTGTTTCCGCATAATTACTTTCCTATTTGACACCAGAAAACTTTTATATAGCAAAAAAATCCTCATCAACTTCAGAGTAAAATCTTTTCTAATGTACACAGACTTCCCACAACTCCAGTCGAGTACACAGTCGGGCAACAAGTGGTTGCCAGAAGGATGAGTTACCCCAAAATAAACACTCGACTGACGCAGAAAAATAATGTACAACAACAGTCAGTAACTAAAAATTGTTGATAAATATTTAGCTGCAAGCTATTTGCACTTCATGCTTGACATGCCACACGCAACAAAAACAACAATAACAAAGACAATGGCAACCACAACAAAAGTCCAGCAATTTAGGTTTAAAATATGTTAATACCATTTGCTATTGTTGTTGTTGTGGGTCGGTTGCCCGTAGAAAGAGCATTTGCTATCTGAAATACCTCAACAAAATATTTTAACGTTAGGTTTTTGGATTTTGTTGTTCTATACCCCGTGGGGCCAGACATATACGAGGGGTGTGCATGACTTACGCTCTTTAAGAACCAGTTTAGATTATAATGCCTGTTTCAGTGAGGAATTTTACTGTATTTATACTTTTATAAATATTTAAGTGGGATAGTAGATTGAAAGATTTGATACTGAATTAATTCAACAATATGTTTACAATTGAAATTCTTTGCTGCCAAAAGAGTTTTTTAATAATTAGTGAAGTAATTTATTTCTTTGAATTTTTAAAAATTACCACGACCCAGAAACTCACTTAAATTGTTTGCAGGATATCCCAAAGCACAATTGTCGTGTGTCTTTTTGCTGCTTTGTTTTTCCTTTTACGGAAAATAGTTTAGCCTGGTTAGGAAGACTTACGTTATGTTTTTGGACAGGCGCCTGTCAAAGAGCAGAATTGTTTTTATAAAATAAATCAAATTGCTTATCAAAGAGATGATTTAGTGGCTAACAGGGAAGATGGATGGGGAGTGGGGAGTGGGGAGTGAGCTTAACTTTAATAATTGCACAAGTTGTGGCTTCTTATGGGTCATAAGTCAATAATGATAGCTGAGAAGGGAGCGAGAGAGAAAAAACGGGTGGGAAAGGTGAGAGGAAAACAACAAAGTTTTCAGTCAGGTATGCCACTAAAAATGCGTAACCTGAACGAACGCATATTATTATTATCTCTCGTGAAAATTTACGAGATCAAAATTAAAATGCCCTTAAGCATGAAGAGGGTGAGAGGGATAGAGAAAGCAGAGCCAAAGAAAGTGGCTGGGGCTAAGAAATTGTTGCAAAATAATTTTATGGCTAGCCAAGGGTTAGGGCCAGGCAATCTATAACCGCATCAACAGCAGCAGCAGCCAACAGAGGGCGGTGGAGTGGTATGGATAAGGATAAGCAATGGAGCAGCATTTCGCCCATATCCTTGAGGGCATTTTCGGATGCTCCACACTTCAGCTACCAAATTGTCCATTTATTATGCGGCAACGCCTTTTTACTTATGCCATGGCCAAGAGAAATGAAGTGCCCGAAAGAGAAACCTCAACCTCCAGCTTCAGCTTCAGCATCAGGGCTCTCACAATGTAAGTGGTTGCATTAAGACAAGCTGCGTTTTAGGGGGAGTGACCTGCACTTAAGGTGCAGCATTGGCAAACATTAGCTGCACACTTTGCCACGGAAGTTGCACAATTAGAAAAGCCAGTCAAACTTTTTGCTTCGGTGGCTTTGCTTGCTGCATTGTATCTGTTTTGCCTTTCCTTCAATCACTTCACTCCCCACCACACCACACTCCCTCTATCTATACGCTCTTGCTCTGCTGCACTTTTAACTTGCATATTAAAAAATAGTTTTTCAATTTTCTCTTAGCAGCTGTCTGCGGAATATCAAAAAGCGCTTGTCGATATTCATAAAATGAATGCTGTTGCCCCGCCATTAGATTAGATATTAGTTCAGACAGCTTCAGCTTCAGCGGCAACGTCAGCTTCAGGCTTCTGGCCCCAAAAACCAAAGGTGCAATCCTTGTGCCAGACGTTGAAAAATTAGAAATGTTTCGCAAGCGAAACTATGGATAACAAGCTTATTCGCTGTTTGGTTGCTTTACGGCTTGCATGGCTGGTCAGCTGCTTTGCATCAGATCAGGGTTGGGGCAAACCAATTTGCAGAGTGCTGATTTTCCTTAAACAGCTGTTTGCAGGTCAAAAGGGGTTCAGGTGGAAGCACATTAAACTTAAAAGAATAAAAAATAATGATCAGCAATTTGTATTTTAGATTCAGTAAACTGGCTGAAATACTCTAATCGTCTTTAAGAACTTATATTTCCATTTCACATTAAAAGTTTAATTTATTAGCCATTGTAATTAACTTAAATTAAATATATTTTATAATTAAGAATGTATAATTCTAAATGGAAAGTTTCAAAGGCATCAAGAAAATTTTTCTAGTTTCAGTTCGATTTACATTTTAGTGTGATTTTCTTAAGCTCAGACCAAGTATCGTTTAAAAAAGAAATTGCAAAACCATTTAATATTTGCTCAAGTCTTGATCGTATATTAATATTAACTTTCCATTTGAAATGTTCAGGCCTTAAGAGTAATTTTCTCAATTTTCTGTGTTGGCCAAACTACATAAATTGTAATAACACAGCCTAATTTAATAATATAAATGATCCCCAAATTCACACTCACATCAAGCTAAAAACAAATTGCCCATCAAAGTTTCACAAAAGTGCCTTAGGCAAGCAACTTCCAAGGTTCCTACAATACAAATTCAGTATTTACGCACACATAGAGAAACCACCAATAATTTATCTAATACAAAATGTATTTTAATCGAATGTTCTCGACTACACAATATCATACTTCAGCATTAAGTTTTACTAAACCCAAATTGAAAACTGTAAGCAATGAATTAATCAATGCTTTACACCGTATAATAAACGAGAGTAACGATGGTAACTCAGAGATAAAGCCTTTCATTTGGGCAGTCTATTACACCCCATCTGTATGGGCGCAGGGTATGACAACGCCCACAAGAACAAGTACAAAGGTGGCAGCAACAAAAGGCGGCATAGCCACCCAAAATAATTGAATAAAAAGCCCAACACAAAGTGATGTCGAAGACTTTACCAGTGAAGAGACTTTATCCTAACTTTTCGCACAGCTGCGACTGGGAACATTTTTTTTGTAGAAAGGCAACAACACGAGCATCAAAAGCTCGCACAAAATGCCGGCGAGGCAACAAATAATTTGTACGCAAATTAAAAAACAAAAAGCGAACCCCAATGAAAATTAAATGAAAGAAGCGTGTGCCAAAGTGTGATTAAAACTTTTTATTCAACCGTTAACGGGGAGCCGATGTTTCCTCAACATGTGCAAAATACTTGTAATAGGTAATTTCTTTTCCATTTATATCGTTGCTGCTAATCGAGGAGCGTTTTCATACGTCGTCTGCAAGTTTAAAATCCACGGTCAATTGGCATAATGCTATAATAAGCGACATTTGCCATAGAACCATTAAAACATCCACTCTTTGGTCAGGGGTGGCACTTGCCACAGGCGATGCGTCGCACCTTGTCACGCTTGCAACGTGGCTCACTTGGCTGTCGTTGCTGGGCTTACAAAGGATTAGCACGGCACAATTTGAATAGATGGCACAATTGCGAAATTGTTTCAAGCGATTGCCCAACAAAAAGCAACTGGCACCAACCACTACCAACAGACAGACTGACAGAGAGAGAAAGGGAGAGATAGAGAGATAGAGAGAGAGAGAGAGAGAGAGAGAGAGAGAGAGAGAAGAGAGAATAAGAGAGAGAGAGAGAGTGTGTGAGAAAGAGAGGTGGATATAGGGATAGAATGGCTAAGCCTAGCACTGTCGGCTGTTGCCTTTCCCATCATGCGTAATTCTATTTGTCATTTTGATTATGACATTGTAATGCTTTAATTGATGCCACAGAGAGACACTACCAAACGCCAAACGCTTCTGTGTTGGGATTCGGCACAGACTGCAAAAGGCAATCAACCCTCTTCTTAAATGACTAGTCGACTATGATGCGACAAAATTCCCTTTCCCTTCTTTTCTCTTTTTGATTGCATGTTACGTGTCGCGTCTGACAAATCCTATAAACAGCCTGAGGAGCGGGTGTCTATTTTATTTTTTTTTTAATGGTGTCTGAAACGATTTGAAACTTCAATGAATTTTAAATTGATACGGTACAGTGATATTCGATTGTGTAGGGTAGAAACGATTAATAACTTTACACAATGGGTAAACTGTATGTATATTTCGATATTTCAAACTTTCAATGAAAAATTTAAAAAAAACAATTATTTTAAGTATAAACTCTATCCATCTATGTTAAGGACTTATTCAACTTTGCCTAACATTTTTACATTCGCACTCACAATATATCGAGATTCGATTCTTCGTTGTGGTTGACGTGTTAACAGCTTAGTTTTACTTCTCTTTCCGAAATGAATAGCAAATGAATTAATAAAAATATAAGACTGGCTGTAAGCTTATTATCTGCCAAAAATCATATAAATAAGAATAAGTGTTGAAAATTAAAAATGATTTCGATTCTATTTGGTTATCAGCATTAAAAAATATAATAAATTATTTAGAATTAATTTACATTATTTTAATTGTGTTAAGATAATCGCAAAACTGTCTTGAAATAACAGATGTTTAAGACATTGATATTACCATACTTCTTTTAAAATCGAAACTATACTCCAAAAATCATTACAAAAACACAAAAATAATAAATAAATATAAATGTTGAACGTATAGAATGTTGTCACCTACGGGAAAATTAATAGGCAACATTCTAGAATCCAGGAAATGTTGATAGTGGAATAAATAATAATAGACTAAATATTGCAAATATTTTACTAAAGAATCATATCTACCAATTTTTAATTTTTTAAGAACGTGTGCTATTGTAAAAAGTTAAATTAATCACCAGTTGGATAATCATTTCAATAATTTAATATAGAAATAGAACATTATATTCATTTATTTCAAGTTAATTTACCAGTCACTAAATTTTCTGCCCAGACCGTTGCCATTCAGACGTGTGGCACTTAGTATGTGGAGGACAATTGTCCTTGGAGCAGGGTAACAAGTTCGTATGCAAAAGCCGAAAAGTACGTTTTTGGTCCTGGCAGTTGTTGCTATGGCGAATGTGATAGGCGACACAAAACACGGCAACAGCCAAAACTGTAATTTGGTTGAATGCACCACGGCAACGCCTGGACACGCAACTAACTGCGAACTACTACGAAGGACATGTGCATAATTTTGCAACAAAATAAATACATTCGAGTGAAGAGGGGGCAGCAGAAGCAGCAGCAGCAACAACAAAGCAGCAGGCAAATTGCCGTCAAGTGAGAAAAATGTTGCACGCCTTCGTCGTTCCACCTGAGCGACTTTCTTGGGGCGGTTGCGTGTCGTGGCGGGCAACAAGGGAGACCCAGAGAGACCCAGCCAGCCAGTCAGGGGAAGCGGCAGCTGTTGTCGCATTCTATTGCAACGCACAGTGGGCAAGAAATATTGTTGACAGGTGAAAATGTTGTACACACACACACAAAGACAAACAGACAAACAGGCAGAGGCACACGCAGAGAGACGCCTGATTTAACGGCACTCAAACACGACAGCGACATATAAGCCAAAGCCGAACACTTTGCCAAGTCGAGCCCATTACACACGAGGTCATGCTTAAATTAAGTAAGGCAGAGGCGTCAAAAACAGCTGCTGATCACAAATACACTAAAGGATCAACAGTGCTGTCAAATCCCGATTACTAAATTGCTGCGATCGTTCCTTTTCCGCAACGAAATCGAAGAGTTTTAGTCGCAATCCCCAAAACATTTATATATAAATCTCTTTTGCAATCCAGTTTCTCAAAATATACAGCAAAGTAAAATTGTAATAATCAATTGTTCGCATTACAAAAAAAACACATATATTTTCGATTAAGATTTGGCGGCTTACTCCAATTAGGAGCACAGATCTGCACATTAAAAAATGCTTAAGCGACAGCACTGATACTCACCTATCCATGGTTTCATAAGGTGATGTATATGAGGGTTGAGGTGGTGTTAACGGTGTGTTTGGGGTTGTTGTTGGGGCAATACGACTTATGCCCTCTTAACGTGCTGCACTGCCATTTGGGCAATTTGTGCTGCCTCCCCAGAGGGCCGACCCGCTAATAAGTGAAAGTGTCTGCTGTGTGGCAGGCGTGTGTGTTTGTTATGCGGGTGTGTATCTCAAATGGGAACACAAATGTTATACAAAACAAAAATGGTGAGCTCCTCGGCAGACAGCCCATAGACCCCATAGGCACGCCTGCAGCTTAGTTTTGGTTTCAGTTGCAAACCGTGAATAAATAATTAGTTGCATAATAAACAAGTAAGAATGCTGTAGTCGAGTGAACCCGACTACGATATACCCTGAACCCAGTTATTAAATATATTCTATTATTATTGGCAAATTCCCCTTTAAAAAGATTTGCCCTAAAATGCGAGCAGCTCTGCAAGCGCCCTCTGCCGACAAATACGGGAAACACGCAATACACAGAAAACCATATTGACGCTCGCGTCTATTATCATGCCATCTCTTTCTCACACATGCGATCGCATATTTATGCATACAGAAAATGCTTGCGGATGCTGATAGAAATGATATCAATATGAGAATACATTTTCGACTATAACTTGGATGTTTCTTATCCGATCTTGACGAAATTTGGGCATTTGATCAAGAGTATGCATATGCATATTAATTAATTAGATTCTGCCTTCAAAAGGCAGTTATCGATAAAAAATAACGTAAACTTGATCTGCCCCTGGTATACGAGAACCTATATTCCAAATTTGAAGTCTCTAGCTCTTACAGTCTCTGAGATCTGCGTGTTCATACAGACGGAAGGACGGACGGACATGGCTATATCGACTCGACTATTGATCCTGATTACATTTGCATAAAACCATTTTACCCTTTTTACCCATTTTTAATGGGTTCAGGGTATAAAAAAAAAACAAGCTCTTACATTGGAAGAAATATAATTTATTTCAAAATAATTGATTATAATTGATCTTACCTAAATAAGGATTATGTTTGATTTTCACCTTTTGCAAAACAGTTTTATATTTACATAAAAAATTATTTTCCGGATTCAATATATACACAGATGTAATTTATAAATTAATTAGAAAGTGATTTTATTTTTTGTAGTTGCACATTCGCGACAATATTATAATAACCGATGCTTTTCACATTACTTGTTATGTGATGAGACCGTTGTTTCTCCAATAATAAATATTGTATGACTGGTGATAAAATATATTCTTAGTATGACTTAGAATTAAGACTGTAATTAACAATATTGGTTACTCAAGACACACGATTTTAAATGCCGAGAGACATTTCATCATTTATGAAGTTCGCATCTGGAACTAACTTCCTCATAATTAAAAAATTAAAACTATATTAAACTGAATTTATTTATAGAACATTAAGTATAATCTATAATATAGAATATATGATTAAAAGAAAACTTTAAAACCTAATTCTCAATATTGAATATATATATGTTATTAATCTCTTTTATAAAATGTTAAGTTCCTTAGTGAATAGTGTCTTATAACGCTTGATAAGTTATGCCAGAGATTATATTGGGTACCATTATATTGCATAAGGCGTACAAAAGCTGCTCTACGATGGGTCTGCATATTGAACCCATCTAATTGGAGGACTTTTGTTCAATTGCAAAACCTAAGCTGTGGTACAAAAAAACATGCAAAGAAAGTGCAATTCGTAACTAAATACAAAGAGAGAGGCACTTGCGGCAGTGTAATTTAGGCACCTGCTGTTTGTCTTTGTTTGCGACGCGGGCACGTACCACAAAATTCCCAACTTTGCATCTAATGTTGCTGAAAATTGAATTTCTTATTACAATATTTTGTGTTTGTCTCGCAACATCAACATAAACGAGAGTAGTCCACTTTCAAATACCCTGCATATAACGCAATGCGTGATTATAAGTTGATCATCACTACATTTCGCAAATATTGCGATACCCATTTGCAGCAGTCGTATTTTATTGGGTACAAAGACGTTGTGTGCATTTGCAGTGTTGCGATTCGTTGCGTTGTGTCGCTTTGAGTTGCACTATGTTTTTACGTGCTTACGTAAATGCTGGCGCCGAAGGGCAAATTTGTTGCCTTCCTCTGTCTGTCGAAGGTGCAAACCAAAGCACAGCGCGTGCTTTCAGTTTCTTTATTTGATTATTTTAGTTTGTTGTGCGCGGCGCACAAAAAATTAAATAAAATGTGTATTCAAACGTTTAAATTGTTTTAAAAAAAATAATGAAAATAAGCATGGCAAAGCAAATCGCCAATAACAAAAGAAGACCAATCACAAAATGTGATGCCAAAGAGGCTGCCAAGTTGTCTCCAACTTTGCTGTCTCTTTGTCCTATTATCTGGAATTACTTTTGTCTGACTTTGCGTTATCGTTTATCGTTAAAGTGAATCATGTCAACCGCATAAAAGAGGCTCATCTCTTCAGCCCCTCGGCCATTTGGCCAAGCAGCCGAGCAACTTCTAGATTACCATAAGGGATTTGCAGTTTGCCCATTTGCTTACTGCATTTAGTCTAGGCTGCATTCATTTTTCATATATCCTGATCCCGGATGTGTCCCCTGCCTTTGTTAAATAACCAATGCCAGCAACAACGACAACAGCGACATAAGACTGATCCAATGAACAATGTGCTAGACTACCAGATGCCCTTTGTTTAAATTTGTATATTTATTAGCATTTATTACCAACTTATCATCTACATATATGTAGATATTTGAACAAACTAACTTTTAATTTTTATTTTTTTATACCCTTAACCCATTAAAAATGGGTAAAAAGGGTATAATGGTTTTCTGCAAATGTATGTAACAGGCAGAAGGAAGCATCTCCGACCCCACAAAGTATATATATTCTTGATCAGGATCAATAGTCGAGTCGATATAGCCATGTCCGTCTGTCCGTCCGTCCGTCCGTCCGTCCGGCGCAGTACAAGTTTGCGTTATTTTTTCGATAACTGCCTTCGTTTGTCAATTATCGATAAATTAATTTTCCGATAGCAATAAATGCCACAATTTTGAAGGCAGAATCTAATTAATTCTAATTCTAATTAATACATAATATGCATATGCATACTCTTGATCAAAATTTCGTCAAGATCGGATAAGAAACACCCAAGTTATAGTCGAACATATATTTCATATTGATCTCATTTCTATCAGCAGCCGCAAGCATTTTCTGTGTGCATAAATATGCGAGCGCATGTGTGAGAAAGAGATGGCATGAGCCCCGCTACCTACGATTGCGTGTTTCACGTGTTAGTGTAAATC
The DNA here is from genome assembly GCA_035043505.1 of Drosophila setosimentum. Lineage (NCBI taxonomy): Eukaryota > Metazoa > Arthropoda > Insecta > Diptera > Drosophilidae > Drosophila > Drosophila setosimentum. Next base: position 1,171,783 of record JAWNMY010000015.1, on the reverse strand, counting down.
TTTTTAAAGGGGAATTTGCCAATAATAATAGAATATATTTAATAACTGGATTAAAGGTATATCGTAGTCGAGTTTACTCGACTACAGCACTCTTACTTGTTTAATTTAAAATTATTACTGGTCAATGTATATTTAAAAGCACTGTTTAATTGACATATATTATTTAATTTATTTAAACTCACATCCACTAGAATTAACCTCTTTAAGATACAAGACTTAAAGCGCCGAAAGACATTTCTTAATAATTGATGTTCGCATCTGGAACTAATTTCCTTATAATTCCAAAACTCAGCACAATTCTTAAGGTTAATTTATAAATTATAACAAATAGTAAAACTAACTGATAATGTCTTATTTTAAGTATAATATAGAATCTAGAATATATGATTAAGACTAATGTGTAGTGCTTAAAATACTAATCTTAAAGTTGTAGCTCTGGAAAAGAAATATTTCAATAGATATCATTATCAACATCGATTTTATAATGTCTGTATTGTTCACTTAAATAATATACTGTTGCTTATAATACTGAAAGAAACTTTCAATAAATACAGCCAATGTTGGTAAGCTAGTAAATGAAATAAGAAAGAATTACAGTAATATCTATATATTTTGTCGATGGAAGTTCACAAATATTGAAATTCCTTACCAAGGAATAAAGTCAAAAGTAGTAGATGTGAAGCTGCTATTCAAAATTCAAAATTTGGTACCATTTACTAAAAATTAGTATTTTTAATCCAAATTATTCAAATGATGTGACCAGTCTATTTTTTGTTTACTTTTAAATTCTATTTAAATTCAAGATATTCTTATGTTAGTTAATTAACTTAAATATGTGGAGATTGAACTGAGGGTGTGAATCTCTGAATACCCCTAAGCCGAATCCCAACAGAATTCCAAAAAAAAAGAAGGAGCCATATTTCAATTATAAGAAGAACAAAGATTAATTTAGTAAATAAGCTAACAACTGCTGTAAAAGTTGTGTTCCTTTTTTGAATTAGTAAATAATATATAAAATAAAATATAAATAAAATAAAATTAAATAAATGAATGTTATCTATGCATCTATTTCTGTGCTATTTATATGTTATGAACATATGTCCATGTCATATCAAAAATAATAGCGTCTAAATAGTCTTCTATCACATAATATTTATCATCAGAAATATCTCTTATTGCTGCTAAATATTAAACTCCCGCTTCAAATGATATCTTTGATCTAATTGTTTATAAATGTAAATGTTACTTTTAAATATATCTCCAGCTTGATCAATATAGATGTTACTTTCTCTAAAATAATTATCATAACTTAGATAATTTGTGATATACATTAATTTGTTAAGTTCAAAAGATTGCTTGTTTAAAACACGGCCTTAATAAGGTATGTCCTAGGAATGAAGCCACCAAAAAAATCATAACAGCTGTGACGTAACAAATGAGGGCAACGGGGGGTTGCCCGCAGCTCGTTGCCCAAAAGCAACCACTTCAATTTGGCATGCAACTTTTTAGAAGAATTAAGACATAAAAACATAAAAACGTTTTCTGCGGGGGGTTGCAACCCCTAAAAACACTAATGAAGCTATCAGCTCGCACGTAGCTTAACAACAGTTACAAAGAAGCTTTAAGTGTGTTTACCGAGGACATAAATTGAAAAACTGACCATATGAGTTCAGTAGCGCTAACTGGGCCAACTTTGATGTAGTGTCTCTGCCACTCTCTCCGTCTGTCTACTAAGCATTTGTTCAAATATTTGCCAGGCCCTTAGAATAAAAGTCATCCCGTGCACAACAGGGGATAGACGAGTTTAAAACGAGAGATTGAAATCTTTGCATAGTGGGCAATTTTATTGAATTTAAGGTAAATAACTTTATTGCGATGATTGAAAAACGTATTTAATGAGCTACCTTTAAGTTGATATGAAATAGGATAGTTCTAGTTTGTAAGGCAGATGATAATTAAAAGAAAAGCAAAATATAAATCAATATATAAAAAATAATTTTATTTGTATTAATAAATATACATCAAAGAAATAAGAATATTTGCGAATATGATTGTGCCAACAAATACAATGAAATTATAAATTAATTTATTTTTAATGGATAATTATCAATATTAAATATGAATTTGGCAACCAGTTACAATTTTGTTAAAAACAAATGGCGAATATGATTGAAGCTATAAACTTTTGCAAAAAATAATTACATTATTATAAACAATTGTTGCTTAAATTTGTATAAAAAATAGAATAATATATGAAATATATAATTCTTATTTATAAATCTAATTTTATAATTCAGTCCAAAATTAATAATTACATTATTTTGAATAAATACATATTATTAATAAATATGAATTTGACATTAAAATCATTAATTATGATTAGATAATTAAGAAACATTACAAATATTATTGAAGCATAGGCTTAACCACAAAAATATTGAAAATTAAAATTAATATAATTTTACAACAATACATATTGGTAATAAATATTAATTTGGAATAAACCGTGAAATGAATACATATTAATAAATAAAAATAAAATGATAATAAAATATAATGATCAAAATACGTGTAAGAACTGTAAGTAAAAATCTTAACAATATTTGCATTTACCAATTTAACATATATTTAAGTGAATTTAACCACAGTGCAGTGGATCGAGTTGGCAGCCAAAAGGCGCAGAGCAACCACAGCGATTCCAGTGAGTTTATGCGGGTCACCCTATGTCATATGATTTGTTACAATACAAAAAAGCAACAGCTAGCAAAAAATAATAAATAAATAAAAAACAAAGCAAAACCAAAAGAAAAAAGACCAATGCATTATCGAACAGCCGCACAATAATGTTAACGAGCAGCGCTTCCAACGATTACAATCAGTGACAGAAGGCAGTAAAAGGATGTGTGTTCCTCCTGCTGGCTACGGTATGGCTACGGGATATGGCTATGGCTATGGGTTGGGTTCGACCCGCTTTGGCCAAGTGGCAAATGGACTGTGGCGCATAATTTGGACTCTGTGTGGCACCAGCTGCTGCCGTTGCCAAACTCAGATTTATCGCAGCCAGCAAAAGTAAGTTGGTTGGTTGGCTGCTTGGTTGGGGCGGGGCCCCAATCAATGCAATTTTGGCGGATGTGGCATATGGTGGGTCAACTGATTAGCTCTGTCTGCCATATGCATGGTAGCGAGAGAGTTGATGTTGCACAAAGCCAAGCGAAAGCAGCTATTAGCCAGCTAATTGCAGCCAATAACCACTTAAGCCAACGACAATGCGACAATGCGATCGACAGATGCAAAGCAAAGTTGATTATCTAAGCCACTCGAGGGTCACTTAAATAGTTTAACACAAAAAAAAGATTGTACTTATTTCCATGTGTATATTGTAATTAAAAATATCATTGTGAACTTGTTTTTTTATTAACTGCATAATCAATTCACATAATTAATTCAACTAACTTGAATATACCATAAGTTTCTGGATTCATTATGCAAGTTATTCGCGTTTTGAACAGCTGGCTCGTTGGTCTAGGGGTATGATTTCCGCTTAGGGTGCGGGAGGTCCCGGGTTCAAATCCCGGACGAGCCCAAGTTAAAGTCGTATTTATTTTTTAATTTTTACGAGTTATTTATTAACTACCGAATCGATTCAATCACTATATAGGCAAAAAAGCCTAGTCATATTAGTGATAACTGTTTTTCTATCTGTTTACAAATGAATATTTCCTCATTAGAGCTATAGATATTATATCAATTCGTGCCATAAAATTTGTTAGTGTCTTAAAAGAGTTCGCGCTGCTTGAAGATTTGGAATGTAAACATATTATTTTAATTTTCTACTGATAAATCTATTAGTTGCTGCTTGCAAATTATATCAATATAGACAAAGCAGCATTGTCAAATTAGTAATATCATAAACATTTTCTTATTAGAACTATAGATATTGTTCTATATAGCTATATATATAATGTTTTTAATTTATACAGCGGTTTGCAAAAAAAAAAAGGTTTCGCCTCTCGCTGATAGGGATGATATCACAGAAATATAGTGCTATCTTACACACTTGAAATAAACACTTAACATTTATCAGATGTTATATGGCCTCTTAAGTTACATGAACAATTAAAGTCAGACAACAATTACTTAGAGTCAGGCTGAGGTAAGCCCACACAAAGGCACAGGCAAGGCTTCGATTACCACCAGACGACGATGTTGACAGGCTGAGCGACAGCCAAGAGTCCGTGTCCAGCAGTTTGAATATGGTCACAGTTGGAGCATTTAAAGTGCACATATCTGGGGATTGGCACTGACCTGATATGGTTTGGCCTGGTCTGGCCGAGTCTGGCCGGCTCTGGCTTTGTGGCTATTGAAACAACGGACTCGAGACGACACAGACGCAATGAACAAGCTCGTCTGAAGCATCCAATGAATTTATATACATTGAAAATGAACACAACAAACTTTTTGGCTTGGCTGACCCGAAAATCGCCCAAAAACCAGAGCGGGTCAATGTCCAAAAGGGGGTGGCGGATGAGGCTTATGTCTGTCATTAATGTTTAAAATGCAAAAGACCAAAATCCAGAGCTGGTGCACATGTAGCATCCCGTTTGGACCGATGATGTATCCTATTGCATCGATAACAGCTGGAAACACAGCACGTCCCACGTATTAAATCCCATTGTTTCATGCGTTTCGCATGAGGAGTTTTCACTGTCGATTTCAATGCCACACAGTAGCCGCAGGCGTCCGACTGTATTTGATAGCCCAACAGTGAATACTCTTTTTTTTCCTGGAAATACTGACAAGCTGACAAACCCAGCTCTGAACAGAGAGAAGCTGACTCAAAAGGGGTTGCTGCTGGGCTCTGTCTGCGGTTAACTTACGTCTTTTATTTTTGCACTCATAAAAAAATCGACTCAAATTATTATTCACAAAGTTAATTTCTAGAATTGGAGATTGTGCCTTTCTAAAACAAAAATTTAGAAAAAAATATGTCTTACAAATTTAATGACTTCTTCTATTAACTTTTTTTTTTATTATATTATTATTATTAAACACTAGTATTTTTAGAATTCACATATATACAAACATTTTATTCAGTTTACAAAATTCTTATACCTATATACCCTCCACGAGTTGATTGAAATTTTAGAACGATTTATCTCAAAATTAGGTGTAGCATTTCAAATATTTAGAAATTTTTTTCTTAATAATTGAAAATATTTTTGAGAACAAAAAAATTACCATATCTGTGGGATTGTCTATTTAGAAAATGCCTTGTTAAATTTAGGAAATATATTTCCTTATACATAAAAATAATTTCTAGTAAATGGAATAACTTTTTAATTTCTTAAGGCGATTTACTAACATTTGTGGTGATTTCTTTCTGTGTGTGGTTGCAAGCACGAATTTCTGCTAGCGGACACTGCAATTGAGTTGAACCCGTGGCGCATCAAATGTTCTCGACTGCGATTATTCTGATTTTTATGATGAGGCACCGCCCACCTCCTCCTCCTCGCCCTTACCATTCCTAAGAAAACGTTTTGATTGCCCTGCCGGAAACGAGGCTCAGGTTACATCTGAGCAACGTTTAGCCAAGCACAAAATGGCCTGTACAAAAACTTGAGGCAATACATTCAAGAACAGTAGTAATTATTGAAGAGCACAATAATTTTTACAACTAAAAATTCTTTAATATGAATTCAAATTAATATGTAGGTGCTCTAAAAGATTTAAAATTCTTAAGATATGTATGTTTTTTCAAGTACAAAATATTGTTGAAGACAATTCATCATGAACTTCAAAATACGTTGTTGCAGGCAGTATTACTATATTATTATTATATATATATATATATATATATATATATATATATTATTTTGTCGTGAAGTGTGTGTGTAGAGAAGTTTTCGATCCCATTGGGTAAATACGCACCTCGTCTGCAAAATATTTGTGAAATTTTTGTATTCGATAATTCATAGATTTTGTAATTTTCTTTAGATCGCTCTTTGAAGACAAGTACTTTTGAAAATAAAAATAAAATAAAATCATCGAAACAGAAAATATGACGTTTGAATGTGTTAGGAAAAACTTAAGACTAAATAAATATGCCACTCAAATTTGAATAAAATCGCTATGATTTTTTTTTTATTTATTAAATGATTGTTTTTACGACAGATTAAATGTTAAGCAAACGTAAGCAATTCATTGATGAGATGATAAAATTTAATAAATTCACAAACTCAATTTGACATCTTTAATTTATTTACTATTATAGTTTTGAAATAAACAAGACATTTTCAGATTTTTTTTTTTGGGACAATTGAACTGTTCACATACTTGTGTGGACTACTGTATATATGAAGTGAACATTTATGTTAGCTTATGCATAAGGCATCAAACAAAACGATGTGTTGCTGGGCCGCGAGCTTTTAACACTCCCACGCACAAACGCACTCAACCAACCATACACACACACTGTCACACTTCACAGAAATAGTCACATTTGTTTATTTTAAGAAAACACTTTCTCTGTTGCCGCCTGCTCGATTTGTTATCTAACATTTCTGTTTTACTCTTGATGCTGGTTCTATAAATAGCTTGTATTCACCAACATGAACAGTTAACATCTAAGCGTTAGTTTACTCGTAAGTTGTAAAATGAAACAGTGGCCGAGCGGTCGAAGGCGACGGACTCAAGAGCAAAGGAATCGTGTTCGTTTTTTTATCGGTTGGTTTGTTAAGACTTATACTTATCTTATGTGCACATGTGCACGTGCACGTTCTGGTTATCTCTGAGGGCTTGGGTTCAAATCCCGCTTCTGACAAATAGTTTTTTTTTTTGTAATTTTTAAATTACTGCATGGATTTTCTATTTACATGAAAATCTCAAGTTTTCGTGAAACATTTTATATATTATATAGGAATGTACGTCATTATATAGTAAAACTTATGCATGTCTAATATTAATTAACATTAACATGTATTATGCATTTATATATTATTTGACAAGTGTTATTCTAAGTGAAATAATTGAAGAAAATTTATTAAAACTTATTTTTTTCGAAATATATTATTAGATCCTTAGTTGGCTATCGGATATACCGTTTTCACTTTTTTCCACCGAAATCAAGTATGTCAGGATGGCCGAGCGGTCTAAGGCGCCAGACTCAAGAGCAATTTAACTCTTGCCTATCGCAGATAGGCGAACGAATGAGCGTTCTGGTCCTCTTTGAGGGCGTGGGTTCGAATCCCACTTCTGACAAATAGTTTTTTTCTTCTTTTTATATGCGATAAAAATCTGAAGTCTTTCTGTAATATTTTACTTTCTATAAATATATATATATATATATATATTTAATGCATTATTATTTTTCGAATTATATTATTGGATCCTCAATGGGCTATCGGCTATACGGATTTCACTTTTTTCCACCTACCAACAATATGTCAGGATGGCCGAGCGGTCTAAGGCGCCAGACTCAAGAGAAGTAAAACTCTTGCCTTTCTCAGATAGGCGAATGAAATGAGCGTTCTGGTCCTCTTTGAGGGCGTGGGTTCGAATCCCACTTCTGACAAGTTTTTTTTTTATACAAAGATATAAGCAAAGCAAAGCGTAATTAAAAATATAAATAAACAGAATAGATAAGCGAATGACAATATCTTATGTCAAACTATAAATTAACTGTGGCCTACCTGCAGTTGTTTTCTATAAATTGTTTGCAAATAAACTATTGAAATAAACCACACAAGATTGTTAAACATCCCTTGGCAAACAATAAATAGAGGAATATTTAACTTTTTATTTAAGCCCTTCACAAAATGTATTATTATTAATTTTGTTTATTATTGTATTCACTGCGACCTGCTAGATCTATTCTGCCCCCTTCTAAGCGTATAGCTCTTCCATCAACCACAGCTCCTGTTCGAATGCAAGAATCTTAGTCTACAATGTCCTGTCAATATTATCCTAAGCCTGTTTTTTCCTATGGTTATTACCTGCTTGAATCGCAACAAAATGTTTTTTTTGTGCTGTGTTTTAAATTATATTATAATTTTGTGTTGTGTTTTTAAATTATATTATAATTTTGTGGTCAAGTTTGTAATGCATTAGGAGCCTCAAAACACACATATGAACAGAACTCCATCAAGTTTTAACGCTGTCTTGTTGAAACAAGGAATATATCAGTTTTGCTTCGGTGAGTATTTTGGAGAAAATCGTTTCGGACCTCTCAATCCGAAATCTGCCATTGGAACGATCAATCGAACCATTTTTTCTCGTATGAGGTAAACGGAATCTCTCCGGGATAGAAAATGTAAGTCAATGCGACAGTTTGTTGAACTATATTATTTATATTATGATATATAATAATGTGAATATACATGCATTACATATAATAATAATATATTTATATATTATACATAATACATAGATACAATCGGTTGCAAATTATTTCTCGTGTGAAACAATCTTCTCTATTTTTTTTTTTACAAAGTATCTAGAACAGTATTTAAAAAAACGAGTGCTTTTAATGTGTCACATATTTATCTAAAAAAAATCCAAATCATGGGACAACTATATCAAATAGCTCCTATAATAACAATCGAAATAAAATTGTATATATTTTATTTTTTCCTTTTTTTGTATCGCAGAACTTCGTCTTTTAGTTACCTCAGCTTTTTAACAGCAGCTGTAAACTGAATATGTTCCTTATTACTTTGCCTGCCTCAATATGGATGTATGTTCTATTAATTTACAGCTGTTTAAGATTTCCTGAGCTACCCCGGCGTTAATCCTGCTTCTCATAAACAAATCGCCCGCTGTGCCTCCTTGAAACCCAGCACGCCTGCAACTAATTAGTTTGGATTTGTATTCCATTTTTTAGGACTATCCCCAGAACCCGTGCGTGCCTTCGACTCTTTGTCCATCCCAATTGATAGGGGAATTTTCATTCTCTTGACTACACTTGAATGCACTTGTTAAAGTTCTGAGCTGCCACCTACGTTCGGTTCGCCACAAGAACAGCAGCAACAACGGGAGAAAGTCAAAGACACGCGTGCCACACTGGACACGCAATCACACCCCCGCTCCACACTTTCCACAGTCTGTCCACTCCTTTCCCTTCCGCATCACTCCACTGTGCAATGAACAACTCTAAACTCAATTTGAATCCAGTGCATATGTAAAGTGTCACGTAATTTCAATTACAAAGCATGGAAAACGCAAAGAAGAGAAGGATAAAAAGCAAACTAAGAACTGCAGAAAAAAGCAAGACGTGTGTGCCAGACTTGAAGATGCCCTGTACCTAACATTGTTATTTATGATGATGTCGACAAATTAAATTAAATTAATAAATTTAATCAAATTAAATATAAAATGTAATATATATGAATTTAAAATTATAATTTAAAAATCTAAATATATACAATTTCTGTGTGTTTGCCAGACTAGAAGATGCCCTCCACTTGAGCCTCACATTTTTATTTAATCACTTTCTAATATCAGCAATCACGGAAAGATTGAAAGGTTTAAATAATTCAAATTTCATATTTATGCATATTAAATTAAAATTAAAAATAAACTTTTATAATATTTCTGGTTGCATTTAATGGCAAAATTGGTAAATCATTTGTTAAATGGTTTTGTGAAAAATATAAGAGAATATATGTATCTTCAACGAAAACTTTTCAATAAAAAGAGATCGGTGTTTTCAAAAAAACTGGTAGAATATACATGTTTACTTTCAGGGGTCAAAATATGACTGTTCTGACTATATTTGCGTTATTCGATGATATCCTTTCTACCACATTTTCAATTGGTATGGGGTATAAAAACTGTCGCTCAGTTTATAAAGTAAGCTAAGAGTGACGCTGGTGAGTGGCATGCCCCCAAAGTGGGCGCCTTAAGCGCGTGTTGCATGTCAATCATTACTGCACTTGCTGCATTCAACCACTACCAGAAAAAAAGGGCGCCAACAGAGAGAGAGAGAGAGACAGAGAAAGAGGGAGAGGGAGGGAGCGGATGTGTGCGCGCAAAGTCTATTGACATTGTGCAACAATGAAGACGCGGCTTAGTGACCCATAATGCGTTTGACAACGGGTCGCGTCTCTTTCCTGCTTGCCACTCTTTCTTCACACGGCTCGCAAACTACGTCGCAACTTTCAAGCGTCTCGCCCACGCCGCCTGGCTTAGATTCCACCGCATTGTCAACGTTCAATGCTGTATGCTGGTTTACTTTGTGGAGACCGGGCTTATACGGGGTATATTAGTTTAAAGTGGACATCAATGTAGATATTATTATTTTGTTTTTTATTATTATAATGGATTGACTCGAGAACTCAATACCTTGCATTATCGGGACAATGTCAAACAGGGTTGCCAGATAGCTTTTACTACATCGATAAATTCAGAAAGATGCTTTTGAACAAAAAACATGAAGTGATTTTTCTTATATTCTTTCTTGCTTATGCCAATAGAAAAATCGAAATATTTATGTGTTGTACATATTTTATTTTATACATATTTCTTCTAAGCTGAATATTTAATGTACTTCAAGTTACGCTCTCTCAATCTGTTTCGCATTTCCAAATTTTCTCATAATAAATTACTAATTAATTACGGGTTTTTCCGGATTCATTTTAATGCATTTATAAGCATTTTACATTTCAATAGCCCTGACATCTTATATTTTTCACTTCAAATTGTTTATTTTTTGAAGCTTAAATTTATTATTATGTAGTTATTAGATTTTTATTATTACATTTAAATTTTAATATTATAATTACAATGTGTATTCCACCTTTTAAAATTAGTTTATTTGTTGTTTTCAATTAAAACTTACAATTATGATTAAAAAATATAGTTTTCAAAATAGTCACATTGTCTTAGATCTTTGTTTGTTCAGAAATATATACATATAAGGTTGGTGATGTCTTCGTCGATTGTCATACTGTAACAAAAGTAAATCTTTCATACATAATAAACTTTTTAATAGCTTTTAATAAAATCATTTAATTTGATTGGTTTTACGTTATTTGATTCGATTCAAATAAACATTTTTTTTTATCAAAGTAAGCAGCTTTTTTTTTGAGTGAAAAGGGTATCGCTAAGTCTTGCACTGATTGCAAAGATCTCTCAATTGCTTTATTTACTATATCCGCTCTCGCCCAATGTACTGGTTCCGTACGTCACAATTTCAGGAATTGTAACTATTGCCAGGGGTAAGGATTGGGGCGGCAACAATCGGTGCAGCGGTGCAGAATGGAGGAGTTCGGGTGAGGGGCATGAGTTGTGCGTCTGCACAGCTGCATTTTGGCGTAACTAATTTCATGGCGTAACAAATCCGTTGAAAATGCTGCTTGTTGCTGTTTCTGCCGCACCGAAATTGATTTTTGCTTGTTACTCTTGTTTTTGTTGTTGCAGTTGCCGTTGCTGTTGTTGTTGCAGTTAACTCGCTTGACATATGGACTTTTTGGTGGTGGACAATAACAACAGGTAGCACTGGCCATGGTTGCTAACCACAAATCTTTTGTTCCGCACAAAATGTTGCACTGGCCGGCGTCAGCGTTACACGTGTGCAACAGTCCCCCCTCCAGCAACTGCAACACCTGCCTCATATCAGCAGCTATTTTCGGTTGTATTTAGCGGTTCTCATTGCATCATTAATTTTGATGCGCTGCCTGAACTAAACGGACTCTCAACTGGATAGTAAAGGCGAGTCGTGGCGACAGGCTGTTGAACTTGAATATGTACATATATATTGTACATATGTACATTATATATATAAAAATAAATATATATAATATATATAAATGTTGGAAGGGAAACGTTATTTCTCTCAACTTAATTTGGCAAACAAATCATAGCAATGTTTAATATTATATATAAATAATTTGTTTAATATTATAATAAAATATTCTATAAATATCATAGTAAAATTAAGTTTAACTCCCATTTTAATATGAGTATTGTTCCAGCACTTGATTTGTAGCTGGTTTATTGTTTTCCGACCTCTTCTTATAATTGAAATATATTTTTTGCTGGAGATCCAAGTCAACTTTTTTTTTTTTTTTTATAATTTTATAATGAGAGACTTAAATTAAGAAACACATCCCTTAATCAAAATTGCTAAGAATTATCAGGCCAAGATGAAAATATTAAATTCGCATGAGTAGTTTTCATTATGATATATTTTATATAGACTTAAATACAAAGAGAGACCACTTTGTACCACTTGAAGTTGTTTAAGACGCAACCTTTGTCCGGCATGCAAAACTCGCTGCACTTTTCCAATAGCCGTAACCTACAACCATACGAGAAAAAAAAAAATAAATAAATAAAAAAAAATAAACCAAATGCATACAAATATTTCTCAGCACTTTCAGGCACTTTGTGTATGCCACATGCTCTCGAATTGACTGCGAAAAACCCAGAACCAAAAAATAAAGAAAAACGGAAAAAGAAAAAGGAAAAATCTTATGCTGACACTGACAAGTCGTGTGAAGCACACCTGCAAGAGTCAAGCGCAGACCGCAAACAGATACCAGAGTGGAATGGGGTTTGGGGTTTGGGGACCGCTGCTGCTGCTGTAGTGGAAACATGTTGCAAAATGCAGTCATGAGTTCGGTCCGCCTGTCAGCTGCGTCGTCGACGTGGCCTTAAAATGAGTGCAACATTGGCTGTCTGACTGTGTGCCACAAGCTGGCGTTGCGCCAAACTAGCAAACTTGAAGTAGTGCAACAACAATGAAACAAAAAAAAAAATAAAAAAAATTAAGAAAAACCAGCCACAGCTTGTTGCAATCCCAGCCTAAGGCCTTTCGCTACTTGAGCACAAAAACACACACACGCAGCACGCAGAAGTGCCACAAAGGTGCTGGGTTAGGGTGGTGCCACAGCTCAGTCCGGGCTGAGGCATTGTCCTTTGCCACACTCCGCAGGCGCTGCGCGTGCCCAACAACCACAACAGAAGCTATCCGTGTGGCAGCGTCGACGGCTATCCGTAACAATGTTGCACACTCAAGACGCGCGCCCGGTATTCGGCTAAGGCGATAATGTGACAAGGATAACGAGCTAGCCGAGCAGCAGGTTGGCTTGTTATCATCTTGCCCCAGCACCAGATACGGCTTGCAACTCCAATCCACTGCAATCCACTCTCAGGGAGCAGCTCTTAGTCGATGTGCGTAATGCGCTCATTACGTGACGGCATTGCCAACGCCACCAACTGGCAATGTCGCAATGTCGCAAGTGGCAAGTGGTAAGTGGCTTAGTGTCTGCTGTAGCCTCTAGTTGGTGGACTCTGTCGCTGCCTCATTTTTCAGTATTGGTCCAGGCGCAATCACGACATTTTCTTGCCATTGTTGCATGCCTCTCGTCTTGCTTCCCCATTATGCGTTGCAGTTTCAGCTGCCCCAGCTAATTAGTCAATTGTCTGCGCATAATGCTGTGCACCAAGAGGCAAATGGATCTACGCATTGCAATTTTTGGCTTAGCTTGTCTTGACTGTGGCATGTGGCATGGAATGCCAATACATATATTGTAAATAGATCGAATTGTTTCGAATGCATGCGATAGTTGCGTCCATTAAAGTGTTGAAAATTAGAGAGGGGCTTGTAATGCATCCTGCAGCAATAGGCTTAGCAAAGCACTAAAGTGACATGGGACAGTAAAAGTCGGATTTGCAACAGTTAAAGCTCAAATGTGTTCTAAAGTTCATCTATCTCAACGGAAGTAAAAAGAAAATGTTTTCCTATATTTGCAGGATTAGTTTGTGTAATGGAAGAGAGTATAAATGGTTTTCAGGATAATCCATCGGATCGCAAATATGCAAGCAGCTATTCGACATAAAATTGTGTGGTTTTTGATCGAATTTTCTTTATATAGATTTAGATTTAGTTGTAAAATAACTAATGGTCTTACAAAAATTTTTGTTTTCTTTTATTCAAGTTTTTTATCCACAGCTATCAATCAACAGAAATAATACTTAATTTTGTTGTAAAATTATATCAAATGCATTCTCTACTGTTTAAATTAAAACGGTAGAGGAAACCATTTATTGGTGGGTTTAAATTTTGTTACTTTAGCATTTGGACGAAGTAGCCAATCATTTTTTCATAGTTGCTTTTTATCCACACATGGAAACATGCAATTTAATTTATTCATATTTTTCAAATAAAATAATATTTTATTTAATTGTCAACTAAGCAATGGATTATTTATTTGTAAAAAAAATACAGTTCAAACAATATTTTTGGGGCTATAATAAATAAATCAAAGAAATAATAAACGCAATAATTATGCGTGATATAATTATTGCTACTGAGCAAGCGAGGGGGGGTGGCTGCAGACAAAATCCTTTTTCCATTTCTTGATGATGAAAATTCACAATATTTTTTATTTTACTGAACTTGGATTTATTAACTTCACTTTTTCTGCTTCAATGCAGTTTTAGGGTTGATTTACAATTGATACGCTTATCATAAGTTTAAACTTGCTTAACCTAATTATAGCTAATTATGCTAAAATGACATGAGTTGAGAACATAACCCGTACTTAACATAACCAATATAAACAGAATACATTTGTTGTAACGGATAACTAACTTCTTGCACCTTTTCTTCTTTTTTTCTGGAGTCCCGCAATCCTTGCAATAATTAAAGTACTATTTTACATTTCTATGCCCTTAGATATGTTTTATTTTATTTATATTTTACATTTTTATTTATTTATTTTTGATTTAATTTTCAGCTAATTAATTTGAAATTTGTTTATTTTTCTCTCATAAATTTCATTCATCTTTTTAAGTTTTGCATAAATAGATACATTTTATATTAGTTAGTTATAAAATATTCTTACGTGTTTTTCTATTTCGACTGATATTAGTAGACATTAGATAATCAAATAAAGAATATGTAGAATGTATAACATTCTATTGACTATGGCTATCTGACCAATATTTTCTCCCTTCCCTCTGTATGGATTAGAGTTCCCAATTTGAAGTCTGCAAGTATTTGAGCCTGTTGCAAGTGACCGTCACTTTAACTGGCTTTTCACACATCACACGAGGCGCGTTGCAACTGACTCAATTTACATATGGCCTGAAAGAAGAGCAGCCAATTAACTAAACTGCGCCTATTTAAAAGTTTATCGAGCTTGAAAGGCCAGTGGAGTCAGCTGCACTAATTAGCTCGGCTCTCACAAACAGATTCGAGACTGTAGGCCAGCAACGTTGAAAGTCGCTCGACACATGCAATAAATTTTCATAATTTGACAAAAATTGCACATAATTTCTAATAGTAGACCGATGGCGATCAAAATCGCCAGGTTACACAATCCTCGAATCTGGCTCTCTCTGCCTGCCTGGATGTGGAGACTGATTGTGAGAGTTGCGGTCTATTAATTTGAAATGTCTTGAGATAAATTACTAAATGACTGCCGCTTACGTGTGATCCATCCATCAATGCCATCATTAAGCCAAAACATTTGACAGTAAATGTAATAACGACGATGGCGCAGACGATGATGAAATTGAGAGGCGCTGGCCGTGAGTATTGCGAACAGCAACGGGCTGGGAACTCAATCGAACCCAGGACAGGCCGGGCCAGACCTGACCGGGACCAACAAGAGCTGCTCATTTAAAAAAGCGCCAGCCGTGGACCCCACAGTGTGTTTGTTTGTGTGTGACATGACGATGACATCCACATCCACGTCAACATTAACATCAACATCAACATCAACATCGTGGTCGTTGTCGTTGTTGGTCGCGAGTTCCTCGGCGATTCGTAGGGTGCTGTCGATAGGCATAGGCATAGCCCAGCCCTGGCACTAGCTCCTCTCTGCACAAAGGGAGCCGCCAGCGTTGCCGTTGCAAAAATATTTTAGCTGCCGGTCCCCGGCGACTATGTTGACTGCACTCAGGCGTGTCCAGGTATTTGTTGTTGATTATGTTGATAAGTGGCCGCCACATACTTTTCAACTGCACTTGTAATAATTTGTTTGCCACTCATGTTTGGCTTTTTTTCCATTGCCGCCGCAGCTGCTGCCTGTAATCAATGCCTATGTGAAGTGAGGCAAGTAGCTCGAGTCACATTCCAAACCAGCTGCGGTTGTGGGAGCCTCGTTGGCCAATCGTCACCCCGATTTCCAGGAACTCTCCTCCACTCCACTCAATGGTTGCGTCGATTGCGTGTTTTTCTCCGCTGCCTTTTTATCTTTTTGATTTTAATTTTTTTTTTTCTTATTTATTTTTATTTACTTTTTGGTATTTTAATGAGCTTGCGTTGATTTCAGCTAAAAAGGTCTAACATGATGTGCTCCTTTCATTTTTGGGAAAAGTTCGGTTGTTATTAGCAGCATTTTAGATGAGTTCACAGTTTAAGGGTCTGATGTCATTATGATCTGTATATCCGAAGGCTCTTAAAATAAAACATTTCACAAGTAAACAATATAAAAAGTGTGAATTACATTATGGGGATTAGCACAAAGATTAAAAAGTATAAGTCAAGTTAAATTCAATTTAATATCTTTATTCCAACTAATTAAGTTAAGTTTAAAGCTATATTCATTAAGTATTTATTAAGCAACTGTTTGTAACTATTTCAGTTGAAATAAATACTTAATGCACGAACAAATTTACCGAATCCGAATTCAATTAGATTGTTTTTACCATCAATAATAAAAAACGTACAATTTTTGAGTTAGTGTAAGCAAAGTGAGTCAATTATTTCGAGTTCTAAAACAAAAGAGCATACATAAATTTCGTACATATTTTCTTATTCAATTTCAGCTGCAGCAAACTAACGTTGCTAAACGTTGCCTTATCCACTTTCATCTTGAAATTTATTATTTCCTATGCATTTTAAAGTCCACAACACATGCACCTGGGGAACTGCCCAGTTGAGCCCGGAGTTCACACCCACTTCACCTGACCACCAGCAAGCATTCACCTGAAGCCTAGATCTTTTATTGTTTTGTGCTTTGTGTTTTTTTATGTTTTTTGTTTTGCCCCAATATAGCATTGTGTGCAACATGAAGCCTCCCGTTACACACATACACTGTCGCACAAACCTGCTGACTGGCTGGTAAGTAAATTTGATGCTTTATTATATTTGGGTCAAAGTTTTTAATAGTTTTGCATGCAGCTCAAAGTTACTTTCCTCCTTCTTCATATGTGTATGCCAGATGCACGTTCAACGGATGGGGTTCGGTGCCGTAGTTAATTAAATGTTGATCAGATTTAATTTGTATTGTACTAGGTTGGCTTCGTAGTCGCATGCCTGGCAAATCAATT
Source organism: Drosophila setosimentum (assembly GCA_035043505.1). Classification (NCBI taxonomy): domain Eukaryota; kingdom Metazoa; phylum Arthropoda; class Insecta; order Diptera; family Drosophilidae; genus Drosophila; species Drosophila setosimentum. The sequence goes on along the minus strand of JAWNMY010000015.1, from coordinate 1,154,503 downwards.
ACAAAGCATGCCCCATATTGGTCGCCTTTAACAACTTTTAATTGCAACGAGAAGGCACGAAATGTCAACGGATTTTTCTTTGGCTTTGGCTTTGCTTTTGGCTTGGCATATTTTTGGCCTTCTTTCGGCTTGGTCCGTTCGGTCTGCAGGTGCCTTTGGCTAAAACACAACAAAAGCCGCTTTGCTCCTTGCATTCAAACTACATTCTGCGGCTAACCTAGAAAAAGAAACAAACGCCGTCTTTTTGGTTTTGGTTTTTTAATGTACTCTGGTTCAGGTTTTTTTTTCTTTCTTTTTTTATGTATTTTTCGTTGCTGCATTTAGTGAAAGGCACGAAAAACCACGATGACGTCGTTGCTATCGTCGCCGCTTTGAGATTAGTTACACTTGTGCTCCATTTAAATGGCATGGCAACTAAATTATGCGAAGTTCTCTGTTGTTATACCCTGCACTTAGAAGTGCATCGAAAGGGGTATTATTGGGATGTGCCAGTGCAATGTAGAAGACAAAATTGCAGCTTTCTATATGATGACGAAGTATACATATACATATATATACATATATACAAAATTATTATAAGTATTTCTACTTCACTTATTCACTTAATCATTTCTTATATCATATTTATTTACCAAAATAAAATAATATTTCAAATTATTCGCTAATGAGCTATTGAATCATGTGATATTAATTATATTTTATAATTTATCAAATAATTGAAATAAACCAAGTGTCAGACAACGAGAGTTTGAGTCACCAACTTTATGCAAAATAAAAAAAAATTAATTTTTGTTTGACTCTTTGGCAGTACTGTCTGCCATTCATCAACGCTGGTACTTGGAAATTGACAGACTTTCCATAACCACTAATATTAAGTGCTGTGTCATTGAAATCGAATCCATTGTATTTAGTAATGCGAATTACTTAACTTGGATAGCCCAAAAATGTTTGTAGCCTTAGTTTGTAAAACATAATTTCACCGCTTGGTTTTTAAAACGAGACACTTAATTTAGTTCATATCTAAATGCATATTAACAGGCATGGCATGGACAGGGTAATTTAAGTAATCGAACCCCACTCCATGTACTATGTAATGTTGTCCTATTCGGCGTATATAATATATAGTTGTAGTTTAGTTTTTGTTCTTATTTCTTGCAATTATTTTCGCATGCCATTTTCCATATTTAACGAGCGAGTTCTCACGTGAATGTACATGCAAATCTGTCTGATTTCAGCATAATTGGGTGCAGGGTATAATTCTAGTTGAGTACTATTTATTAGAGCATTCTTACTTCACTTGCTTTTTGTCTGTGTGCTCTTTGCTTCAAGCTGCTGTTGAAAAGTTTTTGCAACAACTCGAAAGAAAAATAGAAAGTGACAGAGCCGGCCGCACTGAAAAAAAGAAATGCAATCAGAGTGCTTTTTTTCTTTTCAGTTTATGTCGACGGTGCCCTTTCTCTAGGAGAATGTCGCTCGATCTAGGCAGGAAACTTTCGCCCGGAATTCTGGGCAGGTCATTGAATAGAGCACTTAGTTGCAGATCTGCAGATCCGTTCAGGGGAACAATCGATTTATTTACGAGTTCACAGTGAAATTGCATTCAAAGTATGTGTGACTGATAATGGAATTGATAAAAAACGTGTAATGACTTAACTCATCTCTAAGCATGCAGCTAATCTGAGGCATTTCAAATATTTTTTTTACACATAAACATTATTCATTGTTACGCACTTACCGCTTCATAGAAATAGCTTGCAAATGGCACCCAACTAACTTGCAACTTGCCACCCAGGGCAGAATCTGTGCAGCTCTGCCAAAGCTGGAGCAAAAATAAAAGTTATGATTTAGAAATTAAAGTTTTCTCGGGTAAAGTTTAAAATGTGGGAAGAGTTTTTTAGCTGCGTACCATAAAAAACTGCTACCTAATGATAAAAATTTGAGAAGCCGGGTTGTTCTGATCCATATGGGAAAATATGGAAAAGTTGGGAGCATGTTGGAAAGTTTACTGCCATCAAGCGATGCTCTATATATTAAAAAGATTTTTGAAATATGTGTCTAGACTTGGACTAAATATAAATGTGTTAAATTATGTTTGGAATTATTTTAGCATAGAAATTATTTATATAAGATTTTATATGTTTGCACACATTACTATTGTAATTCAATGCTGGTAATGATGGTGGAAAATAGGTGCTGCAGCGATATATATAAGAGTATACATATATATGTATATATAAGCATACATTCATCTTGGTTGAAAGTGTTGGACAATGCCACAAAGCAGCCGCATAGCTTCACATAAAACAATTGCACCTGCAACTTAGCTTCGTTTCAATGCCAAAATTAATATGCTCCCATAAACTAGCCAGAACGGGCAGTGCACTAACTATATATATATATATCTGTATAAATATGTCTTTAGACCATACGCAGTCTTGCCTCGGGCAAGTCCGAAACCAAACCATCCAGAAAGAACATGAACATGTTTAAGAAGAAGAACAAGAACAGCAGTAATGGCTGTGGCAGTGGCAGTGGCAGTGGCAGCAACCACAACTATGCACATGGCCAGGAATACTCCCTAGGTGAAAGTATGTGAAAGCATGCCATAAATCGTTTGCCTGCTGCTCTGATGTTGTGGGTGGTTATACAACGGAGATAAACCTCTCTCACTTCCTCTCCCTTATTCTGCCTGTGTGTGAGTGTGTGGCATGTTTGTATGTTGGTGTTGGTGTTGGCTAAAGCTACAGGCGATTAGAATTGATGTGGGTTACTAAGCAAACATGAAAGGCTATTACGTTAAGCGTTACGTTATGTTCAGTTTTGTTGAGATGTTGCGATGCGATGCGATGCGTTGCGTTGCGTTGCGTTTCTCTGTGGAATTTTATGAGCTGGCTGCAACTTTTATTGAAAGCGAAATAGTTTTGACTTTGCCATGTCGGTGAGTTATTGCCAGAATTCCGCAGCTGTCTGTCAGAGTTTAATTATAAATTTTACCTGGATTGAAATATTGGAATTCTTCAGTTTCATTAGTTCGCTGTGTTGGCAGAGATTTGCTAATTTAAGTTAAATTAAGCCTACAAAGTCTGTGTTAATTGTGTGAACGGTGTTGGGAGTGGGAATTAAAGGCTGAAGCCGGAAGCTGAATGTTGACAAACATTGAAAACCCAATCAAAATCAATGTGTGATTTTTGCGTAAGGCGCAAAAAGACAAATGACTCAACATATGATGTCAACATATATTATTATCATTTTGGAGAGTTTCGATCTCTAATTCATATTGCAAGCGGAAATTCTTACTTTTTGCTATTCCCCTATGTATTACCATCGTAAGCCGATAGACTCCTCCCCCTCCTCCTCCTTGTTGACGTTTCCTTCCTAACTTATCGTCGTGTTATGTCATCTGTTATTTCTATAGTTCAATTACAAAATGGTGGAAGTTATTCGACTGCATTGAATAGCTAAAATCATCTCTTTCCTTTCGACCGATCAATTGTACCACTAATATTGTTTGTATAATTCTTCTATGATACTCTCTGGAGTTTATGATGTATTGAATCCAAAATCCTTTACTTCTATCGTTTATAAATTAATTTTGAAACTATTGTCTCAAGATTATGCCAATCAGAAATGTTGGGCCTGTTTTGCATTCAACTACTCCCAGATATTGCATAAATATTCAAATCATATATTGAATCTCATTTTATTTTCTGTTTTTTGTTTTCTGTCAACGTTTAATAAAAAAATGACCTTATCAAACTCTACATTCTTAAGATTCCAACAGCAAATCATAAGCAAATGTTGGTGCAGATAAGGAAAGCCAGCACTTTTAAGGAGCATTGTGTAGCAATCAAATCGCTTTGGAGCAGACACCTGTTGGAACCTAACGACAAATAGTTTTATGAGTGCACTGGCAATTTGTCGTACATGCCAGACTACAAGAATTTGGTAAATGCCAAACAAGATTAAAAAAAAACAGAAATAGCAAAGTGCATATTGCCATCCACATGTTAAAAAATATACAAAAAAATATAAAATATAACTGCCTGAACAATAACTGAACTTACAAGTGTTATGGGTATCTTTTTTATGTATTTTTCTTTCTTGACGTCCAACTGTGATTTTTGGACAGAGACCGCGAGGCACCAACAAAACGCGTTTGCTGTTGCTATTGTTGCTGGTGTGGCATATGTAAGTGTGTATGTTAATTTGATTTTGGTGTCAAATGTTTTTGTAACTTGGCTTTATGCTTTTTAAATTTTTTATGGGCTGCACTTGGCTTGCGATCGCCCCCTTACCTCTATCTCTCTCTCTCTCAGCCGTATATATATATATATTTATATATAAAAATGTGTATTTATATAAATGTCTGTGTCAATCTGTTTGATTCGCTTTTGATTGTGCGCACTTATGTCTTTATTGACATGGACGTATGGCATGTAATATAAATTATTTATGACAAACACACACATTGAGCAATTCGTAATTGAACGCACACAAACACACACACACACACACACACACACACACACACTCACACGTACACTTGCATATGCATCTATAAATTCATTTAAACAATTATTCAGACAGATGTAAGTTTGTTTGAGGTACTTTTGAATATTTTTTGGATTTGCCATCGAGTGCAATTCGAGAATTGAGGTAAACAAAAGCAAAGCCCAAAAACATTGACAAGTGCCACAGTCCGTAAATGAGGCACTTGTAAAATCGTAAAAATGTTTTTTTTAAATGGGAAATTGACAAATGAAACCACACATAAAGTCAATATTGCATTTCAATTGAACTTAATTGGCAAAGGCAGGTGCACTTCGAAACAGGATTTATTTATATTGAATGCAAATATCAAAATGTCATATTGTGTTATCAGTTTATTTAAAAATATACATTTTTAAGAAATACATTATGAATATGTCACATTTTAGTTATACGACTGACCTCTCTTATGCACACACAAATATATGTATATATAAAGCAGGCACAATCAATTGCATATTGCTGTCCACGTTCATTTGACCCGCATTTGAGGAAGTTACTTAATCTATCTATGTGAAACCATTTTGGATTCACTTTCAATTTTTTGCTTCATTCTTTAGATACGGTATTCGCCTTCAACATAGTTTTTTGGTCTTTATTTACCCATTCGTTTCTTATTTTGAGCCAAGAAAACATAATCAATTATTCTCGGCACAACGAGCAAAACAAAGTCATTTATTATGCCGCAAATTATTTGTCACTATTTTGTACACTTGTTAATATATTTTCCGTTCTACGTTTTGTTTTTACTTTGCCACATTTTTCTGCTTATCGGCCCGAAACGTGGCACACACATCCCAGATCTGGGAGCATAATTAATTTGGCCACAAAGACATCCAACTACCGTTGGCCCCCAAACAATGGCAAACAAATTGATTAATGACAGCGTATTAAACAATAATCGAGATAGGCCACGGATCCCGCTCGGGCCCTTACGGGGCGGGGCGTTGCTGAACTGGTCGGGGCTACCTAACAAAAAAAAATAAGTTTCGCCCACGCGCAAATTTTTTTTCGCTTGCCACGCTCACAAAAAAAAAATACGCAAGAACAGAAACAAAAACAAAACCAAAAAAAGGGAAGGTTTTATCAACGACCAAAAATATTTGCTGTTGTTGTTACTGTTGTTATAGTTGTTGGAGTTGTCCGCTCAAAATAATTCATTTAAATAATAGCCGGGCCACTTCCCAGGCCAACGTGGTAGCGGAGGAAGCACATCATTTTTCATATTCTTCTGCGGCAACCCAGCACGGAAATTAATAATGTGCAATTAATATTTGCTTAAACGGATTCGTAATATGCGCCTTCTTAGGTATATATATATATATATATATATATATATATATATATATGTATATGTGATACAGTGAGGCCTAGATTATTGCCTTATGTGTCTAATTATTTGGCATTTTAAATTATGTTCTGTAATTTGTATCCACAAAATAATATAATATTAGTTAGAAATAAATATGGGATTTTCCAGAAAAGTCAACAGAAACTGTTATAAAACAATTGGCTTGTTCTAATATTTTATTAAAATAATGATCAAGTGTTATTAGGTATATATTGTTTAATATATCCATTGGTATTTGGGGAAAGTCGCCTGAAAGTTAAAAATGTATTGTTCCTTTGGCTACTTTTAATGACATTTTCTATTTAACATTTCTTTCTTATCTCTATAGAAACAAATGAAAAGAAGCCGAAAAAGCTCGATTACTGGTTATTTTGTATTTAGCGTTAATTTCTATTCTATTACGTTCATGTAGTTAAATCAACATCTGTTATCATTTGTTATATGCATATTATATATCAGTCAAAAGGCAAACATTATCATTGGATAAATGATTTGATATATATTCTATATTGAAGAACAGTTTTTATTGAGCAAGTTCTGAAAAAAAAGAATAATTGAAATAAAAATAAAATGATAAATTTATGCTTTTTAAATTTAATTTAAAAATAAATCCAATTCTGTGTGTATTTAATTTAATTTGTCTGCATTGCGGAAATCCCAGAAACAAGACGCATTAAGACCAAAAATAATTATTTATATGACTGATCATCGATCTTTCAACCTTAGAAATGCCTTCTGTGTGATAAATATCTGGAGTGAATGAATGGATTAATTGATTATTAAGTCAATTTATGAAATAAATGCAAAAGGATTATTTGGATCAAATTTTAAAGTTTCAGTCCTCTTTCTATTACTATACTACATACATATGCCAAAAGCGAGTTTCCTTACAATTGAGCTGCTTAAGGTGACTTTTAGGCTGATAGTGTCCTATTTAGAGTCCAAGTTAATCGAGTTATTTGCTTAAGCTGTGTTTACTTCTAATGTTTCCTAAGCTTCCTCCAAGAGCACATGGACGCTTGCAGTTAAATTCTTATCAAGATATCTGCATATATAGATGTTGATTTATTGCAGTCATAATTAATAGCTCACTACAAATACAGGCACATACACACACATACACACACATTCACACACATACACAATCACATGCAGAGAACTGTAATTAGAGCTACTCAGTTTTGGCATGCACTTTCCAATTTTTCTTATTCTTTCTTTTGCAGTAGGCAATGTAGTCTTAAAGTCATCTTTAAATTCAGCTTCAAGGCACATTCTATTCTATGCATGATTCTTGTTCTGCATGCAAATGGATAATAAATATGTCGCAGACACTTGAGGCGCATAATTCCCCCGAGGCAAGCTTCATTAATGCAGGCGCACAACACAGAGAGAGGCGTAGAGTGCAACCCCCAAACAACCCCCAAAACAACCCCAAAGGCGAATTTTGAGCTGCACTTCAACGTGGCACGGCTTGCACTCTCAATTATGACTTAATTCGTATCTAATGGACATTTTCTGTGAAAATTTCATGATTAATCGCTGCCTTGAGGGCAGATGCCTGTGTCGAAGTATGTCAGTGTGTGTGTTTGTGTGTTTGGGGGTTGCTTTAGAGACTCAGAATGCAGTTGTTCACACATGTTAAAAAAAAAGAAAAAAAGTAAAAAGTGTGGCCAAGTGTGGTTGGGGGGTGCGGCGAACAATGGAAGCAAGCCAGCCAAAGCAATAACTCAGCTTGCGACTCACAACTTTCAAGTTGCTTTTTACATTTTGAAAAATTTGCGATTAATATTGCCGCACATGTTTTTTTTTTTCTTTTGGGTTGGGGGTTGGGGTGCAATTGTTGGGGTGTGTCAGGCGACAACGACATCGTAACACTTAGGCAGGAGCATATGCGTTAGTCTACGGCGACGTGTTGCAACTTCCGGCAGAACCAGAACCAGAACCAAAGCCGGAGTCGTGGTACAAAAACTGATTACGCTGCATTTGTGCCAACAACCGGCGACGTTTTTGCCATACATTTTCCAAGAATGTGACTTTGATTCCCCTCGGCTGCCCGAAGCCTTCCACACACACTGCTTAACTCGATTTGCAACAAACAAACAAAAGGAAATAGAAAAAAACCACCAAAAACATTGAAACTGCATTTGCTGAGCAACATTTCTTATCTCGACACACCAGCGCCATCTATGGCCGTTTTGTCGAACTAGCACATGCAAGTCGGTTAGAAAAACTGCATTATTATCTGAGCGAGAAAACGTTTGAGATAGAGAGAGAGAGAGAGCGGTGGAGAGAGAGATAATGCTAGGAAGAGAGCAGGTGAGTTGAATGCCGGCAAAAACAGAGCAACCATTTTTTGTATCTCAACACTTCGCTCTCTCTCCCATTCGCTCACTCTCTCTCTCTCTCTCTCCGTTGGTTTTTGGGCTCTCTGTTTATCTTTAGCAGTGTATTTTTTTTATGTTGTTATTGTTAAAATGACCGCTCCCAAAAATCTTGATTAACATTTTGTGTTGTGCATATTATTTCACTTCACGCACTGAATTCCTATTGAAATCCGCCGATTAACTGATAAGAACTTTTGGGAGGGGAATCATTAACTTATTAGAAAAGAAGATTTCCCCAATGGAAAGGAGTATAAAATATATTGAGCTAATAACATACTTTAATGTTGAAATCTGAAATAATAAAAAAAAAATATATATAAATAAATTTGATTAAATAAATTAAAGAAATATAACAATTAAATTATTATTTATTCTATTTAATTTTTTCATTTCTCTTTATTTATTTTGTTTTATACATTTTATTTATTTAAATAATAGTTATTAAAATAACTATCTACTTTAATTAAATTAAAAATTAATTTGCCCTCATTCGTATATATGCCATATATCTATCTAAAAGAATACTCTCTTACAGTCTTCTTAAACGTTGCATTAGCATTTTTAAAATTATTTCGACTCAGCTTCATTCATATTTTTTTAAATAAAATAAATCAAATATTTAAAATAAATAATAGAAAGTCCGTAAATATATATTAAATAAAAGCAATTATATAATGATCTATTTTAATTATATACAATATTGATTTGCAATTTTTTCCATAATTACCATTGTCTGCTTATCTACTTAAAAAGTAGACGCGTTCAACACCTTTGTTAAGTGTTGCATGAGTTTTTCTAAATTTGCTCCATCCCAGCATCATTCTTGTCTTTTGGCATGTGAATAATTCAAAAACTCTTCCAAGTTGTGTGTAAAACTAGTTTTGCTTGACAACTTCATGGAAATTGCAAGCATATTTCCTCACACACCTGCCCACACCCACACCCACACACACACGCACACACACAGAAACACACACAATACCACCTTTGACACCCGCGAGTGCCGTAAATAACAACAATGAAAAACCGCACAACCTGAGAATTAGCCAAGTTTCAAACCAAAAATGTATCTAACTCAATGAGAATCCAATTTGAGTTTGACTCACGCTCTCTCTTTGACTCATTGCTTATCAGCTGGCTCTCAGATACTTTTCGCATTACCCAATTCGTTGGGCTGCCTCGTGTTTGTGCGCGCTCGTGTGTTGTCTGCTTCGTATGCGGGAGAGTGAGACAGTGAGAGAGAGAGAGAGAGAGTGAGAGAGAGAGAGAGAGAGGGAGGGAGCGCAAACAAACATACAGTCAGCAAACAAGTTTCGTTGCGTGCGGTGCTCGGCACGCTCTCAGATACTTTTTGCCAGTTGAGCCGAGTACGTGAACGTGTCTGGACGTTTTTATGGACGCAACCGATTGGAGAACGCCCGACATCGAAATCGACATCGACAACGAGACCGAAACCGAAACTGAAACCTAAACCCAAAACCAAAAAATCCAAAAACTGAACCGTTAATAAAGCCAACATATCAGTTCAGTTAACTGGCGATTGTCGCAGTTCAAGTGTGTGTTTTGCCGTATTCTTTCACGCGTGTGTGTACAAAATAGTCCCCTCCCAACCACCACCCATCCCCCCCCAACACCACCCGCGATCTGTGTGCAGTGTGTGCGAAAATGAATGAAATGTTTGCATTATAATTCAATTGCCAGCGTATCGCGTATCTCACAGATACATTTGCCATTCAATATTATAAACGAGCGAAATTTGCGCGTGTTTCTTTTGTTCTAGGCGCATTTTTGCTTATGTTTTTGTTTGTGTCGCTCAAAACGATAAATTCACTCCAAGTGTTTTCGTCGCAAAACAAAAAAAAATAAAATTTTTGGAAACTGACGCACGTCGCACAATTTTCCAGAGTAAGTTTTAATTAAGTTTGCTTTAAGCTTTATTAATGTCCAACATCTTGAATTCTAGCTTTATTTTTTGTTCGCTTTGTTTTTGCTGTCAGTCGACAGCTTGCATGTAATTTATATCTTCAGCTTTGGGGCAAGTCATGAAAGTGCCTCAATGACGTAGTGGCAGTTGTTATTGTTGTTGTTGTCAAGTTGTTGTCCAGTACAACGATCGATATGTTTTTATGAGTTTTCGGTTTTGTGAAAATTTCAAATCATTAATTATGTCGTTTGCTTTATTATTTCCACTCCCAATCACTCCTTGGGGAAACAGGTTCTAGAAGATCTTAAAGCTTGCACAATTCGAGGAAATGTCAGCTAGATGTTGTAGTTGTCCTTATCGTGTTTGTTTGTTTGTTTGTTCTCGCACTCATATCTGAATCTCAAACTTCATGAATGAAGCTCGAATTGAGGCTTAGCTTGGAATTCGAACGGGCCGTTGCAGCCTCAAAGATGTGTCTTCTGTGTGTGTGTTGCAGGCCTTTACGTGGAAATGCTTGTCACTTCTGCAGAACAGTTACCTTTCCCGACATGTGTGTGTGTGAGAGTTTGTGTATTTGGCTTAGAACAGTTGCTTAATGGCCCAAACGTGAGCTGGCACAAGATTGGGTTGGGCCTGTGTTAACTGAATATTGCTTAACACTTGAAGAACACTTTACTTAAAGAGCACTCCACGTCTAGTTGTTTTCTCTGCAAATTTAGATTTAGAACATAGACGAGATATCTTTTAATGTATTTAGAATAATATTAAATAACTTTAAATAAGAATGTATTGTAATTCTGTTGTCAAGATCTTCATTTGCTACTAGTGGAAATTTAAACAAAAAATAAATTCATTATTAAACATATCGAGATTTGGTTAATTGTGCTAAGAAGAATATTAAATACTTCAAGAACTCCATTTGTTATCAGTAGAAAATTAGACAAACAATTAAATAAATAAATATATTGAGAGATACTTAATTGTGTTAAAACGAATATTTTAAATATGGTTTTGTGTTCGTTTCTTTGTTAGTTATGTTTTTAAAGGGTTTCAGACGAGTATTAAATAATTTAAAATATTGTATGATTGCTTTGTTAACAGAATGTTGCTCAGCACTTAAAGAACTCTAATTCTACTTATTACTTGAAAAACTTCTGTCAAAAAAATGAATAAATATTTTCGAGAATTATTTTATTGTATTCAGGCGAATAATAAATGTTGAATATTTCAATTGATTGCTTTAGTTTTTATTATTTAGCTTTTAAAATTAATTTATTTATTTTGAATTATCTTAAATGTTTTAAAATGCTTGTGGACCATCACATTTATGAAATGAATGGGAGTGTAAGAAAAGCTCCCATGTAAGTATGTGATTTACAATATAATAGCACTTCAGCCCTAGACTTGTATCTAGCTGTATAACTTGTTGTTGAAAGTTTATTGAGAACGTTACAGGCCATTAAGCCGATTTGGAACTGTTTCATCATTCGAATACTGTTAACACTTTCCACTGCCAATGCATGTTGCCAGCAAACGATTTGATGATTCAACGCACTGTTAAGCATTAAACAACACTTGCACAATTTCTGACAGCAACTACGAATATTTACAACAAACACACACAACACACACAACACACACACACACAAACACATTGCTTGGGTAATCGCATTAAAAAAATTTTGCGCACAGCCAGCAAAAAACACTTTCGCACTTTTCCAATCAGCCGCCAGCAGCATGCAACGTAGGAAAATTGAATTGAGAATAAAAGGGAAATTGATGTTTTATCTAAACATGAAATTAACGCATAAACAAAACACGAAGAAAACAGCAGTCAGCTAATTATGTGTATCATCAAAGAATATCACTAGATGTTTATACATTTGGGGTTGCCACTTGAAAATGTTGCATAAGCAGGCGAAACGCAAGCCACACAAATTTTCCCGGCGTGCCACATGCTTTTTAACCTTGATTAAGTTGACGTTCTAATGATGCTGCTAATGTTCCCGCTGCTCCCTATTGATGATAATGATGATGATGATAATGACTGTGATAGGGCGGGGAGAGGCAAAGGCCCATCATCATCGTCATTAGCAGCTTCTCTCGCATTTACCGCGACTTTAATACCGGGACGTGGGTCTCGGCTGCGAGTCGCTTTAATTGCTGCCTGGCACTTAGCTAATGTAATTTATATTACATCTTATGCTCTAAAAGCTTTAAGTAGCCAAAAAGAAAACAACAACAAAAAGAACACTCAACCAGCAGCAAAGTGCAGCAGCATCCCAGGAAACCTAAAAAGAAACAACAACAAAAAACCAGAGAAGAACAAAAAAGAAAAAAAAAACTTTTGTTTATATTTACCTAACATTGTACTTGAAAGATATTTTGGTTACTCCACCCCCACCTACCCCTCTCCATAGGCGCTGTTTACGGCCTTTGCGTGTTTGTTTATCTAATGGCTAAAAAATATTTAAGCCGTAAAATTGTTGCCGTGAGCTGGCTAAAAAGTTGTCTCGCGTCGAATTTGGGTTTTTCCTTTTTTTTCTTTTTGGTATTTACACAAGTCATAAATACATTTTGTGAGCCAAATAAAGCAAGAACAAAAATAAAAAGGTAAAGGTAGCCATTGGTTCAATCTGAGACTTCTATCTCAAGCTCGGACTCTGTTCTGATCTCATCTCTGCCCCTCAAGTCGCCTCGCCCTTCTCTTTCCGCTTGTCTCAGCGTTGCGATAAAGTTGCACATAAAACTTAAATAATACACAATTTTCTTCTTGCTATATTTGAAATTTATGTAAATTTTTGGCTGCCGCCTGTCGTTGTCGCTATCCATCCTCCTATCTCTTACCCCGCACTCTCTTTCTCTAACTCACTGTCTCTCTGTCTCTCTGTCTCTCTGCCTGTCTGTCTCTCTGTTATCTTGAGTGTTTTTCCTGTTGGTAATTAAAAACTTTTTGCTCTTCTCATTCTCTCGTCTCTCGTCTGCTTAGATTAGCTAATGCAGGTTGAAAATTTAAAAAATTGTATGTATTTGTGTGTGTGTTGGTGTGTGTGTGTGTGTGTGTGTGTGTGTGTGGTAAATGGCCTTGGAATTAGGCTATAAAGCTTGTTTGTGTTAGTTTTGGGCGTATTAATGGCACGAGGTTAGCTGATAAGCGAGATGCCCAAAAACCTTGAGCCTCAGAATGACTTTGACTAGCGGTATCTTTCTCTTTCTCTCTCTGTGTCTGTGTGTGTGTGTGTGTGTGTGAGCGACAGATTATTAATTTCGGTATTTAGCTCATCACTTTGCAAGTTCCGCTAAGAGCCGTTAAAGTCCCTTTATACAACACACGGGAAAAAATCGTTCTGAAATTAAAAAATTCACTCTGATTATTAGAAATATTTTCGATTATTGAGAAACAAATTTCTTGAAAGTAAAACTGAAAAGCATTGTTTTTAAAAGAAGAAAACCCTTTCTAAAATTCAGTCGGAAATAATAAAATAATAGAATGGTCACGAATATGAATCGCCATAAAATTGCTAATATTATAAACTATCTAAAGTGTCTTTAAATATGAAATCTGAAAATATTAACATTCAGAAATATTAAAAAATAAGTTTCCAAAAAAAATGTCTAAATTCAGATTATTCAATGTCATTATGGTTCCTTCAGTAACAAAGAACAGGCTAATGTAAAAACTCTGTGCACACATTTGAAACGCCCTGGGAATAAGACATATTTTTTCTAAATTGCAATCTTGCTCTTAAGAGAAACACTCTCTGAATAATGAATTACATTATCAGATAACTCATTTTTATAAAACACTCTAAAGCTTATTCTATTGCGATTTGATTGTTCAGCACATATTCTCTGGAAACCAGATCTATGCAACAAGACACTTAAATCATTTGAAAGCAGCATTTATCACTCATACATAATTGAACCAGAATCAGTTTTATTCTATTAAGTTTGGAGTCTAAACACTTTGCTAAGTCAGGGCTACAATTTTGCTCTAGTCAACGCTGTAATGGCATAGTAGACCAAGAAGTTAATCGATATCGATGGTATCTTTGTGTATAATTACATGGATGAGGAAGTGTTCCTCGGCATGGTCTCAATAACAACCTATACTTAGCACACATTGCCACATGCCCCCAATCCATACATAGTTGGCAACACTTGCCATTCCATCGCTCACACATTCCACAGCTATATCATTTGGTCTATCAATTATGAATTCCGAGATGCCTGCGAGACGCTAATCAGATGAGGTCGCTGCAGCTGAACAATTAATAAAGTCACAACCAAATCGACGGCGCCCGAAGGCAGTTCAACAGCTTCAGTTTCAGCTTTTGCTTTAGCTTTAGCCTCAGCTGTGTATTGGGTTTCAGTTGAAGCCGTGACCTTGCCTCATAGAACGCAGGCAGACAGCAACTTGAACAAAACATAATTAGTTGGTGTGTCTAATAAAAACGTTTGATTGCTCATAATTATGGCCAAGTCAAAAAATGACAGAGGAGACGCCGCCGGGTCTCAAGTTGTTAGCCCTTATGCCAAAATAAGTTTAAAGCGCTTGGAATTGCTGGCAGGCAACCTTTTGTATTGCCTGTCTGCACTTTATGGCTTAATTAAGCGAGAGAGAGAGAGAGAGAGAGAGAGAGAGAGAGAGAGAGAGAGAGAGAGAAAAGGGGAGGTGAAAAATATGTCAACTATATAGTGTAGATAAAGTGATGTCATGTGCATGTGTGAGGACATTGTGTGCAGTGCGTCATCTGCATAATGTAATTAATAGCCATAAATGTTAATTGCGCATACGCCACGTTAAACAACTATTTGCCAACGCTTTAGCTGCCCAAGTTTGCTCTGTTCAGCTGCCTTTGCCCCATAATAATTTTGGCAGCTTTATGGTTGTCAATAAGTTCCACCACTCGCCCATTTATAGACACGTGTGCTTCCTCCTCCTTGTGCCCCTTTTCCCCACCCTCCTCTCCCCTCTCACCTGACACAAATATTTTTGTTTGTATTTGGCTAGGTGAAAAGTGTGCCGTTATGAAAACATTTTCACGGGTTTTCCCATCTCCCTTGCCCTTTTCGCATCCTTTGTGTAGTGTGCTTTGTGCCTAAAGTTTTTGTCAGTTAATTAAGCAAAACATTTTTTTTCTCTGTGTGTGTTTACTGAGTTAATTTGCTTTGTAGACCCAACCCAACCCAACCGAAGGCAAGACAAGGCAAGCAAAGCCAACCCTTCCAAACAAATATTGTTGACATGTGCGGGTGGCTTCGAGTTGTTCTTGTTTTGGCAATTAACTTGGCTTAATTTGTGGGTGGCTTGCACCAAAAAGTTGCCAAGATAGTTTGGGGCATTTAATCGCTTGGTTGGCTTAGTGGTTTAGATATTTAGTTTGAAGCCGGCAGCTTTAACTTCCATCTCTTTGCGCTGCTAATTGCGTTATCATAACTGAAGCATTAAAACAGTTAACCCATAAAACTAAATCAAGACTAGTTTGTCGACTCATTTCATAGGTGATTTTAGACCCACTCACTTAGCATTTATTTACAAAAACAAAACAAATTTTAAGAAAACCTCAACTTTTATACTGAAAGAGTTTCTGCTCCAATTCTGGGAATTTGTAAGTTTATTTTTTGAGTTTGATTTTGTTTCTGTTTCAGTTGCTGATAAGGCAAATTCAACATTATTATAACTATCAATAAACACATAAATTAAAAAACTCACAAAATAATGCAGAAAAATCACATTGGGAATGAAATTGTTGTAGCAGTTCTTTTTTGATGTTGTTGTCAGCCTATGTTTGCTCAATATACGCTCACATTTACTTTCAGTTGTTCATATATATATAAATATATATATAAATATGTTTATTTTTTTGTTTTTGTTGTTGTTAGTATTTATGATCCGCTTGTATTTCGGGGGCGTAGACTGTGTGGCCAAAGCATTAGCATCAGCTTCGACTGAGTTGAGTTTCCATTGCTTATCTATTTTGTCAAGTTCGAGTGTAAAATTTTTTGCATATTTTGTCATAAATTTAGCTCAGAATCTCTCGCTCCCATTTTATTATCTAGTATCTGCCATGTTTGCTGTGTTCTCGTTTTTTCCTTTTTTTTCTTTCATTTTTGGGCAAACCCCAAGCCAATGTTGAACTATTAAAAGCCTGAGCAAATTTGAAATGAATCTTCAATGTTTTTTATGGTCAGCAGTATATTTAAAAATGTTTATACAAATACGCACACATATTGAGATGTTTTCAGTTCAATTCAACTATTTTTATTTACCATATAAAATGTGCCAACAGATGGTGGAGAAACTTGGGCGTGGAAGGGGGCGTGACAAGGACAGAGCCATTATTCATTTGCTAAAAGCAAAAGATGTTGAAATGCAACGATTAATAAAAGACTCAGTGCTAATGAGCCATATAAGAACTCTTCCAGTTCTCGTCTAATTTATACGTCAATAAATATTTAATGTATATCTAAATGAGTTGAGTCATTATTATTACTATTCTATGAAGCTTTTGCAATTTTGTTATATATTTATTCAATCTGAACTGCATTTCTCTTTTGATGTTGTTGTCGATGAGTTATTTGTCCATTTGTATCTTATCTGTGAATTATTTCAACATTAGATTCTGGTTTGGACTCTTATCGATTTGCCCCAAGCGCACAAATACAAATACACAAATATTGACCAACTGGAATCATATCCATAAATAGGCAACTTGAGTGCATTAGCCAGAGTATTTGTTTCTGAAGCTTGCACAACAATGCAGTCACAGTGTTGCAGTCACTGTGAACGGGTGGTGAAGGGGGGGGAGTGGGAGTGGGAACTGGATGTCGCACCTTGGGGGCTCTAATCAGCTACTCACTTTGAGGGTTTATCTTATCTGCTAACGGCGCCCTATCAGCAACAACGGGCCAAAAAGTAAACAACAGCAGATAAAGACCCAAACAGTAAAACGTTGACTCGATGTCGACTCATTTCCTTGACTAATGCATGTCTACTCCCTGAACCCATTCAAAAGGGGTAAAGGGGTGTAATAAATATGTAGTAGGCAGAAGAAAGCATCTGCGATCTCAAATGTATATATACATCTTCTACTTCTGTTTAGAATGAACAGCAAATTCGGTATAGCCGTCTCAGAGTTTATCTGAGTAAGAGACTTTAAATTAACAACATATGTTTGCGAACAAGTTCAAGTTTATTTCATTTTATCGATAACTGCCCCCGTTTCGCAATTGGAATATTAGATGTATTATATATATTCACATATTATTGATCAACTGCAATTCATTAAGATCGGATATGAACTAGCCAAGTTAGAGTTCGAAACTTATTCTCACATTGAGCATTTTAAGGAAATGCGATACAATAGTTGATTTTTACTCTTCATTAGATGAACCGATCATTAGAAATGAAAGCATTTTCACACCTGCTCACATTTGGGTGTACATGAATCAGGGTATGTCGTTCAGCTCACTCGACCACAGTCTCCTCACTTGCCCAAATGACGCCTCGCACTCTGCTGGCCACAAGCCAATAATAGAAATATACAAATTTGTAAATGCGCATAAAATGACTTTAATGGCTCACAGCGTTCATCAAAATGCCATCAAAATTAAGCAAAAATTAATTGGTTAGCTTTTAAAACATAAATGTTTCATAAACCAATTTCTGGCCATATCTTCGAACTCTAGAAAGCCAGGGAAATCAGTCGCCAGCAATTCCCCGATCGGTGTGAATGGCACGTTCCAAAAACATGTTGTTGCCAAGAATGCGGTTCCGACCTGCTTATGAATGCAACGGTTGCTTGTATGGTGTCGGGGGACTCAACAACCACACACACACACACACCCACAATACACACACACACACACAAATATTACTAGATATCATTGGTCTCTCTGCTGGTTTCAATTTGAAAATATTTCCTATTTTAATTGGGCCAACGTGAGTGCAATTTTTAAACAGGCGCGCATCCGTTTGCCCAGTAAATTATATTAATTAAATTTATTATTTTTTTAACTACTTCTTTTTTTCATTTTTATTTTTGTTTGTGTTTATGGCAGCCATTGAGCAGCGCACCAACAAAATATAATAGCCAAAATAATGGGTAATTATTATCGCATGTCGCTCAACTTTATGTTTATATTTCAGTTGTTGTTTTTTGTTGTTTTTGTTTCGGTTCATTTGCAGCTGGCAACGTGTTTCAGTTGCTGATTTCATATTTTGATTGGGTTGTAAAACTGAATTGCAAAATATGTATTTTTAATAGACTTTGGCCCGCATCGAGCCTAGTTATTAAACTGATTATTCTAGCATACAAAATAAATTGTTTTGACTTTGACTTGCTTATTGGTGCTTGTTGCATGATCAGAATTTTCTAAGTTAAAACTAATGGAAGTTGTTTAAACTTACAACTAATAATTGCCCAAAAATATATGCATCAAGCGTCAAGGCTTCAGTTGATTTAATTTAGATTACAAGATTTGTAATTTATGAATTTAATAAAATATTCATGGAAAATTACAACTCATTTCAGATGAAAGTTTTATTGGTATTTACGCATAATCAGAATATAGTATATTAGTCTCTAACACTTCGATTACAAGAAGAGAAATATGCTAGTGTACTTTTTAATTAAGAAACTATAAAAAAGATGAATTAATTATGCAATTTGTGTGCGTATGAATTTTACATAATATTCATAGGAAATTACAACTATTTTCAGCTCAACTTATTTGCTATATTCAAATGAAACTTTTATTAGTGTTTATGCATAATAAAAATATTATATATTTATATATATATTTGACTATAACACTAATGGTTCTCAAGACCTGTTTAGATGCTT
Organism: Drosophila setosimentum; assembly: GCA_035043505.1. NCBI lineage: Eukaryota > Metazoa > Arthropoda > Insecta > Diptera > Drosophilidae > Drosophila > Drosophila setosimentum. Next base: position 1,135,447 of record JAWNMY010000015.1, on the reverse strand, counting down.
ACATCACGTCAATTAAATTTAAACAGCCTCGAGTTTGTAGAGGCATGCAAAATAAATGACATTTTCATGTTTGCTTTAACGGGCAATAACAGAAATTTGCATTTAGCTCTCAGTTTTGTCTGCGATTCGTTTCGCTTTGCATTTCGAATTAATTTTCGTGTATTTATTTCTCATGCATGCGAAACGTGTTTTGCAATGCCAAAAGTGAGTCAATGCCCAAAAAGTCTAACGAAGTTTAACTTGGCGCACTTTAAACAAATGACTTCATTTGTTGTTGTTTTTCTAATAATCATTATTTATTTATTATTATTTTTTTGTTTACAAATGTTAGTTGTGTTAAACAGCTAAGCGATTCGGACTTGGCTGTCAAGGTTAGTTGAGTCGTTTGCATTTGAATTTCAAATGCTCGGCAGCTCAGAACGAGAGCGAGAGAGGGAGAGAGCGAGAGACAGAGAGGGAGGAGGGAGAGAACTTTGCATAATTAATTAATAATTAGTTGTTTCATTGTTGGGCAGGTGGCGTCTACGCTTGAAGCCACGCCCACTGCCATCGATAACTTTAAGCCCTCGTCATTAAATATTTAAATGAACTAGATTTCCATACGGAACATTCCTTTAGCGCGTTGGTCACACTCGTCGCTCGCATGCATGTAGCAGCGCCCCCTATCGGACATCTATTTGTCGTTGTCTTATTTGGTAAACATTTGGGATCGACCCAATAATTAGTTGGACTTGAGTACACATTAGATAAGAGTCAAAAGGGAGAAATATGTGTTTATACGTATTTCCAATGATGAAATTGATTAAACCTAAAAATTCACACTTCCTCTCTCTGTCTCTCTCCCTCCATCTCTCTCGCTCTCTCTCTGCCTCACTCTCTTTCTCTCTGTCTATCTCGATAGAAGGGTACAAATTATATATACAACTAGCCACTGCATGAGGGCATTTCAAAATTCAGTTTTTCGATATTTGGGGGGCTGCAATTGAGCAGGCACCCAAAATTATTGATTTTTCCATGCGAGTTTTGCGGATTTGTTGTTTTGTTTGTCTACCAAACACTGACCAGGCCTTGTTTGTGTGTTTGTTTATTTAATGTTTGTTCGACTCGAAAATTATTTGGGTCAAATCAACAGAATTGTAATCAATGAATAGACGAAAGTTAAAGAGTGAAAATCGAAATCGAATAACAAAAATAAAAATTATATTTTAGGTTTTTTGTCTGCGTAATTGCTTCCAGGTTGTTGTTGCTATTTTCGATCAATTTGTTTATCAGTTTCGTCTGTTTTTGAAATTATGGTCTTTTTGTGAGGCGTTGCTCCACTCAAAGTGGGCGGTAAAATCAACAACATTTGTTTAGCCCAAGTTTTCGGTGGGGCAGGTTAGTTAAAACGGATTCACACAGAGCTGGAGTAGATTAAGCTTGATTATGAATATATTGATCATGCATAGGTATCTAATTAAAGTCAGCATCCTCTGGTTCACTTTGCATCCACTAAATAATGTTGCAAGCATTCAAATGCGAACACAAATTGAATTGTTTAACCACTTAAGGCTCAAGACCTTTAAAGTCAAAAAAAGAGATGCATTTTTAGCCACTATACTTTATTTACTTGTAAATATATATTATTTTAAATAATTATATTTATTTGATCTTTAATATATATAGTGAAATTTGTTTTCCACGTTTTGTATTTGCAGAGTCGACTGGTATTAGTCGACGTTAAATAAATAAATGAATGAACGAAACTAAATTAAATGATGCAATCAAATTCACATTGACGCAGTAAAACTAAAATATATACAAAATGTGCAGACAAGCAAAAAAAAAAAAAAAACAAAGGAAAAATAAGTTAACGTTATGCGTCATCTCTACTGTAAATACGTGACTCAATTTATCACATTTGTGTGAAAATGTTGTATTTGCTTCCAAATACAGCTATTTGAATATAATAATTTTTATGTGCTCAACCAGGTACAGTGGCCAGGAATGGGTTAAGCTGGCTCGTGTCTTATCTCTCATTGGCCTCTAAGAGCACACACACACACACATACACACCACTCACTTTTGCACAGTTGAGTTGTCTCAGCTGAGCGGAAGCCCTGCTCCCAATGAGCTGACGACCCCTCGGGCACTTAACGACAGCTACACACACAAACATACACACACACACATAGACATACTTATGCATAGATGTGTATGCCAATTAAGAACGAGTTGAGCTTTAAAAAGCACCCTCTTAAGGGTTGCAGTTGAACTTAAAGCGGCGCGTTGCCAAGTCAAACTAATAACGGGTCTCAAGCAAAAGGCAAATGTGCCAAAAGGTTTGCCAACGGTTTGTTGACAAACCCAGCCATAAAATGCCAGACGCTGAAACCGTGGTAGCTAAGCCCAAACTGAAGATTAGTGGAAAGGGAGTTGGGGGAGGGGGGGGGGGGAGGTGGGTGTCCGACAGAGAGAGAGGTACTGTGTGGCAGTAGGAGCACATAGACAAGGGGAGCACATTGCGCTGGCAAAATAAAATGCTAAAATTATTCATTTTGCAAATAAGCAGCGTAAATATTTAATTAACAACTCGGCGCGCAAACAGAGAGAGGGGAAAAATGTGTGTATCACATGTGCGTCGTGGATCTAAGGTTTCCTCTGTGTGTACAGTCATAAAGACACTCACACACACACATATGAGGGTAATACAATATTTATTTATATGTCGCAGTTAGCCGGGAGCAGTTCTCAAAGCCACCTCCAAGTTGAGGCGACAACGATTTGTTGCCTTGGCTCGGTCGGACATTTCATAGTTGAAATAGAGACAAGCCAGCGACACACTCGATAACATTTATCACTTAATCCGTTTCACTGGAAAACTCACGCCAATATTTGCCGAGAATTAAAACTATTTTTACTTACTAACTCTTTTAGCGGGGGAATACATTTCGACAAACAGCTGAGTAAGCTGGCTGTTTACTACCTAAAAATAAAGATTAAAAAAAAAAAATAATAATAATATTTAAAATTAAACTATTGCGACTTCATCTAAAAAAAATTGCTAAAACAGGGTTTTACGAGGTTGATTACATTGAACGATCTTCTAGTCTTAAGTCCGATGTTCATACAGCTAGGTCGATTCAAAACTTTGTTCGCCATTTTCCTCAACTTGCTGACAACAGTAGAACTTTATTAATCCAGAAAGAAAGCGTCTAAAACATAAAATATATGAAAGGGAACTAAGTAGATAAAGTAACACAAATATACTTTACAGGACTGACATCAAGTGAAACACATCTCCGAGTTGTATTTATGTATGTTAATTTTGATTTAATTAATATGTTACATTTCCATCGCATATCTTCGCCAAAACCGATTCGAAATCCAATTTAAATTAATTCGTATGCAGCTTATTATTTATATTAATTCTGCATTAAGACCAGAATAGGTTGAAAATTATTTTATTTATCTTTAATTAGACTCCTTGCATTTAATTCTTGAATTTTGCACATAAATTCCTCTTACTGATTCAATGAGTCTAATTGAAACCTATTTCCTTTGCAAAACCTTATAAATGATTACAAACAAAGGTTAGAAACAAAAAAAAATTGCATTCAATAGTTAACAAATTTATTTTAGCCAGTTTTGAGCCTATCAACTTCATCTGCTACATTTTGTTTCCTCTTAAGGCATTCATTTACTCATCGCACCTTTAATGATTGTTGTTTCTATGGGTGAAATTTGGCTCACTCAAAGTTTGATTTAATTTGCAGCAACTTGCCGACCAAATCCAGAGCCTGGCAAAATAAATCATCAATGCTCAGGTCCCCGTCCACTGCCCTCGCCCCCCTGGCTCTCGTTCTCCTGGTTGGTCTGACTAATTAAATTAGTTTGGTCTGCAGTAGAAATGTGATGTTATTTGTTGCTGTTGCTATTTTTGTTCTCATTATTGCTTAGCTTTAATTGCAGCGGTGCTATTGTTGGGCCCCAGCAATAACTTAATAGCTTTAATGCCGGGCTTCCGGACCTCGGACTGGTCCTGAGAATTCCATTTGTTGGCGGTTACTTTGGGGTCAGGGCAGCACTTTTGGGGCAGCAGCTAAAAGCGGCTTAGCTAAAATCGATGCGGCTGCTAACTAACAAATTCGTAGCAAAAATAAAGCAATTAATAACAAATATGCTTATGCATTTTATAAGCCATCAAAAGCGGCTCAGCACGTGCCCAGTCAAAGCTGGGTGCCTGGTCCTAGGGATTTTATGTGCAGGTGCTTAAATATTCCATTAAAATCCAGCTAGAAAAGAGCCAAAAAGAGCAGATTGCCGGTACAGAAGAGAATAAGGTCTCGGGAAAAACCAACCAAGTAAAGTGCTTGGTTGGTTGGTTTTGCTCATTGTTGCAATTCGGGGCACAAACAGCTCGTAACTCGTAAAACTCAGCAAATATTATTGCCCTGGCTTTGGGGTCGACGGGTTTTGGGCTATTAAAATGTCATCATTCGGGCAGCCAGTGAACTGTGGCGATAAGTCAAAACACGCAACTTCAAATCATGCGCCTTTTTTTATTGGCAGTCCAATTCCCAGTACTCCCAACATCCTACTTCCCCGCGTATTTATTATTTAACACCTAGAATTCAGCCGGATAGCTCGCGGGAGCAGGAACTGAACTGAACTGAACTGAAACAGAGAACTAAGCGGAAAATGCCTATAAAATGTTGACCTTTTTTTGCACGCACTGACAACCAAGACGAGAACCCATCAAGCCATCAGCCCACCAACCCATCAAGTCATCAACCCATTCAACCCACGCAGTCGCTTGTTGGGTGGTCTGCTTTTTTTATGGGGTACTCTAGTTTTTACGAGTCGGCACACCATAGGTTAAGATATTTAAAAGTGTGCTTAATTATGCTGTGAAAAATAAACGAAGAGTACAATACATTGAAGAAATTCTCAAGACACGAACAGCGACAACTCATAAAGTGCCTTGTGATACTTTTCTTCTCCATCTGCTCGCTTTGCTAAAACCACTAAGTAATTTCCACGGCGTGACGAAAGCTTTTCTAGAAATGAATAAAACAATAAATTTGCTGCTTAATTGCAAGGAATAACGGTTTGATTCAGTGCGCTAAGCCTGAAAGTGTTGAGTCATTGGAGCATGCAGCATCTTTGTTTTTTTTATCCTTATTTCAAGACACTTCACTTCGATCACAGTTTTGAAAGAACTATTAATATATATAGTATTAGATTGGTTAAAAAATTCATTCTTCTTATAAACGTGTGCTCAAAATATAATGATTTCTAAATTTCCATAATTACCTTTAAAAAAAAATGGACTTAACAAGGCGTGGTCTTTAAATTAGTTTTAAATGCGACGTGAATTCAATAAATTAATAGTTATAAGTATCAGTGCTGGATGAAATAATTAATTTAATTCAATAAATTAAATACTTCTAAAATTAAATGTGAATTTTTATACGCAAGAATTCATAATAAACAATAATTGTTATTTTATTATTTGTTTATATACATCAATTGTACATATTTATAACATAAGAAATAAATAATTAAAAGCATATAGGAATATAAATATTACATAATATAACTTATGTTGTGTATGTAATACCATCCTTAAAGAAAATTTTAAATTAATTATAATAAAAGTAATCATTTTAATAAAAAATAAAAAAAATAAGCTTATATAAGGTTTTAATATAATTCTGTTAAAAAATGAAATAAAACAGTTAAAACATATTTATAATATGTATGCACATAAATTTTAGTTTTATTGATATAATAAAGGAATTAAATAAAGGAAAAATTACAATCACTATTTTTATTAGCAGAGCTGAATAAAATAAAGATCTAGTCGCAAGATCTTTGAATATTTGCTATTAAATAATATTTGTACCGATAATACTACGATAAATAATATAGTTTATATTCATAAATATTTTGCACACAAAAGCAATCAGTAACCGAACTTTCAACTTGCTCTCTTTACAGTTAAATGCCACAGGACGCCAATTGCAACAGCTGCCAACTTTTGGGGTAAGTAAGATCTAAGCGCTCAACTGCCCAAGTTTCCAAGTGTCCAAGTGTCCAAGTGTCCGGGTGTCCAGGTGTCTAAGTTGCTCTGTTCACGTGTTGTTTAACACGCTCTGGCGGCTGCCCGTTACCAATTTACCCCACCTAAACTACGACCAGAGCAAATCCAAGCTCGAAACTAAGCCCAATCCCAAACCCAAACGCAAACCCGAACCCGAACCCGATTTCATCGTTGTCGCTGCTGTCGCTTGATATTCATGTACGCTATCATAGACACTCAAATTGAATTACAACAAACATGGGGCTGACAGTCGAATGGTTTTGGATGTTGGCAGCGCAACGAGATGGACCCATAAAATATGCAGTTGCAAGTGCAGCAAGTGCAGCGACAGACATTGAAAGAAGCTATGCAGACGGCTAAAGTTAAGGCAGCCCAGGTGATGTATCGCCAAACTAGTTTACGCAACATGTGGCATGTGAATTTTGCATGCCACACACACACACACACACACACGCACACATGCAGCTGCAAACAGACGTGCCACAAAAAAAATTGACATTTTGACATGCGGCGGTACCTCAAGATTTGCCACAGATAAACTACAAATGGTCTGAGCAACCGGTTTTCTCTGCATGTGGCATGTGGCATGTGTTCGTTTGGGGCCAGCGCAAAGTGTCTTTTAAATACAAATGTTATCTGCTGACCGCCCCGAACCGAGGCAAGCAGAACAAATATCAAACTGTGTACTGCTCGTATGTACGTGCCACGTTTTGTGGCTGCTACAGTTTTTAATGGATTGACGGCAGACAGCGAATGCGCATTAGATACCGGGTGGCTCCCCAAAAACTAAAAAACAGAAAATCAACCACATGAACATCATTCAGATGCAGATGCACTCCCTGACACCCAAGTTGCACCACTTGCCACATACACACACACACACACACACACACACACACACACACACACACACACACTCCAACTCTACTCTCCCCCTATTCACCACATTCGACTGTCTTTTTCCAATTTTCTTCCAATATCTGGCCCCGGTCAGTTGCTAGTTGTCCAGCTGCCAGTTACCAGTTTTCAGTTTGGTTTGTGTAAGCACGTAGTGGCTCAAAGTATCTGTTGGACACTTGAACCCTGCTATCACTTACACCCCCTCCCCCCGCTATCTTTGTCACTGTCTTGGGCGGGGTGTCAATGGGCGTTTGAGTGCGACTCATTTTATTGCATATATTTATTTTAATTGCATTCGTTGCTCGCATTCGCATTTGCGCTGAATAAACATTGTTGAGAGTGGTTGCGGCAATGACTTTCGACTTGTATTTGCGCTAATTGGAAAATTGAACAGCAGTTTCGACTGTTAGTAAATTTTCTCACTCAGTTCTCAAAACTCAGTTTTAAAGAAAAGTCTTAATTACAAACATTTCTACGGCAAGTCTTTGAGCAGTGGTAACTCTGGTAAAATAATCTTTATCCATAGATTCAGTGATTTTCATACATTTTTTTATTTTCTCTCTCACTCTTCATCCCACAATTTCTCTATCCCCTCTTAACGTTTCATAATTTTAAATTTAAATTTAATTATCCACTTTTAATTTGACATCATTTAATTTGTAACTTTAGTTTTCAATACACATCAAATAAAAAAATTCTGCTATCATTGAAAAATAAAGGCAATTAAAAAAATTACTGCACTGAAAATGATTTAGTGCTAATACATTAAATACATTTTGAAATAATGAAAGAAACTATAAATAATTAATTGTAGCCAATTGTTTTAATTCTACAAATTCCTAATACTTCTGAGTATGGTTAAAATCAGTTAGTTAACTTGTTAAACTATAACAATCTTAGTCAGGGGAAACAAAGATTAAGTTAATATTAATAAAATTTCATTTTAGCTAAATCTAAATAATTCATGTATTCATATAAATATTTAAATAACTTTTACAATTTTGCAGATAAACATAAATTGCTGCACACTTCAAAATATCATTATCGGGTTGAACTAAGGAGATATAATATTACAAGGAAATCTCCATTTTATGTTAATTCTATTTTTTATATTTCACAAATAATTTTTCGCTCTGAAATTCTAAATAAATCAGTTTCTTGCAGCATATAAAGCAAACTGTAACAATTTCAAAGCGTAAAATTGTTACAGTATGCTTTAATGAAATTCTGCTATAAAGTTTTCAGTTTGGGCTCTTGAATTTTTCATGTAACTAACTAAACGTTTTTATTTATTTATTTTTTGTTAATTATTTTTTTTTTTGTTAAAAGCATTTTTGTGAGTTGGCAAACGGTGTCTAGACGTCTGTTTTGAAAACAGCCAACACACAGCTCACTTTCAGCTACTTCCTGTTGGCTTAAATATAGACAAAGTGATATCTGCCTGACAAAGAAGGAGCTCTGCGGCACAGTCCTCATAATTGATATTCATATGCGGATTTTGTGGTCGTCGTTTGGGCTGCATCTGATTAGGAGCAAAAGAGCCTAGGAGTAATGGAGTCTGGTGTCGAGTTACCTGCGCTTATAAATAAGCACATAATCAGGCGACAAACGCGTCGGCAGAAGCTGCCACACTCGCATGCATAAATAAATAAATAATCTGCAACAATTAGCATAAGTTGCGCTGACATCTCCACTCGGTGCAAAGGTGTTTGGCATTCAAGCATTGGTTATGACTAACTTGGCGACCCGACTGCCAGCCGGTCTCAGCCAGATTACGATGTTGACGATGATGATGTCAACAGCGAGAGCTACCAGTCGATAAACATAAATAGCTGCCACAAGCATCGGCTCATAGAGCGCTCACCCCTCCCGCACCTCTCCTCTATCTGTTACCAGCATCGTTAAGTTTTTGAGTTTATGGCCAAATGGGCGACAGACGCGTTTCAACTTCAACTTCGGCTTCGACTGCGGAGTTCGTCTTTCGCACACAGTCGAGTTTAATTAGCGCTCTCCTCACCGCTAAATTATATTTTTCTCCCAGCTCTCTACACTTAGAAAACAAAACTACCTTCTTTTTTTTTAGAAATAATTTCTCAATACATGAACAAAATTTCTTAAAATTGAATCACCTTTTTATATTTTTCAAAAATATATTTCTTAAAGTATGAAATACAAAGGCTTATCTGAAATTCAGAGAATATATTTGAATTTTGATCTCTAGAGTATAGCCTTTAGTTGGATTCCACTATGGACAACATTTCATACTTTCACCTGTCTTTTCATTTCCCGATTTCATTACGAGTCTCCCTTAACGTTAACCCTCTCTGAAATAAATGTTAAAACAATTAATAAAAAAGTAAGAAAAGCGATAATCTGAGAAACATAGTTAGAAATCAAAAATGATATCATTTGTATTTTGCTTTCAGGATAAAATTATAATAAAAAAAAAAAAAAAATGAATTATCTTTCTTGATATATGACCTGTTTGTGTCATTGATATTGCCAGACTTTTCATAATATTATAACATCATAACATAAATAATACTCGACACTAATTTCTAGCATTCGCAACATACTTAGCGAATGTTGAATGTACAGAATGTAGTTTCTTATGGGAAAAGTAGAAGCAACCTACTCAACATACTGCCGACATTGGACAATGCAAGAAATGTTACATTATATAAGGGAATTAGATACACACAACCTTCCATTGCAGAAATATGCTTTTTGAATATTAGGGTGATTTTCTAAATTCAAAGTGATTTTTTGTTCAGTGTAGCTGACCATGACACTCTCCTCTCCTTCTAACAACTGTGAGTCTGTGAAGCTGCCGACTTGTTAACTCACTGCCTGACAGTCTGCCAACAAGTTTTAATTACCAGCGCGACAAAAAAAAAAAAATAGATATATATATATATGTATATGTATATATATTTACATACATATATAATTGTCTCTCGGGCAGTTAGTATTTGATAGTTTCTGCTTTTTAATGACTCTGCACTCGGTTTTTTTTGTCGCTTTTTTTGTGCATGCAAATAGATGCATATTTTATCGCATTTAATTGCCAGTGATTGTTATCCACACGTCAGTTTTACTTAAAGCGTTTTTTAGATTTTGGCTTTTACATTGACTGGGCTCATGGGGACCTTATGGCCGTCACTCTTCATCAGCAATTCGGCTAGTTGACAGTTTTTTGATTTGTTGCTAATTTGTACAGAAGCCCGTTTGGCTTTTGAATTTGTTTTGTCTCTTCTGATTTGCTTATTGTATTGAAAAATTCAAGTCTATCTCGTCTATTTATGACAGGCCGGTAGAACAACGGAAGCTTGGCTTCCTTCTCTCTCTCCCTCTCTCTCTTTCTCTCTCTTTCACTCTGTCTCTCTGTCTCTGTCATATTGACATGCATTGTGTCAATAAAACCAGCAGCACTTTGTCATCTGATTTTATTTTGATGAAGGTCGTTTCTGTTAGCGCTGTAAAGTGACGGACATTTTACCAACGACCTTCCGCAATTGGACAGCAGACAGATACTACTGAAAATACGGCACACACACACACACACACACATATACAAACACGCAGACACACACATGTAATGGATGCCAATAAAAGTAATTTGATTGTTGTTCATTTATGACGAGTCTAAATTTAACAAAGCAGCTTTTATATATTTAATTTATAAAATGGACCATTCTACATTTATTTGTATAGTTATTTGACTATATTCGAGTGGATATAGACTGCCTGCCTCTATCCCAATTATTCTCTTAGTGGGTCTACCTATCTTTGATATCATTGAAAACAAAAATTATTTTTTGTTCCATATTATAATAAATACACGTTGAATAAGAAATAAAACCAATTAAAAAAGGATGTGAAGGTGCAAAAATAAATTAAAGGCACATATTATTGGAAATTAATATTTATATTTTATATTTAGCTGCAGATTTAGTTATCCCATAGTCTGATACCGAAGTTATAAGCTCACTCCTAACTCTTCTGCAATTTAAGTGATAAGTTACCATGCTTGGAAGGTAGATTTCGCGAAATCACATTCGAAGATTGTTTGCAAGATTCATCTTAATCTTGACGACAAATGTTCCCCCACAGAATTTAAGTCCGTTGATCGTGCTGAACACTGTTAAAGTTGAAAATCCTTTGCCTGCAACCGTTACACATGTATCTTTCTTTATATTTCTTTTGAATATTATTTAAATATGGATCATATCTGTACGTAAGTTGTGAATACTATTTGACCCATTTTGGCTGGCAGTTCCTTAAATCTACAATTTAAACATATAGCTGGAGCATCTTGCCCCACCTAGATTACTGTGTGGCATGGCCCGCAACATGCGATTTTCTTTAGCGTTGCTCTCCGGCTTATTTACAACATGACATTTCTGTTGCCGGAATCGCGGCACTTCCATGCGCTCCAATTGCATTTTATGACAGACCAAACTGACCTACTTAAAAGCACTTTCCACACACACACACTGCCACACACACGCTACCACACATACACAGCGCTGTCACGCCCACAGAACGCTTGACGCTTTCGTCGTCCTTTTCAATCGCATTATAAATTTAATGTGTTGACCTTTTTTTTGATCGGCCTGCGCTCTCGACCGCAATTTCAATAGATTGGCTGCAGAAATCAGCGCTTAGGCGACTCGCAAACGGGGACCCTTAAAAGCCTCGTAAAATTTAACTAAAATGTCCATAAGTAGCTCTGCGGGGTCAACACAACTGAAAATGGTAAGTGAGCCGAGCTACAAGTGAGCAGTCGTCGCTTGGAATTCTGATTTTCAAGCTGTATCTTTCAGATACTCGGGCGCTTTAAAGGCGTGCCAGGGTTGTCGCATTTCACGCTGAATGCACGCACGACCCACCATGCCCCGCCCACTTCCACACCCCCGCCCCCACCATTGCGCCCTCGTGTCCGCCAATATCCTGAGCCATTTCCTGCTGGGTGTTTTTTCTCTGCAACATTCGCATTCTGTTAGAAGGTCACCATTTTTTTTTGTGTTGTGTTGGCACCCGCTCAAGTCATGGGTTAACATTTTTTATATATTTTTTTTTTTCGACAAATGCTGTAGCGTACCGGGCTTCGCAGAAAAGACAAAGCGACAAAAATAAGCAAAAATAAGAAAACAAACAAAACTTTCTAAAGAGTTCTTTGGTTGCTGCTGTTTTTGTTGCTTGGCATTGAATAAAACGTCTTCAACTAGAAGCAAAACATTGTAAATTGTTTTTCTTTGGCACACACAGCTCCAACTCGCTGCTGCCCCCTTACCCTCCCACGTCAACACATGTCTTGTGTTATTTTTGTTAAATTTTTCAGAGGGCTGTCATCTATTGTTTTCCTTATATATTTTTTTTTCAACTTGTCTGGCCATGTGCACTTCAAAAGTAGCCACAGAAAACTTTACTTGTTTCAATGTTCTTTCATTGCATGGTCTACACTGTTTCTTTTCTTCTGAAGGACTCTACCACCTCCTCACCTCCTCCACCTCCTGCTCGATCTGTGCAATGTCTATCCATCTATATTGATATAAACAAAAAAAGGTCCCGAGTCCACGCTTTGATGATTTTTGCTCCTGCAAATACTTTATTGACTATTATTTTGTTCTTTTTCCTTATTTTCATGCTATGCAGTTCTGGTTTTTAGTTAAATCTGTCTTTCCTGCCTTGCCATATCTTTAAGTTTTGTCTTCTATCATGATTATTAAATTAAAAATACACACTTCAAGTTCTTAATTTTACCCACAAAATGGTTAAACAGCAGCTAAGCGAAAGTAGCATCAAATTAGAAGCAATCATAAAAATTATTATTTTAAATGCACTTAAAACTCACATTCCTTATGATATAAAATCTCTAAGAAGAAATTAAATATTAAATCATATAGGTTGGACAAAAAATCATCCGAATATCTAAAAGCTATAAAATGAAACTAAAACTAGAAATTATGAATTGGTTTCTTTTGCTTTTTTCCTTAATAATTCATTTGGTTTCTTACTCTGGCTTTCTTCATTTCTGGATTAAAATTGAGTATAAAAGAAAAGTCAAATAAATATATTTTTAAATTGACATGAATGGGAGAAGTCAATTATTTTCAGGGAAAACATTTTCACATGTTCTTGACATGAAATTATATATCGATGGAGATTTCAAGGATTTCCTTCAAAAAGTCCAAATAAATTATGCTTAAGCACAACTCCAAATAATAATTAGTTCTTAGTAAGCATCTTATTTTCAGTGCGGCACCCTCAAAGATGTTTTTTACTGCCTGTAGCATTGAATAACAAAACAAAGTAAAATAAAAATAGAATTCAAAATACATTAAGTAAATCGATTTTAAGAGGAAGCTCTTCGCATTTATGGGGCCAATAAACATTTAGCTGTTAATCCATCAACATATTCATTCTAATAGATTGTCTTAAGCTAAATTGCCGCCAATTTTGAGCGATTCGAATTTTCGCACATCGCATTGGATCGTGAATTGCCGCAATTAAAACATTTAGCACGCTTTTCTGTTCACACAATAATTTGCCATCCCGTTGAATATTTAAAAAGTATTTTCAAAATTTGATTCGATGGATCATGCAATTAATTGAGCGGTCCCGTCTCGTATCGTGCATAATTGCCTCAAGTCTTTTTAAGGCGCCTCAAGCGGCGCGAAACTAATCAACAAATCATCGACAAATGCCGGCGGGGCAAAAGGCAATATTGTGAATCAGTGGGAGAAAAACTGTTGAGAAACATTGCGTTTTAAAGCCATTTGCCACTAATTTTATTAGACTTTTGCTTCTTCCCCATTTCCAGTGATGTTCTTGGCCCAAATGATTATTGCAAGCAATAAAAAAAAACAAAACAACAAAAGCGGAAAGCTGGGTAGATGTGTGGGTGGTGGTGAGGAGTGGGGGTGGGAGTGGAGGGTGTACAGCTGGCAGTATTGCGTAAGGCAAGCAAATGAAACCATCCTTGAAATCTATTGTCTATCGTCTGGAGTCCAGAGACCAGACAATTGCAATGGCAAAAAGGGAATGAAAAACAAGAGAAAAAAACAAAAATGGGGAAAATGGGAAAAGCAACAACTGATGCCTCCCTTACATAATTGAAAAACATCAAAACAAACGCACAGACATCATCATGAAAATCAAAACAACGAGTATCTGTTAGATACAAGATACAAAATAGAGATACAAGCCAAATGCAATTTCCAGCTGACCTTTTTCCGACTCTTTTGCTGTCCTTAAATTGGCCTCTTAAAATTTCAATGTTATTGCAGTAATGGGATGATTTCAGTTACTGCCCATATATATTCATAATTAGTGCAACATTGTTGTTTTTTGCTCTGAATGTGCTGCTGCAAATGAAAAGTAAACAGCAAAGCAATAGAAAAAACCTTCATTCAACTCAACTCAACGGTAGCTCTATAAAACAATGTATTCAACATTCAGCAACCTTTGCTAAAGCTCAAAAATAATATTTGCAGCTGCACATTTGATGCTTAAGCATTCGTGACACCTTGCCACAAGTACATATTGATACATATTTAAAAGGGGCTCTTTAATTATTAATATTATATTTAATTATTAAATATGTAAAGTGAGGAAAATAAATCAATAAATAAAATAAAATTTAGAATATTATAGAAATAGGGAATCATCGGAGCTTTCTCCTGAAATTCGGATTTTAATTTTAAATGGAATATGTATATCTTAAAAGTAAACAGTTTTTAATAGAATTAAATACTACTTGACTCTTATAATTATTTTCAATTTAATAAACAATACACAACAAGTTTCTATTTACGTTTGGCTTTTGTTTTTCTGACATTTTTTAAAGAATTTCCCACATCTAAGAATTTATTTATAAGTTCCTCATACTTACAAATTGAAAGGTGTAGATATAAACAATCTAAATAAATAAATAAGCATAATATAAACAAAAATAAGTAAATAAATGAAGAAACACACCTTTCATTAAATTTCTTGTAATTTTAAGCACATGTAAATATTTATTATTAACTTAATTTTATTGTTTCCCAGTGTTTATTTAATTATTCACTTTAAATTTTATAACATTTAATTCATAATACACTCTGATTTTAAGATTTTTACAATTTGTCGACTATCTTTGTTTTGTAAAAAAAAATTTTTTTTATGTATATATATATGTATTATATAAATCAAATGAGAATGCAATCGAAACGCAGACTTTAAAATATATATACCTTTGGGGGCGAGAGAGAGAGAGAGAGAGAGAGACAAAGACAGATATTATTAATCAACCGCGCTGCAATTGCTTCTTGCTTGTTGCCATTTTATAGTCATTAGCGCTACATTAAAATAATGAAAAGCTTTCACATTAATGCAATGCAAAATCCGCCGCTTGTCAAATGCCACAAGCAACAACTGAAAAAGTAAATGCCGAAAACTGCGAAATTTATGTGTGTGTTCCCACAAAAAAGCAGCATTGAGCAGCAACACACTAAAACACACACAATTGGAGAGTGGACTGTTGCCACAACTGCCCCAGTTACTGCTGCTGCTGCTGTTGCACGTCGGGTTGCAGTGGCCATAAACAAGGACACGCACGCAATTAATTGCAGAATTATTACAAATTTCATTACATGCTAAAATATGCAAATTGTTTGACGTTGGCAACGCTGAATTCCCAAAAGCTCCCCTCCCTTCCCCCCGCACAACCATTCACCACCTGCAATACCCAGCAACTTGTTTGCTCTGCTAGGAGTCAGCACAGTCCATGCAATTAAATGCATTTGCATATGTACATAATAAATAAATAATGTAGCAGCAGCAACAGCAGCGGCAACATTTCGCAGAAATTCTGATGTGCAACACCGAAAAAAAACAACTACTTCTGAAATGCCTTTTAATTATCATTTTAATGTGTTTATGAAAATTAGAAATGCAGGCGAAAATTGCTTGCTAAATGCGGAAAGTGGAGAGTGGCGAGTGTAGAGAGTAAGCGGGAGAGCGATGTTTGAGGGACAGCTGCATTAAAGGATATAATAAATGGCAAAAACACATCTGCTCAGCCCAATGGAAGAGCTATGGGCTATTCAACAGTTCGGTCGGTGGGGGGTTGGTTGGTTGCAGTTGCTGTTGCAGCTTTTGTGCACGAAAATCTACCCATTCTCCAAGTAGCAGAAATCCATTACATCAAAAATGTTGCTACGCTTTTGTTGTTGTTGGCTGTCTGCTGACTGTTATTGTTCTTGTTGTTGTAATTGCGCCTGTTTGCAGTTTAGCTGTTGCTGTTGCTGTTGCTGTTGCTGTTATTGCAGCATAAATATTGCATGTCTACAAAATATTTGGGTTAACATTTTACATGCACACACACAAAGACACTCGCACTCACACACAAAATCGAATGGCTGCATATAAAAATGTTTTATTTGCATGATTGCACTCAAAAAGGGAGTGGATAGACAGAGAGAGACATGGAGAGAGGGAGAGAAGCATAGGCTGCTGCTGCCACTTGAGTGTCAGTTGAGTGGCGTCGTGCATGCTGCTTCCAGCGGCGACGTCGACTGCAATCGAATTGTTTGTGTAATTGTTTCTCTTGTTTTGTTTGCCTCCTTTTTGCCGATTGTTTGGCAGCAACAAAAACACAAATAATAACAGCAAACGCACCTTGCGGTTTCTGTGGCTGTGCTCGCTCGCACTCCCACAGAGACTGTGACGTAGCACGGGAGGAGGGGGAGAGAGAGGCGAGCATTTTTCATTTTTTTCGACGCTTTATGCTTTATATGCGTTATGAGTGAATGGTTTAGAAATCGGTTTGGGACTGCGGCACTTTGTTGGCAGTTGTTTGATAGTTTTTTGTAATAGGTCTCCAAAGAGATGTTATCAACAATGCTGACGTGTTGACAGCATTTGAGTGCTGCACAAGTGCAACAAAGGAGAATGTATGCACATTTCAACAAATATACATGTACATATGTCTATATCCATTTGAACATTTGAGCTCTCAAGGAGAAATATTGAAAGACGCAAAATGGCATGCTAAAAAAAGCTCCTCACATATGAAAAAAAGCATAGCATCACTACGACATTTTGTCTAACGAATCAAAAAACAAATCATGCGATTTTGAATTTTTTGAAATGTTGATATTATATTGTTTTTTAATCACAATATAAATTAAATTTAATGTATTACAGCTTCTGGAATTTTCTTCAATATATACTTAAATACATTTTTTTTGCAGGGAAAGTACCCAAAAGTAGTGGTAATTAATATCACTTTAAGCACAAAAATATAAATAGTATTTTTATTTCTAATTTTATAATTTTAAGTACACATTTGAAAGGTGATGATATTGTTTATTTTCGCTTATGTTCTCAAGTTTTCATACATTTTTAAAGTACATTGAAAACGGTGATAATATTATTTTTATTTTTTTTGTCCCTTTTTCTTAAAAGTCTTCTCTTCCATTTCTGAAAATGTATTCATAAGTTCCTTAGACTTACAAATGCAATAAATACACATTTCTTGTGATGGTGGTGCCATTTTTTTTTGGTCACATTTGTATCTTTAAATATATAAGAATGTTTTCGCTGACAATAAATCGAAGCGGAAGATATACCGAAAAAAAAATGTTATTCCTTTTGAGCTTTGCCGCTGTGAAAATGTAAGACCAAATTTATAACCGTTCATAAACATAACTTTAGCTATGAAGCCAATGAAAACGCATATGAAAAAGCACACGTGAGTTCGCATAAATGCGCCGTTATCAGATGCCAAAAACATATGCAAAGCTGCTTTCTACTGTTATAGGCACATATACACAAACAACTCACACAACTTTTTATTCGTGTTATTAATCAGTTACTTACACTCTTGTATTTCAATTCTCATCTTCTTTTGTTGTTGTTTGCAGCACCATAAGACGGTAGTTTGGCTCAGCTCTCTCAATGTCCTCGATAGTATAGTGGTTAGTATCCCCGCCTGTCACGCGGGAGACCGGGGTTCAATTCCCCGTCGGGGAGAGACTATAGATTATTTTTTATTTTTTTAATTTTACTGTACATTAAATATAAAAAAAATTGAATTTATATTTTATAGGCAACATTTGAAAAACTTAAATTGTTAATATTGTCCCGAGCACGCCGAGTGACATAAATTGTTGGCGGCCCATACACACAAGTGCGCATAATAGGCACACCCACCCATCCCACACACACATATCGAGAGAAAAGTGTGTGTTGAACTCATTCATGCCTAACAAAAAAGATAAAAAAAAATCGGGCATGCACAAGCTAAGCGAAATCTGCGCAAAACCGCAAAACAATAGTCAAAAATAGTTTGGAAAATCTATGCCAGTGGTTTTGAAACCCCTCCCCCGCTTACCGCTCTCGGCACGCGGATCTGTGCCCAGTGGACCACAAAAATCACGTTATTTCAATTTAAATGCCAAACAATCGCTGCTCCATCAATGGGACTAGCTCTCTTGTTATCGCTTATCTCTGCAAGTGGGTTTTTTTTTTTTTTTTTGGTTTGCATTCCTGATATACTGGGGGAAAATGGGCGTAACTTTCGGACTTTCAGTAAACGCCCACGTGCAAAAATTGAAATAATCCCCAAGTCGAATGCGTAATTCGCCAATTTATCACTAACAACACAAATGAAAGCGAGTGTGGGTTTATTTTCAATGTGGATACAGGAGAATTTACGGGGGGGGGGGGGGGTCTCTCTTTCACTCTCGTTGCGGCACGTTTGGACGCCTCTTCAGTTCCATTATCGAATGCGTGGACTAATGAAGAATTATGTTCATAATTTCCAAATTTATCGCCCTCTTGACAACTTGTACTGTGATCATCATGGAGAAGCTGATGATGCTGGCTGTCTAACACTTAAGTGTGTCAAAATGTTGTCGCTGTGGCACAGTCACACACAAATTGATGTGGCATGCAGGCGGCAGCACCCCTCCCCAAATCAACATCGTGTCAGTTACATAGCGAGTGAGAGAGGGATAGAGAGAGAGAAAGAGAGAGAGAGAGAGACAGAGAGGGAGAGAGAGAGAGAGAGAGAGAGAGAGAGAGAGAGTCAGGGGAACGGGAGGGAAATGTACACACTTCGAAATATGTATATTATTTATATTTATGATGCCTCAAGTCAGTCCAAGCGAACTCATCCTAACTCAACCCAACTCGAAGTCAAGTCAACTGTAAGCAGCTTCTCTCATTCGGTTCACAGTTCAAAAAGTCATTTCAAGTTTCTTGTTTCAACAAATTTCAAGTGAAAGTTGTTCAAATTTCTTCTGTGTCTGTTTCTCTGTCTACGCCTCTGTCTACGCCTCTGTCTGTCTCTGTGTCTGTTTCAGTGTCAGCCAGCTATTAATTTTCATTTAGTTTAAGTTCTCGCTTAGTATTAAATTACATTGTCAATCCTTTGCTTAAATCAAATCCAGCACAGATGACATAACATTTTCCAGTAGCAGCATTTTTTCCCATTATTTTTTATAATTGGAAATATTTTTAGATAGTTTTACTTTAGTGTTTGGCTTCAGCGATTTCGTCTCAGTTTTTAAGTGCTAGTGGAAAATTTGTGTGGAAGCATATTAAATTTATACGTCTGCTCTTCATTACAGATTATATGCCGACCAAATTGTGTGCGTGGATTAGTCGTCTAGTGGATTCATATATACATGAATATATATATATCTATGCTTTTGAGAGTCTCAAAAACTGTTTGGGTGAGTTTCTGAACATTATAAAGAGTGTTGAGTCTATTGGAAGGCAAGTTGATATAGCAGCTCTGTGACAAAGACAAACACTGCAAAATAATGTAAATATTCTGATAAAATCTAATAAAATTGGATTTAAGCTCGAAATAGTACAGTTAATGAATTTTAATGCAAATTTAATTTCTTCTCAAATTTTTGAATTTGTGTTTGATGTACAATAATAATTAAATTATAATTGCTGATGGAACTTAAGTTAACGATGTGATTCAAATTTAAAAATAGCAAAGCAAATCAGAAAATAATTGTGCTACATCCGTTAATCAACTGGAAAATAAATAAATGAGTTACAAATATAATTATTTCATAACGAACTTAACCTCAACTCGTAGAACATTATTTCAAATTAAATTTCTAAGCCCAAGCAATTCGAGCTATGACTAATCCTTAATTATAGTCACACATTTCAAGGTCGTCCATATCATTTATTATTATTATCATAACTTTTATTTTTGCGTTTTTTCTTTTTTTGACAATAAAACAGGTTTCACATTAAATACAATTCGTCGTGGGTAACGGCTATGTACAAAGATAATTTATGGCAAAGAAAAAGTCGCATTTATTTTTAAGCTGAGCTCAGACATTCAAATGCCAAGCTTATTATACAAAAAAAAAAAACAGAAATAATGTAATAATAACAATAAGCGATTTTCGTTTTTGAAAATTCATAAAAACGAAAACAATTTCCATAATGCACAAAATGTTGAGCTCAATTAGGCATAATTTTAAATTCAGCTGAAATTTAGTTGGGCATGGAAATCGAATCTCTCAAATACATACGTTGACTGCAATGCCCGAGATACTTTTTTGCATGCAATGGAGAGCGCCACAACATGTGGCAGCACCCAGATCCGCTGAACGAAAATGCCAACGAAATTTGAGGCCTTTTTTTTTGTTGCTGGCAACCCTTGTGGGAGGCACCACGCCCACCTTTCCCCACATGCAGCCTCCGAGTCGACGCCTGTTTGTTATTTACCGACAACCTTATGGCCACATGTCGGCGTCGTCAACGAAAAAATTGTCATCATAAACAACACTGCGCATAAAAAACCAAAAAAAAAAAACAAAAACGGGGGAAAAATATTGCTTACATTTCTGCCGATTTGTTGTTGTTGCTGTCGTTTTTGCTTATTTTCTTTACTGTTTGTTGTTATTGTTGTCGTTGTTGGCGAGCATGTGTGAAAAATAAGCAGCCGCTTGACTGTTAAGAGTTGAGTTCAGTTTGCCACAGTGTGTATAATGCGGGGGGCGTGGCAGCAGCTCGGAAAAGCGCCGCGGCGTCTATTTAATGAAGTGCCATCCCAGACAATTTCTATGAACCCTGCCACTCCACGTGCCCCTCACATCAGACGAAGGCCTAGGGCCTTTGTCAATTGTTGCGTTTGCCGTTTGCCACATGATGGCAGTGTGAATTTTCACATGAGTCTGTTGCAAGTCGAAATTGAAGTTTGGATTGCACAAAAAGAGTGGCAGTTGGGTTGTTTGTCTTTCAATTTGGCCTAGCTGTTGGCTACAGACAAGTGAAGATGGCTAAAATGAGTTTGGCAAATGAGTAAATCACTAACACAACCAAGACCTACATGTGTATAATCAAATAAAATGATTGTACAATCAAATTGGAATTTAGCAGACATTTTTGTATTTGCCCAGAGAGATCAGAAATCTCTTTAAAGAGTTTTGAACATTAAATCAAGTTTGATTCTGTATCACCTCTATCAATATCAATATCGAGTGTTAACACACACACATACACACACACACAACATCATTGAAATATACACACAGCTTTGGTAAAGCCTTGACAGGCAATTTGTTTAGCACGCAAATATTTGTTTTAATAATTTTTGTTGAAATTCCCGACATGTAATTGTCATTTTGTCAGACAAACAATAGGCTCAAGTCGCCGAACTTGGGGCCAGCTAAGACCAGCTCAAGACCCCACCCAGACCCCCAGCCTCGCCTTCCCTCGTCCCCCGGCCAGCGAGTGTTAAGCTCTCCATTGTTTGTCTCTGCCACTTGGGGCAAGAAATGCGCAACGGCCGCATAAATAACACGAAATTAGCAGGCAAATATGTCAAGTCGCAGTGAAGTGGGCAAAAATACAACTCGAGAATAAATCTAGAAAACTTGTTTCTTTTTTTCTCGAGTTGGCATCTAGAAACACCTGCGACAGTTGTCTGTTGTTTGTTGTCTGTTGTTTGTTGTATGTTGTTTGTTGTCTGTTATTTGTTGTTGTTGTTTTTATTGTTGTTGCTATATTTTTGGTTCAAGTACTAAATCACCAGGCTGGTAAAAGTTTATTTTTATCTAATTTGAATTTATGCGCGTAGATCTCTTGCGCTAGATCAGAAACTCAAACTGGGAAACTGGTTTCCACTCGTGATTTATGCCACACAGGTAAGAATTTGCCGCCAGATTGCCACCAAAGATATGGCAAATACGTTGCGGCTTATTGAAAATGATATATATATATAAGACAGATACAGATAACCTGAAAAATATGATGTGGCCACTATGTAAATAGTATCATTGGACTAAGCCCAAGTCCGTCTCATTAGCCCAAAAGGTAGCAACAGGTGCGACTCGGGGTTACGCTTCAGGTTATTATGCTGAGTGGCACTTGTTGAGTGCTTTCTTGTATTTCATCATCACCATCATCATCTTCTCCTTCTTGTTCATCGCTTTGCAACTATTTAGATTGGTTTTCACATCAGCTTACAAATGTGTTGATGGCGAAGCTTGAAGGAAAAGCCAGAAATTATGATAGCCAACGTTTGAATTGCTTCTTATGACAAGGGGATTAACGCAGGTGAAACTCATATAGAAAACGTTTGCGGATGAATCAAGACGAGAAATATTAATGAAATGGTTTAAGCTTGGGTTGCAGTGAATCTATTATTTAATATTAGCTAACTATTAACTATTTTTTAATATTACTAATATAAAAAAAAATAATATCACAGTTTCAAATTAAATTAATTAAAAATAAAAGTGAATAATTAATTTCAAATTCAAAATGAGGCAATAATGATAATTAAAATAATCGATATATTAAAAGTAGTCAGTGAATTTATTGTAGATCAGACCCAATCAAAAACAAAGATTCCTAAAATTCTTTCCTTTATTGAATACAACTAAATGTTAAGGAATCGAGTGATATATAAAAAATGGAAGCCTGTTAAAACAACTAGCTATTATTTGTTAACAAAAAACAAACTTAATTTCAAAAATTTTATTTATATGCGATGCAGAGTCACTTGTGTTTCTCTTATGAAAAGAATTATGTCAAAATTAGTTGCCCTTAAAAAAATGAATAGAATTTTAATACAAAAATAGAGTAAAAACATTAGTCCATAAGCAAAAATAATACTAAAAATACATATTTTATATGTTGGCGTTTATAATAATAAAAGAATAGTTTTATATTTTACTATTTTTGGACGCTCAAAACAAGAAAAAAATCCCAAAATGCCTTAATCATTTGATACAATATTTACCAATTTCTACACTCATTCAACGAATTCAGTGATTTTGAGGAATCTCTGTGGCAACAACAACAAGAGCAGCAGCAGCAGCAACAAGTGCTACTCGAACAGTTCATAAATCTACAACATACAACATAATAATCAACAGTGAGTGAAGTAATTGGAGCTCCAGCAGCGCCGAGCTTGTAAAATTCAGCAACAGAGAGCAGACCTGTGTCTCTTCTGTACTGTGGCAGCTGTGGGCTGAGTTTAAATCTCGAATAAAAAAGAAATTCATCTTCATAAAATGAACGAAGGAAAAAAACAAAACCGGCAGCGGCTGTCGATGCAGCCAGAGACCGATACTGAGCCACAGACCCACACTGAGAGATAGTTTACTTGCGATAATCACACCAATCCAAAAAGCCTCTGTTGTCTCAGTTGCCTCCGTTTCCCCTCCCCACACACATACATACTCCTCTCGCAACACGCCGCATCGGCTCACCAGTAACGTCATAAGCACTTGAAAAACTGTTCAAATTTGATGTACCACTTACAAGTCGAGCGGCGGCAGACTTCAGTTCTGTCTTAAATACACTTACCTTGCCAAGGATACTACACATTTCGAAGAAGTCAAGTAATATAGAAACAATCGATCGATTTATATTTGATTGAATTGATTAATTGAATATGCCCAAAATTTCCTACATTCACATTCTACACATTTCGCGATTCCATTATGGAAATCGTTTGTTGTTGAGTTGAATGAGTGGCAAAATTATCGCTTGACTCAATTATAAAACAGCTGATCGTCTTACTATTATTTGTCTTTAATTAAAGAATTAATTAAAATACTGTTATAAGTATATAAATAAATTAAAGAATTAATTAAAATACTATTATAAGTATATATAATTAAAACTAAATAAAACAAAATAATAATAATTAAATAAATAAGAAGCAATTTATAAAGGATTCCATTTCTAGGGTCATTTAACATTTCATTGTAATAAAATAATAAAAATAATAAAATTTTATTAAATATAATTGAATTTTAAAAAAGCCCTTAAAGCCGAAAAAATCTCATTTAGAAATCAAGTTCTTTTTTTTTTTAAAATAATTATTATTAATAATTGAATGCATATATCAATAGTTATTTGGTTATTCAAAGAGCATGTAATCTTCGGCGTGCTGAGGGAAATTAAATTTTCAGTGTTTTTTATTTTATTGGCAACGCTGGTTTGGTTTTAAGGCGGCTTCTTTTGGCTTCGATATCTTGCCCCCTCATGCCGCAATTGCTTTGGCTCTGCTGTGATTCGGCTTAAAAATTACTTTAATGTGTTGTTGCACAGATTTTGGTTTTTATTCAGTTCGTTTTGTTGTCTTTTGTTTGACGATAGAGGCGTGAACCTGTTGAAATTCGTAGCCAGAGACTTTGTTAAGACTTTCTTGCTGCCTGTTTGTTGTGGTCCAGCATCCGTTCTGACCAACCCCAAGCCCATCGGCTATTTGGCTGTGTGTGTTTTAGGCCAGAGCTGAGCTGAGAGTTGGCCAACGCGCATTTTGATTGTTTTCTTAGGCCACATCAGCCATCAGCCAGCAGCCGATGAAACAACATAATCATTGGTTATTGCGCTTAGAACGTGTCGATTTACTTTTGGATGCCTATTTTGATTTTATTATGTATTCCGTCTCATTTCTTCTTTTCTTGGCTGGCAGCTCGTCGACCTTAATCACATTTGAAAGTTATGAGCAATAGAGTTTAGCCTGTCATTTCTGCGATTTGTTAATTGCCGGTCTCTGTCAGAGAGCAGAGGCTGCTTTCTGGATTTCTGGCCGGCTTTCTCATTTTCTCTTGTTGGACTGGAGAAGCACTTGGGATTTATGTTTTATTTGTTGTGGGGTTCTGAGCTTGTTGGCTAATTGCCATATTAACCTATGGCCCCATGCTGTTGGCTTTTGGCTGATGGCTGATGGTGTTGATAATAATGAAGATAGCTGCGTGCTCGATTTGTAAGTGCTGCTTATTTGCAAGATTTAACTCGGATCGACTGCTCGAAACTCTGGCCAAGTGAAAGTAATTAGTTGGCGTTGCCTCTGGGTGAAAGCTGAACCTTTAATTGTATTTATTTTTTCTCTGGCTACCCTATAATCAATCAACGTTCAGCATTCGCATGACTTTTGTCGAAGGCCACCTGCGGTTTTTTTTGGGTGTGTCTTGTTGGGGTGGTGAATTGGGTTTGGTTCGCTCTGCAGCGAAAGTTATGTCGAATATCTTCTAGGAAAACGAGTACGTGGTCTGTCCATAGATTATCGAAGCACTTAAGTAGAAGATCACTTTATAAGACAGCATAAACTCATTTCCAATACCACTTCTCAATTATTTTCTATTTAAAATTCGTTTCTGTTTGGCCAATTGTTGATGAGAGATAACAGATTATCTATTCCAAGTATATGTATGATTTATAGACAATTACATCTTATCGTCTTGATAAGATTCATTTAGGTCTAAAGCTACGCATAAATTGCTTAACTGCCCCTTGGGTCTGATCCCGATTTCAAAGATGCCACCCAGTGTGACTTTCAGCAATTTGTCTCCCATCGCTCGCGCTCTCACGCTACAATGTTTCAATGTATGCACATATATAAACTCTACCAGATAATAATCCTGGTACACCTTATGTCTTGTCCCCAAAACGAGAATCAACCCCCAGCACAGCATTCCGACGCGTTTCGCAGTAAACTGTGCCAGATCGTTTTAACTAACCAGGCAGCAATCGCGTGATTGCCTACATGCCAACCAACCAATATATATATGTATAAATATTGCAACCGATCTGGATCAGCAGCGCACATATCCCGAAAAGAGAGAGCGATTGAGGAAGGGAGACAGGGAGGAAGAGGCAGAGCTGGGGCCAAGAAATGAACATCAAGCAGCGCTGATTGTCATAATTAAGGATGCTATGTGCTGGCATGCCAGACTCTGAGACAACGCAGACTGATGTGTTGCACTCGGGGCACTTGCAAAACCAACAGATAACCGTAAGAACAAGTTTCGCGAGCTGCACAGCAAAAAAAAAAAAAAGGAAAAGAATAAGAGACGAAGGCGAAGACAAAGCTTCCGGTGCCGGCTGTGCTGGTTTTTGTTTTCTTGCCTCAGCAGCAGATTCAAGATCAGCCGCAACATCTCATAATTGCAGCTAAGCAAAATTACATACCACGGAGCAGCAGGTCGAGATCTCGACAGAACTCAGCACATACATAACACAACGCATGTGTCATCCTCAAAGAGCAACTGGGGAGGGGGCAGCACTTCACTCCACTCTGTGGCCCCTTCGGCTGTGGCTCTGTGTGGACTGTGTAAATATGCCAGCGGTGCAGAGATCTTCGCTCAGCTGCGATCCACACAACAATTACTCGACTCTCTTGTGGCTGTGATTGTGGTTGTGAATGTGGTGCGGTGACTACGGCGAGCTGTGGCCTGCACTCGAGACAAATGTATATCATTCGTCAAATTAAAAGTTCAACAGCATTGCAGTTCCCTGTCAGTTGCCGTGAGGCAATTTTCGAGCACAGGTAGCTCAAACAAATGACGAGATAACAAATGGCGAATTATTGAAGAAAAAAAATAATAGAAAAAGTGGTTTAACAACTGATGAATACCAATGGAGATTACATATATCATAATTAAATATATTATAATTATTTCACAAACAAATTAAGCATGGCTATTATTATTATTTTTTTTAAAAATTAATGTTTAACTGTTATGTTGATTATCAAATAGCGGTTTGGTCAAAAAGTGCCTCGTTATTTAAAAATAATGTAGAACTTGAAAGATGAATAAATATAAAATATGTTGTTTTTGCAGTCTAAATATAATAAAAATATATATTTCAAATACAACATATTTTAATAAAGTTCTCATAAAAAAATCCAAACAATTCAAATTATATACATATTTTTTTAATATTAAGTAATGTCAGTTTACGCAGAAAATATAAAAGCAAAATAAAATACAATTTTAATTTAATTTTAATGCTCTTGGAATTTAAATTAAAATATAAGAAAAGACTGATAATTATGAAAACTTTGTTCTCATTAATTAAAATTTAATTTGAAAGCTTAAGTATTCTAATTTTTATTTGTTATATTGTTTAATTTATTTATTCCTTTTGTATTTTTGGTGAGACTATACACCACACGCTTTACTTAAGGCTGCGTATACCTTTGGAGCGACCCTCGCTCAAGACCAGCGTAGTGAGACTACCGCAAGGCAGAGTGACTGACTGACAGAACAACTGTTGCCGTTGCAGTTGTGACTAGTGCTGGTGCTGTTGATGGCCCTGCTCTATTCTACAGCCGGTCTTTGGTTGGGGTTCTGGGACTGCCAATCATTGGCTTGGTCTGACGTCTGCTGCTGTTGCTCATCTTTGGACTCCATTCACTCAAACATCAAGTGAAGTGGCTCCGCTCGCTCCTCTCACTACCATCTACTCATCCATAGCCATCTACTCCATCCATAACCGACTCCGGCCACTTGTTGGCATTGCGAGTTAAGAGCAGCACCCAGCACAAACCCCAGCTGCAGACGCCGGGCCAATGATTATTAAGAGAGCTTTTCAACTTGAACGGTTTCCTGGGCCACTTTAATATAATCTATACACATCATATATATACATATATACATATATATATATATATATATATATATATATATAAGCAGTATGTCTGTATAATGCTTATATGTATATTTAAAATGCTGAACAAGTGACCGCAAGTCCATCTTTTACCCTTTGGCCCCATCCCCCCATCATTTGTAGCTGCATGTATTTTAAAATAGCACTTATGAGCTTAGACGGCTTAAGAAATTTTATTGGTTATTAGTTTGTTGCCAGAATTTATGTCTCTTGGCCGGGCTTTTCCGGTCGATCCCAAAGTTTTCCCAACGTTCGTCTAAGACTTGAGAAATCAAAGCATCTAATGAGCTTAGCACGTGTTGGCCATCCATTTCAACCCCAGCACCTTGTCTACTATACGATAGTTGCAGCTTGTGTCCTGGTTAACTGTCCAGTGTCCATGTGCAGCTCAGTTCGAATGTTGTTGTTGTTTTTGTTGTGACTTTAAAGTTTAATTGCTTTCGGGTTGTGTTTACGAACATGCCAGAGAGGGCTTGTGTGTTTTTGGGGTTTCGTATTTATGATGCCAATAGTCGAATGTGCAGAAGGCGCCTTAGGGCATGGCTTTTGCATTTGTGGCAGTTATGGCTTTAACTTGAAATAGTAGTTTATAACTGACTTGAAGTATTTGTTGAGTTTTCATGTACTTTTTAAAGTGATAAATCGCTGCAAATCCAAATAATATATATAAATATATAATTGTCTATTTTCATGCATTTTTTTTCTGCTTTAGATTAATGGTGTACCATTTCTAATTAAATATTTGAGTTATGGCCCACTACTTCAGCAAATTCGCATTTGAAATGAATTTCCTGCAATACCAAAACAATAAAACAACTTTTGCATGCAATTCTGTCAGTGGAATTTCCACAACATTTAGCTTCAAAACTTTTTCAAACTCACAACAATTTACATTAGGAAATGCAACCGAACTGACCACAAAAAGCTGTTCAGAGTTTTGTTTTTTTGATTTGTTTTGTTGTTTTGTCTGCCTCGTTCTACTTATTTCCTTCTAATAATTTGCACTTTGCTGTTGATTAAACTTGTGAACCAGGATTCAGTTACTGCTCGAGAGAGAATTCTCATTCATTAACAAATTTTCGATTGGGGGTCGCAAGTCGAAAATTGGCAGTCGAAAGTTGTTGGTAGTAGAAGAATGAAGTCACTTTTGTGGTGGAGGTGGGGGAGGGGGGAGGTGAGATTGTTTGGTTTAAATTACGTGCGTTGCAGAATAGTTCAATAGCAATGCCCCCAAGAGAAAGCCACAGACAGGCATACATCCAACAGATACGCGACGGCATGCTGAAATATTGCAAAAATACTGAGATACTACTTCGTTGCAGCTACGGAGAAAAGTGAGTTGAAAAACGGAAATAGGAACAACAAGAACAACAGCAACAACACTGCATCGACTTTTTATTTACATTGGATAGTACAGTGAATACAACTACTAGAGCACACACACTGGAGCAGTATGTGGCAGGAAAAGCACACACTGAAAATATTTCCCGTAGCGCTTACGGCATTTTGGCCTGACACTCCACATAAGTTATTATTTGCACTGCCAATGAGCAGGAGGGGGGCTGAACCTGGGGGTGAGTGGGGTGGACACGATGTATAGCTCCAGTTTGCCAGTCAATTGTGCTGCGGCCCCTTGCCAAGTTATTTTTTGTTGTATTTGTTGTTGTTTTTGACTTGGCTGTGTCTGTGTCTGTGACTCTGGCTCTGACTCTCTGTATCTGTTTGTGTATATGTATCTGTATCTGTATCTGTCGCTGAGTCTCTGTTTTTGTCGCCCGCCTTTCAATACAACTTTCATGGGCCACCGCTTTAATCTGAGGCGGTTGTTCAATTAGTTTCGCAAATAAGAGGGTAAGTTATTTTTTTATGGACTAAACTTATCCATAACAATTAAATACAAAGACCACTTAACATGAGCCCCGCATGAACATAATTAATTGAATCTAAAGCAAACATTAATTAAGCTACAACACCTCTTAAATTCACTTGCAGGAAGCATATCAACTTAATTTTTAATTATTCATTATTATACTACTTTTCTATATCAGCTCACATCCATTGCGTGCTGAGTTTTTTTTTATGCAGCAATGATTTCTATCCTTTAAAATTAAAATTTATCCCTTAACAACATCGCCTCACCACTGCACATCCCTTGGGGGGAAAAGACTATAATTCCTTGTCTCTCTCTTCCTATCTCAACTCCTCGATTTCCGGCTGCGCTAACCTAACCTAACCAAGCATCAACATCAAAGAACACGTTACATACATACTGAATAAATATTGCAAGACTATATATATGCAAGAAATCAGGTAATTAAAATGTGAAATCAAATTGTCTTTATGAATATAGTGTCAATTCTATTCGCTACTGCTCTCTTTAAGTCAAAATTGATTTTCTGCCTCTCTGGTTTTCTGCATTATTTTCATCACTAACTCTCAAGCTCATCTCTTGCTGGACCATTGCTTTGTTTTTTTGCTAGTTCGAGTTGGGTTTTGTTTGGCACTCCTCTCTTGGTAAATAATGGTTAGTTTTTGATTTCGAACAATATTTCAATGGCACAGCAGAGCAGCGAACTGAGGAGAAGTGTATCTGTGAGCTGATCGCAGAGCAATGCGGGGCAACCAGTCAATTTGGTGGCGCTTTACTGACCATGTTTGGGTGGCCCTAAACTCGAATCGATGCGACGCCTCCTCCAGTGACTATCTGGGGGCACTGGAAAGCCGCACGCGTTTCTATTGTTGCCGTTGCTGTTGTTGTTGCTGGTGTTGGCCATAAAAAGCAAGACAAGTTCGAGAGCGACGCGTTTCCAGGTTGTTGTCGTCTGAGTCGCTTCTTGGCCAGGCCTGTCAGTTGAAGCTGTTAGCTACGATTACAGTTAGCTGGCTGAAGATACAGAGATACCGAGACTGAGACTGAGACTGAGATATAGTACTGTAACTACAGCTACATACGTAGTGTCGAGTTTGGCGGCATTCTCAGTGCCTTTTGATGTCTAGTTGCCCCTCCGGCTTCTGCTTCACAGTCATGTGCGGTCTCCATCTGCATTTTCTATGCTATTTGTGTGTGTGTGTGTGAGTGTGTGTGTTTGTATATCTGATACAAATGCCTGTAAGTCGAGGCACAGAGCAAGTTGAAGCCAGATTTTATTGTATCAAATGTAAACTTTCTGCTTTGATTTGCTTATCGTGCTTAGCCGGTATCTGTTACCAAATGTGCCTGCTCAGTTTGTGCAACTGGAGATACGTTGACTGCTAGTTGCCACTTGGCGTCGCATCGCACAATTTGCTACATATTCAAATAGCTTAAGCGTGTGAATCATCAGATATGTATATATATACACCTATAACATACCTGAGCATTAGCTGCGACAAGTGTTTTCGGTCTGTAGATAATTGCATAACTGCCATGCTCCGTGGTCAGACCATATAATCGCTCAATGATTCATCGGTGTAAGCAATTTCAAGTTTTCAACTGATGTGACCTCAGAGATATACGGATTGGGGCCCAAACGTGAAGACAACTGAAAACTGTTCTTTTTGTGGTGCCGTTGGTCAAATTAGCTGCAATCGATACCTAGTAAAGCTTGATCTGATTCAGAATATTCAAGCATATAAATGTGTTTTGAATAACTACCACGATACCATAAATGTCTCATATATCATTGTATCAGTACATTATATTCCATATAATTACAGCTTAATTCGCTTGGATTTGTTGCGTTTAAATCAAATTGTAATTGCAAACGATTTTATGGCAACCGTATACTCCTACAAATTTATGAAAAAC
This sequence comes from Drosophila setosimentum, assembly GCA_035043505.1. NCBI lineage: Eukaryota > Metazoa > Arthropoda > Insecta > Diptera > Drosophilidae > Drosophila > Drosophila setosimentum. Next base: position 1,103,735 of record JAWNMY010000015.1, on the reverse strand, counting down.
AAAATTAAATTTATAGTAATAGAAACCACAATCTCAAGGCATAAATATAAATATAAACATTGCTAGAAAAAAAAAAACAATCTGAGCCAAAGCGAAATACGAGTATGAACGTAAAATTAATAAAATGGGAGAATCATATTTGAGTCTTATTTCTTTATTTTAAATAAGATTCAGAGATTCTGTTCCCGGGCAACTGTAATAATATTTATGTCATTTGGCTGTTGATACAAGATAAAGTGAATGCTTCCAATTCATTTAAATTGAAGATATTTACATGAGTACTGAAATGAAATCGTTGTTAATCGCCTTAAGGGCTGTAAATATTGTCAAAGGCAACAGTTCTTAACTTACTTCTGCACAAAATCAATTGATATCTTATTTATAAAGTGAATGTGACTGCCACACGTATCAGTTCTAGGCTGCCAGGGGGAGGGGGAGGAGGCAAAGGTGGAGGTGGATGAGGGAGTGCCATGCCCACTAAGAGCTTTGGGTAGCCGAAACCGGCAAGTTCTAAGCACTAGACAAACAAGACGCAGCACAAAGATGAGCTGGGTGCAGCCTCGCAACGAAGTAAACAAACAAGACCATAAATAAATTATTTACATTGGCTCCCACGTCGATGGCGAGGGGTGGGGGCGGGTGCGGGGCTTTTGACTACGCAACTAGGCAGCTGAGGAGGTGGCAAATATATATTTTGTTCTTTCTTGTATTTTTTTGCAAAATCAACAAAACTGAAATGACAAAAAGGCAAAAGGGCATTCGGCTGGCAAAAGCTGACAATGGCATCAGCAGACCAGGCAGACTCGGACCCTGAACACGGTACATGGAACATGGAACATTATCAAGGCAAACAGAGGCATAATGGACGCGCATAATGGAGTAGTCTGGACTAGGCATCAGAAGCAGCAGCACAAAATAAAAAGACTATGGAACAACTAATAGTAACAGCAAAAAAAGTATAAAAAAAAAAACGAAGAAAAAAAAAAGCAAAATCGCAGCTAGAAGGCGATGTGTGTGGTCTGAGCGGTGGCGAAATTAAATGAGGCGAGGAAATGAACGGAGGAGCTTTTGGTGTATAAAAGGGAATAGGAAATAGCCCCAGGACTGGCTCATTGCGATAATAAATAAATAAATAAATAGCCACAGCGGTGCTTGGCTCCCATCGATTTGACTTACGGGCTTAGGGGCATATGGAATAGAAGAACAAATTACCAACCGCCATAAATACATCAGCAGAACAAGGCGTGGCTGGGTGACTGGGCTTAAATGGTAAAGCTATCACAGTTGAACATTAAAGGACATTAATGCAAGCGGGATGATTTGCATTTGCATCGAGATTATGGCTTTAATTGATATGGGAAATAAACAATTAGTTTAAGCATCATTAATGAGCGTAATTAAACACAAATCCGAATGTTTCACTGCGGAGATTTGCTAAAATGAACATTTACTTAATTCCGAAGAATTTATATTAATTATAATTCACGTTTGCAAAGTCAGTTAAGTCATTAACAAATTTAAAACATTTTGCACTGGCAAAAAAAAAAAATAAAAAAAAAACTCAATATAAAATTGATTGCAAACAAGTTAGAAACCTGCAGTCGAGTATGGTCGACTATGAGCTACCCTGAACCCAGCTGTTAAATATTTTATTCTAGTTTTTTGGCAAAATTTCGTATTAAGATTCATTGCGCACTCAAACAAATGCACGAATGGAAGGTCTCTTATTTCTTATGCCAGGCAAATGTGCTTTAACAACTAATGCATTATCGATTATCATGTCGATATCAATGATTATTATTATTATAAATTAATTGAAAGATCGACGTGGACTATTTTCCAAATTTGAAGTCTAGCTCTTATAGTCTCTGAGGTGGATGATAAAGAATATATTTTGAGTCTGCTGTGATGCTTCCTTCCGCCTATTTTATTATTTTTCGGAAAACCATTACACCAATTTTATACATTTTTAATGGTATAACAATATTAGTTTGAATACGAGATGGAAATGGAAACACGTAAATTTCCGTGCTAGACTGAATATTATAATAATTAATTCGAACAGCTCGTTATCTGATTCATGTCTCTGTTGTTGTTTCCTCGAACGCAGCTCAATGCGCATCAGCACCCAATTAACCTTTGAAATAAATTAAAAAATATAATCGAAAAAATACATTTATTATATTTTCGTCGTGCTTATCAATAAAAAAAAATGCACACCTCTCATTACAAACTGTTTGCAATCAAAGGCCAATAATAAATGTGTTTTCATGTTTGCACATTATATAATTACGCTAAACGTTGTGAGCTTTTATTTTAGATTGATTTTGATTTTGAATTTTATATTTTGAATTCATTTACTTAATAGTAAAAAATGCACATAATTTATTTGGTCAAAGCCAGCATTTTCCAATTTTTTCCCAATGCTGTTTCTTTGATTTTGTGTAAATGTTGCTGGCTGCTTATTAAATATGCAAATTACTTTGCATTTAAAATGTTGTACAACTTAAATATGCAGCTTACAAAAGACCGAACTAGTTAGCCATCAACATTTTATAAAATTTACCAAATTTTTGCATAATACACCAAAAGCTTTTCGATCCACAATTTTCAACAAATTGACGGACTGACTGAGTATTAATTTATTTTTTGATTTTTCTGTCAGCTAGATTGTATGGTCATAATAAATGAGAGCGACCCGGGACTGTGACCTTAATGAGCTACACTTGGTTAGGACAAGCAAACCACCGCCGATACCTCAATCCCCGTTGAAAGCGTGTCTAATCAAATTTGAATACGAGCTTGACAGTTGCAGTTTCCAACGGACGACAACGCTAACAATTTCAGATTTGCTTCTGATGATGTCATTAGCATGCCCAGTTTTTCGAATGCACTGACCCAAATTGTTTATTTATTGAAATTGCTTTTTATTTCAATAATTCTGAACATAAGCGTGAGAGAGAAAGAGATGCAGATGTTATAGATTTTTGTCTGCAATCAAATCCATTTTGCCTCACTTATTATTTAATTTCAGTTGCAATTTATGGGCAGCTTAATTTGTCACAGCATTTTGTTATTGTCACTGTTACTGTTGTTGTTGTTGTTGTTGTTGTTGGCACTGATTGGGAAATTGCTTATTGGATATCACTGTAAAGGTCACAGTCAGGCCAGCTTGTCATACGATATTGATTTGTGTGTGTTCGACTAGACAGCGCTCAAGATTCTTTTCGATTGAGGTTAGCTAGAAATGAAATCAGAAAAGAATTCAATCGATTCTTCCAGGCTCTGTCTTTGTCCATGGAAATTGAATGAGATGGTCTTAACTCAGTTACAACATTTCCATAGAGATTTTTAATTATGTCATTTGGACAACTAAAAACAGAGGATTCATGCTCAAATTCGCGATTTGTGAATGGAAGCTGTAATACCTTAGTCAAAGTCACATTAGCCAGTGCTTTAAAGAGGGCTGAATAATAGTTAAGAACTATATACTTAATTATTAGTCCTTGAAATCTAGAATAATATATGTCGGGCGGTATAATAGAGTTGTTACATAAATTAGCCGACAGATGGAAACTTCTGCGTATATATTCCTGATCAGCATGAACAGCCGATGTAACTAAATCTGTCAGATCCTCACTAATTCCGAGAGCTAAGGACTTAAAATGTTGGCTAAAGGTTTAATTTCTTCAATAAATTATTTGTTTCGTTACTATCAATAAGAATCGATTACTGTTTGCAAAAGTCAACAAATATAAAACAAAATATATATTTTATTATTATTTTTTATTGACTGATTTATGTTAGGCCAGAGCTATGTGTGTGTGTGCATGTGTGCTAATAGTTGAGCTATCCCGAATAGAACATTTTCACTTAATTGCTCATTAACCAGTATTTCATTTCTTCAAGTCTTTTGGCACATCCATCGAAAATTAAAGAAGCAAAACTTTCAGTACTCCCCACTCACGCTCAGCTTTAGTCCAACAACCTTGTGGAAGCTTAGCCCAGATTTTACATGAAACACACATATACACATATGTACACACACACACACACACATGTATACCGCTGGCCTAACATAAATCAGTATAAATTACCTAAGGCAACGCAATTTATACACGCACTTTGTGAACTTAAAAACGTTTTGTGTGCTGTTTTTCTGATGTGCCGCCCTACTCTGTCCCCGTTCCACGCCCGTGCCATTTAATGTTGCCACCGGATGGGCCACCGGAGGGGCGCCACCAATGCGATCACAAATTGTGAGTGCGTATTCCCCAAGTTTGTTTACATTTTCGATGGTTTGTTGTAATTGCTCAGTGTAATTTATGCGAGCGGCGGCCCAAAGTCAATGTCGGGCCAACACCAACAACAACAACAACAACAGTAACACCAACAACAATATGAAAGAAAAAGCGAAACGAGCAACGAAAAGCTAGAAAAAACCTACCGACTCCAAGTGCAAACAGAGTCTGGCCTGGCGACAGACACGGAAAACCGTTTATCTAAGCAAATGTATCTCAAGGCAGTAATTACAATTTATTGTTGGTAATTATGTAATTTCGTGCAGGGCGACAGATACGAGTAGTTAGCAGACTGCGAGTCTGCATCCAAGATAGCTCACACTCTGAGGCCGGCAATCCAAGTGCGTGTACACACTATTTATATACACTCAGATAAAAGATGGAAACGTTATTTCTAAATTACAGACTTTTTCTTTTCTCAATTTCAGTTTAAAAATTTATAAAACCGAGTCAATAAATTGCGTAAATTGTTTATAAATTGTGGAAAGTTTTTGTTTTTGTTGGATAATAATGTTAGTTTTCCTTTTCAGTTTTTAGAAATACATTTCTTAATAACAGAAAATATATCTATATAAAATAAAATTTTTAGGATTGCATTCCAATCTTTAAAAATTTACTTTTCTTACATTTATAATTTATTTCTAAGTTTCCTGAGTGTATGTATGCATGTATGCATGTGTGTGTGTGTATATGTGTATGTGCGTGCCTAGGTCAGTGTTGGTTGCCACTGCGAACCTTCTGCGTTTTGCATGCGTGCGCATTTAAATGAGTCTGTAGTTGAAAAATGCATTTGAAGCCACTTTGCAAGCTGTTTGCTCTCATGCGGACCTGCACCACTCAATGTGGGAAAGCACGCAGCCAGCTGAATGGAGAGCGGAGAGTGGAGAGTGGTGGGTGGAGAGAGAGAGAGAGAGGAGAATAGCTGCTGTCACTTGTATTGACGGCTGGTTTGCTCCAGCGGTGAGTGGAGTAGAGGGCGACGAAGGCGGCAGGCGGGAGAGGGAGGCGGGAGAGGGAGGCGGGAGAGGGAGTAGAGGGTGCACATTGCATGCTGCATGCAAGCAACTATGATTGCTTCTACGACTCTTTGCTGCCTTTAGCCGGTTCATCTGGCACTCGGCAAAGAAAGTTAAGCTGTTACCGGCGAGAGCTAGTTAAGATATGCTCTCTCATGCAACATGCAACAACATAAGCTATTTGATCGCCTGCAACTCTCTTGTGTGTGTGTGGTGTGGCTGCCACAATGTTTGTCGCTTCCTGTCCACGCATTGGGACCTATTTTTGTGTCAACTTCATGGCCTAATACACGCATTTCCTGTGGCTTTTATGATTTGTATAAAATATCAAGTTAAACTGAAAAATAGGGAAACATGTCGACTACCCGACTAAAATTAAAATAATAAAAATAAAATTTAATTCGTACAAGAATCGCTATTGATGGAAGAGCTATAGATTTAGAAAGGGGCACATAAGAACTAACTAGTTTGCAGTGCATGAAGGCTCCCAATAATAATAATTATAATAATTGAGAATCGTCTCAGGAAGCGAGTGAGTTAAATATAGTAATCTCTTCACGCCCATCAATCCAAATTGAAAAAAAAAATGTACTATCTCATTCCCAATTAAATTTGCCATCTATCTAAATCACATTAGTTGCATGTTTAGTTCACTTGTTCACCACAAACCCCTCAAGTTGTTTCCGTTAAAAAATTGAAAATTTAAATTTAATTTGCGGCAAAAAAAGCAACGCAGATTCATCAGCAGCATTAGTTTGCACATATTCAAATTATCTTTGGCTTACTTCTTTTTTTCTGTATTGTTCGGCGAGCGCAAAAAAAGGCATTAAAATAAAAATAGCAAAGTGTTGGACCAGTAAACAATGACAGGAAATACGTTTGGCTAACTGAGCAAACGCAATGGAGGCGCAACATAAAAAAATGAAGAAGAAAAAACATAGAGAAAAACTGGAAATCATCGTTGCCGGCGCTGGAACCCGGTGGTACATCATTAACATACATTTGAAAACGCAAATTCCTACCGTGCTGCAATGCCTTGTGCCTCTTGTCTCTTGCCACTTGCCGCTTGCCACTTGCCTTTCGTTGCCAGCGTTTTCCGCTCTGCCCCTTTTGGGTGATAATGTGGTTTGGGCTCTGTGGTCGCCGCATAAAATTTGTAAGTATGTTAGACTTGTCACTTGCACACTTCATGCCCATATTTGTCACATTTGCGCTATGTTCGCATGGGTTCGGGTTTGGGGTTGGGTTTGTGTTTGGGTTCGGCTACACAGACACAGAGACGGACGCAGAGTGGCCCGCGGCGCAGCGTCCGGCGCTGGTCCTACATGGATCCTAGTCCTCCTGGCTCCAGTTGTCAGTAACATTGTCGTGGCTGCTGCTCGTTAGTTGCGCATCTGATTTGCCCAACTACGACGACGACGACATGGAAATTTCGCTCGCTCTGCGTTTCGTTTGTGTGGGGTACATTACTTCATCTAAACAGTTGACAACTAGAGCGATCTTAGTTCCGTCAACAGAAATACATTATGTTTACTTAAAGGCTTTCAAGTAGCTCACATTCAAAGGGTATCTTGCCGTTTGTCAGCAGCACAACAGCATGCGGACTTGTTTTATTGTTTTGCCTGCTGCTGTTGCGGTTGCTGCTGCTACTGCTGCTGCCGTTGGCCATATTTGTATGAATAAATGCGTATTTAAGCACATACTTACAACACTTGCCATGTACATATGAAACAGAAGCAGGAACAGACACAGAACCTTCCCCATTCTCAGATCCCATTATCATTCCCCTCCGCCGCTCCATTTCAGTTCCCATACACGTCGCAGGCTCTTCAGGCGCGCATTTTGCATTTTCCTGTGCGCTTTTCCATTTTTACATCTTTTACAGTTGCGGTTTTTCTCGTTGTCACACATTTGCTTTATGCTCTTTATGGTTCTTAGTTGGAGTCTGTCCATTTTGAAATTTCCCCCAGTTTTTCCAACAAAATAATATTACCAAAAAAAATGAATTCAAATGCAAAATTGCATTTGGTGAAGTTAATTGGATATCGAAATTGTATTCATGCTTGTTTGAGTGGAAATTAGGACATCAATATGTATCTAAAAAAAAAAGTAATAAATTCATTTGACAAGCTAAGAAATATGTTAGCTATATTATCACAAATATGAACTTTATGTGTTGTACATTATTGGCAGCAACAAAATGTGAAATGCGGCAAAATATTTCATTAATTATTTTTTAATTTTAATTTAAAAATGTATTATATTTATTTCTGATTGGTAGGCAAAGTGGACAGCAAAACTAAACCACTTTTTATGCATCGGTGAGAAAAGGCGCTTTACCGGATTTTATAGATTCAATTGAACCATTAAAATATTATCATAAATAATTAAAAAACGTTGAGTGCGAGAAGAAAAAAAAAACAAAATAATAAAATGTGTGGCTGCTAGCGAACATTAAATTCCTTTTTAAATGCAGGTTAATGCTCGTCATAAATCGTTGGCATCAAACTGTGACAGTATTAACAATTTACCACTGCCGCAACTGCAATTTGTTGGTGCCTTAATAATTTATGTATAATTTTTTCTACGTATTCATATTATTGCAGGCCCGACGACAACAACAGCAACAACAACAACCACAATAACAAATGAATAATATTCAAATGTAATATGTTTCACAATAAACGCATTGATATTTAAATTAACAAAACAAATGCTCTAAACTGAAACGGCAACTTGACAGAGAGAGAGGAACCGAGCAGCCGACGAGAGATGAAAAGGCAACCTCATTTTCAATGAATATTGAGCTTCGAAAAGTGTTAAATGTTGATGACGTCACCGTTGCCGCTGTCGCTGTCGCTGCATCTACATCTGCCACTGTGGCCGTCAGCTTCGATTATTCAACATTGCTGAAAAGTCAATTAAAGGTAATCAAATCGAAACTGATTCCATTACAAAACCACCTAACGCACAAACAATTTTAATAATTATTTATATTGTCACTTAATCCATTTGCCAACTACATCAATTAATTCGACATGCAAATGTCGCACTGCGGTTTTTAACGCCCGCAAATAGCAAACAACGCGTGTTTTTTGTCGCACTTAGCTAAGGCAATCAGTGCAGGGTGAGGCCTAACTAATAAATATATTGATTAGGTTATTTATATTTATCAACTTATAGATTTTCAAGTTAATTAACTGAATTATTGAGTGCATATTTACTACAGTTAGTTTTTGTACTGAACATTTTTTGATTGGCTACAATACTTGACATATGAGAAATTGTCGCGAGTGAAATTCTTGCAAGAACTGAGAAATTTCCAATTGACTAGGGTGACAGCTCATAGATGTCCGCATACCGTACATATTTATCTACAGTTTTTCTTAACGCCTTTAACTTAAGCACGTCTGCGAAGCGCCAAAGAATTCGATGCGTTTTTGTGCAGTTTTCTGCGAGCAGTCAGCGATCTGTTTTGGGCGCGTTTCTCGAGTTGGTCTTCCGCATTTGTACAACGCCAACGTTATTGCCCCGCGGGGCCATTGGCCCCGCTCGGTCTGCAATTGCGTGATAAATTCAACATCTGCCGTTGCAATCGCGCCTCTCCATGCGATTCTCAAACAGATGACTTTCACATGCCGCCGTGTCTGCAACACGCTCCACGCTCGACTAGATCTGGAAATGCGTAACTTAATTAATACCAGAGGAGCGTAGCTGTGTATTGTAAACAACACAGTTCTTAAGTTTGTCAACTTTCTTCATTAATTTAATTACTGCTTTCAATTGAAGCAGCAGCAGCAGCATAGAACAATGCGTTGCAAGTGCATAAATCAATTGATTTGGGTCAACCCCATCGCCATTCTGATTACCGATTGCCAGTAACCCCCCCCCCCCCCCTCCCCCCTCTTCCACCTCACCCAATGCAGCCTTGCAAATAATGTTCTAACTTCAAAGCACTCCACTAACAATGAGCAATGAGCAATGAGCAACGAGCAACGAGCAACTTGACAACCAGCAGCGAACAACTTGCAACTGGCAGGCACATTTCACATTTGAAGCGGAGAGGCACATCATTCATTCAGTTAAACACTTGTACATCTGTTCGTTTATCAATTATTGTTTGGTATGCACCACTTGAGAGTCGTTCGTAGGTCGCCAAAGTCTCGGCGACGTTTTCCACAGCACAGTTGACCGACTTTGAGATATTGTTGTTTCTGTTGTTGTGTTGTGTTGTGTTGTGTGTTTGATATTCATTAAGTCGCTCCCTTGTGCCATTCAATGCACACAATGCCCAGCTGCCAACTCTCAACTAGCAGCTCACAACTGGCAACTGGCAACTTGCAACTTGCTGCGCAGTTGCAATTATTTGCGTCATTAAACCAGCGACCATTGCTGGCATTGGGTTACTTTCTGAACCTTTTGCGTGATTTATATTACTTCCAGTTTTAAAGTCACTAAAGATTTTCAATTGAGTTGCAGTTACAGTTCGCAACTTGCAGCTGCAACATTAACAATTTGCAATTAGCATCTGACCCCAAACCAAACAGCACGTTTCCAAAAGCTAAACGAGCTTAAGGGTTCACTTGATGCATTTGGAAAAAAACAAACTTTTGTTTGCGTAAATTCGTTGGAAAATACTTAACAGATTAATATATTAGTTTTAATTGTGCTAGAGTATAAATTTAAATAGAGTTCCAATTAAGAGCATTTGATTCTCTCTGATTTAGCAGTTATATTTTATTTAAGTGAAATGTATAAGACATATTCAAATTAAAATTGAATTTGGGGGTTATCGCTTTCATGATTGATTAATAGATAGATTGATAGATATCACAAGACCCCAATTTATTTATTTTCAATACTTGACTATTCAACTATTCAAACTACAAGCTTATCTATAAATAGAAACTTTATTAAAATGGAATATTATAAATTATTTTGTGATTTTATTCAATCTCACGCCGCTGGCAAAGCACATTTTTCACAATTTGCACATGCCATGAATACATCATCATATTAGTCTGTAACTCACTTTCTTTTGTTATTTGCATTCATTATTAAATTAATTAAATTCTTGCGCTTCAATTAAAATCTTATTAAGTCCTCGCCGGCCTATCCGTCACACTCGCCTCTTCCCTCTATCCACTCTCTCTCTCTCCTCTCCCTCTTAAACAATGAATAATGCCCCGAGGAGGGTCCGTCTGGCGAATTGTTCGGCAGCATCTTTCAAAGCTTTCTTATTCACACTTGGGAATGCGTTGCATACAGAGTTGAGAACAGGAACAGGACCAGGGAACAAGTTGCTGTGCCTGGCAAATGCCTTTCCTGTCTTCGCCTCCTTTCCCCTTGATGCCCCCAATCCGAGCCAATCCCTTGCTACACATTTTTCAAACAATATATGTGTGAATATAATAAAAAAGTCCTTGCAAAAAAGTTCGCCTCTGCGTATCTTTTCGGCCCTTGTTGTTGTGTGCGGCATGTGGTTGGCTTGGATTGGGCTGCCTCGTTTGTGCTCTGTTTGAGTGCGAATTGGTGAAGTTACCGCACTTGTTGTAAATGTTGTTGTCGCTGCTACTCCTGTTGCACATATTGCTGCTGCATTTTTCGCATAAATTTCGCCTTGCACTTAGCTCATGTCGGTTTCCAGACAGGGTCTTTAAATGAGTCTGCCCTGCTGCCTCCCTCTCTCTCTCTCTCTCTATCTGTCTGTCTGTCTCTCTTTTTCTCTGCGCCCTGGTCTTTGCATGAACAATGGTTTCTGTTAAAGCAAAAACCTTGACTGTGCTCGATCTCTGGCTCCCCTAATGTGAAGAGGAGGCAATATAGAAGAGGGGGAGTCTTGATTTGGATGTCGGTTATAGGCAAAAGTTTTGTGCGAATGATGAATGCGAACATTATGGGACATTTGAATGCACAGTGAGTGATGAGTGATAACAATAAATGCATTCAGCTAATAAAAATAAGTGCATTTCTCGTAAAATGTGAGAGGCTACAAAACTTCAGTTGGTAATATCAATTATTCTCCACCTACCTAACAATAATTTTTAATGTGCAATCATGCACTCTTTCTTAAAGGTATCTCAATTGTCAGATTTAAGTACAAGCACTTCTAATAATAAGACCATCTTATACCCTTTTTTTCACTTTGGCCGACATTTCCTAAACTCACATTCTTAACATTCTTTACTCCGTTGTGAGTTGCAAAATTACATTGATTTAATTTGTTTTTTTTTTTTAATAATAATAAAACAATTAGTTAAAATAAAGAAAGACGATAAGCACTTTCTGCAAACAACCCCATTAATAAAGATTAGAAAGGCTTTAATTTCTATTTTGCTTAATTGTATATCAAAAGAAGAGCTTACCTTTCTCCAATTATCTGCTGTTTGTAAAATTGAATTTAAGAAGTCATTGAAAAAATCACAAAATACTCGAGGCGAATTTCTAACACTCGCAACATAGTTAACGAATGTTGTATGTTGTCCCTTAGGGGAAAAACATAATTTACATATTGTTGAATTCAAGAAATGCTGATAGTGGAATCAATTTAACTTTGCTCAGTTCATCTTTGGCTGATTTGTATATTTCCAAACAGACTTAATGCTTATTGCAAAGTCAGCGCTTGTGGGCTAGCAATATTAATAATGATCAGATGCGGTCAAAAGTTGTCTAGGCTTAAAGCCCTTTTCATCGCCTGTCGCTTCTTCTTTTCTTTTCTTCTCTCTCGCCCTCGCCCTTCCCACAGGCGAGTTGATTGTTCAGTTGCCTGACCTGCATTGCCACCCACAGTTTGGAGTTGCCGCTCGAGTGCGATGGCCACCTAAATCAGCGCGACTGTGCAACTAAATTTCAAGCGCACTAAATTTTGCTACAACTAAGAGCGACTCCGAGCATGTGGCTGGACTTGTTTGCCAAGCTGCCGTGTCAGTTGCCCCTTTGGATTCGTGTCTACCTACACTCAGGAAAAATCAGTCTGAATTTTAGAAATTCGTCATACTTTTGGCGCATGGGTTCCGTATTATTCAGAATGTAAACTTCCAAAATTTAAGCTTCCGATTTTCTAAAAACCTAAGTTTGCATTTTTGTAATGTCATGTCCAAAATAAATTCTCTAAAATATCGAAATAGAAAAATTTTGTTCGTACTCATGTAATTATTAATCGTAAGTATTTCAATATTTCACATATATACAAGCAATTAAAATTAATTTAGCTTAGTTTGAAAAGACTTAGAATTTTATGGTTATTCTCGAGCCCAAGACTCGTTGACTGGTTTTCCTCTGAGCCACTCGGCCCCTGAAGCAGGCAATAATTAAACTTTCATATATAGTACTATTTTTGTGAATTTCATAAAAGATTTTTTTAAGAATCAGATTGTGCAATTATACTTTTCAGAAAGGCATTTTTTTAAAAATAGAAAATATTTATGACAAATGAAAAAAGCACCATATTTTTGGGATTATCGATTTAGGGCCTTCTAGAAGAAATGGTATCTTTTGTGTCGAAAATACTTATAAAAGCAACAAATACTTTCTGATATTTAGTTCGATTTACTAAATTTCATTTTTTTTTCTGAGTGTGCTACGTGGCTGCCGTCGTTCTGGTCCTTTTGTTATTTCCTTGCCGTGCAATTTTCGCCATTTTGTGGCGCACTTTGCGCCCGCCGCGATTTGCAAAGATTTATGGCGCTCGACATGGCGGCGGTCAGCGTTTGGCAAGCGTTACTTAGTGTGTCTCTTTCTCTCTCTCTCTCTCTCTCTCTGTATCTTTGTCTTTGCCATTGCCTGTTTCGGTTTGCCTTGGCAGCTTGTTGCAGTTGCAGTTTTCGCGTGTTGAGTCAGCTCAGCAGCAACAAATGCTGCCTTCTAATGCCTGCCAGCATTGTCGCAAAAGCAACCTAAGCCCTTGGCCAACTGGTGCTGGCTGTAAATCCTTTACGCGCCTTTACATTCTCGTTTTCATTTTGCTGGTTTCTACATTTCCCTACTTACTGCTTAATTCAAACACAAATCCGATCTGCTTGCTGACTTTTGTCGATAAGCAGCCAAAATGAAGAAAAACTTGGCAAAGTTCCCAAGTGCAAAAAAAGAAGAAAAAAATGTTGCTGCAGCAAATTTTGTGCTTCAAATTGAAATAAATTTACTTAACTCAGCCCAAATTAGGGTAATTGAGTTCTTGAGGTTTATGTTTCTACAGAATTGCAATTTTAGCTCGCTCACATTATAAACATGCTGTGAATAATGTCCTGCAATAATATATTACGAAGCTCGATATGTGCTTACTTTAAATCGAGATTCGTTATCTTTTCCAAAAGATGGAAAACAATATAATCTTCGATCTCTTTTTTTTTCTTTCCTTCTCATCTCTACACAAGATTCTTTTTTTCATACTTTGCTTGCATATTTAGGCCACATTAAATGCAACTCTCCAACCCTTTATGCATATATGTATGGCATGGCTTATCTCCTTAGAGTTCTACTGCTTGCCTTGCCCCCACTTTGTTCCACTTGGAATTTATAGTTCCACTTTAATCCGCTCTGAGGATAAACATTGTAATAAAATGAAGAAAAAAAAGTGTTGTTGCTACTCGCCTTAATTTTCAACTCTGCTGCACTAAACGCTGCTTCGAATCCATGGCAAATCTCCAGCCGTGCCAGGTTTATTTTCGACAAGCTCCTGGGATGGCATATGCGCGCTTATCAAATGCCACGCAGCGGGGGCAAGTAGCAAAAATGGGAGGGGAGGGGTGTCCTGTGCCAAAATGTGTCAGTATATTACAGAGGAAGTACATAGCTAGTTTTCCGTTGGCCATATAAATTTGCTTAAGACATATAGCAAGGATCAATGGCCCGGATTTATTGTCTGCCACACATAAGTTGCCTTGGCTTTAAAACTGAGACTGAAACCGACTAAACAGTTCTAGGAATGCGTTTGGCAAGGTCGCCGGGTAAGTTTTTTTTTTACCGACTTTTTGGTCTGTCGCCGTTTTATGGGCATGCCTAAAAAAAAAAAAACTAAAAACGACTGAAAACGACTGAAAACCAACAAAAAAGTTATGGCAAAGATGGCGACGTCGTCTAGCCCACACCTCTATGGAGGATTCAGTTCTCCTGCTCATGAGGGCCTCGACTCTGACGTCTGCTTGCGGTCGTTTATATGTAAAGTATTTGGTTTTACTTTATGACTGCTTTGGGTATTACTCTTTACTTTCTTGCCATGCCAATTCGGATGCCTTTGTGCCCTCCAACTGCCGACCCCGCCGGCCCCTTGTCTCTCCTTGGCGTGCAGTCAAAGTTTTTGGCGTGACTGTAAAAACAAAAAGACGGTGCTAGGAATTATGCCATAAAAGCGTCGTCGTCGTCGTCATCGTCGTCGTAGTGCCAACGTTACCAAATTTTTGGCTAACACAACTGGCCCGTCGTCGCTTAGTTGGTCTCAATGTTCCAGGGAGCCATAAAATACTTTTTGTGCAGCTAAAGCGCTCTTCATCGCAATGATTACAGCTTTCCCAAAAATTACAAAAGTTGTCAGGAACAGAAACAAACCAACAAATAAGCTAAAAGCAGTCTCAACTCCCTTAAACCACACTTTTGGTTAGCCTAAGAGCACATTTAAGCATGCTAAGTAAACCAAAATTGATCTAAATAGCTACAAAGATCCCTCAGAATTATGGCAATTTGTTGTGTAATGTCAATATAGCCATATCCATCCAAGTCTGCCAGTATATGCCAGGTTAATTTGTCACAGTTCATAGGTCGACTTGTCTTCCACAAGTCGAGTTTTTTGTTTTCAATATCGTTGCACTTTCGCAATTGTTGTTTTACTTATTTAATTTTTCTTCTGACAAAAAATCAATGACTGAATGATGTTGATTTCTGGGATCGAGTCCCACACAAATATGTGTGAATGTTCTTCATGTTAAAAGGCAACAAATATTCATTCAATATAAATTCTCAATAAGCTTTGTGGTTACTCTTACAAATCAGCAGCAGCTCGAGAATTCTAAGGAAGTACACCCACAGAACGCCCTTCAGCTGCTGCTACTTCAACCGCAGCTCCAAATTTAAATTCAAATCAATTGCTAGACAAACTTGCAAGGCTATCCGCAATTCACAAGCAGCAAGCTGCAAGCTCCAAGTTGCAAGTTCCAAGTTGCAAGTTGCTGGTTGCAAGTTTACCATTACCGAAAATTGAAGTACATGTGTGACGACGATGGGTGCATTGCAATTGCAAAGCAGACCCGCTGTTTTCTCGTTACACCCAGCCGAAAGAGGGCATTGTTTCGTTTTCTATTTCACAGACGACTGACTGCCTCCATCCATCGACTTTCACTGGCACACACACACACAGAGCCTTCAGTACGCTGATTGGGGTTTCTATGCACTGAACCCATTGAAAATGGGTAAAATGGGTATGATGGTCTTGTGCCAATGTATGTAACATGCAGAAGGAAGCACCTGTGACCCTATAAAGTAAATATATTATTGATCAGGATCAAAAGCCATGTCGATAAAGCCGTGTCCATCAGTTCGTCTGCATGAACGGATCTCTGAGTCTATGAGAGCTTAGGTTAAATTTGGAATTTAAATACTTGTATTTATGTATTTCGATTTCTGATAGGAATAAAAGCCACAATTGTAAAGGCAAATTGATCTAATTAATACACAATATGCATAAGCATTTTATTAATCAACTGGACAAATTTCATAATGTCATCATTGGTATATGCGCTGCCCTAGTTTATTGTAATCTTTAGTGAATGTGCTGACATAAGAAATGAAAGCAGCTGCTTAGAGTCCTGCTTACATTTGAGTAAGTTAGTTTGGCAATAATTATTGAATGGATTCAGGGTATATCGTAGTCGAGCTCACTCGACTACAGCATTATTACTTGTTTCTTCTGCTTCTGTATCTGCTCGCTGGCAAGTGCTCCAAATACCGCGCCCATCTTTGCAGCGTGCGTGAGTTTTAAGAATGCTTTTTTTTGTTTCTCTTTCTATTGTCGCTGTTGCTCTTGCTGTTGCTGTTGTTGTTGTTGTTGTTGTTTGTAGAGCATTGCAAATATTTGACTGTGCTTGTTTAGCAACACAAAGTATCTAACAGATGCACACGCGAAGCTCGACTCCAAACTGCTGAAACTGTAAACTGTGCAAATAGTGAGGGAGGGAGCGAGGGAACCTGGAGCGGGGGCGAGGGCGGGAGTTTCTCAGCGCAAACTGTGCCAAAAGACGTATGGCGCAAAGCAGGATAAATTTGCCAAGTTTATCATAGCCAAATGTGGGCGACGGGGTTGGAGAAGGGTATGGGGATAAGGGGTGCTTGAGGGAGCGTGATACGTTGGCAAAACATGAGGCAAAGCATGAGCATAAAATATTGTCAGCGATATTTTAACGCGCACTCAAGCGAAAATGTCATATAAATAACACCAGCGGGTTGGTTGGGAAAAGGGACAAGGCGAGGGCTGCAATCATCCTGAACGCCTCCCCTCCCGCAGCCCTCCCTCCCCCTCATCGGCAAGGAGAGGGGCAGCGAATATGGAAAATGGGTTTTTGGGTTTTTCTCTTCTATTGGCTGGCGTCACTTTGAAATATTAAACAGTTGGCAAAGAAGAGCAAGCCCGCTAGAAGTTTATTGCTAACGTTGTTGGCCACAAAGAGGAGCAGTGCGGGGCGGTTGGTGTGCTGGGCGCGCTGACAGTTAGTGGAAATTGGAGTAGCTCAAACATGGCTAAGAAATTAATAAAACGAGCAAAGCAAGAGTTGTGGACAAGAGGGACGATACCATTTAAAGCTCAGCAGCTTCCAAAATAAAATTCTACGCAAGACTGATATAAATCGAAAAACTAGATCCAACTCTATCTCTATCTCCCTCTCTATCTCTCTCTTTCTCTACCCCCCCCCCCCCCCCCGCCCCATGTCGTATTAAATACGAAACATACATTTATTTAGCAATTTCCCGGCAATGGAAAAACAAAAGAAAAACTGTTGTTAAAGTTTTTTTTTTTTAGCTATAGTTTGGCAAATTTTCAAAAACTCACCCAACTAAACAATAAGCACCAACAATAAAGCGGGCAGCCAACAAAAAACGGAACTCATAGCGCAAAGCGAAAGCAAAGCTTGCCCAGCAGCCGGCGCAGCAACAAACCGAACACTGCCCGGATGGGGCAGGGTACGGGCCAGGGACTATGGCGGAACCAGACAGACACATACAATAAAAGAGTTTTGCCTCTTTGCCTTTTTTCTATTTTGTGGGGCATGGCCGCAAGGCTACACAGCCACAGCCACAGTTGAACTGACAGCCAAACATTTATAACAATAGTCAGTTGGTGGGAGTTGGGGTTGGTGGCCGGTCGGGTCGGACCTGGACCTGGACCTGGACTCGGACTTGCACCCGGCGACGGACACAGGCAGAACTAATAAATGAGTTCAGCAGCGGGCAGCAGTCGAAAAAGATTTGTCCGACGCCCGTAAACCAAATAAGAGCCAAAAAAAAAAAAAAAGCAGAAATCTCAGTGCTCATGGCGGCGGCTGGCTATAAAATATTTAGAGCATACTTCGGAGCGACAGACACGTAAGCTGATGGGGAGAAGGGAAATGGAAGGGGGTCTGGGACTGGGACTGGGACTGGGACTGGGACTGGGACTGGGACTGGGACTGGGGCCATGACTAGGTGACAATTTAAATGTCGTTGACTAAAGGCTGAGGTTAGAACAGAAACTGAATTTACTTGCGAGTGACCAACGGGAAGCTTAAAGTCTGCTGATTTACACACAACGAGTAGTTTGCGAACCCTTTCTTAATATAATATTCTTATTTTATCATATTTAAAATATGCTTACATAAATTATAGAAACAAAATAAACATTTGAGTTCACTCGCTAAAAGACTCTTAATATGATTAAGATTTTAATGCAGGCAGTGTTCTGATGTGTATTACGCATAAGTTAACATAATTGATATAATAATTTATTATTTTAATGGAATCGATTATTTCGTGACTAACGAAAAGATAAGCAAATGGTATTTTCTTAAAATATGCAAGTAATTATTGAGTTGTGATTCAAAATAATATTTGATTAGTACTTAATAAAATATATTTTACATAGGCCTTCGACTGATTCTAAATAAATGGCCCGCTCTCTTGAAGAAATGGGGATTTTTTAAGCTTTATGGCTTGGTCTGATCAGGAGGGATAGTGTGAAACCCACTTGTGTATCTCTGAGCTGACCTTTTTCCAACACAGTTCGAGAACACATGTTGGCTTGTGGAGCACCTGGAGCGATTCTTTGCTGACAATGTTGGTTTAGGCCAGGTTGCAGCTGGCTTGTGCCCGGGAGTAAGTGTCTCCGCGACCCCCAATAAGAGTGTCTGCTAAGCGTTCACATTTGTTGGGGCTAAGCCAACAGCTTTGAGCAAGTTTGGGTCATGTTCGGATGCCTTCTGCTCTGGGCCATTTAATAGGGTGGTTTGCAGATTGTTTTGGCCATTTAGCAGCACTTCACAATTCACATTTCAGTAATTTAAATTTTATTTTACCAGCATGTGTTGACTGACTGCCTAAGCAGCTGCCACCCGCACGAGGTGCACATAAATGGAGCAGTCAGCTACTCGATTAGTCGAGGACTGGCGGACAAATCCTTGCCTGCTTTCCAGCATTTTTATTCTTATGAATCTGCTTTCAGTTTGTTGTTTGTTTTTTGTTTGTTTGTGTTTTTAACGGTTCGCATCGGCATTCTGGATCCGAGTTGAGCTGCCAAAGAAACAAAAAAAAAAACACAAGAAAAAGTTAGTCGCACTCTCAACAAGTCGCTTTATGGCGTATGCATGATAGTGATGAGAGACTGCAGTCTCACCAAGGACCCGTTGTTCCATTTCTGCGGCGTTGTTTCATATGATTGTGTCGCTGAGTCGCTGCCGGGTGTTTATGTGATATTTACATAATAAAAACGAGAGTCTGGCGAATTGTTGTTTGGAGTCGAGTCTCGATTTTCGTCCCGAGAGTTTGCTGCCAGCCCTTATCCGTTATCCTTTTTGGCGCAACATAAACAGCACAAAGCCATCACTCGTCCCCCATGCCACCACCACACCACCACAACGATGCCGTCACCCATCCTGAAATATGACCCACATCTATGATTATTTTCATGACGCCTTCGGGGCCGAACCATTTCCAGCTCGAGCAATGCGTAAAGTTGAAAAATATGAAAAAGCCAAAGCCAAATTGTGTGAGGGGGCGTGGCCGACTGGTTGGGTTTTTGTTTTGTATACTGTGTGGAGCTGGGCAAAAACAAAAGCAACAATAACAACAACAAAATGTTGTATTTCCCCCTTTTTGTGTTTTATTTATTTGATAGAGCACTTGGGGTTGCGCCTTGTGCCCACATCCTAGCTGGCATCCTTGAACTTCTGGCAGTTGTGCGCTAAATTAAGTTTCCTTTTGCTCCCGAACTGATAAATGTCCCCAAAGCATACAAAGTGCAAGTTGTTTTTCAAGTTTCGACCAAAACTATGAGCCATATCTTCGGACCCCGCTTTGACCGGCTTTAGGGAGCTGCCCTCGCCTGGACATTCGCTGGGCTACCACTTTGGGGACTTTCAAGCTGCCACAAAGGGTTGGGTCAGTTGAAAGAAAAAAATAAGTAAATTCGATAAGAAGAGCGGGGCAACAGGCAAGGCTAAAGCAATTTGTGTGTCAGAGTGCTCTGGCTTAAACTGGACTTTAATTCTGTTGCAAATTAAAGAATACAATTAAATTTACCTCTGGCTTCCAAAGTTCTTTCTTTGTGAAACTAAATTAAGTACTTTGCATTTTTCTTGACTATAAATTTCTTTAATGGATTTTACACAATAAAAAATGAATTTATATTTAATCAATGTGCACTGCAGTTAAGCAGATATAAAATTTTATGGAAATGGAAATCATTTGAATTGTAATATTTTTAGAGTAGAAGCAGTATCAAAATTGTGGATTTAAAATTAAGCAATTGGGTACACGATCATTGCAGAAAATATTAGGGATCTGTAGGCATAAAGTACGAAATCTGGCACAATTTATTTAGATTTTTTTTAACCAGCTGAAATGTTAACTTAAATGATAATCAAATAAAGTATTAATAATAGTAATAGCAAAGTAATCAAAACATAATTTAACATATTGTCAATAATTTTTTTAATATTGATAAGATACTTTAAATAGTATTACAAGTATTGAGGAAATAGTCTTGAATAATAACATTTGATAAATAAGATTTGTTTGTCCGAATTCTATCACCCTTACTTTAAAATGAACGAGGATAACATAAGAATATTAATTATTATATTATTATTGAATACATTGCCAGCTTGAAGTAAGACTTTAAAAAGGACCAGATCTGCTAAAAGCAACTGTTGCCAGCCTCGCATCTGAAATAGTCACTAATGTGAATGCCGTCCCTAATGTCGTTGCCGTAGCCACTTAAATTGTCTTCATTTGTTTACTGTCGGACAAAGAATACGAAATAGAGATACAGATACAGAGATACAGATTCAGATACAGAGACGGAGGCAGGGAAAATAATGCACAAAACTAGCGATTAACTTGCCGGTTGCCAACGAACTATTCGAATGCTGCAGCAGCCAAATCCAATGAAAATCTAAAAGCCAAGCAATTCTGAACTCTAATGGAAAATCAATTTAAAGCGCACATACTAACCCTTCCCCCCCTTCTCCCATTCTCCTTGCAGGCTAAACAGCAGACAGAACGCCACGAATGTCGGACGCCAAATACGAAAGCCATTGGCAAACTTGGCTAAAACGTATTTAACCCAATATAAAAGCGAGCGAGAAGGAAGAGCGACTAAGTCACAGAGAGAGAGAGACAGAGAGAGAGAGAGAGAGAAAGAGAGAGAGGAGCAGCTGCACTGAGGTCCATCAGGCAGCAAAAGCAACTAACCAAACGGACCACACCACAGACTAGGGAGACTAGGGCTCCAGAGGGGCTTGTCCATCCGCAGACAGAGCCAGGTCACCAACAGACACGGACACAGAGACAGAGACAAAAGGCAGAGAGAAAACAAGAAAGAGCGAAAGAGAGAGAGGGGAAGAGAGTGAGAGAGGAGAGTGGGCACATAATGAGCAAACGACGGTCATCGGCAATGGCAATTACCATGTCGCCGTCATCGTTGCTGTCATTGGTGGTGCTCCTGCTGCCGTTGCTGCTCTTGCTGCTGTTGCTGGCACCGACAAATGGCCTGGCAAATTGTCCCAACGGCTGTGAATGCGATGACGAAACACTGAAAGTCAACTGTGGTGTGGGCACACTAGATGTGTTGCCCATTGCCCTGAATCCATCCATACAGCGGCTGGTCATTAAGAACAACAAGCTGAAGACCATTGACTCATCGATGCAGTTTTATTCGCAACTGACATTCCTTGATCTGTCCTACAATGATATGGTCACGATACCGGAACGTTCCTTCCTGTATCATGCCAAGCTGCTCGAGCTGCATCTGAATCACAACAAGATTGGACAGGTGACTAACAAAACGTTTATGGGCCTCAGCACGATAACTGTGCTCAATCTGCGTGGCAATCTGATTGCGGAGTTGGACTATCGCACTTTCTCGCCCATGGTGAAGCTGGTCGAGCTGAATCTCGGCCAGAATCGCATCAGTCACATTGATCCGCATGCCCTGGACGGACTACAAGATTTGAGTATACTCTATCTGGATGACAATACGCTGACAACGGTGCCCGCAGAGATAACATTCCAGGCGCTGCCCAGTTTGGCCGAGCTCTATCTGGGCACAAATTCGTTCATGACCATTCCGGGAGGCGCCTTCAAGGATCTTAAGACTCTGACGCGACTCGATTTGCGTGGTGCGGGCTTGCACAACATATCGGCGAGTGCGTTGGCCGGCTTGGAGCGCATTCGCTCTCTGGATTTGTCCGATAACAGCTTGGAGACGGTGCCCACAGCTGCACTGCAGCATCTGGCGCGACTGGAGCAGCTGTCGCTGGGACAAAACGTTTTCGAAGTGATTCCAACGGGTGCCTTTGCGGGTTTGCGTGAGTTGCGGCAGCTGAATATCACAGGAGCACCGCGCTTGCGTCGTGTGGAGAGCGGGGCCTTCACGGATAATGCCAACTTGGAGCACCTAAATCTGTCGGCCAATAAGCAGCTGAACGAGCTGCATGCGAATACCTTTGGTGGATTCCCGCATCTCACCAGTGTTGTGCTCAAGGAGAATCAACTGAGCTCGCTCTCGGAGAATCTGTTTCCCTGGTCGGATTTGCAGACGCTGGATGTGTCCGAGAATCCCTTCGTTTGCGACTGCCAGCTAATGTGGCTGCGTAATCTGCTCATCAGCAAGAATGCCAGCAATCAATACGCTCCCGTCATCTGCTCCTATCCGGCCAATTTGAGGGAGTTGCCCCTCACACAGCTGTCTGAGCCGCTCCTGGGCTGCACCCATGGTGCGGCTAACAACCAGACGATCATCATGGTCACCCTGGTAGTCTGTGCCGCCCTGATCACCGCCTTGGGCCTGATGATCTATGCATTCCGTCGTCGCATTGGCGAGCTGTTCAAGGGTCACTCTGCGCTGGGGCGCAAGGAGCGCGAATATCAGAAGACCTTCTCCGATGAGGACTACATGACGCGACCACCAGCGCCGGGCAGTGGTGTGCAACCCGTCTCGGGCTATCCATTTCCGAGCAGCTACAATGCCACACAGTATTTGGGCAGTCGGCCGATACCCGTCACCGAGCTATAGCTAGAAGTTCCACCCCCACCTCAGCTGCGGGGTCGGGGTGGTGCCCCAACCAGTCATGGAGCGTCGCTACAGCAACTCCAGATCGTGCCCAGCGCCGTTGACGCGCATGCTCCGTTCGCCCAACTCAGTCACATTCACTACATGACCAACAATCCACTAACCACTGCATCATCAGCAGCAGCAGCAGCAGCAGCCACAACAACAATAACAACCACTCCTCGCTCCCATCACTCGCAACAGGATATGCGACTGTTGGCCAATGGCAAGGCACTAGGTTTGAATGCCTCGCTGCCACGCCACATGGCTGGGCGGCAGTGTGGGGTGCAGGAGAGCACTCTGTCTCACTACAGCCAACCGGTTGGCATTCGCCTCACCCAGGATCATTTCAATCACAATGGTGGCGTTTATGCCAAGCCCTGCGATGCGATGACCGACCCGGGCTATATCCACAATAACTCGCACTATTCGCTGCCGCTGGATCACGATATGCCGCCCAGTCCCACGCCCACTCCGCCGCCGCCGGCGTTGCCGTTGCGCAATGGTTTGGGCATGGCGCTGGTGCATGGCAACACGACTGGCAGGCGTTCGTTCAACAGCAGCAGCAACAATAATAACAACAATGTGGCAACGCTGTCAAACAATAATCACAATGGTCTAGTGTTGGCTAACGGCTGCAACGGCATCAACAACAACAACGGCAGCCTGCGTCGCTATCACTGATATACGCTTAAGTCGTGCGGCACTCTTTGCCGCAGCAGCATGTTGCAGCCGCACACTGCGGACATTGAGTTGCATCACTTCTACAAGGGCTGAATTCAGTTGATTTGTATTGTTATTAAAAACTATGCATTATTTAATATTTATGTGTATGTATATTTTTAGTTAATTTTATTCAAGCGAGCAGCGTTCTGTAGAAATTAGCGTTTAGTTGAAAAGAATTGCTGAATTCCAGGCAGACATGTAAATAGGTGCAGCGCGACACTGTTTACCAACACTATTTGACAAATCCCCACAAGTCACCTGCTGCATTTCTTTTCTTCGCATCCAGTGATTTAACTAATAAGTTTTGCGTACATTTCTCAAATTCATGTAAATAATTAAATGCTATGCACAAAATAAGGAATACAAATACACAAAAACACTAAAAAAGAAAAGGAATCAATTTGTATACAATTAATTTACGCTTCTAAGCACAAGTCATTAAAAATATATATGTATTTAGTATAAAATATTGCAATAAAAAACATAAGATATATAAATATATATATTAAAAATATCAAAATACAATTGCAGAATGAATACGAAAACAAAAAAATAAAAAATATAAGAACAAACAATATCTAAGCTAAACACACTTTAAATGAAAACAAATTATAAGTAAAAATGATATATAACAAACAAGCAAAACAAAGAAAAGATTTTTATAGATCATAAATTCCAAATAAATATACACAAGAGGTCAACTTAAATTACTTATCGAAATAATAAATAATGAAAACTTTATGAAAGGCATCAAAATAGTAACAATTATACAAAACTACACAATATTTATAAGGATGGTACTACAAATTGACACAATTTATGCAGTAGATAAATACGAATACAAAATATGTGTAAATAAAAAGTGTATGTATGCTGGAACAAATTTAATCTTCTGTTGTTTTTATATGGCCATTTGGCTGATTGGTTTCTCGTTTTTATTCTCATTTGAATTTTTTTTTTATCGTTTATCGTTTCACATTTTTTGTTGTCGAGTGGCGCTTTTGAATAAGTGTACATATTTAACAATTTAATGGAACAAAATGCAAAACACATACAAGGGAGTTAAACGTAACCTAAAACTAAATAGAAAAACGAAAGAAAAGAAAATAAATTTATTGTAATTGAAAAACTTATTCAAACGTAAATTTATATTCATATTTCATAAAGCGACAAATCTCTCATCTAGTTATATACATACATTGAAATAAATTAATTAAAATTCATAGATTGTAAGCAAATTACAAGGGACACGAATAGATAAAAAAAAAACGAAAATAAAAACAAAACAAAAGTTAAACAAGGTAACGAGAGTTAAGAAAAGTATATGGAAATCAACCAAAAATATGATCATATTCTACTATTGTACGAGTACTACAAAATGCTATTAAGCTAGACTCTTCGTCTAACAAAATATAAAATAACATACAAGGAATTTCCACATACTTCTACACGTATGTATGAAATGTAAGATTGCAAACTGTTCAAGAACTAGAAGATAAAATCAAATAAACAACAAACTTAACATATTAAATGAAACACTTGTTTATTTTCCACAAGAGATATTTTAAGAAATTAATTTCTTAACGGTTTTGAACCGATTTGTCAGCAAGTAAGTACATGGGTATTTATTTATTAATTTTATAATAATCAAATACAATATTATACAATTTTTATATTATAAGTATTAATTTATATATATAAATTCAACAAATCACTTCATTAGTTTTATTTATATATTTTAGGCGTTGCAGCAGATATATATATTGTGAATTACATCCTATAATTGATCAATTTATCATATTCAAATAAATAATGGGCTGCGAAGGAAATTGTGTAAATCAACAAAATAAACAATTAGTCTGGGCTCTAGGACCCTAGCATATTGAAGCAACATATTTAAAAACTATAAGTGACTTATTTAAAGTAAGCCATCATGCAAGAATCCTTAACTTAACTAACTAACTAACTGCTCTTGGTAGACAGACGGAGGCAAACTAAATGATAATTAGTTTCATATATTTACATGTAAGAGATCCACCAGAGCTGCCAGATGTTTGGTAGTCGAGGAAAAGAGCGAGTCAGGGAGTGTTTTTTTTTTTTTATTTATTTTTTTTTTTTTAGAAAAAAATCAGTTTTGATAGTATTTTGTTAATTTAGACATTTTACAAATTACAATACAAATAATCAATTTAATAAAATACTCTACATAGATGGAAATATATTATTGCAACTGAGTTGAGTCGCCTCACAAGCAACTCTGGCTACATTCATATTGTAGAGAAACAGCCCTGCCCCCTTTGAGCACATCAGTAAAAAAATAAATAATTGATTAATATTTATATTTATTCGACTACCTTTAACTTCGTTGAGTAACACTCTATTTGTTTACCCAAAATAATCGAGTTTCTTAAAATTATACAGTCTTCATTATAATATAAAAAAAATAAGCAGAACTACCTTTTACAAATTGGGGGAATACCAAACTATATATTGCCATTTAGAATTTGAAAAATAAAAATCAAAACTAATGGTTTGGTTCTATGGTTAGCCTGAAAAATTTCATAGTGGTGCTGTTTTTTCATAACTGTAGAGGTATAATGTTAATTATAAATATATATATATATTTTATTTTTTTTATTTATTTATATGATCGGATGCATAAGCAAAATACAGTTTTCAAAGCGAAATATTGTAATTTTGTCTATATATAGAAATTCGTAAATTAGTCACGTGGCACGTAGCTTTTTTGTCACCTGACAACTTGGCGAGTCTAACACAAATATCTTAAAATTCATATAAGCTAAAATAAATAAATAAATGCATATATATATATATATATATATATAGATACAGTAGTCAACTGCTCTGTGTGTAGTATAAATAAATGAATTTAATATGTTAAATGTACTTTATGCTCAAAAATGTATTTTATTTAATCATGTTAATTTATTTACACCCGAAAACCATGTGGTAGCGTGGCCGAGCGGTCTAAGGCGCTGGTTTAAGGCACCAGTCTCCTCGGAGGCGTGGGTTCGAATCCCACCGCTGCCAAGCGGGAATTTATTTTATTATTTTTAGTTTTTTATATTTCTTCATATATTATATCATAATTTTAAGAACATGATATACAATTGGCAAACAGTATGCCAAACTTCTTAGTTAGCCCCATCTGTCATGATTTGCCAGCTGTTTGCCAACACTGGCAAGTGGCGTACCTAAACGCTATTTTATGTAATTTGCGTAGCAACAGCGACATGTTGGCACTCATCTGCATAATTTAATTACATTTAACAATAACAAAACAAACGCACACACACACACACATACGTACGCAAACACACACGCACACACACAACGCGCGTGCTGCGTTTTGTGCTAATAAGTGCGCGGCGCGAGAGAGGAGAGAGAGCAAGTAACTCTCTCTCTCTCTCTCTCTCTCACTCACACACACTAGCTGCAGTTTCCATGTTACTTGTCAAGCAGCACACGACGGCTATCAACAACAACAACAACAACAACGCGAACAACAACAACATCGAAAAATCTCAAGTACACAACGCGACGAGGGACGGCTGGCATAAACAGTTACACATTTGCATGGCACGCCGCCTCCATCTGCGTCCCCGAAAGCTCCAATAGGTGTTTCGTACTGTTCTTGTTGCTGTTGTGTTCTTGTTGTTCTTGTTGTTCTTGTTGTTATTTTTGTTGTTTCTGCATATGCGACATTAGCGCACGCAAACAACGTGCACACAATTAGAAGAATTAACAGTAGTTAAGCCAGCAGCAACTTGTCGGCAAGAAGTGCTGCGGGTGCAGCGAAAAGAAAGGAGAAAGGGAAGTCAAAGTGGAAGTGGATAAGGAGCTGCTGGTACACCTAGTGCTGCTGCAGGCATTTTCTGTTGTTGTTGATATTGTTTCAGCAATGCTTGTAATTTAGTTTGGTTTGTAGATTGGTCCAGAGTAGGAGAGGGGAGGCGAGGAAGGAAAAACAGTGCGTTGCACTTTTCACATAGTTTTCGACTTGTGTGCAGCCTGTCGTCTGCCAGGACGCATTTGTGCTTGGCGCACGGGGTGGCAGGTTGGAGGGCTTTTCTGCGGCAACTTATTGGCCACAACATGCCAACTTATTAGGCAAGAGCGCAAAAGTTATAAATTGTTTTACGAGGCGCACATTGTTGCGGGTATAAATATGGGAGCATAACATAAGCCATAAGGCAAAGCAGGCCAAAAACTTCGACTGCAACGCCAGACAGCGGATCCAAATATTGCCGGGGAATGTGCAGCAAAAGTTCCATCTTTATCCAAATATGTCAGTATATATATATACAAATATTTATATATATATACATATATATATATACTATATGAGTTTAATATTTAGTTAAGTAATTGTCCACTCAAGTCAGAAACTTATTTTAAGCTCAGGTGTTAACTAAATTTCTAATCAATTTAAATGAAATATTTAATATTGAATAAGGACTTTCAATAACTTGGAATAAGTAATTTGGGCAAGGCATTCATTTAAAAGTTCGAAAGTTTCCTGACGTATTTGGGTTTCCAGTTGGCCACACCATAAGACCGACCGGATGTCCGGTAACACTCGCCACAGGCCACAGAATGGAGGACGCATTGTCCTTGGGCCTCAGCATCTATTGTGTAATATCCGTTGACTATTATTCTAGTTCGTGGCGAAAATTAAAAACTTGCCTATGACTAAGTGCCGAAATCAACAACACCCTTCCCCTTCACAGCCCCCTCACAGCCCACCGACATCTGCGGTCTCTTTTTGTGGGCTTTTTGTGTACGTTCAGCAAAATTTCATGCAAAATAGAACCCAAAAAAAGAAGAAGCACGAAACGCCTTTCAGATAAGGGACAACAACTGACTGGGGATCCTTTCCTGTTTTTGTATTCGAAATAAAGCGACCGCATCAACAAAAATAGCAAAGCGGCAGAAAATACTCATAATATGCATACTACACGAAATAAATAGAAATATGAAAAAGAGCATAAAAAATTAACATATAAATTAGCACAGTAGACAAAAAGCTCCGCTTTTGTTTTCCAAAAACAATTTCTGTTGCATAAATTTGACAATTAAAAAATATTTTTTGTTCTACACTTTGTTATTTCCTTAGTTGACCGCATTTCGTTGGCTGTTCCACAAAAAACTTTCATTAAAATATGTCTGCAAATGCTGTCGAGCAATATTTTTGGAAAAGAGTTGAAAAGTTGCATTGTTTCCATTTGAATGGTTGCCACTCCCTCTCCTCTCAAGGAGTAACCGCTCCCTAAACCCAACCAAACCGACCATCATGAGCTCGTCACTCTTCAGGAGCGAAAGAAACTGCGGAGCATATAAAAAGATTCTCATATTTCTTCACAAGAGAAATACACACAGGCAATCACATATACCACATACGCCAAGAGAGAGAGAGAGGGAGAGAGAGGGAGAGAGAGAGACATAAAAACTGCTGACACCTTTGAAAAATTTTCACGCTTATAAAATACAAAACATGCCAGTCAGAGCTGAGAAAGCGTGAAAAGCGTAGCCAACCCACACACAGAAAGTGAGAGTTGGGGACAGGAGAGGAATAGGGAAAAGGAGAGGGAAAGCAAGAGGGGTTGAGGAAGGGGAAGATGATGGCGATAAAGTCGGAGCATAAAGCTTCAGCGTTGACAATTCGGCGGGGAAAGGGAAACCGAGTAAAGGCCACAGCGCAGATGAAAAAGAAAAAGATGGTCTCCCTAACTGGAGACCAGACTTGTATTTTTCACCCCTCCTCCACTCGTCCCCCTCTCGTATTGTTCTTCGTTTTTGTCAACACACAACAAGACCGGACTGATGAGAACAGAGAAGCGAGGAGCAAAGAAGCGAACAGAGCGATACAGAAATTTGTTTTAATGCCGCGCGCACTTTTTATGCTTTTCTTTATAACTTTTTTTTCTTTTGGCCTTATTGTGTTACATTTGTGCAGCGACAGCAGTAAAAATTCTGCCTGCCTCCCCCAGCTTTGCCCATTCTCCCTTTAAGCGAACCGCAACTTGTGCAACATCATAAACCCATTTGCGTTTTTAATTAGTAACAGCGCGTTGCCAGAATGCGGGGACATTGGCCAGGGAAATGCGTATAGAGTGGATAGGGAGAGGAGTGGGGGGTGGATGACTGCGGAGTCTCACAATCTAGATGTCACGGAGTCCCAGTCTCGGTTCCACTTTCAGTTACGTTATGGTGTGTGCAAAAAAGCAAATGACCATGCAAAATTTGTGCTGGGACGACAAGACTCAAAGCGTAACAAAATCGCCACTGATAGGGCAGAATGGTGCAGAAGAAGACAACACTCGAAAAGTGGAGCAAATAAGGTAAAAATATTTAATTGCCGCAGCAAAGAGGAAGCAAACGTTGAAAAATGGTTCCACCTAAAATTATTAAGTTGGGGTTTTTCAGCTCAGTTTTGTAGTTAGTCAGTCAGTCAGTCAATCAGACAGTTAGTCAGTCAAAGCTATGCTGGCCATTCCCATTGCCGGCGGGGGATTCGCTGCACTCTAAAAGTAAGGGTTGTGAAAATGTTATTGCAACAGCAGCAACAAAGTTGAATAGTTAAGAGCACCACTCATCCCATACAATGGGAAACACTTTTTGGAACTGATGGTCAGCATTTTGGGGCAATGACCGCGGTCAATAGTCTGATAGCCAAATATTCAGATGAATTGAATTTTTCTGACTGATGATTTTATTAGACTAAGTGCTGTGTGTAAATGGTATTGAATCTGACTGTTCATTGAACTAAAACCCAATTAACTGGAATTTAGAAACTGGAAACAACATTGACCTTTTAGTTAACCTTTAGATAACCTAACCTAACTTCTGTTAACCTTACTATTTCAGTTCTGGTTGTTCTATGATTCAATCTGCAATATTTGTTAGTTATTTAGTTAAGAAATTAAATTAACTTCAGTAGCTTGGATCATTTTAATACCTAGATAAATGAAAAATCAATGTGTCTTTGGCTTGGAAATACTTCTAAGAATTATATACAGTGGCTCAGAGCTTATTTGGTCCCGTGCCTAGCCAAATTTTTAATTGCCTGCCATAAAGTAATTATACATTATTTTTCAAAAGTTCCAAAGACCTATGGCAGGTACATATATTAACCACCAAAATTAATATATGACCCCAATATACTGTGGTTTCCCCACCTGCTAGGTCGGGTTATGTAAAAAAGTACCTCAATTTATGGTCAAAGCTTATTTTGACCAGTTACATTATGGACATCTGGTTGCCATAAAACCCGGATTTTTTAAGTCAGGTTGAATATCTTTGGTATAAATAGACCAATACTTCGTAGTTAGTTTAGTTATATCCGGCATCTCGGATACAACCAGCCAACAAGGACTATGGACAAACGGACTACTATTGATCAACGGAATCTCATCCTGGAACACTTTCAAATGGGATATTCACATCGCCAAATAGCTGAAATGGTCAATCTAAGCAGCATAATTCGGCGCTTCAAACAAGATGTTCATGATGAGCGGAGGATCAACAGGAAAATAAGGGGGAATCGTAAGCCATCGGCTCCAAAACTGACCAACAGGTGCACGAAAAAATGGGGAAAAAGTGCGGTGTAAAAATTGTGCGCCTTTTTCTGCACAACTATGCTTTAATGCCCGAGTACCACGGAGGTAGCGTTTTATAAGCGCCTAAAATAAAGGAACCAGGATGACGATCGCCAAAACCCACTTGGACACGGATTTGGAGTTGTGGAACACAGTCATATTTGCAGATGAGTACAAATTCAACATTTTTGACTCGGACGGATGGCATTATGTGTGGCGACAGTCCAATACTGAGCTGGATCCCAAAAACGTAAATGCAACAGTCAAGCACGGAGGAGGAAGGGTCATGGTATGGGCATCTATCTCGGCAACCGGCGTCGGGAATTTAGTGTTCATTGAAACTACAATAGACAAAAATGTGTACCTCAATATATTAATGGAAAATGTACTAAAAAGTGCCGAAGAGCTAGAAGTCCGACGTACTTTCTGGTTCTACCACGACACTGACCCCAAGCATAAACTAATATTTTAATGAAAACTTAAGTCTTTTTCTGAAACGTGATATAACATTAAACAAATTTAAATATTTTGCGTTTGTTTCTTTGTTTAAACTTTGTAGCACTTTAAATTTGTTGCTAAACACTGGTCCAAATAAGCTCTGAGACACCGTAAGTATATTTCTTAAGTCTTACCACTTACTTTTCATTTTCCAGTTACAGTGAATAATAAACTAAGTATATAATAAAGTGAATAATACCTACGATTTGTATTTGGTCAACAGCTTTTACCGATTACCCTAAATCGATAATACTCAGACAGAAATTAATATTTCCCCTCTTTAATACACCCCGATCTCTTACTTTAAGCCACATTATCACATTATCTTGAACTTCTGTTAGCTATTAGTAAAAAAATCGTTTTTATTTCTTTTGCGAAATTTGGTTTTTGAAAAACACAATCATAGTACTCGTACTCGTCTGGCATGATTAATGTAAGACCCATTTCTCAATTGCAAAAGGATGTTTAGAAAGCCTTAACATAAATATTTGCTTTTAATTTGCAGTAATTGAAAAAAATGATTCATAAAAACCCAGCAGACATAATAAAAATAGCAATCTGCTCGTAGCCTAATCGATTAGCTACGGTCGATTTCATAAATTTATAAACAAATTTGTTCGCGTAGCCTTCGCTTGGTTCTGTTGGCCTTTTCCTTTGGCTGGTTTTTGTTGCTGCTGCTGCTGCCTGTTAGCAATGTATTGAAAAGTAAATAATGCAATTTGATACGCAAAAAATCGCAGCCATGAAGAACCCGAAGCAGAAAGAGGGCCCAGGGCATTGTTATTGTTCTCTTTGTCTGGGCTGCTGCATTTAAGCATTTAAGCAATTATGTAATTTTTAATAGTCGTCGTCGTCGTCGTTGTCGCTTTTGGGGGCAAAACGTTACGCAATTTATGAGGGGCAACCTCGACAGGAGGGTGCTTGTAAAAGTCAAACCATAATTTATTATTGTCAGTCGAGGCAGAAGAGTGACGAACAAGATGGCAAAGCCACCCTTGAAACAAAATGATAAAAACGATTAAAATGCGCTACGTCAAAATGGAATAAAAGACAGCAGCAGGCCAAGAGGTGGGCACATGTGTGAAGGTGGTGCAAGGACCAGTACTCTGACCCCTCGACACCTCGACGCAACAACCCATCAGCCCATCAAAGATGGGAAGTGCAAGCTACTGACTTACTTGACTCTGCTGCAGATGTGACACGTGCAGCGCTCCACGGATTTCGTAGCACACTCACGTCCCAGACTTCAGTCGAGTCGTCTCCGACTCCGGACGCCATTTCTGGCTTGGAAGCGATTCCGGCTATTCCGGCATGTGTTAATTGTGATGCCGTTCTCCAGGCTCCTGTCAATTGGCCCTTGGCGAGCAAAGCGAAACACGAACAGAACAAAACACCCCGCTGACTACCCGAACTGCACCAGTAGTACTCGAATAATGTATGGCATGCATTTGGTGGCAACACATGGTACTGGGCGTGGAATTGGCACTGGGACGCTCGTTTCCATGCATGGTCGTATAACCTAGCGGAACTCCGGCCCCGGCACTCGGAGCTGTGGAAACTATTTGCTAGTGCTTGGCAAAGCGTTTAGTGGCACACATGGGCCAGGTCCATTTAGTTGCAAGTTTAATGGCCAGCAAATAGAAAGCGCTTAAGCATTTGCCAAAGGAAAACGAAACCCGTTTATATATTAACTATAAATCAGCGGATGTTCTAAGTACATATAGTACATATACAATATATAGAACGAATTGAAAACGAAATTTCGAAATATTGATATGTGTGTTATTGTTACAACGAATATTTCTTAATGTTCTTCATTCATTTCAAATCAATTTCGAATCACTTTAACATGTGTATAGTAAAACGGACTTAGAGATAGAATTTTATTTTGAAATGGTTTACAAATTGTTAATGTATTTAGTTTCTGGTATTGTTTAGTCGTACAATTTCGGATACTAATCACTTCATTTTTCACAATAACCAATCATAAGCACACCAATAAGCCAACCAGTTGGGAGTATTTACTTTCTTCTTCGTTTAACATTGCTGGAATCACTTGTCTCTTCTAAACTTTACTGCATAAGCAGTGTCACAGACTCCATTTTGTCAACTGCGTCTCCCTCCATCAATTGCCACTCCTACGATAAAGATCTGTTCTTCCTGCCTTGTGATCTTCTCAGTCAACGTTTTGTGGCTCTGCTTATACCTCCTAATTCAGTTTGCTGCTGACTCACTTATTAATAAGGTCTGTGACGAAGGTGCTCATACAAACGCGATCAATTTCTGCCAATACTTATTTTATTTACTTGTTCTCGTTGGTTGTCCAATAATTATACCCCAAAGCAAACTATTTTGGCTCGAATCGTATGTTGTCATTTTCATTTTCAAGCAATTTTATTAGTTTTCCTTGTACCTGTCCTAATGCTTGTATGCAATGGAGAAAGAAATGCCAAACTCTTGCCTTGTTGTCTTGACATTGTTTTCTTCAATCGCTGAATAGGATTTCAACTGTGTCGTTATTTTATTTCTAAGTTAAGCCATTTAATAATGCCCTTGACGGATGACCATTTAAAAGTTCAACTTCTGTGTTTACTTTAACACAACTTTAATCACAAAACAAGTAAAACAAAGCTTACAGAGGTCGACAAAAGGATACCCTATATGTATATCTACCATAGATCGTGAACGTTGTAATTGAGTCTTCGAATCCAAATGTTAATTTTTAGTTCAGTTTTAGCTCTCATTGGCTCAGACTGTGACTAAATGTGCCTTTGCACAACTCAATGATACTCTTCATAGACACATTTACTGGTTCCAGGGCATAGGAGAGAGTAAATAAACAAAACCAGGAATTTGATTCTCATAACAGCAATATCAAGAACTATAAGAACAACAACGATAACTTGTAAACAATCGAACACCAAACAGTCAAACTCCCTTGAGAAGTTGCCCCATTGTTGGAAGCACACAAAGTAATTGATTGTTTATAGCAATACAATTTATGTGGCACAATTTGGTGTATGTGCCAGGCAGCGGTAGAGGGAGCTGACTGCTACAAAATATTGACCATTTGCTAAACGATAATTCAAAATGTTAAATCGACAATTTCAATTTGATACAACCAGCTCGGTGACTCCCTGGAGCTGTGTTTCACATCTACATATACATACATATATGTACACACAAGTAAGTGTATTTGAATGTGTGTGTGAGTGAGTGTGTGTTGTCAATATAAATATAAAGTCTCTACTTAGCGCAAAGGCGGGTGCGATTTTGACCCCTGGTTCATGGCTTCTGTGAAATCAATCGAACGTATAATAAAATGCAATTTTGCTGTTCTCCCTGCCCCACCTTGCCTAATCCCCCCCCCTATTCCACTCGTCGGCGCATTGCATTAAAAAAACACATGTGTAGCCTTAGCCAGTGCCCAGTACCCAATCAGTAGTACCCCAATAGCGCGCTGCGTCCCGTCTGCCCATCGGGGTTTGCATTTACCCTTTTGCACTTTGGGGTTCAATTGCTGTATAAATGTTGGCCAGCAGTCGTCGCAGTCGTTGGGGTCGATGCTTGTAACAAAAAACTCAACACAGTTGCGACTATTGAATGAAAACCAAAATACAACAAGTAACAAGTGCTGTAGTCGAGTAAACTCGACAACGATATACCCTGAACCCAGTTATTAAATATATTCTATTATTATTGGCAAATTCCCCTTTAAAAAGATTTGCACTAAAATGCGATCAGCTCTGCAAGCGCCCTCTGCCGACAAATGCGTGAAACACGCAATACACAAAAAAACATATTGACGCTCGCATCGATTATCATGCCACCTCTTTCGCACACATGCGCTCGCATATTTATGCATAGGGAAACTGCTGGCGGCTGCTGATAGAAATGAGATCAATATGAGAATATATGTTCGACTATAACTTGGGTGTTTTTTATCCGATCTTGGCATTTGATCAATAGTATGCATATGCATATTATGTATTATTTAGAAGATTCTGCCTTTAAAATTGACAAACGAAGGCAGTTATCGAAAAAATAACGCAAGCTTGTACTGCGCCTGGTATACGAGAACCTATATGCCTATTAAATTTGCAGTCTCTAGCTCTTACAGTTCCTGAGGTCTGCGTGTTCATACAGACGGACGGACGGACGGACGAACAGACGGACATGGCTATATCGACTCGACTATTGATTTTGATCAAGAATATATATACTTTGTGGGGTCGGAGATGCTTTCTTCTGCCTGTTACATACATTTGCACAAAACCATTATACCCTTTTTTACCCATTTTTAATGGGTTCAGGGTATAAAAATAACTACATGTATTGGTCATTGTTATTGCTTACTGGTTGTTGTTATTTTTACAAGCAATTTAAACAATCTGTTTGCTGTGGGTTTTAGCTTAACATGCATGTAAACAAGGGACCCCGATTTTAAAGCTCAAATGTTGTGATTTTAAACAAAACGAAATATTTTTAAAATAAATTGTTCGGGTAGCGATAAGATTGTGCTGCTGCTAATGATTGTGTAAAGAATTGTGACGTGCATATAAAAATTGTCCTCAAATTAATAAGTCGTATGGCTAAAATAGTAAAGTTCCAAACAAAAAGAAAATGTAACATCACGGTTAAGTTAAGCATAGTACAAATTAAGTACATTTTTCTTTTTTTTACTCGTTATTAATAATGAAAATAATGTATATATTGGTGAAATGATTTGGTTCGGAGCAATATCAAATTTATTTGTTAGATTTCTCTAATAGTTTGCTGGGCATAAGTAGCAGCAATGAATTAAAGACTTTATAATAATAATGGTGTGTCGACTATCATCTAAGAATATCTTAATTAAGGTGTTAAGTATGAAGCTATTCATATCGTGGGCTCCACAAGCACAAGCGAAAACTATTCACACGATATATATGTTATATCGGCAATTTGGTTTTTTTTTTCATTACGATTTTCTCTACGCATAATTATGGATTATTAAAACGCAATTAAAAGTTATGGCTTTTCGGATGTTGTATTATTGTTTTGCGATTTTTGAGTTGTGCACGTTTCTATCATAATGAGCATGGGGCACCCACAAAAGCTGTCAAAACACCTGCCCACCAACAGCTGATGATTGACCCAACTGACCAATGTCCAGTCGCATTTCTTATTTTGGGTTAGCTTATTTGTAGGTGTGTGTGTGTGCTCTATGGTATTTTGAGCTGGTTGATTTCGCTTTGCAGCATAATTATTATTTAATTTTGATTAATGATTTGTGCAAGGCGGCGATTAAAACGTGACTTTGTATGAAAATGGCAATGGCAGCCAAGTTCAGCTGACTGACTGAAAAGTTATTGGACTGTGAAACCCCCCGACGACGACGATTCCAAAGCAAAATCGAATCGAAGGGAAAAAGGGGCCGTCTATGTGCTATATATACTATGATATAAGGGTACACACCGATATTCGTCAGAATAGGAACAGCTCAAATCGATACCCAGAAGTGTTGTTGTTGTAGTGCCTGTTATTGTTATAATTGTTGTACTGCTGCTGTTCGCATTCGTCAGCGTCGCCTATGAAGTCGATAAAACGCTTTCTGATTGTAAACAATACAGACGATTTAATATTGCTCGCTCGTTGGCTCAACTCAACTTGACAATCGGACTCCCCAGTTCCACTCGATTCTGCAGCTCCCAGCGGAAACTTCAAATAAGCAAACAACACGCTCAGCACGCCGCGTACCACGAATCTAACCAATGTTTTTGTACTCGAAAGAATACGATCACGATATACCCTGTAGCCAAGTGAGATTTTTGTATACCTATATTATGGGGGCAATATATGCCGGGGTAATATAATTCAAATTAATGTGATAATAAATTGTAAGTATTAGTATTTGAAAACTTTGTAAAGTATATGTATTTGTAAGACAATAATTCGACTTAAGCGTCATTGTGATTTACGTAGTATACTTCGAGCGTAAGGAAGAAAAGTATTAAATAAAATTAATACATTTTGTCTCTTCTTAAAAAGTATTTAAGATATGTCAAATTATAAGGAAAAAACGCTTATATTTCTTTTAAAATGAAAGATTTATTGACATGCAAGCTCCATTTTAAATTAGCTTTGGCATGTCATAAATAATATCAGACTTCAGGTATACCCCACTCATCTGTGCAGATTTACGTGATATAGACATACTCACAGAAATCAACAAAAAAGTTGAATTGAAACGCATGTGCGCAGTGGATTCACAAAAAAGTAAAGGGGAAGAGTTTTTCTGATGTACGAGATGTGTGTGAATGGATATGAAAAAAGTTTAAGTTTAATTTAAAATGGCAAAAAACTCGCCAGTAAACGATGGCTGATGGACTATACCAGGAACGGGTAGCGGAAGCGATGGAGTGCGTGGAGGGGGGACGCGCTGTGGGGGTTTATTGACAGTCAGTTGGTAGAAATATTTAGCAATAACAATCTTAAAAGTCAGCCATCAACAGTGTTGAATGCGTTGAATGCTACTGAAAAGAGAAAAACCAAAATCAATAGATTAAAATTGCCCAAAGAGTTTCAGCAGCTGTAAGAAGAATTTATTTTCTACAGGTCATGTTATTACTGAGAAAGGGGCATTGAAATAATATATAAGAGCAAGCCATGTAGACAGGGCTGCCAGCAGGAGGGGTCAGCACTATTCCCCTTCATAGTCAGTTTACATAGCAGCGGATAGAAATTCTTAAATAAAAGACTTAACTTCAGTTGAGTTTTCCAAAAATCCTTAGTATACTTTCAGTTATTTGATTGAGTGGTTTTTCAGTAGCTTGATAAGAAGACAAAGCGGAAAATCATTATAAATATAAACATTTTTTAAAACTGTAAAACTGACGTCTTTTCACTTTAAGAGAAATATGTAAAACTCAACTATGCGAAAATATGTACAGAAGAATACTTATATCTAGTTCAGCCAATTCATGCAGATAAAATTCGATAAGTTAAATAAATGTTTAGACTCTAAATAATAACATAACAAATATGATTGTGCATTAAGCGTTGAATGTAAATAGAATTCATTGTTAGTTATCCCACTTCCTGGAATCCATTTGGACCTCTGACTTTTATGTATATGTATATATTTCTAACTACTTGCTGGCATGCGAAGAGGCAACTTGCAATCAAACTATTAAAGTGCACTTTAAGCCCAATTGGGTTTGGACTTTGAGAGGATCTCGAGCGTTTTCGTTTGGTTGTTCTTGGTGGGCCATAAATAATAATCATGACAATATTTCGCCCAAGGCAATGGGAACTGTTCGCTCGCTCGATTTGAGGGACTCTCGGCATGTCTTCTTCCCGCCATCGACAACTTTTGAGGCCTCTTTTGTCTTATGCCGCCGCCCCGCTGTTGACAACGGCCAAGATGGAGCTGAGGATGGGGTTGGGCTGGGCCTAAGGTCTAGACTTTGTACTCTAGACTCTGGGGTTTTGGAGCCAGCTACTGCCGGCTTATCAAAATTGCATTGCTGGCGCATCAGAGCGAAGAATGCTACAATGAGAGAATACGACAAAGAAAGGCAATGTGAGACAGAAATGAAACTTACACTTTTCAACAACAGAGCACACAAGAAGCAACAAAAAGCAAAAAAGCAACAGCAACAGCAACGAAAACAACAATAAAATTGCAGTTGGCTCGTCGGCATAGCATAGCCACAATTCTTGACATTCGTTGGCGAGATTAATGCGCCTTTGGTTGTAGCCGCCAGCTGACACTGGCACTGGGCCGCCAGTTCGGGCCCAGAGAAGCTGGCCAAAAAACTTTGGCTCTGTGCTTGCTGTGTCCGACCTGCGAACGCGTCCGCATCTTCGTCCTCGGCCGCGTCCTCGGTCAGAGCTATGGTGGAGACAAGGTTGCCGAGGAGTGGGGGAAAGCCGTCCACAAATTGTTAAAAATAATTTATATTAAAACGCAGCACAAAGACAAGAATAGCAATGAAATTGCGCAAACAATTCAAAGTCGCGCCGTGAAGATGCGGTCAGAGAGATGTGAACCGAGATGTAACTGGGATAAGTTTTTTTTTTTTGGTTTTTCAAGCGTTCTGTGGATGGTTGCGGAGGGTAAGCGAATCCAAGGCTTGGAGTAGCAGCAAACAAATGTCCAAATGATATTTTGTCATAATAAATGGCGCAGCTATGATTATTTATGACTCGGAGCTGCAATTCCGAAATGCGATCGCTGCTCGCAGTCAATTTGAGTCTCATAATCAGCAAAAAACTGAAAGACTAGCAACAAAAACAAAACTGAGCAAAAAAATAAATAAGAAATGCAGTCATGATTTCGATTTCTTGCTTGGCTCAGCTCAATGGCATAATTTATAGTGCCCAGTGTATTGAATAGCGCTCGGATGAGCTGCTCTTGGGCCTGGACTGATGTTGCAATCGCTGCTGCTGCTGCTGTAATCAAAGTAGACCCGAAGACGTAGATGGTGATGAATACGGAGAGGGAGGCAGAGTTGGAGCTGTGACTTAAGCCACGAACTTTGTTAAGTTTTTCCTGGTTTTGGTTGGCAAGCAAACGATTCTTTTAGTGGCGCGCTTTTATTGCCAATTGCAGTTGATTGTTGTGAGCCATCATTAGAAGCACGTAAATCAAACAGTTCTACAATAAGAGCCTTCCAATAGCGTTTGTTTTTCCACCAAAGCCTCGTTACAGATACTTTTAGAAATAAGTTTGATTTGTTGTGCTTCTCACACATTGAGAGGTATTTTGTATCTCATAAATATTTCAGTGAGTTCAGAAAATAAAGCAGCCTTGTGGAAAATTAAGGAATATTGATTGAATAGTGTTAATAAAACACAACAAGTAAGTTGATCATTTTATAAGTATTATATGAAAACTTATCACCGTTGCTAGAAAATGGCTGATTTCATCTGCATTCCACTTGTAAACTATTTTACAACAGTTTAATAGCGATCAACGTAAAATCGACTCATCTAAAAATAGATCCGTAGCAGATCAGAGATACTTAAAATAAATATAAATTCATAAATAAAACACTTTCCGAGCGAACAGGCGCACATAGACACACCTCCACCTCTTCCTAATGCCTGTTCCCGTATTCCCGAACTAAACCCCAACAATGCACGCACTTCAAAAGGAATTTGAAATATTTATTATCGAGCGCTAAGTGGGGAGCAACGGCTCATAACTGTTTTAAATTACTTATCCAGGTTGTAAATATTAATAATGCCAGTTTGACTCCGCGAGAGGGGGCGCCACACTCGAATAGAAGCTGCGGCTCTGGCAGGAAAGGGATGTGCCACGTCCAAAGTGAGGAACAAATTAAGCGCATTTCAAGTGCTACGAAAATAACGCCACGTAATAATAAGGTGACGAAGCGTACAGCTCGAAATGAATAAACGAGGGAGCCCAAAACCGACAACAAACTCAAACCGATTGTTAGACTCCCGTCCATTATATAACAGCAGATGCAACAGCAGCAGCAGCACCCGAGTTGGGAAAGGGCAGGGATGGGGAGATGGAGGCAGGAGAAGCGCAGCGCTGACATTGAAAAGCGACGCGTGCAACAACGCATACACAATTAAAAATACATTCTCCTGGCAAGAGTGGCAGGCAGATAATTTTGGGGCGGGAAAAAGTAACTCACTCGATGCTGTCGGCAACATAAATTAAATGTGCAGCATTGGGCAGCATTTAGAGAAGGGCAGAGAGAAGCAGGAATAGTAGCAGACAACAGCTGGACTTTTGTATGGGTATTTGAGTGAGTCTTCAATTGCTGCAGTTGTTTTGAAATTATTTAACATCAAGTTTTACAATTTCAGCTGATTGTTCCCAACGCATTCATTTTATAAAGTTAATGTATTCTTAGTAGACCTAATTGGAGTTTTGTCTTTGAAAATCTTGTAATGTATAATATTATCTTTTCTCAGATAGAACTCTCTTTTCTCCTAACAATATTTAAAATACTAACAAATCTGTGGGAAATCTCCAAGCGTTATTGACTGTGGTAAACTTATATAACTCTACAGATTCACCAATTTGAA
This sequence comes from Drosophila setosimentum, assembly GCA_035043505.1. Taxonomy (NCBI): domain Eukaryota; kingdom Metazoa; phylum Arthropoda; class Insecta; order Diptera; family Drosophilidae; genus Drosophila; species Drosophila setosimentum. The sequence continues at coordinate 1,061,743 of JAWNMY010000015.1, read as the reverse complement.
TATGTCTTCTATATTTTGTCGCTCAATATTTTTATTTGTTTCATTTTAAAGTTAATTTTTAATTTATTCAATCACATTTTATTTTATTTAATTTAATTGGTTTCTTTACTGCGGACTTTTTTTTAGTCAACTTTCAATAATTAAATTAAGGAAAAAACCAAAAAAAAATTCGCCTCTGGTAAATTTTATCGGGATACCTTTTAAACTAAAAGAGGTAACGAGATTCTTTACAGATTGTGATTTGGCAGCTTTGCCAATTAAAAATTAGTATAAGTATGTAGTATAATAATTAGACTTATATTTTATTCATGAAAAGTGATGGACTTAGTATTTCTAGATGAGAAGAGGGCTGTATTGACTCTGGATAGAGGGTGTTTTCTTTAAAGAACAATTGTCTAAGCTGCAAAAGTATGTTATGGGAAGTGCAGAAATGCTTTGCAGTTTTATGCTAAACGGTAATTATAAATCCAGGGTAATGCTGTTTACAAACACACTTTAAGCCAAAATGAAAGTAGATTCTCATCTATTAGCTAGGGAGAATACAAAAAAAAAAAAAAAACCTGCAGCTGAACCCAAATGTGACCCAACAAAAGTCACACACAACAAAAACGGGGAGAATACCGAAGAGACCAATGCTAAAGTTAAATTTATAATATCACGTCCACTCTGGCCAAAGACAATTTCTTTAAAATACATTGGAAAATTCCAAAATGGTAAAAGAAAAAGAAGTGCAGAACCTGAGCGTGGATTGCGAATTGCATGCTTCAACTTTTGGGATGCGGGTGGGGCACAGTTTGGATTTGGATGCACACTGCACGACTTGAACGGGTTTGATGAATGCGACTGAACGGTCCCCGCCAGAGCCACCCAACATCGGCTCCAGCTCCAGCGCCGCAGCCTGTGGGACTCAGAGTTGAGCATTCGCCTGATTGCTAAAATTCACGCGAACGGGGAACAGAGCCAAAGTTATGAGCTTTAGTTTTAGTTTTAGTTAAAAGGTTTCGTTGGGCCTCATAAACTAATTTTGTTAGACATAGCCATAGCCATAGCCATAGCCATAGCCAAAGCCAAAGCCAAAGCCAAAGCAATGGGAAAGTAATTTAAATGCATCGCGGTGCAGGCAAATTGTGGCCATTTAATGAGCGATTAGAGCTCTGGCGTTGGCCACATCGATGGAGGCCAGGCACGACAACAACAACAATAACAACAACAAATGACTGTAGACGACGAGTGGACGCAGGGAAGACAACTAGACAGGCTTGAACGGATGGCTTGCGAGTCATTTGGCAATAAGTTCGAGTTGCCGTTATGATCTGAGTTAAGGTATAACTCGCTTGTGGCTCTTGCAGCTTGTCTAATTTGTTTCGACGCTCTAAATTGCCTCGCAGTTATGTCAAATAGAAGAGATTTGCATTCAGCCTCAGTTTGCTCACTAAAAGACAATTTCCATATATTAATCAATTTAGACGCCAATTGCGGTATTAACAATCATCAGCAAAATGGTATTATATTATTATAGTTTACATTGATCTTACAGATTATATGAATCAATTATTCTGTAGATATTATTTTGTTCGCTAGCCGGTAAACTAAATATCATTTATGAAACATTATCTGCGACACGAGACTCCAAATTCAGAAAGGCATTTCAATCAAACTCTTCAAAATTTGAAAACTTTTGATGGCGCAACACAATTTAAAAGTAAATTAATACACATTTTAATACATACAATGTCTCAGACCTTATTTCGAGGTATCACGTGGGGGCAGTTCCTGATAACCCAGGACTGTACTAGGTAGAGCCGGAAAGTACGTCGGATTCCTAGCATCTCGGCACTTTGGAGTAAATTTTCCTTTAATATATTGAAGTACACATTCTTGTCCATTATTGTTCCAATAAACACCAAATTCCCGACGCCGGCTGCCGAGATAGATGCCCATACTATGACCCTACCTCCTCCGTGCTTGACTATTGCATTTACGTTTTTGGGATCCAGATCAGTATTGGACTGTCGCCACACATAATGCCGTCCGTCCGAGTCAAAAATGTTGAATTTGTACTCATCAGGTTATTGGGGTCATATATTCATTTTGGTGGTTAATATATGTACCTGCCATCGACTGTCACTGAGACACTGTAAATGGAATAAAATCAAACTAAATGTCTTTCTTAACATTTGCACTATTAAGTATAACATTTTTATTATTTTTTGTGACTAGTGCCTTAAATATATATAATAAAAATAAATAATAAGTATATATCGATATATTTTAAGAATATCTATTACGACGCTTATAGGTACGCCTAAGTATCTTGTTTATATTTTTTGTATTAACGAATCGAGTATATTTTAATTTTTAAGGTCAAGTGTTTAATGGCCAGCCGAGTTCGCTGCTTTCATATCCATTCAACGCGTTTATTAACCATGTAATAATCTTGTCGTATTGAAGACATCACTTTTATCAAACAATAATACACAGACTTAACTCCATAATATCTTTCGATTGTAATTACTTATGAAGTAACAGACCAAAGCCTATTCTTTCAATTACACATCCCACACCTTAACCGCAATTCGGTTGAACTTTTTTTTTTATCAATTCGATGTAAATCTATTTAACTGTAGTCTTTTGATTGGCAAAGCCCTTAACTTGGATTGTTTCCATGTCGCTGCTGTGGCTTCATTTGCCGTTAGCTGAACCATTAAACCTCTGGTTGATTGCCACACCCATACCCACACACACACACACACGCACAGACACAAACAGACATTAAGAATGAGATTGAAGTTGAGGCAGGACGCAATCAAGCGCATAGCTCAATCCTGTTGTTCAAGTACACACGCCCGTCTAAATTACTAGAAACCGCTACACGACTCCGCAGAGGAGCAAAAGGTAGCGCACTTTTTTAAATTAAAAACTAAAATCGATTGACATTCAATTTTAGCAGGCAGGCAACAGCAGCTCTCAGCTGACTGCGCCCTGGTTTGAGTATATGGCATACAGGATGAGCAAATGGAGCCAAGAGTGCGGGGAGTACGGGGAGTACGGGGAGTGCGGGGAGTATGGAGTATGTCTTCCTCGTATCTCAAGTCAACATTTGTCGCTATAAATTTGCCACTGCGGCGTAGCTTTGCACATTTCCTTGACTTGGCCGTCGATGCGTGTGCGTGCGTAAAATTTCGCTGAGATGCTGAAGAGCTCGCCAAGCTGACGAGCTGTTGCCTGTTGGCTGTTGGATGTTGGATGTTAGCTGGTAGCTGTTAACTGGGAGCTGGTTGGTAGCTGATTGGTAACTGGTAATTGGTAGATGGTGGCAGTCAGTGAACGCCATTTCCTTTGCAGCGACAGCAACCGACGACATTCAATATACGCTGACATGTGTGTCTTGCGAAGCAAGAAGTTGCCTGACTGCCTGACTGCCTTGCTGCCTCACTGGGTCTTGAATGTGTTGCAACTGTGTGCGTGTTTGTTGCCATGTGGCTTTCCGGCAAGTAGCGTGCAAATTTTGTGACACTTCACCCACGGGAGCGGTGCCAGTCTCCAGCTTCCCGCTCTATTAATCCTGGCTGACGCTGACAAACTGTGCGAGAATCAATTTGGAAGCTGGCAGCTTTAACTTTAAATGATACCAGCTGATAAAATGTAAGTAAGGCAGAAATGACTTAATAACACTAAATTATAGCAGCTGTTCTATTCTACAACAAAGCTCAACTCCAAATCCACTTAATAAGTGACCCTTTCATTAAATGTCATTTGAGCTATAAGTAACTAGAAATGTCCAGTTCAATGTTGCAACAGGAAATTGCTGATTAAATTTCAACTCAGCATCAGAGGAGGAGGAGGGCAACCCTTCATTAGGCGAGACTCATTAAAGTGGAAAATCTGCAGCATGGAGGCGTCGCTTCGCTAGAAGCTGCAAGCCTTAAACTGGCTGCATTCATTAGACAGCCACTTGATGGCGTGTGCATAATTTGCAACTGGAGTTGCAGCCGCTGAATGAATGCAGCGTAAGCATCTAGCAACAAGTTGTAGCCGCTTTTAATTGATATTAATTTAATTGACACTCGAGTCGAGTTTAGGCCTCTACTTTTTCCTTTTTCCTTTTTCTTCTCCCTATTTTCCCTTGCCATTCGACGGTCTTCTCTGCTCGGGCTTGGACTAATCGACTGGCATCGCGTGGGCTGCATCTGCCTCGCTTGCGTGGCAACGGGTTGCACTTATAATGGCAGCTTCAATGAGCTTTGCATGTTAACTGTTTACACTGTCAGTCGGGGATAGGGCGAGGAGTGCGGTGTGCGGTGTGCGGTGTGGTTCTGAAGTGCATTTTATGAGTATCCGTTTAAGTTCAATTATGTTGGATTTGCTTTGATGATTAGCATACATCCCAAGTGGCGTGAAGCAAGTGGACTCAAGTGGCCCAAATGGGCTTAGCCAAAAGAGCGGTCGACTGTGGGAATCTAGCAAGCATGCAACCATAAAATTATTTCTTATCTCTTTTATTTTGTTATTCTTTTAATTTGTTAAGTGCTTGGGTTAATTTTTATTTTCATAATATCATTATTTACAAATCATATCATATTTAAATTTTGATTAATATTTCTTTGTTTTGCATAGTCAGGAAATCGCTTTAAATTTATTATTTATTGATCTAAGCTGAGATTTGTTTGGCATAAACAAAACAAATTTAAAATAAATTTTAAGCAAATTGTAGAATTCAGTACCGTTCCCCTCCTTTAAACCTTAAATTACCCTTTGTCCATTCGAATGAAACAGTTTCATGATATGTGCCCATTAAATACTGATAAATGTAGGTGCTACACATTAACACATCAATAAAATATAATCTATATGAGAACTAAGTGGGGCAATGGCAGGGGGAGGTGGGGGGGGGGGGTGCAGAGGAGGATTACTTGTTGCCCAGCTGACTGGTGTTAATGCGTTGGCTAAACGGGTTTGCAAATTGCAGCCGCATTAAATCCACATCCTGTTTTGGGATGAGGGGCACGCTCGGCGCCGCTTCCGTTGTGGAGACACACTTTGGCACAGGTGTAAACTCTCACGCCCGACACATTTGGCAGCCATTCAAGTGTAGCAACAACAATGTAGCAGCTGGAGAAATAGAGGATAGAGGTGAGGAGGGGAGTGGATGGAAGTGGATGGGAAAGGAAGGGAAGGGAAGGGAAGGGTTGAGTTGGGCATTGGCAAAACAAAAGGCGAGGCACATCAAATTGAATAATTGTTGCATGGACGTGCATGGAGATCGAGTGGACTAGACTAGACAGCTGGACAGGCAGCTGACAATATTGCTAACAAGCCTAGGCAACGGTAACAACAACAATAGCAACAACAGTGAGGCAAAAACAGCAATACCGACTTCAATTCAATCAAATGAACGTGCCGCGAATGGTTATCAACAAAATAGCAGAGCATAGAATTCGTTCTGCTGGACAGCAGGACGAGGACAAGGACGAGGAAGTGGAAGAGGAAGAGAGCTTAAACGGATTCAGAGCAACTGGCGTGTGAAATTCAGAATGTTGCATGTATACATATCTGGTGAAAATATTGTTGCACGCGACAAACGGCCAACATGCGAGATTAACAAGCAGAGGACACACACTCCTAACACACACACAAGTGACACACAATGCTGCTCCATGTACCCGTTGCTGTCCTGCGTCCTTTGATTGACTAGGATACACGTCACTCAGTTGCCAGCTCGTTTGGCTCACCATTGTTGCGTGAATTTGTATAAAAATTGCAAATGCGCCGCTTCGAAAATCAAGCAAATAAAATTTATTTAGCTTGTCGACAATCGCATGTGGGTACGACAGTGCCAGGCTGTGTGAGTGTGAGTATGAGTGTGAGTGTGTGTATGTGTGTGGCACAATGATGCCAGTGATTTTCAATATTTGCAACGGGTTGCCTACACACATACCTTATAACAGGTGTTGATATGTTTATCGACTGGTTTGGGCCAAAGCCATAGCCCGAGCTACGTGCGTGCAATTTGCACAAATTGCTGATGGCTAGCCACAAAATGGGGCAGGGACGACAGGGGCTTAGTGCTCTGTGTATTGTGGCTGGCTGTTACTGTTACGATTGCTGTTCCTGTTGTTGCACAGGGTCTCAATTAAACAATTAGAGGACTATTATATGAATAGACGTGGGCAAGGCAAGGGTAACTGTGGAGAGCATTGTACACCTGGCTCCGTTGAGAATGCAAAGCAATTGATAATTGATTGGGTTTCAAGTGAAGTGATTGATGCTGCTCCAGAGAAAAAGGACATGAGTCGGGCGAGCATGAACAGAGCAAAGCTGCATGGTAAGATTGAGTAAGCATATATGCAAAAACTAAAAGAAAATATTAAAAAGGAAAACAACTCTTATGATAAACTGAACTAAAAGATCTTAGAAAGAAAGTACGTTCATGACCAACACAAAAATGTTCAATTAAATAAATAATTACTGAAGATATTAATATGACATAAAAGCAGAATTTATATGTTTGTTGAATAAAAATTGATCAGTTTGGATTTATAGTAAAGTTGCTCAAATTGTCATTTTGCGCTTGCCATTTTCGAAAGCACAGTAATCAGCACTTTTCACATGAGTGAACCTTCTCAGCAAGAGTTGCTGTTATGTGGTTATGTGAGTTCTTTATGATCTTCATTGAGAGTAAACACTCCAACCGGCAACGGCAAGACTTGCAACTAGCGTCTTGTTCGTGCTAAATTTTTGTGGCCAGCTAGTGTATATTTTACACGTTGCTAATTTCCGTCAAGGCGGCGACAACAGCAGCAGAACCCAGATGGAACTGAGATTTTCCCCGTGGAACAACCTCTCTTGAACCGTAACAAATAGCGACGAAAATTGCAACAAATGTGTTACGAATGCTTCGTGATCGTCTTGACAGAATGTCGCCAGAGACAACAGCAACAGCAATCGCCAGAGAATAGTGGACCAATGAGGAAATCGCTGCCTTGTCTTGAACCACTAAAATCACGAGTTGAACTCTTAACAGCCTGAGAGAGTCCAGGTTCGAGGTTCGAGATGCTGATGATGAGGACTTTGCCGACAACGACAACAAAGAAACAACAAACAACAACAACAAGATTAGCGCGTTGATGAGGCTGCCGAAGACAGACGGAAGACTGCATACTGCAGACTGAGGTGGTTTGTAGTCCGGCTTGTTTAGCTGGTAGTCTTTTGGGCTGCTGAGGATGCTTGTTTTATTTTTTTGTGATTTTTTTTTATTGTGTCTCTCGGGCGATTACAACGTTAGCGAATGTTGAGTTCTTGTTGTTGTTGTTGCTGTTGTTGTTGTTGTTGTGACTGATGTAATAAAACGCTGAGGTTCTTGTTGCTGTGAGTCTGCGATAAAAGTAAATTGTTGCAAGCCAAGATCGTGTTGCTTAGAAGGTCTAGATAATTTTTGTAATGTAAGTAGCAGTCAAATCTAAAAGGTTTTAGTGTTCAAAAAATACTTCGTTGCTAACATATAATATATGTATTGCTAGTGACGTTAACTTAATAAGTAAGTGATAAAACTCACTTTAAAAAACTTTATTTTCTACTCTTGTAGAGGATATTTTAATTTAATTTATTTTCAGATTTGCAACGCACGAGAGAAGACTTCTTCTTCTTCTTTATATATATATGTATATATATATTAATATATATATATGTATATATATATATTTATGTATATATGTATATATATATTTATATATTTATAAATCTTGATCAGCATCTGCTTGCTAAAATAAACTAATAAAACTATAAAAATTTATAAAAAATTTTTTTTTTTATTATACGTTACAAACAAATATTATTTTAATATAACAAGCTCAAAATGAAACAAAAAAAATAATAATAAAATTTGACAGATGTATGAGGGATTAAAGCTGTATGTCAAATTTTATTATTATTTTTTCTGTTTCATTTTGAGCGTGTTCTATTAAAATAATATTCTATTTAAATAATATCTCTGGTCAACAAGGGTATTTAATTTTCGGCTTGTCAAATATAACTTTTCCATATTGTTCACAGGCAATACTCTGATAAACGCTTTTAATTAATATTCATGCATAAATGAATATAAACTGCCTTAGATATATTAAAACAATTTACGAATGTGTTGAGTACGCTCGAGTCCTGAACATTTAAGAAAACGCTGAGTGCTTTGGGGGAATATTACTACATGAATGTTCAGCATTGAAAGTTTTTGCTAAACACGCAATCGTTACATATTCTATGATTCTTGGAAATTTGTCCACTTTTTGTGTGCATTTTGTACACTCCTACACTCTTACACTCTTACACTTTTACACTCAAAATGTCTTATCAATTTCATGTTGCAAAACCGACACGTAGAAAACTTTTTGCGCAACTCGTTGCGTATCTTTTGTGCATGTGGTGTTGTGTGTGTGTGTGTGTGTATGTGTGTGCAGGGGTGTGGATGTGGTAAACTTCTGCTGTTTGGCATTTGGAGAATCCCCAAAAGCGTTTCGGTGGCGTATTCTAAACTTTGCGCCACTTTTTGCTCAGCTAAAGTCATTATCATTAAAGCCATACTTTTTGGGCAGGCGAAAAACTTTCACTTGTGCGCCAGGCGCTAGCGAAATATTGTAAATTGTATCTAACAGATACTTTATCGAGCCGTAACAGAAACTTTTGCCATTGTCCGTTGGCGTAATACTGACACACACAAACACACACACACCCATACACACTCACATGGAACAATATGAAACTCTGCATGAGAGAGTTGAAAATTGCACTCCCCACCATAATGGGAATGAGAATGGGCTGGAAGTGCGAACGGGACGGGGTTACGGGGCATGCCTCAAACTTATTCTTTAGTACGATTCGCATGGCAAATTATAAGCATGCTGAAGAAAGTTTTCTAATATACATAATATACATATAATCATATACTAACTTACACAGCAGTATTTTCCGAAATGTTCATAATATTTTGAGAAATATATGAAAGCAAAATGAATATTTGTATGTCTGCCTGCCTCATAAGGCTTGACTATTTTTAAGTTTAACCAGCAGATTTGAAAATAATCAATATTCAACGAACCAAATCAAAACTCAATGACTGTTTTGCAGTCAGACATAACCGATTGCGGGATACTCTGATGTCTTGTACCTTGATCACTTACGCACAACACACATTCCCATTAAGCAAGGTGCAATAATATCTAAGTTTAGAGTTTTAGGAGGAATTCAGTAAGAAGAATGACAGTGTCTTGCATATGTAGTTTGGTAATACAGAATTAGCCACAAAGAACAGCGTTTCAACCCTGTCCAAAAGTATGTCGTTTTTAAGAAATACTCATAAAAACATCTTATCTAACTTTTCGGCCACACAGCTCACTTTTCTGGGGGCCCAAACCGTGTTGGACGACTGGAAATGTAATGGCAACCTACTCATGGACCTAGAAATTATTTTTAAATATTTTGTGCTTTCTGCTAAAACTTTCTTAGATACTAAAGGACTCAGTCAGAGTGCGACGAGGCTTAGGAACACATTTTTTTTATTTGTTCCTATACGTTTCACAAATTTTGAATTTTTAGTATATATTATGGGTTACTATTATAGTATAAGTATATAGTTTTTTCACACAATTGCAATTACAAAGCCAAATCCATTTCCAATGCAATTGCAGCTATAAGTGCCTTGCCATTAAATTATAGAAGTGCAGCAATAACACAAACACACAAACAAATCGATGGCAAAGATCTGTTGGTGACGGCTGTTGCGGGACTGTTGCCGGAGTGCCGGCTTTGACTCGTAGCTTACTGTAGCAGCGGAAGAGTGAAAGGCGCTCAAAGACGCTGGCGAGGAATGCTTTGTACCAGCTGCTCGAATTGTGGGTTCGCCTGTTAGGCTGTCTGGGCGTCTGTCCGTCCGTTTGGGCTGGTAACCTGATTCAATGAGTTAGCGAATCTATCACTTTGCCTGCCTGATGCGGGCCTTTCTTTTTGCAACATTTTCTGCACTTTATTGCAAACTAAAACTTGATTGACCAGCAGTTGTTTCCTTTTTTTTATTAGTATGCTTCTACTCGCTCATATAGAAAAAAACTCGTACTTTCTAAAGCACCCAAAGCTGCTCCTTTTTTGTTTTTTTTTATTACAAATTGGAAATGTGTCTTAAATGCGCTCAAAGGCGAATATTTAAATGCTGAATGCAGTGGCTGGCATCAGATTCCGTGGAATAACAAATCGGAAAGTCGCAAAAGTCTTGAGCTATTGGCAAACGACTGAGCTACAAATTTGTTGTCCCCATTTATCGCCAGTCAAACATCTCAATTGCATGCACGACAAATGTTTAAGTACTTTGGCAGCCATATACTAAATTGATTGCCGTAAAAGTTATGTAAACTTTAATTAGTTGCAAGATCGAAGGTGCAAATGTGACAAAGGAAAAATTCTGTATTTATTTTATAGACACGTTGACTTCACTGTGTATGAAATATTTTGGATACATTCAAAGAGTTACAGACACATGTGCATAGAATTATTTTTATTTGAAATTTTGTAGAATTTGATAGTAACAAATGCATAGCCAACAACCAAAAATAATTATCTAAGACCAAATAAATTTATTATTTTTTTTTTCCCGGCTTTTGTTTCAAATTTAAACAAATTATTATATATCTTTTAATATATAAGATTTTATGTATTTTAACTTGTCAGAAATTACTATATCATGGTATTCATATAAAATATTTGCATATCATAAATGTAGAATACGGTTTCGATATTATTTCAATCTATTTACACTTCGGCAGCGTTTAATAAAATTCAAATAATTCTGCTCTGCTTCCGACAGAGAAATTCAATAAAATAAATATTGGTTTTATAAGAAAATATAATTCAAATTAGAGCTCTCGGTAATAACGCAGTTAATCTATTACAAATGCATTGAAATTTTAAAAGTAGCAAAATGCCATAAAAATTAAAATTGTTTTTGCGCCACCTGGCGGAAAATCGCACGTTAAATTATTATCAATAAAATAATTGCATACTTTTAAGTGCTCCCATATATAGAATGTGACAGCCTAAAGACCCCTCATAAAGTAAATATATTCATGATCAGGATCAACAGCCAAGTCGATTTAATCATGTTCCTCTCTCTATTCGTCTCAGGGACTATTTGAAATATGAAGCGTATTTCATATTGTCAATGACTTCCCCCATTTTCCACAAGTTTGAAGAAATAACGTTTTGATTGAGTATGAATATAAGTTAACAGCAAACGTTTGGCACACCCAAATGATGCTTCCTTCTGTCTGTTACATCCATCTGCACAAAATCATTATTTCCTTTTTATACATTTTAAATGGGTTCAGGGTATAATAAATGTATATAAATATATATATATATACAGACGAATCAACGAATATAAAAAAAAAAACCAAAATATATCTCAGATCATTCACACACATACATACATCAAATATAAATGAATGGCACAAGCTTACAATTTCCTTTAGTTAAATTAATACAATTTTCGTTACACATTTATTTGCATGATAGATCATTTATCAGAAATGACTAGCTTACGCGCAAATGTACACAGTGCTCCTCACTCTGGAAATTGTCTGGTTGGCCATAACACCAATTTAATAATGATGCTTCATCGATAGATATTTGCCCTCCTGTCTGAGATCATTCACATCAATCCAATTCAAAAGCGATGGGCTCAACTTCACTTTTAAGGCATCAAGCTCGACCTGATTTTTAATGCTAGCCAGGTGACCTCCAAGCTCATGGCGTTTGTGTGCCGCTCTATAACAATTCAACTTCTCGTGTTCTGTAGACCACAGAGAACTAAAGTTATAACGGCCATGCAGTCGCTTTAAGTACAGAACTCTGAATGAACAATAAATCTAATACACAAGAATTTTATATTAATAATTCTAAGTTTTATGTTATCAACATTCTCAGAAGGTTGACTTGCACTGTGAATTTAATTTCTAAGAAACACCCAAAAAATTTAGGCATCACTGCCTTAATTTTAATTGTGTGCCCTATGATTTAATTCGCTTTGCGAATCAAGCTACCGACAGCATTATATTATTTGTAAATGCATCAATGCGGAATTAAATATTGAAGCCATTGTGCCGTAGTTGCTTAATTGGCTGGATGCCCCTATGCATCCTTGCAACAACTGCGTTTGTTGCAGGCGACTGTGTTCGCAATTAGACGCCCGAGGCACTCGCTTATTACTATTTCTTAGTTATTTTTATATCATCAGCCGAGTCAAGTTAGAGCCTAAGGTCTCGTATGCAAGAAGATTAATTTGAACTATCGATAACTCTAAATAAGATTTTCGTTTACAACAAAAATGCCAGCATTCGTGTAATTAATATTTATAATGAGCATCTACGAGTACAATCTATGGTTGGCAGAGCGTTCGACACAGGGTATTTTTTAGTCGAGCTTTCTCGACCGGGGCACTATTTCTTGCTGTTCTTGATGTTGTTCTTATTATCAGTGACAAATGCAGCGCCATATGGCGGTACAATGACCCACATTATGAGGCGCTTTTATTAGACGATAGCTCGCGATGCACAGAAACAAAAGGAACCACAATAGTTGCCATAGAGGCAGACAATGGCCACAGGACGACAACGTTGTCAGTATTATGGCCCACGCACTCACACACCCACAAGCACACACATATGGAAACAATGCCACTGGTGCAAATGACTTGAACAGGACGTTAAACTCGCAGAGGAGCCAGCAAATTCGAGGCATATGTGAATATGATTGCATAACTGCATTTTTGGTCTAGAGATGCGTTGAAGTCTTCACGATTTCAATTCATTTGAAGGAGAACTAAGACAGTAATTGTATTTCTGTAATCTGTTAAATTTGGCAGCAGATCTGAGCAGATCAGTTGATCAGGAAAGTACTTAGACTTCAGTCGAGATAGTTCTTAGAGGCAGTTTATTTATTAATTTCAATTTCACCGATAGAATTTTAAGAGGTGTTTCCAACTATGTCTTTAAGTATTCCACTTAACTCACATATTAAAATAGATTATTAAATAATCTTTTAAAAATGTTCGACAATGTCGCCAATGATATATTAACTTATACCGGACGTTATTAATTTTTGTAGAACATTGCAAAATGGAGTTTGCTTTAAAATGTTGTTATTAAATCAGTAGCCCAGTAGGTAAGACAATCTAGGTACAATCACTTATTTGTTTTATAAGAATCATGGATATTCTTAATTTGTAAATTAATTAACGCTTCTGGATGCCATTCAGGTCTGAAGGACTTGTATAAACCCCAATTTAAATTTCCATCTGCACTCCAGTCTGAGGTTAGCTTTACAGTTTTATTGGGCAAAGCCCATACATTTTTCTTTACCCTTTCTGCGGACATTTTACTTTGCTTGTCCGATTCTGTCAAATTTTAAACTGAAGTAGATGCGTTTTTAAACATATTTTTCACCGATATCTCTTTGGTTGGATGACGATTTCAGTGTCAGTATGTCCGAAGAATTGACAATGACCTGTTCAGGAACATGAACACAAAATGAATTAATTTTAAAGAAATTAGGCTTATTTGCAATTCTATCAGACGAATACATAAATTAATTTATTTAATCTAACTATGTATTATTTAAGTTCGCTCTCAAAGTTCAGCTGACCCGAAAATTAAAAGCAGATCAGCAAGTATCCAATTTAAATAAGCCAAAAAAATGTAACTGGTGCTGCACAGCTTTTATAATTGCACTTCTGATAAGTGTAGTCAGTTGGGTTAGTCAACCGCGACAACGACAACGACAACAATCATCATTATCACAAGCTGCAGTGGCAGCAGCAGCCGGCTCATGACGAGGTCAGCAAGGCCACAAATGGCAACAATAGCAAGAGCAACACATGCAACCAATTGGGCCAGTTTACACCTAGTACAGTTAACGGCCAGGTGCAGCAACACGCAGTGTGTGTCCAGTTGCAACTGTGTCATGCCTTCGCATATAATTATTCGTAATTTGGCACCGAGTGGCAACTGTTGGGACCCACTTGTGTAGCCCTCGTTGTACTTGGATGTAATTAGTTAGTTGTAAGGCCAGCTGCTGTGCTTTCTGTAAATTTAAATTTGCTTAGTTATGGCTGCTAGTAATGAGTGCTTGAAGAGAATGTCAAGTGTGGTTGTAAGCGATACTTAAAATCCATCTCTCTTAATAAGTACATATACTCGTAATAAGCAGCGCTATTGTATTCTGATTCAGATTAATGATGCCACCACATTCCATTGACAGTTTCAGATTCAGTTACAGCGGAAACGGAAATGGCAGGCCTTTCTCTGACAGGCGACATTAAGAAATAATTAGCAAAGCGCAAAGATAGCCGAAGAGTTTGGGTCCCGGCTAAAAGCCTATCTCGTAATGGTCCAATGGAGTCGAACTACATCACAAAAAGGAAACCGATGACAATATTTGCCAATGGAACTGAGCTCATAAATTATAAGCAAATATACAGTTGAGCCAAGACAAAGTCTTTAAATGACTGCTTGAACTCCTCATTTGAGGGCTCAACAGTTGAAGATGGCAAAATGAGAAGCAGGCCTTGTAAATAACGTATGCTTCAAACTAGTCGATGTTCACTGAGACTTAGAGTTTATTTCTATTGATTTAAATACATCGCTCCCTAACATTCCATATTATGTTCAAATACATAATAAATTTATTAAATAATATAAGAAACATTTTCTCACCACCACATTCCGTTTCCACCTTTTCCCACAACTTTCTGCCCGTTTTCATTGAATATATTTCGATTAATCTGATTTTTTTTTTGCGAATCGAATTATGCACAGAATTTAAGTGGAATTCTTTTGCAAGGCGATGCGTAAATTTGCATCAATTTTTCTCTGTATTAACAGGCGTAAACAGAATAACACTCCCCTTGTGCTGGATGGATGTTGGAGTTGGTTCCCTGGGCCATAATTGAGTTAATAAATCAGATGGTAGCTTCAATTACCGCTCCATCTCCACCCACCACGCAAACTCGCGTGGTTACCTCAGAAATGCGACGAGTGAATGAATGACAGAATGACTGGGAATGGTTTCGGCTTACCCGCTGGATTCTTTGTGAACTGCTTGCTACTCGCACTTGAGAAAATGTCATTACCAGCCACTTGAAATATTCGATTTTCTATTGAAATGCTAAATTCGCGTAATATTTCAGCACGGTGTCAATCTGTATATCTGCCTGTCTGTCTGCCTGTCTGTCTGCCTGTCTGTCTGTCGTTTGTTGTCTGCGAAATAAAATCGAATTCCAAACTCCAACCTGCATCGCAATTGTGCTCAAAGATTCAAGAGTTGAGGGTGACGGTGTCGCAAGCTGATGGCAGTCAGCTTAAATGAATGCCACCAATCCTTGGACAAATACATTGCACGCAAATTGAACAAAACAGCTCTGCAGGTGCCAATCCTAATAGAGTGACAGCTTGAAGCTAAGAAATCAAACTGTAGTCAAGCTTATCTATTAACATATCAATACAATATAAACGCTGAGCCAACAAAGTAAAGGATTACTTTGAAAAAATTACATTCGTAATAGCTGACATTTCAGTCTTGACAGATGTTCTCATGTGACACACACTCATTAAAGTTGGTAAATTATTGTTAATTTATGAAAACATTTTGAAGATATTCGCTAAAATACGGAGGACCTTCTTGTTGAGCATTATTCAGTCTTGTTTTCGCTGGAATTCAACTCCGTTAATTTGTTATAACTACAGACGAGTCTTTTTAATTATTTTTTTCTTAACACGACAAGATACAAATAAATAATAAAAATCACAAAAATGTAAGTCAGATTTAATGCTATTTATGTTTGTTTCATATGTGTATAATAAGTACTTATATATTTATATTTATATACACATAAATTGCTGAATATAAAATATACTAAAATGTTTTGTATTTATATTAAGTGATGTCGACTTTTGGATTTGGAATGTGTTCGTGTCACGAAAGAAAACACGACTTTCCAGAGGCTTACTCTAAGCCTAGACTCTGTTCCATTTTGTGCCGCATAGATGGCCCAGTGAACAACTCCCTTAAGGGGAGAGGGCAGAGTGAACGTGAAACTGTTTTTCTCAATGGCAGCACAGCGTGAACGTGCGAACAAACCGGACATCCGTTTATGAAACGGATGTTGCCTGATCTCCGGTTTGTTGACAGCAGCCGCTCCCTTCACAACTGCCGCTGTCATCGTTGTCTTTGTCGTTGTTGGTGTTATTGCTGTTGCTGTAATAATTTATCTTCACTTACATTAAATGGCGATTTTGAGTCTTTCAGTCCTTTTCAGGGGCAGTAAAAACACAATTCGCAATCCGTTGTCAGCCTGCATTTGTTGTACTACTAAATGCCATAAATCAGAGCGTTGTCCGCTGAGGGTCAGAAACGGTAATTGCTTTGGAAAAGTGGGTTAAGCTGAAATTAGTTGCTTAGCAGACTCAGATAGAAATCATCTTCAACTGCTGCTGCTGCTGCCACTGCTGGTGGCAGTAGTTGCGGCTCATAGACATTTTGATTTAGCTTTCGATGCGACGCAGTTCTGCAGCAACAACTTTTACACAACGACAACTGCCACAAACATATTTCATATGGTCCGGGGAGGAAAGTTCTGCGGGGGGAGGGGGGGGGGTATGTGAGGGGCTTTGTGGAGAGCTGTGGAAGTGAAACTGGAACTGTGGCACTGCTTCTGGCAGCAGGAACATGCACACTAAATTTTCATTTGCTGGACAGCCAGAACAAACGGTAGTTGCAGCAACTGGCTCCAAGTGCAGTGGTCATTGGCGCGTTGCAACGAATGAAGGTTGGGGCAAAAAGGAGCAGAGAGTTGTACATTTAAATATGTGTTGAGTTATTATTCTGCAGCTGGGCATGTGGCAAAACTAAAGGCAGCTACATACAAAAGTACAAGAATGTTTCACCCAGTTTATGGCTATAATTTCGCACAGTGCACAATCCCACTTACACTTAGAGCCCCTCCTGATGCTGATGCTGATGCTTTGTATCTATTAAATTAAATTGCTTAATTTTCTGCAGAGCAGTTTGTAAAGAGCAACTGAAATTGAGAAAGAGAGATAGACAAAGTGAGAGAGAGAGTGAGAGATAGACAGAGAGAGTGAGAGAGTGATGAGAGAGGAAGAGGGAACATCGAAAGTACAAAACTTTCATCAGTGTATGACATGAAATTATTTGTTTGTTGTCCTTGTTCACTTGCTGGCTGGCAACATTCATTTTAGTTGTTTAGATTTTATGCTTTGGAATTTGATTTATAGGGGATGTTTGTTCCCCTCCGGCTCGATGTGTACTACTAAGTTTCTATAAGTTTGTCGTTGTTCTCATTATTTACATACATGTATGTTATGCATGTAATCTTCACTTGTGGCAGCTCAGTTGTTGAATAGTGCTCCGAGCACGACTACAAGTTTATATATATTCTGTATTTGTTGTTGAATTCATCGCAATATCAATAATAATAACAATAAGCTAAATAAATGGAAACTTTTAGCGTTATTAGAACAATGAAGGATTGAAAGAAGCAAAAACATTTTATTGAGTGGCCACAGTTGATTCAGCCATGTTAAAATTGGTTCAAATAGAATCAAAACTTATAAACAAAAATTAGAGATCAAATAATTTGTTGACATTATCTTAATGGCAGGACTACTACAGTTAAATTTCAAAATTCTTACACAAAATTCTTACAAGATGAATCAACAACAAGAACTGGATTTGAATTGGAATAAATATTTGTACTTTATAATTTACTTATACGAATGAATGATAAAAAGAAACAACAGTTAAAGTCGCAGTCATATAATTTTAGTGTGAGATATATGAGTAATGGTATATAAGGTATATGACTTAACTACAAATGAAACTGGTAAGCAATGAGCCAATAGGCAAATGTATCTACAACAGATTAAAAATAATCTAATTTAAATCTGAATGAGCACCGATTCGCCTTTATAATAGTTATAATCACTATTATCACTCACACAAATCAGCAATAACTTCTGGAATGAGTGAACTTCGAACTCATTTCAACTTTGGCAACTTGCAAATGTAGACGAGTCAACAGACGACAGAGCCCAAAAGCAAAATCAAAGGAAACGGCAGTGGCAATGGCAGTGGCAATTGCAATGGCAATGGCAATGGCAATGGCATTGGCAATGGCAATGGCAGTGGCAGTGGCAAAGGCAGTGGGAATGGGAATGAGTGTGACAGCGCGATGCCATAATTCATTAAGACTTTGAGTTATTCACAACTTTCTTTTACCATTTTTAAAAGTGGCAAAGCACTGCTGTGAAGGGACGCCTGACTGCTACCGACGACTGTATACAAAACTGATAAGAAGCTACGGCTGATGGGGCTGCCAGCTGGCAGTGAGGAGATAACTTTTTTACTGTTAATTTTTTGCAGTGAGGACAAAGTTGAGAAATGATAAAGGAAGCTTAAGTTCTTGAAGGTGTAAATTGTCGAAGCAATAAACAAAAGGCAAAGGCAAGCCAAGGCTCCACTGCAGCTTCCACTGCGCTTTTGAGCAATTGTTTGCATGGCTCGAAACTGCTGCATTGTGTACACTCCTGGCCTGACTCCGCTGGCTAACTGTAGCTGTAGCTGTAGCAACATCCCTGCTGACCACGTCTCTGCAGCCAGAGCTCGTCCTGCTGGTGGTGGTGGTGGACAAAATGAAATTGTTTTGCTGCCGTGCTGTGTAGAGCTCGTCGCTTGGGCTTTGGGTCCTTTTTAGTATGCCGAACAGCTGCTGATTCTGATGTTGCCTTTTGGTCAGGAGGGAGCCGGGCTGAGGAGCGCAGTCCAGGCCATGGACGTGGCACTGGTTCAGTGCGCCGCGCTGCACAGAATTTGTAATTGCAATGTCGGTTAATTAAATACAGTTTTACTTTATGCTACCCCCTCTGACACCGACACAAGCCCGCGCCTTGCTCTCTCGCCCATTGTGTTGTTTATCTTTTGTAAACGCATTTTTTTTTTCACTTAGAGCCTAGTGCAGCACTGTGCCCAGTATACAATTTATCACTTGGGCCACAAGAATAATTTCCAGGCCAGTGCATTCCAAAGCACAATGCTAAAGAAAGCGAACAGGACGCGACATAATCAAAGATTAACACAATTAAAGTGAAGGCAACTTTTTGGATAATGGGAGAATACAATGGCAAAAAAAAAAAAGAAAACTTCTCACAGTGCTAACATAGTGAGATTTCGCTTTAGAGGCAATCAGTGAATATCAAATAATTTAACTGTGATGAAATAAGTTTGATCACAAATTAAATTGACTTAACAAACATCAATTATGTATACAAATGATATAAATGTCCATTTGCATTCTATGGAAACTAAAGCTCTATTGAAAACTCCCTCTCTCTCCCTTTTTTTGTCTCTCTCTATCTCTTTATCTCTCTCTCTCTCACACACTCTCTCTCTAACTCTTTTTCTCTCTCTCTCTCTATCTATATATATATCACACATTTGTACACATTTACTTTTCCACTTTTCTCTGTTCGTCAGTTAAACTGCCACACCAATTACGGCAACAATGTTCAGAAATTAAAAATGTTGTTCATACGTCCTGTGTGACAGTTTGCTCTTTTTAATTCGCTTTGTTTTCTCGTTATTTTCTTTTTGTCTATTCACATACAAATTTGTCAAAGCTGATTTTTTTGTTGTCACTTCTCTTGTGGAATATTTTCTTCGGTCTGCTCTTTTGCGATTGGTATGCTTAAATTGTTTGCTTTTAGTTTTGTTCTTCTTGGCTCTTTGAGACATTTGTTATCTCACAATTTTAATTACTTCGATCTACAGTGTCTACAAATGTTTCAACAAAGAAAATTTCGTGGTGTGATTGCACTTCACAACTTGAACAGCATTACATTCCATACTAAATGTGGCTGAAAAAAATTAAAGCTTCCAAATTTTGGTACCAGTTATAATGTTGTTGAATTTGTAAATTTCATTTTATTTCATATTAGTGAAATAAATATGCATTTCAAACATGATATATCGGCTCTGTTAGTGATGCTGAATAATAATGTATATATATATTGGGGCTTATGACGTTTTCTTCAATGCACTTACAACTTCCCGACAAAGATATTATTATATTAATATCATTTACAGGTAAAACTGTAAGGTTTTATTATTTTTTAACAAGCGAAATCTTTCCAGTATTCTACTACAATCTTTCTGTATTTGAATATTCACAAACATTTCAATTTGAAAATGCAAACACAACGGCATAATTTTAACATTGTTCTAGCTGATTTTTTATTATTATAATTTACAATAATGTAAAGCTTTGGTTGCATTGTGAGCGTCGTTCAAACTCGAATTTTTTACATTTCTTGGTTGATTGGTTAATGTTGGGCCATTAAATCTCTCACTGCCAAGATTCTTCGGAGAATTAGGCTGGGACTTGGGGGCTGCGTGTACTTTGTAATTCGTAGGGGCAAGTTAAACAATAACTCAGCGGGTCTAAGTTATGTACTGTTTGGTATGGGGCAATCAAATATTATTTATTTGCAATTTATACATTTAATATTTGCCATATACTCATGTTAAGTAACATGTGCCCTACCAATTCCCATCGCAGAAGCGTAAATTTATGCAAATTGTGCGTTTCTTAGCTAGAAAACGAACATGGCGCATAAATTGGCTTATTATGCTATAAATTGTATTTATTTTGATGTAATTTACACAGCGAGTGGTGGGGTGGATAACGCCCCCAACAAGTATACATACATGTATTTATATTTTAAGGCGAAACGTCTTAAAGCTTTAAATCAAACGGAGCGCTTCATAATGAATCGCAATTCTAAGTACGCCGATAACAAATTAAATATGTAGAAGAGCGTGCGAAATTCTTCTGCGGTTATCGGAAATGAGATACCCGACGCCCAAGCCCCAGCCAACCAAAGCCCCAACCAACCCAAGCCCAACCCAAACTCAAACCAAAACCTAACTCCAAGGCCATCAACTCGGCATTAGACTTAGTCCTGGCCCTATTGATTTCGCTGCTTAGCGACGTTGATGCTTATGGAACTTGATTGGTGCTCTGTGCGAAAGCTGATGCCAGGATAAGCACGCTCCCATGCACAGATGATGCTGCCACAGTGCGGGAATGGGAACGGGTCGGAACGACGCATTTAATGAATATCAAAATTGCCAATTTCAATATTCGAGCGATTTCCACGTTACATGAGCTGTGCTATACCCGATAAGATTTCCAAGATGTGCCATATAACGCACAATGCATATTGCTATAAATATAAACATGCACATACACATACATATATACATATATACGTATATGTATATGAGTACATGTATTACGCTGATTTCAAAGTCATTGGCGTGTGAATTATGCCAGTCATTGGTTAGGTGGCTGCGATTTGATGGCGTGGAAAAGTAAACCACAGCCCAGTGGCCCATAAACTGCTTGTGGCAGAGGCAAATGCCGGCAAGATATGCAAATGACAATGCAGTCGAGGCACAATTGTGGCAAGCAGTCGAGTTGAGCCGAGTATCTGATGGCTTGTAGCTTCTAGCTTCTAGCCAGGGCTCTCATAAAACAAAACGAGCATCAATTAAATTGTAGAATTAGTCAGAAACACACACTATGAATGGTGGGGGAGGGAGTTCATTGAATGGGGTTATGGGTAGATGGTGGGATTCAGGCATACCTAAAAGTTTTCAATGTGATTGGCTAGAGGGTTGCACAGTTACGACAGTTGCGACTGGGGTTCATCTGTTAGCCTGGGGTTGCTTAACTGTTATTGCAGTCATTTCTAGTTGGGCCAAAACTCATAAAATCAAGTCAAGAGTTGCGCTCGTTGTTGTTATTGTACTGTGGAGTTTCAGTTCAGCTGTTGACTGTTTGCTCACAAATGAAGTTGAATTGGGCAAATTTTGGAGTACTGCCTGGGCTCCTGGCGGGCTTTTGCGTTGCCTAATGATATTTGCAACCACCAAAAATGTGTAGCTACATAAATGGGAATTAATTTCCCAAACAATGACAAAGCAAACGAAGGGCCTCGGCTGAAAAGCGACTACGAACATCAAATGGGTTTGGTCAAAAACATTATTTTATCCATCTGAATTGAAAGCATGGACTCAATGGCAAGGAAATAACGTATAGCCCAACAGAAGTATTAAAAAAAACGGATTGAGCCTTACTGTGAAGAAAGCAAATGTTTAACGAGACTTCAAAAATTGTAATGCTTGTGCCTTTATTAGGGCAGAATTGCATTAGGATTCCAAATAATGAAAGAAAACATTACAATTGAATTTCACTACATACAAATATTTTGTTATACAAAGTTATAGTGCTAATTACATTGATAAGGCTAACAATCACATATTAGAACTCTAAAGTATGGATTATTTCGTAATTTGAACGATTTGAATTCACTACAGAATAGCTGCTCAAGTTTAAATTATTTAATCATTAACCATTAAGTAAGCTTTTGAATGTAGATGGTCTATAACAAATTGTTTAGAATATATTTGTAATTGGCCAATAATGAACTCAGAAGCTTCGATACCAGTTTGTATAAGAAAAAAAATACAGACTGAAATAGCTTTATTAATAACAACAGGACAGTCTACAAAGTCACGTTCGATAACAGTTATAATTCAATAATTAATATCATTTTGGAGTTGGGAATGGCTTCAAGCGTATTTGGATTTCACCATGTATCGTTATATTAATTAATAATTACACTTAGCTCCATGTCATATCTTCAGATATATTTATTATTTTCTATATTCCTTTTAAATTTTAATGTTTTAATTTAATTTCTTCTTTTAAAATTTGTATAACTTAATTCAAAATTTTAATTTATTTGTGCTTTTTCAAAACTGTTGACTGTTTGTTGACTAGTCCCCATTCAAAAATAAATAAATAAAACAAGCAGCTCTGGAAGCGCCCTCTGCCGACACACAGAAACATATTGACGCTCGCGTCGATTATCATATCAATTTAGGCAGTTGACCAATAATATGTATTAGCATATTATGTATTAATTAGAAGAATCTGCCTTTAAAATCTGGCATTTATTGCTATCGGAATTATAAATGTATCGATAATCAAGAAACGGATGCACTTATTGATGAAAAAAAAGTAAACTTCATCTGCGCCGGGTATACGAGATCCTATGTTCCAAATTTAAAGTCTCTAGCTCTTACAGTCTCTGAGATCTGCGTGTTCATACCGACGGACGGACGGACGGACGGACATGGCTATATCGACTCGACTATTGATCCTGATCAAGAATATATATACTTTGTGGGGTCGGAGATGCCTCCTTCTTTTTTACCCATTTTTAATGGGTTCAGGGTATAAAAATATAAAAATTAATTTATATATTAATATTGCTTAATACAATATATCAATGCTAGAAAGATAACAATCGAGACCTGAAATGAGATAAGCTTTCAGCTTAATCTAAGATCTGATTTGCATGTAGGTTGTGTGAAAAGTAATTTATTTGTTTTTAATCTGCACATTGTCGGCTTCAAAGCTCTGACAAATACTCTGATGAGCAGCGAGAATAGACATAAGCTAAGCCTTGCTTACTCCTGCACCAACTCACTCTGTTGCAGCTGAAATCCACGGCGTCGTCTCTTCACTTCAATTCATTTAACTTTGTTAAATTAAATCACAAATCAAAAATCAATTACAGTTATTACGACAACGACTGCTACGTCGACGATGTCTACGATTTGCAATCTCTAAACGAGCGGACGACACCCACCCATCATCCCAGCCCAAACATCCCATGCACCCCAAGTGCCAATGCCAGAGTCCCAGCCGTATTCTACCCAATGCCCCAGTCGGAAGTGCGAGCCGTAGCCGTGTGGCTGTGGCAGCTGAGGCACATTCCTGCAATCTGTTCGTGCGGAGCACGCTTTGCTGCCTTTTTGCCATTTGCCAGCAGTGACTTCTGTCCTGATACAATCCCCCGCCTGCTCCGGCCACCCACGTCTTCATCAATAATGATGTTATCGGTTACGGAGCAGACAGCACTGGAAGACTACATCCGCTTCACCATGGCAAACGGCAGCACACGCTGCATATTTATTTAAAGTTTTATAGCCAGACCAAGGGGATGTAGATTTGCAACTGAATGACTGTAGTCTAGTTATGGGTGGTGTGTGGATATAGGCTGCGCCGCAAGGAAGCAATTCAAACTGGTTTTTAATTTCGATTTGATAAAGATTTTAATATTGTTAGCAGTGCGGCAACATGCAATTAATGTAACGGATATTGATTGCTGTCAGCTAAAATAGATATTATGCTTGATGAAGTATTTTAATTCAAAGTTGACTTACATACGTATGAGCTGAACATTAATTTAATCTAATGACTAGTGAATCATTTTTAATTTAGACTTCGGGACATTTTTGTGCAACAAAATAGCATTGAAATTGTAGTTTAATATGACTGTGAAGTGGTTTATGGCAGATATGTATACAAAATTTTATTTGATTAATTATTAATTAGTTGAATGGATATAATTTCAAAATAAAATAATATGTCACACTGCGCTGAAATCTTCGCCATAGGCGTTTAATTGAACAATTTTATCAACTTATAGTTATATTTTAAAAGCACACGTAGCATTTTGTTCCATCGCATTTTCAAATGTCAAGCGTAATTTTTATTCGCAAATACATTAGAATCGAAAGCATGTGCTTGTGATGGTGCGAATATTTAATGCGCATTATAATTTCATTGAGGCATGCATATGCTAATGGCAGCGTTTGTAAATGCATATGTTCAATGGCATATATATCTATTTCTTCCTCGAGTGTAAAGTTTTGGTAAGCTTGGCCTACACGCTCGCCGCAAGCCAAGCTCAGCTGGTGCATGGTGCATTGCTAATACTGCAGGCATACCACACCAAATGCCCTTTCTTCGTTTCATAAATATTGTTATGAGAAATTTGTTCCTTCATTTATATTAAATTCAATACTAATAAATGTGTTATCGTCTTTTCTAGTTTGTAGTGTAGTTGTATTATTTTTTATATGCTGTTCCCTCTGGCTTAATTTATATGGTCTGTCTAGTAATTGTGGGTGAATTTGCCAATTTGAGCGACATGAGTATGGTTCGTGTTCAGATTGCGCACTCTCGCTATGCTCGATATTAGCTCGTCGGGTTGTCGTTATTCTTTCTTATCCGAACAATACAATTGTCACCTGACACATTAAAATAGTGCGCGGTTATAAAACAAGTAACAACCTGTGTTACTGAAATTAAATATTCTGACCATAGTGACATAGATGATAGGTGTCCCTCTTCTTTACCCACCCTAACATGATAATGATATTTTTTTTGTTTTGTTTCGTTATCCCTTGTACAAGACTCTATAAATCGTGTCAGATCTAAAGATCTAAAGACTAAACTCTTAGCACTTCATTTTAGATCAATTCCAAACTTCATATTTTTTACTTCATAAATATGTTCTAAGTGCGGACATGAATCTTAATTCTATGGTGTATACAATTTTCAAGATATAGCCTATAAGCACATTGTTAAATCTTAATGATACTATTTTATAAACTCTATCTGATTGTCTCATAATTAATTTAAAATAAATCAAGGCCCCATGAGAAGGTTAAAAGTATTCTCACTCTCTTGTGCAGTTTCTGGTCGGAAGCAACGAGTATAAGATCGTTCGGGCCAACAGATAAAGCCACATCGGCAAATTTATTTGCCGTAGTATCGCAGTGACTGTCCTTGACTTTTTGAGGAGATTGTACTGCCTATAAAAACATCGCATCTCAATGAAGACATCACATTACTCTCTCAATGTAATATTATACGTTAAAAAACATAAGTTAAGTTCCCCATCTCTAAGCCAGGAGTAACTGTTGCATAATCTTCCGCAGATAACTGGCATCTGCTGCATCATCGCTGTCTGCAGCTCTCGCAACATTTAATTAATTGTCTTGCCGGTCCACGGTGACATACAAAGCAAGTGAGTGAGTGAAAGAAGCACTAAAGCCAATTGCGTCGGAAGTGCACCATAAAAGCCACAACTTGCAGCACCAAAAAAGACGACGACGAACTGACGACACCAAGCGACAATAATAACAAAAGCTCATCCGCTGCTGCCTGCAATGGCCTCCACTTGACATTGATGATGAGTCCAAGATGCGTTCAAGTGCCTAGCTCTCACTACAGCCAGCAGCAGCTGCTGCCAGGTACTGGGGGCTGCAGTGCCAGACGTAAGAGGGACATCGCTATAAACACTTTGACTGACATTGCTGCTGCCAGGCGAAGGAGACGCAGTAGCAGCAGCATCAGGCAAACGCCAGACGTTCTTAATGTCCAGTCAAGAGTTACACTTCAATAAAACCGACTGTGTCGTCGGTGCATGTGTTCAGGTGTGTGTGTCTCTGCGCGTCTGTGTGGAGTCATAAAGCAATTGTCTGTCCATCGTTGAGTCGCGACGTATACGCAATTAAATTCCACATACGCCACGTAATGGAGGACGCTGTTAAGAACATACGCAGAGGCGAGAAAATTGTCAAAATTTTGTAGAGTCGGCAAACCGCCAAAAAATAAATTAATCACGAGCTCAATAAATAAAATAAATATATAAATTAAAATTGTCGCTAAGCAATTGGCTATTATAGTAATAATACTACTTATTTATGTCTTATTATTAAACAAACTTATGTGTATATACATTAATATAATACCTAATATGTCTTAACTAATTTAAATTGAGGAATTATAGTTTCAAATGAATTAGTTTGAAATTTTTTAAGTGCTGCTTAATATATTGTTATGTAAGTGTATTTGAATGTTTTGATGTGCTTATGTTCTTTCATATTTCATAGCCATAATAACCAGATTAACTTTCAACATAATGGCAATATCTATTCAGACCCAATCGTAAAACTATATATTGTATATCTGTAGCTTATATTGCTCTCTGTAATCGATTTTTATTTGGTAAATGGAGGATGTTATCGATAACATGAAATAGAATTTGCTGGTACTGCTGATGCTGCCTGTCACTTTGCATAACTATGTCATTCACTTATACCCATTATTAATGGCATCCAAAATCAGATAGATTAAAGTTTCTATGCTGCAAGAGATCTTAACATGTCCAGAATATGAGCGCAAAATATTCATAAAATTATAGCTAATGTGGACTTACAACTACAAATCCTCAACTTTAATGTTTAATTGCCATGATAGGATTTTTGAAGCTGGCTACAAAATGTGTTATGGACTAGAATCCTTCCTTCTTGATTTATAAAATATGTAACGAACTCAACTAATCTGATACTTCAAGAAATACTACTAGCATATTTAAAAGTACTTAAGCTTTTGTTTTGTCAAAGTATTTTTCGTTGCCCATCGTGCTCTTTAATTTATACGAGCTGTTTTCTTGACTGCTTCTTCGTTCCCGGAACTTAAGTGCACAAATTTGCGATGTGGGGGTCTTTTGCAGACAAAACAAGAACAACATATTCAAACAGCAGGCAGGCAAACAGTATTCGGTTAAATAATGCTTTCTTTTGCAGCGCATGAGAAGGATGTAGAGACTCTGAGCCTAATAACATCTGGAGCTTTGTGCTTTGTGGTCGTCTCTGTCATCTCTGTGGCAAGTAGGCTATAAATGATTTAATTTGCCTGTCCCACATCGAAGATGCGCAATTAAAAATCAACAATACCAGGACTCAATGCATGTTTTAAGTTTGCCTTCGGCGAGTCCATCAACATTACTGGTTGGTAAAGGTATATTCACATAAGAGGACTATAGACCTGCACAAATGGCAATTTAAATATGCTAAGGAATTTGCCAGCATGGAAACCAGACCAAGTCAAAAATTCAGTTCAAGCCGATTCAGGCATAGAGCACTTGATGACCTGAAGCTGGAAATTTCCAATTTAACAAATGACAGCAAACTTTCAACAAATTGATTGCATTGCATTGAAAACGTACAGACAAAAGGGACAACACTGTGCGATGCAGTTAAGAAAAGTAGGTTGACAAAAGTGAAAGGTTAAAGCTTAATCAGATATGATTTGCATCGAAATAGATCCACTGGATGTATGCTAATTTTACCTATTGAGAATATTATTCCCAGTGTGGTGAGGGAAGGCAAAAGTTAATAGAAGCTTAAATACGATTTGATTTGAATATTGTCATGTCAAGATTGGTATTTAATAATTTTGCATGGGGGCCATTGAACTCTCTTTTCAAAGCCTCAAATGTCACTATAATTGAGTTGGAACCCAATCGTTCTACTTTCAATGCCCAAAGCTGTTCTGCAAAACTTAGTGACTCCTTCTTATATAACCCACTTCTTGCTCAATTCCATTCATTTTGAGACTGCCGTTCAACAATCAATGCATATTAATTTGTCAGAAACGCCCAAAAATAGTTGGCATTGGAAATTATGTGCTGAGTTGGCGGCGACTGACGACGATGCCGCAGACAAAGTGACGACAACGCGGCCAGACAGCCCATAAAAGGATCCCATTCCCATGGCTCTGGTGCTGCTGATATTGCGACTGCCTGCAGCAATAACTCAAATCGTAATCATAATAAAAAGAGCAAAAGAATGGGAAGAGACCAGCTACGGCTACAGCGCGTAAGTGTGCAACAAAAAACTAAGGCGACTCGCCGCCGAAGAAAGTCAATTTGTTAAGCTGCAGTCAGGACATGGACAGCAGCAGCATCAGTAGGCAAACGGACGATTTGGCAAGAGAGTGAGAGAGAGAGAGAGGGAGACAGAGAATATTGGTCAGGAGGCTGGTTGGGATAGAGGTAGCAAAGTGAAAAAGGCAAAAAAGAAAAAAGAATTAATATGCTGGGGCCGCACACGATAAACTAACCAAGGACCCGCAACTTTTCTTGCACTTATTTTATTATAATAAAATTGATTTCTTGCGTGGGGACGAATACGAAGAACGACAGGGGCGCTGGCATAAAAATTAATATAAAATGAAAAGTTTGAAATTTATTACAAATTGAATTGATTTATGCAACCACCAGGCTCAGGCTCAAGCCAGTCCAAGCAAAAACAAAAGCCCACCCACCATTCCACTTTCCGAAGAGGTGACAACGTGAAAACTTTTGTCGTTGCCGGCGCTCGTTGGCAAATTAAATTGGAGCGCTGTTTCGATTGAAGGGCGCAGCTGGGACTTATGCGTGAGGCGTTAATCAGATAAAATGGCTAAAGCCAATAAAAATCTGCGCATGAATATGCAACACATTCACAAGACCACCCACCCCCAACCCCCCCCCATGCCCACCACCGCACCCACAAAGTTATGCGCCTACACGTGTCCATTTGCCAAGTTCTGTGCACTCTTTCATGCAAATGGGCCACATACCTGCAATTGCACTGTGTGTGCGTATATGCGTATATGTATTTGTAAACACAAGTAGAGCAAACAAAGATAAATAACCTCAACTAAAGCAGCAGCAACAACAACACACGCATACAATTGTTGTCTGCGCTGCACTGCACACAATTAAAATAACACTTGTTAAAATATTTATTTTATGTAGCCTGCTTTAAACACGCACACACAAAACAACAACAAAACTGAAACAAAACTGAGCTGTGAAAAAAAGTGCTGACACTAGCAGAATGAAGTTTATGTAACTACCTTCACTTAATACGTAGACTGCTGTTTTACTTTCGTTTTCCAGTGAT
This sequence comes from Drosophila setosimentum, assembly GCA_035043505.1. NCBI lineage: Eukaryota > Metazoa > Arthropoda > Insecta > Diptera > Drosophilidae > Drosophila > Drosophila setosimentum. The sequence goes on along the minus strand of JAWNMY010000015.1, from coordinate 1,031,971 downwards.
AGGAATAAAATAATAATAATAAAATAATATGAGTAAAAGCATAAAAGTAACAAGCGATGTAGATATGAAAGATAAAATCAACTTTTATTTTCAATCCACCGTTTTTGCTTCCATCATCTGTTCGTTAGAGTTTTTCCAAGAATTTTTTATTAATATGATTCTAAATTAAAGGTCTACCTATAACAATGATTTAGTTTGATTTGGCAATAATATTCTTTAATTTTACTTTTTACAGGTCGATTAACATTAAAATGAGATAAAATTTTCAAAAAATGTCATTAAAAAAAATAAATATATTCATGAACTAGTTCTTGATTGTGTATAAAAAACCACACTCAATAAAAACAATCACAATTTTAAAACAATGTCGCAAAACACACGCAATTAAACCAAACAGTTTCTGTTCTTATGGGGTTCTAAAAAATATATTTTTATTTACATTCATTACCAGATGCTCTTCTTAAATTGAATGCATATTTATATTGTTTATTTTAAAAATGGGTAATAAGGTTTTCAGTCAATATATGTAACAGGCAGAAGGAAGCATCCCCGACCCCTGTATATATTCTTGATCAGGGTTAACAGTCGATTTGATATAGCCATGTCCGGTTGCCCGTATCAAGTATGCGTTATATTATCGATAACTGACTCCGTTTATCGAATATAGATACATTTTTATATCCGATAGCAATTAAAGGCAGAATCTTCTAATTAATATATGATATGCATATGAATGCTATTCATCAACTGTCCAAATTTCGTCAAGATCGGATAAGAAACACCAAGTTATAGTCGAAAATGTATTCTCATATTGATCTCATTTCCATTAGCAGCCGCAAGCATTTTCTGTATGCATAAATATGCGAGCGCATGTGTGAGAAAGAGATGGCATGATAATCGATGCGGGCTTCAATATGTTTCTGTGTGTCGGCAGAGGGCGCTTCCAGAGCTGCTTGCATTTTAGTGCAAATCTATTTAAAGGGGAATTTGCCAATAATAATAGAATATATTTAATAAATGGGTTCAGGGTATATAGTAGTCGAGTTCACTCGACTACAGCACTCTCACTTGTTTTATTTTAATTTATGTTTGATAATCGCCAGGTTAACAATTCTGCTTATATTAAAGATAGCACTTTAGTAGACTCGATTGGATCTTCAGTTTCAAACTTATGCAAACCGGAAATACGTGTAACAGATTATCTGCGTTGGTAAAGAACTGATAAAAGCGAAAACGAAGAAAAAGTCCACTACGATTGGAACGGAAATATGTTCAATTTAGAGAATATCAGAAACACACGAACCGATTGAGTGATGTGCACAAAAGGAACTGTTGTAGGCGAACTTTATCGATTGACCGAATTTGGGGTACCCCAAAGACTGTGAAATTTGTAGAAATTGTAAATTGTAGAAAGTTGAAAAGTAAACTCTATGTATTTATTATTCTCATAATTAAATCCCCAAGATAAGATGATTTTAGAATTGTAATATGCTAATTTTGAGATATTTTAGCTTAGGGTATTTATGAAATTGGCAGCAGGTTGCAGCCAAAGTTAGCAACAGCTAAAATTGCGCAATGCCAGCCAGCATGATAAAAACCAAATGCATCAAAACAAAACAAACAATGCACCGAATACATGGTCGAAAGCCAGCGAAATCAAATAGTCTGCTGTCAGTGGAAAAAAATGTTTAAAAAGTGAGCAGTAAAAAAAGATAACAAACAAGTACAGATGAAGATGGAAGCAGTGCTGGAGATGGACACGCGCTATCGAGTGGCAACTGTAACAGGACTGGCATCCAAGTGGCAGACATTGTGCGGCTGACTGACCAGTCTGTGCAGGGTTCACTCCAGCCAAAAACAGTCAAAGGACATGCACACGGTCAGCAGCATGACAGGGGAGGGGAGGGGAGGGGAGAGAGTGCAAATGGCACGAAATGGAGATGATGAAGAAATGGAGGTTATTGGATCAACATCCGCTCTCTGTCCGTTTAGAATGTCAATTGAATCATCGCTCGGATCTTTTGGAACTTCAGAAATGGCTCAGCACCAAATGCTATTAGAATGTCTTTTTGTGGCTTGTAGTTTGCTTTAAACTAATTTGGCAAGCATCCCTCGTAGCTGCTCCTGCCTGGATAACCAGTCATGGAGGTGTGTGTTGGGGTGTGTTTAAGTGGAAAGTGTCAAACGTTGCATTGATTGTCATTCATTATGCAATTAATATTGATTGCTGTGTGGAGAAGTGACTCGGCAATCTTCACGGGTCGAAAGTAAAAAGGTCCCCAGGAAGCAACTGAAGTGGGTGTAGATCAAATACCTCTTGTTGCCCTACATGGCATGCATCTCAATGGACTTCAAAAAGGAGAATTTGTTTGACTTAACATATGAATTTGATTTTCCCCAGAATACGTAACAAGAACTTTCCTTTCCTTCCTTTATTATTATTTTAAAAATTCATTAATATTACTTGCAGGTATCTCCTGCACCTTGTGAAATTTACGCTAACTTAGTTCTATAGGGTATTGCATAGCAGTGCATTCAAAGCAATACAATTTTTATTTTTATTTTTTCGATGACATTTCTCATGGAATGCCGCGCGCTGATTGATGAATGAATGAAGCATTGTGTTGTCCTCAGCTCTCAGGTTTTTCAAACGAAAAAATATGTTGAGTGGACAGGGGGTGGATTTCATCCCTGAGACGAAACTTGTTTTTTTTTCGCAAAATAAATCACCTTTCTATTTTAATTCGTATTGTGCTTTTAATAAAATCACATGTGCGCCACAAAAAAGGCAAAAACTAAAAAAAGCAAACATTTTTGGGGTATTAAATTCGCTTGCAGATGTGAATCGAGTCTTAACACAGCTGAGTAAGCGGACAGCGACATAAATCAAACTTTAAGTAATACAAACAAGGGACTTGCAGGGTTTTTCAGAGACGCCCTTACAACATTCACTAATGATGAACGCCTGAGGGAACACACCAGATGACAACCAACCAAAAATAGTATAAAACAAGTCAGAGTGCTGTAGTCGAGTGAACTCGACTACGATATACCCTGAACCCAGTTATTAAATATATTCTGTTATTATTGGCAAATTCCCCTTTAAAAATATTTGCACTAAAATGCAGCAGCTCTGCAAGCGTCCTCTGCCGACAAATGCGTGAAACACGCAATACACAAAGAACATATTGAAGCCCGCATCGATTATCATGCCATCTCTTTCTCACACATACACTCGCATAATTATGCATACAGAAAATGCTTGCGGCTGCTGATAGAAATGAGCTCAATATGAGAATATATTTTCGACTATAACTTGGTGTTTCTTATCCGATCTTGACGAAATTTGGGCAGATGATCAACAATATGCATATTATGTATTAATTAGAAGATTTTCTATTTAAAATTGTTGCATTTATTGTAATCGGAAATTTAAAGTATCGATATTCGATAAACGAAGGCAGTTATCAAAAAAATAACGCTAACTTGATCTGCGCCTGGTATACGAGAACCTATATTCCAAATTTGAAGTCTCTACCTTTACAGTCTCTGAGATCTGCGTGTTCATACAGACGGACGGACGGACAGACGGACAGACGGACATGGCTATATCGACTCGACTATTGATCCTGATCAAGAATATATATACTTCTTCTGCCTGTTACATACATTTGAACAAAACCATTATACCCTTTTTACCCATTTTTAATGGGTTCAGGGTATAAAAAAAAACTAAGCAAAAGTTGACAAGCTCAAAGCTCTGCCAAGAAAAATTGCACAAGAGTACATGTTGCATCATTTACCATTTAAGCATGGTGAAATCATTTGGCCAGACCGTGGTCTGACCCCTGCCTATCTGCTCCTCTTTCCCTTTCTGTTTGCAATGTGTTTGGCACACGTGTCTCTGTCTAATGTGTCTGCACCGCATGCGCTTGTCAAATAAATATACAATAAATGACACACTCACTCAAACAAGTCGCGCACCTCCCGCACATCCACACACTCGAAACATTCAAAGCATGGAACTCATACATATAACCTGGGGACCTCTCAAGTGTTTTGGGTGTGTGCTGTTCTCCTTATACGCCATAGCAAATTTAAGTGATTGAAAGGCAGCCTCAGGTTTTTGCCTGGCGAATACTCATGCTACCCACATAACCATAACAGTCATTCAGTGGGGGCATCCCCAAATAACTCACCAGACCCACACTCTCCACTGGCGCACTTGAAATGCTCTTAGTGCATTTGGTTTTACGCTTACATTACTTGGCATAAAAGACGGGCATGAAGATACTGAGCTTGCTATCAACCAAATGGTCTGTTTCCACTGGTATGCATCATGTTTCAGAATATTCAGCCAAATAAATTAAAGAAATCGTTGGTAAATAGTCCCAGTTGAGACTTTAACTAAGTAATAATTACTAATTACTGAAAACATATTTTTATTAATGTTAGTTAGGCTTACTACAGAAAACATGTGAGCCCAAGTGAAATTATAAAAAGAAATTGAAATATCCATTGCGAAACATGTGAATAACACATGAAAAATGAATGTAAGATAGTTTATTCTTTACTTTATGCAACTATTCTTACCCACTGTGGCAGAGTTGAAACAGTACGGAAAATGTTGTGGATATGTGTAAATTGTGTTTGAATATCGTGTGGTAAGTGTTTGCTCAATGTGTTCTTATTGTGTGTGTTGTGTGTGAGGGGGTTCTTAAGTATGTGAGGGGTAGAGGGTATTAGGTGGGGAGGGCGTAGCTGCAATTGTTTGAGCGCGACTTGATTGAGCGCCAGGTAAGAGTCGCTGTCTGATTGGAACTCGCGTGTGCACAGAAGAACTTGAAGACACTTTAAGGGCAGCAGGCGACGCACCCTCGACTTTCAACCTGACTGTCATTAAGTGGCCATTTCTGTTACTAATGGCTGGGGTGGGGTTAGCTCTGGACCCCGATCATACGTCATGTATATGTGCGAACGTTTAATGCAGATACACACACAGACAGACACACAGACAGGGATGGAGGGAAAAGGAGCCATGACGGGGAATCATCAGTTATGGTGTCAAAGCGAAATACACTGGGGATTCACTGGTGGCATGCTGCTGATAGTATTTATATATATGTATGTGTTCGTACATATGTGCATGGGATTCGGTTCTGTGTCATTTTGGCACTATGTAGTTGACTTTAATTTGACAGCTGAAGGAACAGTAGGGGAAGAAGGGTTGCACTGGACACTCTCCAGTGTATTGGTTGTTGGTTTCGATTCGGATTCGAATTCGGATTCGGATTCGGATTCATTTAATTCCTGGCTATCAAATTAATGTGTAAGTAAATTTTAAATTGTGGATCCCAATGCAATGGCAAGTGACAGTTGCTAAAGCTTCGCAGCACAGATATTATTTCCTGCTTAAGAAAAACTTTTGCTGCTTTTTGCGAGTTGTTTTTCTTTGGCCGTGTGACACACGCTGTGTGAGTGCTCAAAAGTACGACTCGGACTCTAAATCCCAGTCTGTCCATGTGTCCAAATGTCCAAAGTTGACTAGCTAGCTAGCTGGTTACTTTGCCGCCCCTCTGTGAACCCCATGCTACTTCTAATTCTTCTGCTCTGTTCCGTTGAGTGCATTAATACGCTTGCATAATACTTTAATGTTGGTGTCTTGTCTGTCGTGACAAACGGAAAAGCTGCTGCAGCTAGAAAAGCTAGAAAACTCTCTCGCACTTTGCTGGCAAAACTTTGCAATGCAGGAAGCGCAAGAAAATTAAGAAAATACTCATCGTTCTCTCAACGCCCGCATCTTTTCTGCTTCTACTGCTTCTCGAGCTGCTCCATCTTCTTCTTCGTCTTCTTCTTATGCTATTTACGACAGTGCACATTGAAATTATATGAACCGGTCCTCTCTGTCCGTCTACCCGGCTGTCGCGTGCGTAGCCTGCTCAGCTGCCATTTGCTAAAGTAAAAGTCAACATGATTCCGGGTCTAAGCCAAAAGCAAATGTCCAAAGAAATTTCAAGTGTTGTAAAATGGCAACATGGATTGTTAAGCAATTTGTGCCTGTGTGTGTGTGTGTGTGTGTGTGTGTGTGTTCATACCCCCAAAAAGTTTAAGCCAAACACACACACAAATGGGCAAGTGCAAAGTTTGGCTGTGTTGCGCACTCAGGAAAAGGGGTTTGAGCAGGCCCTGAGATATGAGCACAATTAAAACATGGCGCAAAAGCCAGTTCCCGTTAGCTGCATATCAAAGCTGAAGCCCTGAATGATAAGCCAAATGACGACAGTTGACTAACTGAGCAAAAGGAACTAAAATTTCGCTGCAAGCATACTTGACAGAAGTTTTGCAGAGCATTTGAAGTCGATTTGTCAGTTAAAAAAATATAATCAAAATTAGTTACTTACTTTTAGTAAAATGTGGAAGCATATACAGTCAGACCAATCAGCACACTCTTGTTGTCTTCACATTGGGAATCGCATTTTTCTCAGTCACAGTTTCATTTTATAAGTATAAAATATTTGTGCTCTAAGGAGAAAATTAAAGGAAGCCAAGGCTGTTGAGAACAAGTATTTCTATAAGGAGGAAATAATTTGACATATTTGGTCCACAGCAAAAAGCCAAAAACTCCACACAGTCACTGGACCTACATACAAGTCCTATTGGGCATATTTGGGACACGCTGGTGAAGAGGATAAGGAAACAAACGATTTGATCAAACTAATCCATTTAAACGGCATAGTTAGCCAAATGGGAGACAATAATTGGTAATGACACCAATAGCAATACCTTGGTAAATGGCTGGCCCGACTTTGGAAGATGTCATGAGGGCAAAAGAAGGTGGCCCTAAATATTGTGAATCACAATCGATAATTTTTTCATTAGGAATTCATTTTCTAACAATCTGAAAAGTGGGCGAAATGAACTTTTAGACAATTTATACAGAAGTCCAAATAATTTTAAAAATACATTTTAAGGTCAAATCTTATTTGTAGACGTATAAAAAGATACACGAACACATAAATTTTGGTAAAAATACTCCTTGAAAAAAGACTTCTCGACAGAGTTTCAATTATATATGTGTTCGTTTTGAATAAAATACGTTACCCATTATCCAAAGTAAACACAAGTAAGAGCGCTGTAGTCGAGTGAACTCGACTACGATATACCCTGAACCCAGTTATTAAATATATTCTGTTATTATTGGCAAATTCCCCTTTAAAAATATTTGCACTAAAATGCGAGCAGCTCTGCAAGCGCCCTCTGCCGACAAATACGTGAAACAATACGCAATACACAAAAAAACATATTGAGGCTCGCGTCGATTATCATGCCATCTCATTCTCACACATACACTCGCATAATTATGCATACAGAAAATGTTTGCGGCTGCTGATAGAAATGAGATCAATATGAGAATATATTTTCGACTATAACTTGGGAGTTTCTTATCCGATCTTGACGAAATTTGGGCAGATGATCAACAATATGCATATTATGTATTAATTAGAAGATTCTCTCTTTAAAATTGTTGCATTTATTGCAATCGGAAATTTAAAGTATCGATATTCGATAAACGAAGGCAGTTATCGAAAAAAAAAAAACAGAAACTTGATCTGCGCCTGGTATACGAGAACCTATATTCCAAATTTGTCTCGAGCTCCTACAGTCTCTGAGATCTGCGTGTTCCTACAGACGGACGGACGGACGGACGGACAGACGGTCATGGCTATATCGACTCGACTATTGATCCTGATCAAGAATATATATACTTTGTGGGGTCGGAGATGCTTCCTTCTGCCTGTTACATACATTTGCACAAAACCATTATACCCTTTTTACCCATTATAAAAAGATAAAAACTTTAACCCAAAGTCTACCTGAATACTTCCCCCAATCTGTTTATCTAGCGGTTCGCGGTCAAACGAAACGAAGCCATGGATATAAGCAGGGTTCAATGAGCAGTAAAGCGGCAATAGATTTGAGTTATGGTTATTAATAATAGCACAACGGGAGAGGGGGATGCTGGGGTAGGATATCTCAACAACTTACCAGGATAGACAGGACCCTGACTCGCAGACATAGTGAGCATAGCACATGCAGCAATGCAGACTTGTCTGGTCTAAAAATACAATATAATATAACGGCTGACTGTTGTGTAGCACATCATGTAGCTGCCACTGGGCAAATGAAAGGGGCATCCAACGAACAACGAACAGCAAACAATAGTCACAGACACAGACACAGAACATCCACTTACATATACACACACCCTATTCTTACTCCTACATAACAACGTGTGAATCCAATATTGGTAGCTCGGAGTTCTGGTTTTTGGCTATGGCTCTGGCTCTGGCTCTTGCTCTTGCTCTAGCTGGTCCCTGTGCCGGAAATGCCTTTGTCTGGCATCATAATATTTTGCTCGTTACTTTTTAATATGACTCAGAACAACATCCGCAACATCCGAAGCCAGACAGACGCTGACAAACAATGCAAGGGGCAGCCCGGATCAGAAACCACCTCCCTCTCCCCATCCCGCTCCACTCCTTCCCCACCTACCACACACATTATCTACTCTAACGACAATGCAAAAATCTATCCAGAAGTGAGAATTTTATTACCATTGCTGGGACAGTCGGTAACGCTTCGCTTCATAATCAGTGCAAGTCCTTGTCATCAGCTGGCACTCGCTCCCACTCTCTCTCTCTCTTTCTCTTTCTACTTCTAGTTATGGTTTGGTCTGGCATGAAAAGAGAGTGTCTGGATTACTCATAAAATTGCGATATCTCTTGTCACCTTTGCTTTTGTACAGCAGCCGCTGAGGGCAAATATTGTGGCGCAGCCTTGGGTTGGGTGGTTGAATGTTAGATTATTGTTGACATCGCTAGTTTATATTTTCAAGTGATGGGGACAGCTAGATAGCCAATGCAACTAATGGCTGCCTTCCCCAAGGACGCGACTCCCAGTGCAAAGCTCGTCCATTAGCATTTATTGGTTATGATAAGCTACCCCCAAACTGCTTACAACTCGGGCCAACTCATGCAGCCATGCAAATACCCCGATAACAATTGAATCTCACTCGAAAATGAAAATGTTTTTGCTTACGCATCACACAGTGTGCCACACTGCACCCCAAAGAGCACACATATTTTGTTAGGGAAACACTTGACCGCACTCTTCAAACGCCAAGTCAACAACAGACTTTGGTATTCCAAAGCAAACCATTCGCATCATTTGCTGAGCTTTGCGTTAGGACATTTCCAATATTTCATATTATTTTTAAACAGTTTTTTGGTTGTCACATTGCCTTCAATCACACCTGCTGCATTTGCCGTCTGTCTGGGCTCTTTGGGGATGAGTTTCGTGTTCGCTGACAATTGTATTATTTGCGCACACAACTCACTTTGAATACTGAGGAAAGACCGAGCAAAAGATACCCTCGCTGCAGAGCAGAACTACTTAAATGGTTACAATTGTCTGCTAAACAAAAGCAGACAAAGTTTATAAAAATAAATATTTGTCTGTCTGTTACACACGTTAAACACTTTTTGGATGTTGACTTATAGAGTATGCAAACATCAGCGTAACAATACAACACGACAACGTTTGACATTTCAATATTGCAATATTGGAAACTTTTGAGACACGTATTAAGGAATGAAGTACGCTCGTTGCCTTCTCAGATTGCGTGCCCTTTGGTAATGTCGAATTAAGCGCTGAAAGACCTTGAAGCATGATATCGGGTGCAAAGAGATACTTGTTGGGGATAGGGGCGTGTGAAGCTTGACAGCTTGAAATGATTTATTTGTGGGAAGGAAGAGTTGCTTACTCATAAAATTGCAGTGTTGTAGTTGAAGTATTGTGTTATAAAATAGCTACATAATTTTCATACAATTCGATAATATGACTATTAATGTGGGATAATCTGATTATCCAAAGGCACATCGATAAAGGAACATATCTACCAAAATTTTAAAGTTACAGTCTCCAAATTCGCCGCTAGTACGTAGTTTGTTGGCGATGTCCTTCAAATATAGAAATATGCCACGTGCACCTCCTCCATCGGCAGCCTACTCTGAGATTTTGATTAGTAAAAGCCGCCTTTAAGAACCGATAACATATTTTTATGGCCACGCCCACACCTGCTCCAATAATCGCCAAAGCCGATATTTCGGAAAGTGAAAGTCGATAAAACCGCATATCACCCACTCCCACAATTTTAAAGATTAAGTTACCAACTTGGAGGTAACTTGCTGATAATCTCCTTAAGAGATCGACATATACATTTTCAGCACACGAACACACACAAATGCGCATATCTTCCATAAGAGATCTCAATTCCGCCCTCAAAAACGATAAATGCCAATATCTCCTAAAAAATTTACGAGCTAAAGCTACCAAAATTAGAAGGTATTTACTAAGAACGTTCTGCAATATTTTTTTAGGCAACGACTACTTCCACCTCAAAAGATTCACAAAATGCAACATTCACCTCAATTTTAGAGGAGAACTTTGAGGATAAATTGCTAGTAACGTCCTTGAAAGATCGGTGCCTACATCCACCCTTTACCTGTAAGTTGGTTACGCACAACTGCAACGTATTTATTGAGGGACTTAAGGCTATCTTGCGAAAGAGCTTAGGCTATACCTAGTTCGTAGATTATTAGATGACATAAGTACACAGTATAAACAAATCAACTTGATCTGCATTGGCAATCTTATTTATATATATTTATATTTTTTATATATTCTTAATACACATATGCATATTTTTTGTTTTGACCTACAATACAGTTTGGAAGCACACACACTTGACACCTATTGCAGCCCATATCAAGCGATAGAAAGTGGGAAAACACTTAAGATATGCGCACTTAGCCAAACAGTAAGCGACTGCTTACAAGAAATTTTCCGTGCTCCAATCATAATTTCACCATCTTAAGAGCACCCATAACACTTGCGCCTTAATAGAAACTTTCACTCGCAGCGCTAACTAACGACTCATTGCTTTGTGAAACGAGGACAACTGGTCCTCGCCTCGGCCGAGAGCTCGGGTTGGCAATTTAAAAATTAAACAAACTGTGCGCGAGATGCCCAGCGAATGAACACTTTAGATAAATTTAGAAAAAATGACGGTGGCTGCAACAAGCCGGCCATTAAAAGTAGCACAGGTTGCCGTCGTCCACATTGACGCCTTTCTGTAATCAGCACTTACAACATGCCAAGAACACTAACAGGAACACTAACAACCACAACCAGAACAACCAACAACCAGCAGCAACAATACAAACAAGCTGGGGCACGAGAACAAGAACACCAACAAACTAACGGGTAATAAGCAACAACAGCACTGTAATGAAGCTATCAACCGTAAGATGGCGCTTAGGCACGCAATCATACTTTGGGGCCCGGCAATGTGGATATGGGGACAAGACCCCTCACAGCCATGCGAGTACGAATGTTCTCTGTGTGCGTGTGTGTGTGTTTTTTCACATTTAACGCAGTTCCACAATTGCTATTCGATACGATTTCCCAGATATAAAAAGTATGTTTCAATATAGTCTTCTAGTTCTATATATCTTTCAAGATATTTATTGTCAAGCACAAATAAATGAATACTGAAATATGAAGTTGCTTTGACTGACTTGCGAATTTGTTACTAATTCGATTCGCAGAACAACAAAGGCAGGTCCGCTCGTTACCGTTGCTTGCGGCACATCACGCTATGTTCAACACTCGCGATGCGGCATGCATGGCGTATGTTAAATATTTCCGCAGCAACTATGCGCATATTCATTTTGACGACGCTTTGACGTCGCCATCGTCAACGCCGTACGTTGACCGCTGGAAACCCAAAGCTGTTGCTGCATTAGCGCTGCTGTCATGCATGCCCCAGGCCCATCCCCATTTCCCATCCCCAGCTCTCAGTCCCTGTCTAATGTGCTAACTGGTATACCCCGTGGCTGTGACCTAAATTTGCAGTTTATGAAAAATATATGTGCAATATAAAATGTAGCCGTTGTATGCATAAAGTAAAAAGCGCTCTGTTCTACTGCTTCATATTTATATTTATACATACATAAAGTATATACATAGATATCTCTGGTTTTTAGTTGAGCGCCAAATGACGACAGTAATAGCGGTGGGAAAAGCGGAAATGCCCCAAACTGTGCTGGCAACATCGTAGAGAACGCATATTCCATATATTTTCGCCATGTGGCAGATGGGCATAGACTGAGCAGAGAAGGTGGATGACCATCTATAACTAATGTAGATTACTTCACTTACATTCAAGGACAGACATGTTGTAGAATATTTTTTGAAGAAGAAATAAAGCTACCCGCGGTTAACCAACTTGAGAGGCTTTTATTAACTACCTACAAAGTATTATTATCATTAATAATTAAAAAATTTATCTATCTTATCTGTCACCAAGTCTCGTGATGTCTACCTTAATCTATTATACTAGTACGTACACAAATTTTCTTATACAGTGATATAGGAACTAATTAAATTCAGTGCGATTTTATCTGTGATCATATGAATATAATATATTCCATTACTATACAATTTTATCTGTGTCAAGAAGTAGAAAAAACCTATTCCTGTACCATTTGTACGAATGGAAGCTACACTTGAGGACTGTGATTTAGTGGTCTAAACCGGACTACATATATAAACTAATTGCAGAAAAAGTTAGATATCTTCAAATTTTCAATAAGATGGCGTTTAAGGTACGAAATTAATTCGCATGGAAATAGACAGATGAGTGGACGGATTATGACTCTATCAACTCATCGACTGACAATTAAGAATATACATTTTTATGAAGACGGAGACCTCTTCTTCAAAGCATTACACCTATCACCACAAAATGTTACGATAAAAAGCTAAATTGTCATACGAAAAATAAGCGATTGCATAATAAGCTATTGGAATGCTAGTATGTACTTAGAAATTACTGTCCGACTGATGCAATATAGTCGGTCCGTAGTAACGAAGTTTTATTGAGAAAGTGGCTGGCGAGGCATCGCTGACAACCGCAACGCTGCGTATGCGTTATTTATGTTAATAGCAACATAGTTATGGCTTTGTCGATGTTAGTGTGGCAATGAGCGTTTAACACTTCATTAAAAGCCATTGAGCAAAGTTGTAGACAATTAAAGACAAGCGATGGCACTTAACACATTTCCAATGTTCATTGACCGGCAAATGAAATAAAAATTGCAACAGCTACTTCAGCGCGAATGCTTCATTAAACAGCAACAGCAAACACAAAAGTGATAGCAATAACAACATCAACAACAGCAACAACAACAATGCGTACAACAAGAGCAATAGACAAAGTTCCCAGGCCACAAATTACACTTGGCTTGGCACAGCACAAAATGGCGTAAAAATTGCAGCTGCTTTTGCCACGAGGCGAAAATATTATTGAATGTGTGTTTGTGTGTGTCTTTAGTGCTTTCCCCGTGCCGGCTGCCTGCTGTATTTTTTATGATGCTTGAAAATAAATAAACACTCAATACCCAATGCCAAAGAGCAGACAGAGCAACTTACAACAGCCACAGCCACAGACACAGGCAGCAGACAGCCGACTGCCGACAGCCAACAGCCAACAGCCAACAGCAGGCAGCAGGCAGCAGAAGAAGCGGAGACCATCGCGCACATTCAATAAATCTTCAGGCTGTGAATAGTCACTTGAGACGAAACGAAGCAGTTTGGGGTAAAGCGGAGCCATTCAGCAATAGAGAGTTCAGAGTAATGGGGAGCAGCTATGATTTGAGCGGCTTTCAGTCTCATGCCATAATGGCAATAATCACGAGCCCAACTCAATAACGATGTTGAGTGTGTGTGAAAAAGCGCAGCTTGCACGTACCACTAGCCCGGTGGGGAGGGAGAGTTTGTCGCGGTATATGGACAGTAAGCCTCTAATAGCCTCCCATATTCTGCAGCACAACACATAACTCAGAGTCAAAGTTAAAGCCAGGAGCAAGGTCAACGGAGGCGCGTTTTGGACTTGAAAACCACGCCACAAAATAATACAAAACAAAGAAGAAGCCCAGCAAAGTGGCGGAAGTTGTGAAACAACGTAAATCAAACGGGGTGGGGAGGAGAGGAGGGGGTACGAGCCTGCAAATATTCAATCTATAATGGCATTTGCACGACTGCGAACAGGATATGTAATATCCTTTTTGGGAGTTTTTGGCCAGCCTGTTATTTGTAAGCTGTTTACCAGCCAACCCAGCGCAGCCCAGCGCAGCCCACTTGCCTATGGGCCAACTTATTTTCAAATAAATATGGCGATGCCCTTTTTACCAGGCACCATAAATCTCCACATTTTCCATTGACTGCTGTGGCACGGGTCACCCGAAGCACCCAGCCGCTAGTTGGCTTAGTTCGATCTGTTCATGGATTTGGTATTACAATTTATGCACATTGTTCCTAACTCTTTTCTGCTTTATACACTACCCACTTTTCAAGCTGAAGGGAGGCTGATTTCCAGCATACATATGCAAAAGCTTGTTTATGGATTTTGTAAGCAGTTGGAAAGTATTTCAAAATGTGATGCAATTGAGGCCTAGAGCTCAAGTAATTCCTTACAAAAATCAAAGTTATCTTTAGCATGCCACAGATAACAAACTCTTACGCTGACAATTAATCTTTGCTATATGTATTTAATATTTGATAGGAGCAGAATAACACCCATAGTTAGTGAATGTGCAATGAGTAAAAACCAAATTGGATTTCATACAAAACACACAGACAGACGGAACTGGGTGATCGATCGATATAAATAATTTGAAGACTCGGACAGTGGCACTTTAATGCTTTACAAACTTGTAATACCCTTCAGAAGACTAATTTGTAATAATCTTTAGAAGAGTGAAACATGTGAGAATTCTTTGGTTGGAATATCTCGATCTGGGACAAAGTTTTCACCTATTTTTATTTACTTCGTAGATATTGAAATAATTATTTTTGTGCACATTTATTCCACGAAATTATTTTAGCTTGCTGCAATATATTGGGGTTAATATTAATATAATATTTTCTTCAATGTTTTAGAATTATGCCAAGTTATTTTTACAACCAAATTTAAAGACAAATGTTTATATTCAAAAGTAATTTCTATCGATTAAAAACGAAATATTCTAAATGTGTACTTGGTATTCGAGATCTATATTCCAAATTTGGTGGATTCAGCTCTTGTTGGCTCGTTCTCGGTTCTTACAGACAGACGGACGGACGGACGGACGGACGGACGGACGGATCGATTCAGGGTTATAAAACTCAAACAAGGGGTCGCAACTTCTAAACGGGCAGATCGGGTTATCGAGATTGAATTAGAATATATTCGATAATCCACGCCAGCTAGTTGTACAAGAAAAAAATTATTCAAAAATAAAGGATTTTGTCTTTTGAATTCCGATAGTAAAATTGAAATACTCTTTCCGAATATTAAATCAGAATCAAATACAATCAAAATATGTTTTTTATAATTCTCATTACGCGGTCTTCAATTGTAATTTCACATTTGTCAGTTACATTAAAATATAATATTTATAAATTCACTTTTACAGCTTCGCACCCAATGCTTCTCAATTCACTTCCAACTCCCAGAAGGTTGTCAACTTCATTTATTGATGGTACGAAATCTGCCTAAGGACAATCACACCAAAAATTTGCCAACTTGAACTGAACTTTAATTCGGCAGCTGGCAGGAGTTGCCAACTCAGCGCTGATGCAGCACAAAATTGAGCCTCTTTTTTACACGTCTCTCTCTCTCTCTCTCTCTCTCTCTATCTCTCTGTGTCTTTCTCTGTCTCTCTTTGACAGTAAGTGCGACACTTGCCCTATTCCTTTCGGTCTGTCTGTCCGCCAGAATTGCTCTATCTACTCGTATGTCACACAGTGTGTCACATAATATGGACAATCACTAACCACGCAAGTGTCAAACAAACAAAACGAGTGCAAAGCATCCGTAACCCGCACATGGCCACCCCACTCCCTCAGCCGCATCGCATAGCAAAAATTTGCAAGGAAATCCTATTTTCGTATAAGGGGTGCACTCACTCATAGACAGAGAAAGGGAGGGAGTGGGTGGGGGAGTGGCAAATTCAGACAGAACGAATCGCATTCGAGTGCTGCGGGCGGTTCGATATTTTTTCGGCGCCTGTTCCCCACAAGATTCAAGTACGTGTGTGTGTGTGCATGTGTATGTGTGTGAGTCAGAATTGGAACAAGTGGAGAGGGAAGTGGCTGCTAGAACCTAGTTACTGTTGCTATTGCTGTTGCACACATCAATCTCTCTCTAACTTTGCAGATACGAATCTTTCCATTTTCTTTTTTCCGCTAATGTGTTGTGTAACTGAACTGGAACTTTTGAATGAAAAACTCAATTTTTTTTATTCCCATAAAATGTCTGTTTCGATTGGCCATGATGCCGCATCCTAAAATTATGCATTTAAAATTAAACGCTATAGCAAGAAGACCTTAGAGCTGAAATCAAAGTCAACAAAATAAGCATATATCTGCATAATTTATTGTATGAATTATAAAATAGTAGGAAGAAAATTGATTTGATCAAAGGATCGAAGGCATCTCGAAATACGTTAATTACATTCTTCGTTTTGAAATGTATTTACCAATATCATCTATGGCATTTGGAATTTAATTATTCGCTACTTCGATTTCGCAAACTTGTGTGTAGTAAGGAATGAAATGAGGATCCTAAATTAAGATATGATTCATTGCCTTTGATTTTCAATTGATTCATTATCTTGGCTGGTTTATTTATTTTTTTGGAGGGGAGGGGGTCTGGTGTTCCACGTATTCTTTTTTTTGTAAATTTGAGGTTTTAAACCACGTACGAGATATTTATGAGAGAATAGATACATTTATGATTAATTCTCTTTATTGAGAAGATTTTGATTTGAGATCATTGCTTGTTAGCCATGTAACCTGTAATCTATGTCTTAGAATCAAGTGGAGATCGGTTAGCAACTATCGCACTTGTGTGTGTTCGTGATTGATTTTTGAGGGTGGGTTCAACGTGAAAAACGTGTGAAAGTAATTCTCGGTTCTCTTTTCTTACCTTCTTTGAAAGGTTAATGCACTTTCCAACATATTTTACAAATTGCAGGAACAGAAGAAAATAACAAACCAATGTATACTTTTGTAATCTTGGAATGCTCTAAATTTAAAATATATGAAAATTCAAATTTGGTACTTGTACTATTATGTTCCTAGTATAAATTAAATAAAAATTCTCTACAACTTTGTAATTACGACTTTGGCTTTATACAATTTGTTCAGTGAGTCTATGTTACTCTTAAATTAAAGTTTATAAGCCAGGTACTCCTTTTTTAGATGGGTCAAATTACGAGGACCAAAATACTTAATTTTATTTCATCTAACCGTGGGCATCCAAAATTTTCAGACGTACTAAGAAACTATTTCCTTGGAATTATCTTTCGTGATTACTCTTATATTTTTTACAAGCTCAAGGAGATATCGGATTACAATAAGGTAATAATTTCCATCCTTCCAGCAAAGTTTATGCGGATTTCGGGTTAAGCATACTACCGTTTAACGGGTTTTCTTTCAAATACTGAGAGTATTTTCATTCTATTTGACATACAAAACAAAACTGGATGGTCGTATATTTCAATACAATAATCTAATAAAATATTACCCAATATGTCTAATAATACCTTTGTTAAGTATTATGCATATATCGTTATATATTATACTTTGATAATGAGAATAAATAATTACTTATATTTGTAAACATATTATTTATAAATAAATAAATTTTAGCATATAAATTCGAAAAAAAGTCATGTTATTTTCTTCAAAACCGACAAACTTACATTTGAAACCTGGAGGCTTACATATCAAATTAGATCCTTATTTCATTTAATTGTTAAAAATAATGATGAAGATCGAGCATTTGAGTAAAGAGTGCTCTGGACGAGAGGGCAAACCTATTGACAAAAAAGATGAGAAAAGAGATAACTTTACCACTGATCGTTGAACTCACCCTCAAAAATCAAAACATGAACCGATCTTCTATTTGATTCTAGCATATAGTTTACAGATTATATGCCTAACACACAGTCTCCTCTTTAAAATCATATTTATTATATTAAAGTACACACACAAATAAGTGCTGCTGACTGATCCCCTCCTCATTAATAAAAAAGGTCAATCACAAGTTTGCCTTAAAAAAATCTAAAACCTGACCCTCTCCCTCGCAAGAAGCAATAAATCAACCAAAATAATGAATCAATTAAAAATCAAAAACAATAAAACAATTCCTGTCTTAGAATCCCCATATCCCTACTACTCTTGAGATTGCAGATACACTTAACTTATCGCATGGTTCTTAATATAAAAGACCTCACAGTTTCTTTGCGAGGCTACTACTGAGAAACTCTGAAAAAGGAATTTTGGGGCATCTGTCATCTGTTGAAGTAAGAAAATTTGTGAACAATTTTGCACTGCAATTTCTAAAACATTTCTTACATTTGGCAGTTCACTGCTACTCAGATATATAATGGTGATTAATAATAATGAACCCATCAATGATTTTTCAAACTTCAAAATTTAGATTAAGGCCTGCATTAATATGGAAGTTCAAGCATAAAGTTCATGTTGTTTCTTATTATTATTAAAATGATATAGTTGAAAATGCTAATACTAACTGGCAACGATCGTTACATAATCACAAAGGGTTGTTATTGGGTGTGTTTGTGTGTGTGTATGTGTAATGCACAAAAATTCAAGTCATGCGCGACCAAAAGTAAGTGGATGCGTTCTTATCACCGCATCCAAATGTTTTATCTCACTCGGCGCGTGTGCAGAGCATCGTAGCCTGTGGCTGGCTCTATTCCTCTCTTTCCTGCTTTGTCTGTTCACTCGTTCGTCTGGTATCCTGTAATGCAAAGGACAGGAGCGGACTCATTCTTAGGCCTCAGCGTCCATCCAAACATACTGACCAAATTAATGAATGCGCAAAGCAATAATTAACAAGACTTCTAACTAATTGTGTTTCTAGGTTTCTCCCCCGACTTACTGATCCATGCATATAACTTTCAGAAAATTGTTTAAAATGTAAGGGAAGTCATTTGGTTTGGGAAGAGCAGGGTAGTAAATTATATTGATTATTATGTTGATTATATAACACATAAAATTGTGAAAAGGAGTATAAGGATGTTGAGAGAATGTATTTTTCAGGCATAGAGACATATTGACAGGATTGAGAAATATATATTCGACCCCGTAATCAACATCAGCAACATGTTCGTCAGTTCGTAAGTATGTCTGATCTCGCAAATCTTGCAGATTATAACAGCTAGAAAGATCCAGCTTTGAATACATGATTTTGTATAGGCTTAGGTTTTAATGAAGAGAAAAGGGCTATAATTGAAATTAATATATACATTTTCTGTACATATGAAATCCGCTCCTGGTTGAATTGGTTGGCTGCCTTTCTGTTATGTTTTGCCAATTGTCGGAAGTGCTAGCGGCTCTTGTATATAAGTCACACTCATACACACACACACACACACACACACACACACACACACAGACACATACCATATCTACATGCATGTATATGTGTACACACACTGGCATACATATCTCGGATAGCATACATGCACACAGCCAGTCAGACACTTTCTTTTGCTACTGGAGCTTCCGTTTCCGCTCGCCTGGCTGGCTTCGTGTCCGTCTGATCCGTCAGCGCTGTCTGCTTAGTTACTTATGCATAGCATATAACCTTAAACATAATTTTGTTTGCTCTTCTGCTGTTTTGTCTCTTTGCTTTGCATGCAATTCTACTTTACAGGCGCCTGCCACCGCCCTCTCATAATACAATCTATACCAATTTCATTCCCCCAGCTCTTGTCTTTGTTGTGCTTTTTTATCTAGCGTCTAATTTTATCTATTTGACTCGTGCCATGCTCTTAAATTCCAGCAACAGAAACGGTTAAAGGCGGATATAAATGTATAAATATTTTAAGAGCACTGTTAAACTCCAGCAAACAATTTGAAGTTATCAGAGATCTGTAAAAAAAAATATGAAAAAAACCTCTGTTAGCAATTTTTTTTATTGATATACATCTAGATAAATGGGTTTTTTTTTATCTTAATCTTATCTGATAATTGCAGCAAAATACATTTAATAGAGTTTAGGTCTCATCAGGCAATGGAGGCGTCACAACAACAATGTCCTCAGTGCGCAACATTTTTAAACGCTTTTCGATTTCGTTGAACTTTTCATCCATTGTTATGTCGCGACTTGCAATGCGAACATATTTGAGGGCATATAGCAGATCTGACATGGGCAGATCATTGTCTTTGATGAAGAGCATCGCCTTTTCAGTCTCGATATCTGTGTATGTCTGAGGTGATTTTTATTAAATTGTTGTTCCATAACATTAATACGCAACCGCCTTCGAACCTCTTCAATCTCTGGCTGATAAGAATACGACTCGTCGTCAGACATATTATTATTATTATTATTATTATTTTTCTCTCTGGATTTTGTTGTTTAAAATGTTTCCTCGATTTTAACTAGTTACTTTCACGTGCTGGGCCTGCTAAGTGAACACAAACCTCTAGTACGGTCAACATGACAAATCAACACTTGCCCAGTCAAGCCCATCCGAACAAATGCAAACTTAGCCAGACCGACACAAACCGATGTGAACCGTATTTTGCATTAGTAGTTTACTCGCTTAACCGATTTTTATAGCGGATTTAGCGCATTTCCAGTATTCTGTTGGTTTACTTTTTTTTTTTTTTTGATCCCGATTGATAGTGATTTGGCTATTGCCATTTTTCAAGTTGACCAAACCATGTTTATGAGTTAGGGAAAAAGAGTTCATGAATGAACGTTTGGGCGACTTCAGTGATTTTAAATGAGTATTTAATAGTCAATACTCTTGCTTGTTATAATATTTTCATATTGCTTAGTAAGAGTAACAGCTTATTATTTTTAGACTTACATATCTATGCCAGTTCATCTCCCATTCTTATTTCCTGGCGAGCACTCACAACATTGAAGAAAAACATTTTCACTCAAACGCCTGCTGTTGTATGCAAAATATATTTCGCACACTTTTGTTTACTTTCATGTTTGCCATCATATTGCGCATCTCATTCTATTGAATGTTCTATCTTGTTGTTATTTTACCCAAATGTTATATATATATATATGATCATATGAGCATACACACATGTGCTGTGTGCTGTGTGCTGTGTGCTGTGCGCTGTTTGGAGTGTGTGTGGGTGAGGGTGTGTGTGTGTGTGTGTGGATGCCACCATTTATCCATTAATTTGCACACATAAAGTTGCCACAACATACGCGCACTCACGGAACCGCAATTGAATCGGGCTACACACATGCCGAGAAAGTCATGCTGTCTCTGTTGTCTGCAGTGAGTAGATGGAATCGCTGAAAGGTAAACAATTTTAATTTATTTGCCCGATAATAAACCCATCACATATCAGTGGATGGGGCCAGCACATACGCACATAAGCACAGCCACAAAAGCGAAATTGCCCATTGAAATATACAAATACAAATCATATATATTAACGCGTTACGCCCTGTTAACAGATCCATGTTAGCTGAGTGGGTGTATGTGTGCGTGTGCGTATGCGTGTTTATGTAATAATAGCAAGCGGATTAAATCGCAATTCTTGTGCTGGAGTAGGGGTAAATATACATGTTTTGATATCTGGCAGAAAAGCGCTATTTAAGTTTCGCTGACATCAGCAAAAACCGGAACAACTAGTTTTCAAGACGACTTGTTAGAGATTTATGGCTGCCAGAATTTGCAGTCTATCATTGTTTGCAGTGTATGCCACATATATGCAGTTCTTTAAGACATCATTCAGTCTGTCGCATAAATTGGACGCACACAAAATGAATGCCAAGTGCAAACTTTCTGCTTGTCAACTCTGCAGTGGCTAATTAGCTTGAGACATCAAGTGCAGTGGCCAAGGCAGACAAAAGTAGCACAAAATGCAGCAAAGTCATCAAGCAGACTTAACATGATGTTCTACTAGACGTTTTTGCCAGCTGTCTTCTTCCCTGCTGATTGCAATTTTTAATTGTCGAGCCAAGTCGAGTGACAAATTAAGGCAACTCTTCGGAGGCGAGCAAGGAGCACATTTAATGACAACTGATATATTATTTAACGCTTACAACAGCTGAGAAACGCATACGAATTGTATATCCTAGAATGTTGAAATATGTATAACAGAATCGAAAACGAATGCCAGCTGCAGAAGCTGGACAGAGGAAGAAGAGCAGGAGCAGGAGCAGGAAGAGCTGCAGCATCAGCAGCAGCAGCGGCAGGAAGCGACGCACTTGAATGAAATATATCCGATTGTCATTTCAAGAAGTACAGCTCAGCGAATGTCCAGATCTAATATGCAAATGAAGCCGTCTCGCAATTTTATTTTGAGCTTCAACAAATAAAGCTTGCTGCCTTGTCTGGGCAGGCACACGCTGCATTTAATTAGACATTAACATGGAATGCTTTTAACGCTTTCCTGCGGTTAAGTGAAAGTTAAGCTTAAGAGCTTAAGCCGGAGCTAAGTTTAATGTACCAGCCACGACGAGGAGGAGTAGAGGAGTAGGAGTAGAAGGAGGAGGAGGAGGATTAGGAGAGCACAAGCACAACAACACGCCCAATTTGCATTTGCATTTTTGGGTAGTTTCTGAAATTGACTAGACTACAATAGTATTTTGTGGGCACGGCCAACGCCGACTTCCCAACTCCCCTATTTGCTTTCACCCTCGGTGTTGCAAGTGAAAAATTTATTGTTCCAAACGGATTCGTCGTGGTAAATTTCGATTACTGGTAATTGCCTATTGCCAGAGTGCCAGACAAAAGCGCAGTTTAATTGAATTAAGAGCGTTTTAGAGCTGAAAAGCTCCGCACTCCCTTTAATGATTAACGTTTTAAAGCGTATAGTGATTAATTATTTAACTTCGGTTAGGGGAACGCAACAGCAGACAATGAAATACAGAGAAAGTATTTATTTATTTAATAGTCAGTCACATCAGTCGACACAGAAAAGTTACAAGAACAAAACATTACAATTAATTAAATTAATACTCAAATTTTATATAATTATGCATTTAAATTAGATTGAAGAATCAAAATGCATGAAAGATTTGATGAACATACTGAGCTTGATTAAACAAAAGAATGGATGACAAACGTTCATCAAAATCCTTCAGATAGTATACAAATAGTGTATATATATGTATCTGTTAAGGGTTAATCCATGATTTTGAGGAAAGGGTATCCGACTGCCATTAAGAATTTAGATTGTCGATCAAGTCGCGATCTAAGACGGAAGCCGTCCAAGCGAGGTAGGAATTATTAATTTTTCAAACTTTTTACTTTTGTTCCTTTAATTATATTTTTATTTAATTAAAGTTTTTTAATTTTAATTTTAAACTTAAATTTAATTTTGTAACTTGTAATTATATTTTTGAATTTTAAATAATTTTACATATTTATTTTTGAATTTATTACTGGACTTAGTCCAGATTAAATAAATATTATAGATAAGTAAACAAATGATTATAATGGAGGTGAGGGTAGCTGCCTCTGCTCATACCTGGATAAGCTGATTGTTTTAAAGCTGCATTTCACTTTTAGTGTTCCATTATCAAATATCAGTCAACCTCTCTTTCTTTACTAACAAACTTTGCAAATCAAATGAACTTTGTGGAAAGAAAAATGTTGAATTGCCTCAATACTCAGCTAACTCTCGAAAAAAAAAAAAAAATGGAGTTGCGCAAGGAAAATATCTAAGAACACTTTTCTAACTTAAGATATTTAGAATTTGTGCGGAGGTTGGTATGAATGTGAGATTTCCAAGTAATGGGCAATCAAAGTGGAGGCAACTAAAACTTTCCAAATTGTTGGCGCTTCTCTTGTGCTCTTTGTTGACTCTGATGCCGAATGAGTTTTGTTTTTCCAGCACACAACTCAGTGAGCTCTGATTGAAATAGTTATTTTTGAAATAAGTAAAAATTACACTTCAGACAACTAATCTCTCATAGAAAAAAAGTTTATGTGAGTTTATCATTAGTATTGCAGTTATTATTTATATAAATGAAGACAAACAATGGGCGATATGCATAGAGTTCTACGAGGCGATCCAAATCAGCAACGAATAGCGTTACATGATTCATCGGAGTGTTTCCGACAATCTGATTAATGTTGAGACTGTCGGACTGTCGGACTGTCGGACTGTCGGAAGAACTGACGCGCAATGTTCCCTCCGAATGTAGTTATGGACTTTTTGATCTCGAATATATTCAAGTTTGTCAGTTCACAAAACAGAAGATTAACTGGGAAAAATGGGTTCGTCTTTGTTTGTGTTCGAAGCGATATTGGAGTTGTCACGCGATGCTCTCGAGACACATTTTCGTGGAATTGTGAAGTAGCAGTAGTTAAGCTCTTTTGTTTGCTTATACTTTAAATGTTTTCCATAATTTGATTATTATTAAAAAATACACATTTAAAAATTTGCAAATGGAGTCGAATGATTGGATAAAATATCAAAAAGATAGTTATGAAATGTGAGATGGTAAAAATTATGTGTTTAAATCTTGCTTGTGCTCCAAGTCAGTTCTCATAAATTATAGTACAGAATCAACATCTAAAATTTAATAAGTAAGAAATGTGCTAGTAACAGAATAATATAAACGTTTTTTCCTTAATATGAGTCTTCTGTATAGGTGTATGTCACTCTGACATAGGTGTATATCAGCAGCTGACCTTTTGAGTGTGCTTAGGCGAATATATGCTGGGCTTTCCGATCGAAAAATTCCCCAAATTGTGCAAACTAACAAGCCAGACAAACCCCAAAACCTTATATAACCTAAGCGGGTATGTATATAGATTTGTACTTGCACTTAAATATTTATTGTCTTCTTCCTTACTGGATAATCAGAATTGATCACCTGAGCATTGCCTGCGTTTATTTGGGTTTCAATTTACAACTCCAAAGACAACTGATCGCCGAGCTCATTTACAAGGACACTGCGCAGCAAGTCGCATTCAATTTGGCAACAATCAGCTAAAGTTTTGTGCGCTGGACAATAAAGTGAGCGCAAAAGTCTTCGCAGCCCGAAAATAGGCAACGAAAGTTGCGGCGACAACTGCAGACATTTTTGGGTGGCAAGCCAACTGCAGGCGAACAACACTGCAACGCGCAAACATAAAAAGCAAAAGTTGACAAAACTGACAACGAATTCCACAAGTAAAAGGTGTTGCTAATCCCAAAGAAGCAGGAGACGAAGCAGGGGACGAAGCAGTTGGGCCATTGTTTTGTAATGGAAAAACATTGTTTAGCATGCCACATAGACGGAAACGACGCTGGCGATGACGAGGGGCAGATGGTGCAGATGGTGCAGCTGGTTGAAGATGTTTCATGTGGCTCGCTTCCCTCTGGAATATTATGCATAATGGTTTTTGGTCTATTGACATTTATGGCATTGCACTACTTGTGCGCTACTGGCAACGTTATGCTGCTGTTATGGCGCTGAGTGCGGCTTGTGTGTGCCCAAGTTTATCGTGGGCAAAGTTAAAGTAGAGTTGCTTGTTGTGGCTACTTAGGTGAGAAATATTAAGTGTGCAGCGAAAGTTAAAAGCCATGCAATTGAGATGAATACTGAGAATACAGGATATATATTGCATTGCACTTTCACGAGAAGTACAACTACGGGATAAACATGTAGCTGAACTTCTATCGGGTGATATCCCATCACTGAGTACAGCCGAGGGGCGAAATTAAAGCTGAACACATTTTTAAGCAAAGCTTCCAAGTTCACCAGGCAGAAAAAGGGAATGGCCGTCATTAGATGAAATCCAATTCACAATAAAACAAATATCAAAAAATAACATTGAAAAAACTATTTTCAATCAAAAACCGATTTGAATAGTGATTGAATGTAAGATGCTCGGAATACAGTTTGCTGTTGCGTAATGTAATTTTAAGCGCTAGCTCAGATAATCAATCTAATAGTAAATCAAGTATTTAACCCAAATGTGTCGTACAACCAATCACGAAATTTAGTGGCAGCCATTTTAGATGCCAATTACGCTTGAGCCACATAAATCGCGTACATAACATTTAACAGCTTAATGCTTAACGCACAGCAACATAAATAAACCGGCCAACAACAACAGCAATAGCAATTTATTTGTAATGATGACATATTTGTACATAGGACACATATACATGCATGCATACCTACATATGTGCATACATACATACGTCTGCATACGAGTGCAGCTGCTAACTGAAATCGTTTGGCAAAGTGCATTGCACTATCATTAAATATTTATTCAATTTAAATTTGCCAATTAACTTGGGGACAGAGCAGAGCACAGAATTCTGTTCCCACATTGTAAATATGAACATTTTTTAGAAGTAAACTAAATGCTGACAACTTTTGTGGCGAGTCTCCCTTTGCCATGCAATTTGTGGGTAGAGGAGTCGTTCGTTTGGTGGCATAAAAAGCATTTTGAATAATAAATGCGTAATTCGTAGATACAAAAGCGCGTGCCATAAATATTCTATGATAAATTATAGAAAAGCTATTAGGCCAAACAAACGATGGTACACCCGAGTCCAGACTGTACTGAACTCCCGACTCCTGCGTCATGTGTCCTGTGTACTGTGTACTGTGTCCTGCGAGCTGGCTCGTTGCCATTACCATTACCACCCACAATTTAATGGCATAACTGCGTTTGACATTTTTCAAATGAGGTTACGTCGAGCCAAAACAGTTAGGCATGTGTCTATGTGTGTGTGTTTGTGTGGAGGGAGATGTGTGTCTTTCAGTGTGCTTATTTATGTAAATTTCGGTCAATTACTTTGAAAATATTTACGGTAAATAGAGCATTTTAAATATTAAATAGATAAATAGTGCTGGGCATGCTTGCGTGAGATCCTGCACTCCACTTCACTTACAGACAGCTTCGGGTTGAAATTGGAGACAGACATCGCATTGGCCTCAAGCTGTGCACGTAGTTTGAAAAGAACTGCAACCTACAAGTTACAACTTTGCATTTAACACAAATGTAAATACGAAACCGGAAACGGAAGCATCAGCACTCAGTACAATGCCATTGAATGCCATTTGGTGAACAGCGAGAGCAAGCAAGAAATAAAAGAGCACCAAGAAACTCGATGTATTTTTACTCTTGCAAAAAAATAAGGTGGTTGACTAGCGAATGCTGAATGTGATATGCATTAATACATAAGTCATAGAAATACATATGTCATATGTCATAGCGTTTCGCAGAGGGACTACACCCGCCACTGTCTATATTAGAATTTATCATAAACGTAGAGTTTTCCAAAACCATCTTATTTACTTGATCTGTCTATCTATCAATCTATCTATTATTCTTCTGTCCCGCAACACTTACGACAATCTTGGTACGTAAATATTTTAGATTTCATTAAATAATAAACGATATTATTACGCCATACTTAATTTCATAATATGCTGAATTCACACTGGAAGAAGAAATAAACTTATGAATTAAGAGCTCCAAAACAAAAAATGCTGGAGGTCAAAGAAAATTACTTAATTCTGGCAGAATTTTTATAATTTTTTATTTAGTTAGAGTTGGTGCATATTCAAATTTATATAAAAATAAAAAAAAAAATAAAATATATATATATATATTAATTATAAGACAAATACATAAGTATACTTTTCACACATATCTTCCAATTATTATCAATTCCATATGTGTGTTAAATGCTTAAATGAAATCAGAATCACCCTACTTCGACTTGGACCCTAAGTTTTATGAAAAATATTTCAGCAAATTAAGGAATTCATTTTTAAATATGTGAACATATTAACAGTACACAAGTAATATCTTACTGAAATTAAACATTTTGTATACCAAATAAATCAAATTATTATTTTTTTTTTATGGGTGTATATACTGAATCACACAGTAATTATACCCTTGTGCTATAGTGTGCTTCTTGTCAAATTGCATGTGTGGGGCTGAGTTAGTCTATTGCTCACCAGTCAAATTAAATATTCTTGTCAAATGCAGTAGTCAGTGAGTCAGTTGCAAATGTTGCCTTAAAAATTGCAAATATTTGCACCGCATTTCATAGATTTTAGGCTTTTAAATAATAAAATACAATGCCACTACAGCAACAGTAGCAGCAGCAGCGGCAGCAGCAGCAGCAGCCAGAACAAATAAAACCTAAAAACTAAAAGAGATATACTAAACTAAAGTAGAGAGTGCAAGCAGGATGAGGACGGAGGAGGAGGATGTTGATGTGGATGTGGAGGAGAATGTCGGCTCCTATTTCGACAGCTTCCCGTGCAAAGTGTCTTTTTTGGTCGCAAAGTGCTCTTCAGCTAGGTACTGTATGTCTGTATATGTGTACATGTATGTGAGTGTATGTGCCTATGAGATGGGTGCTCTATAAAACATTTGCTTTTGAAGTACGTACTTAAATTGCATTCAAGCTGAGCAGCAGTCGTCGTCGTCGTCAAGTAATTTAAGTACAACGTACAAGATCTATACAACTGTTCTACGGCCTTCTGTCGCTGGTGAGTTGAGTTGAGTTGTTAAATAAGTTGGCACGACGTGTGAATGAGTTTTTAAATATGTGTCGAATTCATGCTGAAAGCCTGAGTGGAGCAGCTTCAGATTATATGAGCCGAGACAAATGTTGGCAAATTCACAAGCTTGCCTGGGAAGCTGTGTGTCCCGAGCTCGATGTAGACAAGCAATGGGCCATTTAATGTAAACAATTATGAACAAATTACAGTAACACAAGTCAATTTTAATTCAAATTTGAAGTACGCTGTAGGTAGAATAAAATGAATTTTAATAAATAGAATTCATATGTTATTTGTGCTATGAGAGCAAGTCTTACCATCCTGTATTGCCTAACTATTATATTGCTCTTCGACAAAACTACCTATCAAGATCTTTCAATTCTGATTGACTTCCAACGTCCATTAGCTTTATTGCGTAGATGGCCTATAAATTTTATGCGGGATATATTTCTATGGCTCACGTTAAAATGACATTAACATAATACAATGAAATAAGCTCGCCATGTGGCTCTTTTTGATAAACGGCATTAGATATTTTCGATAGGCCCAAATAAAAGCAATTAGTATAGCCAGCCACGCCTCGCCTCGCCTCGCCTTGCCTTTTCCTTGCCCCACCTCGTGCCGCAGGGGATTCTCTTGGCTGCATTAAGTTCCACATTGAACAATAAAAACTAATATTGCCACTAAAGCAAGAAAGGGCAAGTTGATTTAATTAAATAAGCTATGGAGAAATATATAAAACTAAATGTCTTGTTCATTAAAATTAACCAAGCAAGAAAAAAGATAAAAAGGAATACACAAATAGGGATCGCAGTTGGAAAACCCTTTGGCCAATATATTAAATAAATGAGGTCTTGTAGGGATGCTGCTAATATGTGAATACTGCCAAACGTACAGGCCAAGCCCCAATTAGCCTCGGCTCAAAGCGAAACACAATAAAAAACATTTCTGCTGCCTACGGAGCAAGGACTTCAACAATTTTGCGCATTACTTCCGCTAAATTAATGCCGATTGTGGTGGACGGCGTCAGAGCGTCGCCAACTTGACTGGACCTCTACCCAAATCATATTTGCCTGGCCATTAACTATGGGAAAGTTTTGAAAAATAATCAACAGAAATTTAGGACGTTGAATGCAAAGATGTAATGATATGCATTTTCTCAAACAATAAGGGAAATTTTGTAATTCATTCATTAAATAGTTTAAAGTAAAATTAGGCCATTGGAAGATAACATAAAATTATCAAATTATTGCATTGATTCAATAATATTAATTGTAAGAGCAGCTGTAAGTTTAATGTTATCATTTGATACTTTGATAGTTATTCATGGATTATGCATGATTTTTTTTTAATATTATGACTCGAGTCTTAATTTCCAATTTAAAAGTTTTACCTCTATGATTTGATTACATCACAAGCTTTAGTTTTTAAATTAGATCACACAATTTGTGCCTTAGTTTCATAAACTTGGATTAAGCTATGTATTCTTTACATATTGAAAGATTTTGAGCAGCACAATTATGAAATGTTCCCACAGTTCGATAAACGACCACTGTGCATTTTACTTAAATTTCTTTTCGCCATAAGTATTATGATTGTCTCTTATGATATTTTCGTTTTGATTTTTCATTATAAGCTTCTACAGGGTATATTAATTCTTGGTTCAGTTGGTAGCACATCGAAACAAACTTCTATCAGTAGCAGAGTTGATACAGCCATTTAGGTCTGTTCGTCTGTCAGATTGTCCGTCTTGTCGTTGAGGAACTAGTTGCTCTGTTTCTTGACGCAGATTTTAAATATGTTTTAAATTTATAATGGTTCATGCTAGGGTATGTTATTTTCGGAGTGCCAACAAATTCTGTTCTTTCTTGATTTTTACTATATTTCGATTGCGACGGCAATGCGGACTGTCCTGTTGCGTGTCCCTTGGCCAAAGTGTTGTCGAATTAAAATTCATGGCAGCGCGTTAAACTGGCTCTGAAAAACGCGCCCAAAACTGTGAGGGGACTGGCCCAGACCCGCACCTATACCCAGACCCACAGCCTGACGCCAACTCGGATCTGTTTGCAAATCCAACTCCCACAACTGGGCGTCTCTTACAGTGCTGTCCAGATCGGCATCCACATAATTTCTGTTATTTATAGTCGACTATAAAAAACGAGGTCAGCGCGTCGCAGTCGACATGTCGACAATGCCTGGCAGCAACTCTTGCCTTAATTAAAGTCGTTAAATCGCACCGTGAGGTGAGCTTCGCCTTTGTAAATGTGTGTGTTTTACATATACATATGTATGTGTGCGACTGTAAAATCAAATTAATGTAGTGCAAGGCAGGTAATGAGAAGATCATGGATTTAAATGGCTGACTTGGACCACAAAAAATAGTCAAACAAAGCAGCTTGCAGGAAGTCATCAAAAGGCTGGAGGTTGACTGAGGGGTATCCTTAGCAGTACTTCAAGTAAGCAACTCTTGTTCGCAATCTTCCCGTTTTTTGGCTTACGGCTGCTTTTAATGGGCTTTAAGTGCTACGGCAGGCAGAATTGTTGGCCAACCTAATCGGCTCATAAACAATTACTTAACATTATAACACAATTTTCAACTTAATTGTGCACAATTGCAAAAAGTTCAAAGGTTAAGTGACTGCAACACTGAAAGCAACACCAGAAACATAAAGAGAGAGAGAAAGAGAATGTGAATGAAAAAGTGAGAGACTGAGTGCGTAAGGGAGAAAGACAGAGACTGAAACTGAGACTGAGACTGAGACTGAGACTGAGCCTTAACATAACGAGAGTGGAGTTCAAATAATATCAATTAACTGCAAGTTACGTGCTTCGGCTAATTATCTCGCTTAATAAAGCGCCTAATGAGTGGAAGCAGCTGCCAACGCCCAGCTGCCAAAATACAACAACAGCAGCGAAGGCAGCAAAAGACAAAGATATACATATTTCTCTCACTCTCTCTCTCTCTCTCTCTCTCTCTCGCTATCTCATTCTCAATATTTCTCTCTTTTACAAGTTAAATTCCGCTATGGTCTTTCATAGCCGATGTTTTTATTCTTTGCCCATCTTTCTTTTTCTCGTTTTTGCCATATACTTTTTTGGCCTATCCGCAAAAATAATTAAGTTTAAATCGCTTGACGGCTTATGAAATTTAATTGTTATGTCATCACCAACTTCGCTGGCTATAAAAAGGAGTTGGAGGCATGGCACCGCAGCTTTAGGTTGTCCGCCTGCGAATTATGCTTTTGCCTAAGTACATTCGAGTTTTCTGGTTGGAATGAATTTCAACATGCTAAACTAAACAAGTTCTTACACATTTTAAGCAAGAAATAATATTATGTGTGACTGCACATAACGTTCAGTGGATAAAGGCCAAGGTTTATTTGTAGCATGTGTGCGCATTCATGTGAGTCTCAGCGTGTGTGTGTGTGTGTGTGTGTGTCTGTGTCTGTGTATGTGTATGTATGTGTGACGTATGAGCTCATTAAGAAAATTCGTGCGGTGGCTTTGGCCACTATTTCTACGCTACGGAGGATGAAAATCCCAGTGCTGTAGGCACTTATTAGAAAAGGGTTTGCTTTCATTTAAAAACTTATAAGCTAAGACTAAGATAGACTTGGCGTAACGGCTCGTTTCAAATTATTAATTTGTAAAATGCAATATTTAAATATGTCTTCCATTTTTGGTACTGCCTGGGTCGTTGGGTTAATAGTTGGCATGTGATTTGAAATTGTGCAACTCAGCTCAGCTGAAGCTCATATCTGGTGTTTATTAGACAAATTATTGTGTGACTATAAAGTAATTGCCTGTAGTTAATCTTAAGTCTTTTCCCTTTTCAGATTTATTGTATGTATTGTATGTGAAATATTGTATGTGAAATATATAGTATGATATAACTGTTAGCTTTTCTTTTGCTAGTAAACTGCCAGAGCTTGGGAGACCCCCTTTTCGGTTAATTAGCCCGCCCATGATCAGCTCTTTAGCAGTACTTGCATGAATTCAAAGTGTTGCGATGGCCAAACAAAACGCAAGTGGGCTTTGCATAGTTATGCGCAAAATACATAGTTATACACCCGTATACATACACATATATATGTACGTATGTAGGTGTGTACATACGTGGGGCATATAAATATTTGTTGTGCACATACACAGCGGCAAAGAGGAACATATTTGCTGCAGGTAAAGTGCTGGTCAAATATTTAATAATTTTATCAAAAATGAATCATTATGCGTAGTTAAGCACACAAGCTTGCCAAAATAAATATTGGGCATTAGCTGACTAACGAAGAAAGCGCTTTTGGTTGATTTAACTCATTGCATTTAAGAGAAGTTTAAAAACAGTAAGTAATTTTATTCCAAAATAAATATTAATATTAATAATTCATTCAAAATTCAATGCATGTAAGTATTTTTTCTAAGTATTTTTAAGCACAGTACCACAAGTAATATCTACCCACATCACTTCACCACAGGCATAGCCACAACTCCAGGATGAATCCTGGAAACATTGAAAATTACGTTTTTCTTCAAGGTGATATGAAGGTGTCTGGCTCCAAATGCACCCACTGACTGAGGTAGGATTGCTTAAACAATTCACACTCAAGGCGAATTTGGACCTGTAAAAGTCTAGGTAAACCACATGTTACATATTTTTCTTTGGCAATCAACCGCCATGGGCGCATTTTAATGGCACTCAAGCGGATGTGGTGCAGCTCGTGTCCTTGCAACCCAAACACAGGACGCAAAGCGAATGTTGCAAACCACAAATGTACGCAAAATGTAAAAGAATCAAAATAAAACCCCTGAAACCCAACCACAACATCAGCAAGTTGTTAAAGAAAACAAAAACAGTGCACAACAACTGCAAAAATTTCAGGCTGCATCAGAAAACAACAAACACCCAAACAAAACACGCAGCTAAAACTACAACACACACTCAACAACAACAGCACAAACACCAACAACAACATGCATCCACACAATGACATCTTCTCAGCATTGAAGTATATAAGCCGCAGGCTATTTGCCATTTCACTCTCCAACGTTGCACGCCCCAAACAAACTACAAAATAACGACGAATCTTAGTTGGCCAAACAAACGCCCTGCTCTGGCAATGGGCTTGTGCTCGGGCCCCACGTGTATCACCTGTCCTGTGTGTAATTCTCAGTCCCAAAAGGGAAATGGGGTTAAGGCTTGGCATTAGGCGTCACCAACGAAAAGTTGCCTCGAAATGTGTTAAAATATTAACAAAAATAATAATAATTAAAATGACTTCAGAATGCTGGAAATTGGCTTGAATTAATAATGCTGATGGAAAAAATTATATTTAAAGGGATAACTAAATTGGTAACCCATAAAATCTCATTCAATTAA
Source organism: Drosophila setosimentum (assembly GCA_035043505.1). Classification (NCBI taxonomy): domain Eukaryota; kingdom Metazoa; phylum Arthropoda; class Insecta; order Diptera; family Drosophilidae; genus Drosophila; species Drosophila setosimentum. The sequence goes on along the minus strand of JAWNMY010000015.1, from coordinate 997,949 downwards.
AGGGCGCAGAATAAAAATATCAAATTCAAAAATTCTATTTACGCACAAATGCACATATTTTGGCAAATTTTGCGTCCGGCTGTGTCTCATTTAGTATGATTTCACTCTATCTATCTATCTATCTATCTATCCATTTTCTTTTATGGTCCAGCATTCTGTACATTCAAAATGCGTAATGTATGTTGCGAATTTTACCAATTTATCTAAGTTTGGAGTGCTAAAAAAAGCTGTGGGTCGTTATAACTGAAGATAAAATAGGAAATCGCTGCAGAAAAGGTAACCCAATCCCTGTAGATAGCCATAAGGCCGTATTTGGGAGAGGATCCAACAATTTGTATCAGAATTTAAAAAAAAAATTCGTCTGCATTACGTTCCTCATTATTTGCTAATCCTACAAAGCCTTATACGGCCTTAAAGAAATTTGCAAGGTTTGTGTCCTGACTAAAACTGACGCTCTGAGATAGATGACAGTTAATTCCAGGGGTACAAGAGGAGCTGGATCGCTTCCGAAGTTATTTTCCCTGTGAGTAGCGAAGCAAGTTCGACGTCAGTAAGTCCAAGCGTGCCCAAGTTTTTCGTCGTAATCCACTTGGATTATAGGCACCAGCGGAAAAATTTTAATCATTTGCTTCGGCTCAAATGGATTTTTAAATCTCTGCTCACGAGGGTCGACGGTTTTATTAAATTTTGGCAGGTGGCAAAAGATTTCTTGGTTTATTGTCTTACGTGCCTGTCGCAAGATAGACAATTAAAAGTGTATCAAAATTTTTTAGTTACGATACGATCAGAATTTTCTGACTCTAGCTTACAAATTTTATGAGATATGAGCATTTCAGATTTCTAGTTGCGAAATTTCTGTGGGCGACAGATGTGGGCATGATTTGGAGTTTGGTAACTCTATCTTTAAAATTGGGCGTGACCGGCTTTGGTCACGCCCAATAACCGATTGTCGGTTATTTGTTATCGGTTCTTAAGAGATGCTACCAGTAATATACTTACCAAGTCTGATGGATTTAACTGAAAAACTGTTGGATATAAAGATATCATGCAGAAAATATTATTGCCCCGGCGACATATATTTAAAATTTAAAAACAAAAAAGATTTCATTTATTTATTTTTTTCTTTTCAGCATTATATCATACTCATTTTAAATATATATATATATATATATGTGATTTTTATTTGCAGTACTGTACATTATTATTTTCGATTGCAAGTTCTATCTTTTTATACCCTGAACCCATTAAAAGTGGGTAAAAAGGGTATAATGGTTTTGTGAAAATGTATGTAACAGGCAGAAGGAAGCATCTCCGACACCACAAAGTATATATATTCTTGATCAGGATCAATAGTCGAGTCGATATAGCCATGTCCGTCTGTCCGTCCGTCCGTCCGTCCGTCTGTATGAACACGCAGATCTCAGAAACGGTAAGAGCTAGAGACTTCAAATTAGGAATATAGGTTCTCGTATACAGGCGCAGCTCAAGTTTGCGTTATTTTATCGATAACTGCCTTCGTTTATCGAATATCGATTCACTTAATTTTCGATAGCAATAAATGCCACAATTTTAAATTTATTCTAATTAATACATAACATGCATATGTATACTATTGATCAACAGCCCAAATTTCGTCAAGATTGGATAAGAAACATACAAGTTATAGTCGAAAATATATTATTATTGATCTCATTTCTATCAGCAGCCGCAAGCATTTTCTGTGTGCATAAATATGCGAGCGCAAGTGTGAGAAAGAGATGGCATGATAATCGACTTTTAGTGCAAATCTTTTTAAAGAGGAATTTGCTAATAATAATAAAATATATTTAATAACTGGGTTCAGGGTATATCGTAGTCGAGTTGACTCGACTACAGCACTCTTACTTGTTTAATGTTGCCTAGATGGTGAACTAAATTGAATGCGCCTTCTGTCAATAGATGTTCACAAATTTCATTCATTTGCAATAATAATTCAGAAATGGCTCGTCTGAATGCAAATTGCATTGGTTGGCCCCTAAAGGAGACTCGTATATGAAACACAGAGTAGGAATCAGAATCAGAAACAGAAACAACAAAATCCATTCTGATTTGATGATGACGCAGTGCGTATGCCTCTCTGTCTATCAGTACGTCATGTGTATGACAGAGTCGCGTTTAAATAAAATGTACAGCCTGCAAACATTTAAGAAACGCATCAGCAGCCGCCATCCGTCAGCCTCAGGATGTGGACGACAGTTTGGGCCTGTTCAGGCCAGTAAATGACAGCGTTGATGGACAGTTTTGTGCAATTGCATTGCATATGGTTAGGCGACGTGCCAATGACAGCCGCAGAGACAACAACAAATGACTGAGAGACGCTAGAGACGCCAGATTAACAGGGATGAACCAGATGAATGCAGATAGCGCGAATGCGCATAAAACTCCCTACATAATGATATGCAAATGCACCGCCCCAAAACTTTGCTACAATTAACTGCTAAACTCACTGGACGATAGCGTCAACTTGCATTTGTCAATTAACCCTCTGAGTGCACACGGTACCAAAAGTTACTCGCTGCGATCATAATAATACAATATATAAAATTAACTTGAATTAGCCAAGTCCCGTTAAAAAATAAAAAATACATTTTGATACCTATTAACTTATAAGAATTATAAATGAACAACCTAGTTGAAAATGCAGCTTTAGGTTTAGATTAACAATATCTAAAGTCAAATAAATTCTGCTGGATATTTTTGAGACCTTAAAATGCACTTTCGTAGTCACTTATTGAAGGTCCTTGGAATTTTTCAGACAATTTTGTTCAATAATTCAATTGAATAGCATCTAATTAAAAGCATTTCAGTTGTATTGCAAGTAATTTATAATTTTTATTTTCGAAACTATGAACAACATTAAGCAACGAGTTAGTCATTTTCAATAAAAATATAAATATAAACCATATTTTTTTTGGTTGATTTCCAAACGGTATTCTTTCTTAACTAAACAGACGAATAAGCTTAGACTAATATATATGTTTGATAAATCTCAGATCGCATGGGGTTAATTGGAGAAGCGCTGAGAATCAGCACAGCGGCAAAACCGCGAAATATCTAGCCAATTTAGTGTTATTGCAGGCACATAACTCCAGAGATTGTCCTGGACGCCGTCGTCCTTAAACAAAAGGCAATAGCAACGGCAACGGCAATGGTAACGGCCGCACAATTAGCCCTCGGAAACAGCTCGACAACTAGGGAACTGGTAGCTGGTAGATGGTAACTGGTTACTGAGGAGCCACAAATGCCACATAATATTGTCGACGCACTGGCGAAACGGAAATGTAACTGGGAATTATTTAATTTGCAAACTACAATGCTGAAACGTCGTCGGCATTGCTACGGCTTTGTTTTATGTCATTGTTTGAAGTGGCTCCTCCGGCGCAATTGTTGCAATTGTCTCTGCAACATAATTGTTATGATAACTACAGCATTGCGAAATGGCTTTCAGCTCTCCCTCTCCCTCTCCCTCTCCCTCTCTATCTCCGAGCAGTCACTTAAGTAAATGTCAGCCATATGAATTCGACTTGCGGTTCAGAGGGTTGCAGACATCTCAAAGGCCGTAAATTGAACCCGTGTCTACCCCGAAACCTCTGAGTGCCTGTCTACCTGACGCATTTATCAGATGCAGACTGCTCCACGAATATGTGAATGAAAAAAACAATGCCATTGCGAAAATAACAAACTTCTCGAGATCTACCTTTTACATTGTCGGCCACGCAAAAACCAGCAATGTCGTGGCTGCTGTTGTCGCCTGACAGTTTCGAAAGCCACACTGACAAGATAATGAAACTCTACCAGGGCATTGATAGACAGCGATGCCAAAAACCTATAGAGAGGAGCGCCGTTAAATCCAAACCAAAATCCACACCTATTGAACAAAGAGGTTAAGCGAGAGTGTGCAATGAAGCAAAAAACTTGTATGAACTTTTACAAATATTCAGGTTATAATAATAATAATAATAATAATAATTTCATAATTAACTTTGATCAAATTAAAACGTCTAACGTTATTGAACAAATAATGATAATTCCAATGACATTAATCTATGAATGTGTCAAAAACAGGGAAAATTTGGCAATAACACAACAAACAATTTTAATCGCTGCAAGATATTTGACCAGTTACAGCGTATCTGTTCTTCCAACTAGAACTGATCAATACATGTGTGCCTGTATTTAAGAAACATATAATGCTAGCATCAACTTGAATGCTCCTTACTCAGGCGCTTTATAACTATAATGCTGTAATGACTGACAGCTTCACTTACATTGGAATTCTAAGCTCTCATTTGCACATTATAAAGGATACGCATAGTCAACCTTATAGGGACCATCTCCCTCTCTCTCCCTCTCTCTCTCTCTCTCTCTCTCTCTCTCTCTCTTCTCTCTCTCTCTCTCTGCGTGCTTCGCAGATGGCTTTACTGGCACTCAATGGGCAGCTGCTTTGCATAATTATTGACTTGGCAAATAAAACACAAGGCCATTGGCTATGCAATTGACTGGAGGCGATATTAAAAGCCATTTGCCATAAAACTGACATGCTAATTAATGTTAAAGGAAATTGTAATTGGCAAGAGCAGAGTTCCCAGCAGAATGTGCTGGGAAACACGAAACACGCACTAACTTTCCACTGGATATGATTACAACTTTTGGTCACAAATTAAACAAAAGCAGCACACTACAAACACTTACTGGCGGGTGTACATGTATATATCTTGTGTATATTTAAGTATGTGGGAAAGTTTGCTGCAAAGTTTTGTGCTCTGTAGATAGTTTATAATTTAGGGCTTACAGCGACGTCGACGTTGACGGCGGCGCCGTGTTAAGCACACAAATCATTATAGCCATGATTGCGAGAATCGCAGTTTGCGCTTGCTTTTTAAAAAGGGCCCAAAACGAAACAAAACAAAACCAAACCCGGAAAAACAGACGACGTAAAACGATTCTATCGGTGGAAAGGGTGAAGGCGGACTCGGAATAGAGAGAGGGAGGGCCACCAACTCAAATCCTTTTTAGCGCAATAAATTAAGTTCATTTCCGTGCCAGACGAAACACGACAGAGCAGCTAACGTATGTACGTGGTTTCCACACGCGGAACAAAGTACGCAACAGAATGGGGCAGGCTAAAGTGGAGACAATGTGAGCTAAATTCATAACAATGAGTGGAGAAGTAAGACTAGGCTAACTGAAGTTCATGCAACACTACGAGACATTGGTCAGACTACACTTCAGTGCCACTTCAGCAAGGTTCGTCTAAACTGCACATATTCAAACTCGATATAATTACCGGCATCTAGAAACAAGAAATATCAGTCTTTTGAATAGTGTCTTTCTATGTGATACTTAAATGTTTATCCAGACAACAGCAGACATCAAATTATATAACATTCCCATCGATATAAAATTTGTGTAAAACCAATTCAGGCATTTCTAAATATGTTTGTATTGTCGAATATACTCCAAGTTGCCTCAATAAGGAAAATCTAATCGGCTAATGATGCTGAGCAATAAGATATGTACTTACAGACAGTACAAAGGAGAACAGAAAGATAACCGCCATAAAGAGAGATTGCAAAAATAGCTAAGTCTGTGGGGAAAATTGATGAATGAGTGAAAGTCCCGAACATGTTTCCAGTCACGGATTTAAGATATTTAAGCTTAGGCTTCAAGAGTGGATAAAATATAAGACATTAGCCAATTTAGATAATTTAATCACATCCAAACGTTTCTCTTTAGAAACCTCATCTTTACCAAATGTAGTAGACCTAATAATTTAATTAGCGTTCAGCATCGAATTTTAGTATCAAAGAAAAGACTCCACTCAGATCCCAATTGGATGGGCAGCAAAACGTATTTCAAATTACAGTAAAAAAAAAAAAAATTGTGAATGTTAAGAACCACTTTTGAGCACAACAACTGAATTAAATTAATTTCCTAACATTGTTGTTGACAGCAGCAGCAAATAAGTTGTAAATGTTAAGTGCAGTTTGGGCGGCAGCAGCCTGCGTTAACAGCGCTCCTCATCGACAAAGGGCGCTGGCTGATCGGCCTGCTGCTGCAGCTAATGAGAAGTTGGGTTTCAGAACTGTAGCTAATCAATCGTGTATATCAATTTTTATATCATTGTTGAAAGACTAAGCCGTGGCGTCCAGTCTAAATAAAATCAAATAAATTAAAAACTGTTGTAGAGAAATTAGCTTTGTGTTTTTAATAACAAATAAAGCTATCAAAAAGCTGATAGCGCAAACAATTGTCAACAATTCATTTTACGCTAATTATAATTAATCATTAAGTTGCAATGGTAACAATATATTCAATTTTAATTAAAATTATACTTAACTCTTTTGTGACTAAATTAATAAATAATAAATATAAAAAATATATAGAAAATGGAATTTTTAATCAACTACAGAAGTTCGATTGTACGCTTATAATAACTTATAGGAATAGTGCAAATTTCAATGTTAAATGTTATCTTAAATCACAAGTCGAAATTGATCTATGCTGTACGTTTGTTTCATACATTTTATCTAAAATTTTCGTAATTAAACATTAAATAAATAAAACAAGTTAGAGTGCTGTAGTCGAGTGAACTCGCCTACGAACCCAGTTATTAAATAAATTCTATTATTATTGGCTAATTCCCCTTTAAAAAGATTTGCACTAAAATGTGAGCAACTCTGCAAGCGCCCTCTGCCGACAAACACACGCAGAATACACACAAAAACATATTTATCATGCCATCTCTTTCTCACACATCCGCTCGTATATTTATGCACACAGAAAATGTTTGCGGCTGCTGATGGAAATGAGATTAATATGAGTATATATTTCCACTATAACTTGGGAGTTTCTAATTTAGGCAGTTGACCAATAATATACATTAGCATACTATGTATTAATTAGAAGAATCTGCCTTTAAAATCTGGCATTTTTTGCTATTAGAATTATAAATGTATCGTTAATCAAGAAAAGGAGGCACTTATTGATGAAAAAAAAAGTAAACTTGATCTGCGCCGGGTATACGGGATCCTATGTTCCAAATTTAAAGTCTCTAGCTCTTACAGTCTCTAAAATCTGCGTGTTCATACAGACAGACGGACAGACGGACATGGCTATATCGTCTCGGCTGTTGACCCTGATCAAGATAATATATACTTTATGGGGTCAGACATGCTTCCTTCTGCCTGTTACATACATTTGCACAAAACCATTATACTTTTTTACCCATTTTTAATGGGTTCAGGGTATAAATAAAAAAAATCGAATCTTATTCGAACTGTACATTTACGCTTTTCATAAATTTTATCTTTAATTTTTGTAATTTCAACTGTTAATAGAAGAGCTCAAATGCACTATTTGTATCTGTAAAAAGTGGTCATAGAGGCAATTTACATTTACAATTTTGAGTAGCCTTACTTACTAACTACCTAAGCACTTGTTAATTTGTAAACTCTGGAAGCAAATGTTGAGTTATTTTCCTGCGGTTTTATCGCAATTCGTATTCCACTTCCTAATGCTTCATCAAAAATCTCCATCGATATTTTCAATGGCGTTTGAAAATATGTTACGAAATGTTGCCACAAAAAGCACTTGTGTGCACGCATTGGTACTTAGGGAATTTTCAATATTGACTACTGACAAAAATGTTTGATATGTTGCAAAGCTGTCAATTGCTGCACGTTGTTGTTATCGGCATCGTTTGGCAACTCTGGGACGATTCTCCTACAACAGAAGTTGCCCAAATGAGCCAAAACACAACGGCACCCAAAATCGACTCTGAATTTATATGCCTACAAAGTGCACGTTATCGTTGCGGCACGTAAACCGTGTGGAGCTTAAATGTGTTGAGGAAGTGGGCGTGGCTGTGTTCAGGTATGCTGCCATCACAAATCTGAAATTGAGCATGGAATTTGGGTATTTTGCTGGCTCTGTTTGTTCCAGGCTGCAGGCTGTGTATGTTGGTGTGTGCGTGTCGCATTCATAATATGCAAATATGTGTGAAGGCATTTCCGTCTTGATCTATCTGCTGTGCTGTTGTTTCTCTGGCTGTGTATGATGTACGTGTGCGTCAAAGTCTACCTCATGCCTTCGACAAATATTACGCATTCGACATGTTTCATCTCGGTTGCAGACCCGAAGCTAGCAGAAAAATAGTTCAGTTTCTATGTTGTGTATTTGTTTTTTGACAATACATATAAGCATCCACATAAGCTTATAGTTAATTACAGAGTTAATATTTAATACTTTGGTTCCAGAGTATTCGGTAAGGGGTACAAGGGGTCCACATAATGTCTATAAGGTAGTAAAAAGTATTAAATCAGCAGAAGGAAGCAGCAATATAAATATATATTTATATAATATTCATTATCAGCATTAAGATATTATTTTCTATAATTCTTTGGGCCGATCTTAGACAGTAGAATGAACCGCATTTAAAATATACACTATTGTATGCCCTATCAAGTCTAATCGATGGTTCGATCAAATTATATCGATAATTATACTCCTATTGGGCAAATTTGGAAAACATAAATTACAATGGTATGACCTTACAATTTGAATATATTATTTTTTTTTTATGTATACCATTAGCGAGTATGCAAATTTATTTAAGTCTGTTTTGTTGTTGCAATGCCTCAACTAGGATCGCATATTTTTATGAAAGTAAATACATGATAAGTATGTATAAATTGTACTTAATAATAAGACATAAATCAAATTAGACAAAAAAATAAATTTCATTGAAATGTATATGTAGGCTTTATACACAACTTGCTCTCAGCAATTTCATGGATTATTAATATCAATTCTCAAGATTAGCGCATCTTTGAGAAGCTAATGACAAACACGCGTGGCACACTCATCGAGTGATTTATAGATCCTGCCAGCACACAACTAAATGACTTACTGTTCAAATTTCTGGGTTGTTATGGCGGCCAATATATCATTTTGTAGTGCTGCTTGCATGTGCCAAGAACAGCTCCGTTTAGGCGCAACTTTCTGCGGCTATGTCTGCGGTTGTCAGGGACACATGCCACGCCCTGTGCCTAAGTAGAGCTGCATGGCTGCCAGATGTCCGTAAGATACCGCAAATGTCAGAGCCGACTGCCTTAGCCTATGTCTATCACACAAGTGTGATATGGAAATGGAAACAGAAACTGAAGCATTTTGTTTTAGACGACGGCATTGTACATTTTTATAAAAGCATTGCAAAAACGTAAATTGACTGAGAAATAAAATAACAGTGTGCAGACATTTTTCAATAAAGTTCTTCCTCTCTCTGTGCGTGCACAGCAATAAAAATCACACGATTGAATTGAGCATAATACAAATAAATTTGCCATCCATGACGGCACATCAATCATACGCACTGTTGGCAGCAGCAGATAACTTTCCACATGCAGAGCAGACATCACTTGAGCTGAAGTTTTCCATAGCAACAACAAACATGTAAAATGAAATGTGCACTTTGTGATTTTCATTACAACAATTTTGTGCTAGCTAATGCAAATATACCATCACAAATGGAGCGGGCAATCAGTCAAAGCACATCCTGCAATTCCATGCACAAAATTAAAATAATTAAAATCATCAGTTCGAGGAAAAACAAACCAGGCAGCTGAATGGAAACATAGCAAAAGATTAAAAAATCATCGCCAATCAAATGCTTTTGTAATTATAATCAAAGGTTTGTTTTTTTTAGTTTTTATACAGCTTTGCTCTCAATTGCAAATGAAATAAAATCAAAGAGGAGCAAAAAATATATGCATATGTGTAGATATAAAAGAATATATGTGTAAAAGAAAATATTATGGATAAATTTCCAAATTTATGACCGACACAAATCGTGGACTGTTTGCTATGGGTTAAGCATAGCGCATTTAGTGCCTTATATTTTGTATAAAAGTACTTGAAAATACTTTTATGAAGCTGCTTTCGCCCGGCACTTTGTTGCCATTTTATTGTGTCCCCGAGCTCCTAAAGAGCCTGTGACCGACAATGTGTTCAGTGTTGCTGCCAGTCACAGCGAAGCTTAGATGAGCTACCAAAAACTATCAAGACTAAATAAGGAAAATCGTAAAAAAAAAGTTAAATTAATTTTTTGTTTTTTTTCAATAAAATCATACATAATCAATAATAAAAAATCACAAAGGGAAAACTAGATTAAATAAGAAAATTTGAATTAATAAATAAGTAATTTATTGATGCTGAATCGCCTTTAAGATTCATGTAAATAGCAGATTCAGTTGAACAAAATAAAATTAAGAGAAACTGATCAATTTAACTTGTAGTACGATTAATTCACTTTAAATATTATTAACAGTAACTTTTAAAAATGGGCAATTGTACTTAATCATACCTCTCCCTTTAAATTAAATTTGAGACACAAGTGCCCAACGCTATGCAGATAATGCAAATGATTCCTGATGAACCAAGCACATGAAAAGTGGAGGGTGCATGCGACACATCATGTCAAAGTTTTACGCTCACATTTGGAGCTGGCGCTCCCATGGTCGCCTGGCACATAAAAAAAGTGTTTACATTTCATTCATAAAATATCAATTACGTACATGTGTGGCAGCTAAGCGACGCACACACACTCACACTCACACACTCGCAGGGAACCCATACTGTACTGAGCATAGTATCACATGAGTGTGTGGCTTTTGTGAGTCAAATCGATATTATACAAATACGTGAGGACATCAGAGTTCATTGCTTAAGTTTCGCTCTGTGTGACACTTTGGGCCAATATGGCGCACAACGCACACTGATGGAAATTTAACGAGTTGCACGACAGCAACAACTATACGCATAAAACGCTGGGGCAGGATATTGCAATACACAGCCCATTATAATCAGCTGTCTGTCCGATAACAAATACCAGAACAGGAAGGTGAACAAGAACGGAACCCATACAAGAACCCCAATTCTCATAAGCAACTCGTTTCGAACTAAGTCCATCTTGTGACTTATATTTCCTAGCACGGTTGCGATGTGCCGGTATTGATATCATTGACATTTTTAACTTTTCCACTCTATATGGAATTAACCTTCATTATTTATTTAATTCATTTATCTTTATTAAATTAATTACTGAGGTTGAGTAATCTAGATGACAATTTATGGCAAAACAATATGAAATTAGCTTTTGAGCTAAATAATCAATAATTTAGGTGGCTTTTACTCGGCGAACCAGAGTCCAATTAAACCAAATTATTAAATTCGTAAAAGGTCATTTTGGGAGATGTAATTTATTTTAATATTCATTTAAAATGGCACAGCAGAATAATAAATTAGAATTAGACATATTTGCAATAAATGCAATTTAACCATTTTACCAGTTGCATTAGCGACAAGTTTGGCATACGTTCAATTTAAACCTTGCAATTTGCATAAGTAAATAAAAATCGGTTGTAATGCAAATGTGTTAAGCATTAAATGCATTAAAATGCGCTAAAAGCCACCCAATTTGAATGCAACACGTTTAATTAGCCCTGAAGCGGAATAACCTTCTAAATTGGCATTACCTCACACAGCACACAATAAATTATTAATGTCTGTGCGCTTATGGTACATTAATCTACACTATTTCAAAATTTGCTAAGTAATTTACAGCAGACAAATTCGCTTAAGGGGACAACAACAACAACAGCAACACCAAAAGCAACAAGTCTAATGCCAATGTTAATATTAATGTTGGATTTCCGTTCAAAAAAAGCTCCGAATGCAAAATGGCAATGTATAAAGAAATTGTTAAGCATTGCCACACAACATAACAAACCCAACAAAAGAGACACACCGTACCAACTAGCTCAACTCCCCTGAGGCTATGCTACAAAATGTTACATATACATATATACATTTTGAATGACGCCTCACACATGAACCTGGAGCGCAAAAAGGGACGACCCAAACTTGTTGGTTGACAGACGGCCACTTAGCTATTTGCCAGCCAATTGTGTAACCCAGGTCGAGGTTGGCCAATGCTGTTGTGTTGTTGCTCTTGTTATCGTTGTTGTAGTTATTACAGCTGGTGCGGAAGGAAGAAATTTTTAACACATCTGAGCCGCGGCAGATATTTTTTGAGGAAGTTAAATTTGTATGATAGCAGCACACTCTGTTGCCTTCTGTTGTTGTTGTTGCTGCCATTGTCCAGCTTATAATTTATTTAGTACAATGATGATATCGTAATGTTTTCGAAGCGCTTCTTTTAACATGTCTGAACACTGGGTAGCTACGAAATAATAATGTGCTTGTAGTATTTACACCCTGAACCCATTAAAAATTGGTAAAAAGGGTATAATGGTTTTGTGCAAATGTATGTAACAGGCAGAAGGAAGCATCTCCGACACCACAAAGTATATATATTCTTGATCAGGATCAAAAGTCGAGTCGATATAGCCCTGTTCGTCTGTCCGTTCGTTCGTCCGTCTGTATGAACACGCAGATCTCAGAAAATGTAAGAGCTAGAGACTTCAAATTTGGAATATAGGTTCTCGTATATCAGGCGCAGATCAAGATTGCGTTATTTTTTCGATAACTGCCTTCATTTATCGAATATCGATACATTAAATTTCCGATAGCAATAAATGCCACAATTTTAAAGGCAGAATCTTCTCATTATGACATAATATGCATATGCATACTATTGATCAAATTTGCCCAAAATCAATCTGCCCAAATTTCGTCTAGATCGGATAAGAAACATCCAAGTTATAGTCGAAAATATATTCTCATATTGATCTTATTATCAGCGGCCGCAAGCATTTTCTGTGTGCATAAATATACGAGCGCATGTGTGAGAAAGAGATGGCATGATAATCGACGCGAGCCTCAATATGTTTCTGTGTGTCGGCAGAGGGCGCTTGCAGAGCTGCTCGCATTTTAGTGCAAATCTTTTTAAAGGGGAATTTGCCTATAATAATATAATATTTTTAATAACTGGGTTAAGGGTATATCGTAGTTGAGTTCACTCGACTACAGCACTCTAACTTGTTTTTATTTATTTTATGTCGACTGAGATCATTTCATTTCAAAAATACTCTCCTATTGATATCCAGTCCAGGTGTTTTCATATAGTTGTTTTTCAAATTGTATTCCACATCAAAAACATTTGTGTATAATACAAAAACTAATCAATAAATTGTATCCATATTTGAGCATTTCTTTAAGGTAAATAGTATTATATGGTATGTACATAGGTGCTAACCCAGGTAAACCTTAGACACAGAACCGCCGCAGCTGCATGTGTGCAACTTATTGCACAGCAACGATTTACAATAAGTTGTTAATGCATTTTTAATGAGTGTCGCATAAATGCAGAAGAAAAGTTGTGCGCTCCTCGAAGTATGCAGTAGAAACTTGTCGCCAGAGATTTGGCGGCCCACACACGACGACAAAGTTGCAATCCCGAGCCTGGTGCCGACGTCTTGCCACAAAGCCGCCTCAAGCCCTCAAAAACTTTTTCTGCACTCATTCATTAACATTAAAGAGATTCCATGTCTGAATTTCAGACTCCTCTAGCTGTACGCCAACGTTTCCCACTGCGAGACGGAACATGTGCAAAAGTGCTACATGAAGTCTACAATCCCCGGCAGCCCCAAGCCCCAATCCCTTTACTGCCTGCCCTGCCCTGCCCACCCACCTTCAACTGTCTGCACTGCAGGGGCACATAAATAATTGAGTGGCGCCCCAAAGTAGGCAGCAAAGTTCTGGGCTGCAGGTGCTGCTGGCGAATGTGAAAAATGGCTGGGAATGTAGAGGCCAGCTGATTAGTTATGCCAATTCTGTGGGCAGCCCTTAAATGTAGGAGCAACTGACGTAACTCGCCAGTAATTGGATTCCATCTGCAAACGGTCACTTCAATGTCAAACCTAAAGTTAATTTCGCTGTATACAGCACAACTTATTTTATTTATTTTAGGCTATATCTATGAATTTAGTGTTGAACTAAATTTACAGTAATCTAATACAAGTATACTCTAAATTAACTTCAAGAAAGAAAAATGCAATAATAAAATGGGGTTAATAATGCAATAATTAAAATAAGACATTTTATACCATTTTGAGATGTAAGTGATCACAAAATTATAATAGGTCCTCAAAGCTGATAAATAGAGCTTGAAACATAATCAATCGGATATGCATAGCAAATGTGTATAATAGCTTAGAAAGATTATGCAAGAAAGAATGGTTAAATATATATACATATATAGAATATAAGTTGCGAAGATTACATACCCTTGTAGACCGAATTAATTTGCTGACATCTATGTTTTAGTCCATAGATCGGAATATTATTATGACTTTTATTTATGTGACTTCTATTTTCTGTAATTATATTGAATCAGAAAAAATGATCCATAAGTCTACGCATACATCAATCTCACATACATATCTCTTTTGGCAAATTGATCCCATAACTGCTATATGATATAGTGAGAACGTCCGTGTATCTTCGATGTACTTTATAACAGAAACAAGAAGTCGAATATATGCCAATTTAGAACAGGGTAGCATTAAAATAGAGGTTAATAATTGGTGTAAAAAATTAGAATGGAAACACAGACGGTCAATGCTATATCGACTCGGCTAGTGATGATAATGACTCTTATAATATGATTAATAATATTACTTTATGCATTTATTCCCATGTTGAGGGCAATATATGTTTGTCACCAACAATGTATTACTTCTTTTGCATTTAAATCTCGATAAAGCTTTAGAATTTATTATCGATATGCATGTTAAATTAAAATATTATCTCAACAAGGCTTGCATCGCCTAATATATATGTACTATATGCGTTTTTATGATAAATATTAGGCACACAAATCTGAAATCTTAAGGCTCTTAATTGAAAAAATAATTTGATAAATAATAAATGTACCTTTCAGTTCACCAATCGCATTCGCTTGGCTCATACGGAAGCTTTCGCACATGAGAAAGTTGCAGACATTAACAAAAACATTAAAGTGATAAAAATAACAATGAACAAACAATCAGCGAAAGCAGTGAAATAAAAAATAAAAAATGGCACCTAATTTCTGATATTGCTTACATCGTCGTTTTATATGCGTTTCTTGAGTATGTTGGTGTTATTTGAAGTTGCCAGCTTGGAAATTTGTGAGGGTATGCTGCTATAATTATCAACAATTACCACTTAACAAATTGATCTTATGCATTTTCTGGCAGTTTGTTTAAATTAAATTTTAGTTGCCATGGCAAATTGTTGATATCTTAGCAACCGTTTGGTTTGTTGACTGAAACGAACGGCATTTGGCAAATGGAAGCAAAAATCAGAGTCACATAAACAGCAAAATGAATATTAGCTCAACGGCTTGGTATGGCATATCTCTAAACATACCATCATTTATTGATTAATAATCTGGAACTGTTAAATTTAGTTGGTGCAACAACTATGAAGGCGGCAGCATTGCAAATGTGGGTCCAGATGTTTTCGCCCATCGACAGGCCAATTTGATCAAATTTACGCAGATGTCAACGCTTGCAGTCAGCTATTTCAAGGCAGAAACCGTTGCCAGTGGCCTACACATAAGCGTCTTTGCCGGTCACAATCGCTTTCCGCTCTTTGGATTTGCGGAAAGTGTTCTGCGCCCCAATATATACGTCTACAAGTATCCCGAGTTGACCAGATACTCGGCTCTGTCATGTAAGTGCGCAACGGACATCTTAATAAATCAGAAAGGATACCGCAAGCTTGCCTATTTATCATAATTATATATTAATAGCTTTAGGTATTATAGCCCCACTAACTAACATCTCCTAACGCCCTTCAGCTTCCATACTGAGCTTTACTATGATACGATTTTCTGATCTCGATCTACTCATTGGAATCGGCGGCTATCCGAATTATGCAATTTGTGTATTTAACTTTCGGACAAACACAACTATCCTGGAGCATCCCACATATATTGATACTCGACCATTTTCGGTAGCATTGGGTACTGGGAGTTTTCCCGTAATAGTCCAGTACGACAAGATAGATTTGCGCATTTTATGCTACGAGATGTGCTACGCAGAGAAAGATGTGTTCCTGCATCAGGTGTCCGAGGTTGAAATGGGCAGGAACTATCTGAAATCCGAACGCAATTTTATGAGCTTCAGCGACGATGGTCTCTATGTGATCAACGACTATGGCGAGTTCTCGCAGATCGACATCGCCTGTTTTGCCATTAAACAAAAGTGGTCAACCGCCAGCCTAAGCGATCACGCCAACGAGGTCTTTGCTCGTCCACATGCTCTGCTGTTCCACCGATCGGGATTCCTCATTTGGACCAGCGTCAGGGCATTCTACATTAAGAAGAAGGCCGGAAACTTTATCGTCGAATGGACTATTGATCAGAGCTTGGCAAATGTCTGCACGTTCATTAGCAATCAGAATGGAGAGCTTTATGCCTCGTGCGAACTGGGCAGCATTGACCAGGTGATGGTCGAGGAGAGTGAGGGTAAACTGAACCCGGTGATTGTTGCCGGTAAAAAAGTGCTGGCCTTTCGAATACTCTCCTGCTTCAAAGAGGAGTGCGTCGTGGTGTTGCACAACGATGGCATTGCCATGATTGATTTACCTTACGGCAAAACTATCTCCACGGTGCCCATTGATATGGCCTGCGCCATCTGTTCGCATCGCAACAATCCGTATGTAATTGTCGGCACCGTGGACGGCGTTTTGGTGCTCGTCCATTTCGAAAAGCCCTCGGTGCCGAAAATCGTCTATGAGCTGACATGCGATTCGGCAGCTGTGTTTGCCATGGACTATCACGACAACTGCGTCGTCTTTCAGGATCAGGCCAAGGCTCTTCACATTGTGAATATTGAGTACCGACCGCCCAAGATGACCTACTATTTTGCCATCAAGGATGAGCAGCTGGTGAAGCAAGTGTTTGTGCACTGCTTCCTTCTCGTGGAGGGGCCGCGCCTCTTGGTCCTGATATCACGCGATAAAAGCTTACAAAAACCAGGCCATGCGGATGAGATGTGGATATATAATTGGGGTAAGGACAGGCGTCTGCATAGACTTGAGTTGCTGTTGCCCAACTCATATGTGGCATTCATCGTACAGCCGCCCATGGGTCGCTGGGCGCTGATTGAGATTGTAGGTGTGGTCAAGGACAGCGCAGTATTCGATCAGTTTGTGCTAAACGAGAGCAGCGAACTCCAGTGGACTGCATCGATACAATCGGCACACGTCGGACACATCATTGACGTCAACATGACGAGACATCTGCTCACGTGGGGCGTTGATGGCATCATGGTCCACTTTCGGCAGCACAAGCGTACCAAGAAGGCATTCATGATGTCACGCTTTGTCTCACTCTTCTTTCGGCCACAATTTGTGTTGCGCGCCAAGGAGTGCTACAATTCCAAGTAGGTGTACCTCAATCTGTGTTGTCCTAATATACGTATACTGTCCAGTAATAGGTTATTCAATTCTCAACATCCAAGCAAAAATACTTGCCACATGTTTATCTATACAGCTCCTAAAATTTTAGGTAAGGTCAATCAAATTGTCAGCTCGGGACAAAAACTATCGAACTTTAGAATATCTCTTAAATTAAAAATCTCGCTTATAATGAGAAAGCTGTTCTTGTGCCTAGAAGTAATTTCTATATATATGAAAACATTTTTCAGAATATTTGAAGGCATACAAAAACCAGGAGTTTTTGTATAACATTTTTCTTATAATTAAAAAATGCTTTTCTAAACAGTAGTAAATTAAACCCTGAATCTTAGAAGAATTTTATTTTCCAATTCTAAAAATTGTAATAATATTTACTCCATCGATTGTTATATTAGATTTAAGGTGCTATGTATGTAATTAAGAGTCCGCGGAGCTAATTTTAAAGTCACTCTATTCGCGAAAATACACTAATTGTATAAGTAACAAGAGAGCTAATATTAGAATTCTTCTATTCTATGTACATACACAGAAAACAACATTAGATATAGAAATATCCACCCTGAAATTAAGAAATGCAAATCCTAGTTTTTAGAAAGCCGCAACCTTCAAATACTAAGAGTATAGCGAATTTATAAAATTCAGTACATTTTTTTTTTGAGTGTACGCACGCATTATAACGCAGATGTCCACGTCTAAATTTAATTATATTAAAAAAAAGTAATTATATTTTCGACTGATTTATCCTATGACAGCTAATTGATAATATTTTTAAGATTATCGGTGATTGGGGTTTTTTTGAGGGTATATTCTAAGTTGTATATTACAGCTGATAAGCTAACTATGCTCCTATTTGGGATCCCTTTACAGATACCTGTTAGTACTGGACGCCAACAATGTGTTCTCAGTGAGTCGCCTGCCCTCCCTGGCCGATCATGTGCGGGAGAACAGCGAAATAACTGTGCCTGAGAAATACGTTGTGCCGCAGACGGGGATGGTCTCACGAGCATTTGTCGCAGCCATCGTGAAATTGGAGGTGAAGGAGGAGCACACAGTCGCAGATCTGTTAAAGCGCGACAGAATACGTCAGATGATACAGGATTTCTCGGCCAATGTGACGGCGCTGATTGATTATGATATTTCCGTGACTGGCAAATCGAAGGGGATTTTCAAAAAGTTCTGTTACCACTACAAATGGCTGGAAGCACTGACGGAGGAGGCGCACAAGCTCTGTGATTTGGAACGAGAGTCACTGATGCGCGCCATCGAGGATCAGTCGAAAATACGCGATTGGATTATGCAGCTGGTGACACGCCGGGCTGTCAATATTAATTATAAAGTGCGCTCCATATTTGCCGAAGCAAATTTCGAGAGTTTTTCAGTTGTGCGCAAGTCAAATATGAGGGTGTTCGATAAATATCGCTTCTACGATCTACAGGATCACATGCGTCTCTCTGTGCTTTCCTTAGAAGAACTTGCAGAAGATTCCTTGCACGGGGACGTGGAGGCGGACGAGGGCGAGGGCGAGGGCAAGCCAACAGGCCGGGAACTGAAACTGTATGTGGTGGAAGGACCTAGTGTCTACGATCACATGATGGCACCACAATTCCAGTTGCAGTCTAAGGAAATAATCACATCGAATCAAGTATTCAATGATGATTGCAAGTACCGTTACTATTTGGTAGATCCCATGAAGCAGGAGTTCAACAAGCATTTCCACGAGGCGCAGCAATTGAAACGGGAGACCATTGACAATGTGCTAACCACAAATGGTGTGCTTACTCGAATCTATGATAACATGAATTGCATGCTGAGACTTCTCTGGATGGAACCGCTTCAGCCGCCCGAGCAAACGGTGCCCAGCCTCGCCAGGGATGAGGTCATAAAGTCCATTCTGGAGGTGGATGACTCCGAGGTGAAGGCGATCAATCGACGCAAGCCCAAAGCAATAGACACGGGAGGCAAGCGAGGTCGACTTTTGCTGTGGTCTGTCGAGTTCTGGGCACGGGCCCTGATCGTCATGATGGACGGCGTTATTGAGAAGCTGTGGGAGGAGGAAATCAAAAAGGAAATACCCATTCCGGAATTCATGCACAAGAAGCAGCCGCACGAGTACTCGCTGGAGGACCAGAAGATCCTTCGCGCCTATGAGGAGGCTGTGTATCTGCTCGAGCAGGATCGTCGCAAGTATTTGCGCATTCTGAACGAGAACGAGGCCAAAACGCTGCTACTAAAGACCAAGCAAATCCTCAAACTGAACCAACGCGTCACGGAGCTAATGCTACTCAAACTTAGGTACGATTTTGCCCAGAAGCAGTGTCGTGTCCGAATGCTCAACAAGATTACCACCAGCAACATACGCGGACAGCTGCGCGATAAGATCCGAAGATTACGCAGCGACATTGACAAGCTGAACGAGTACATAAAACGCTATACGAATCTCATCGACTTTTGGGAACGTGGCCAGCAGGATGTCCGCACACGACTCGAGGCACAACAGACCAGGGATCGCGCCTGCGAGCGTCAGTTTCGCGGCAACTTTCTAAACTCTGTGCCACATGCCGCTCACGAGATGACCAAGCTGTTCAAAAAGCGCCCCAAGTTACCGAACAAGATATTTAACTCATCGTTGATTTGCAGTGAAGCCGCTCAGCGACTTAGCCCCAAACAGTCGCAACGTGGAGCTTTTCCCTTGCCCAACGAAATTACCGAATTTCTGTCCTTCATCGCCGACAATGATACGCCCAAAAATTGTCCGACTTCGGTGGATGCCAAGACCTGGGATGCGTTTGTAAAGCTGCGCCGGCAGAAGATCGAGAGCGAGTTGCGACTCAAGGGCATTAGCCACCAGTTGGTGGATAGCCAAAGCGCCTTGAACGGCCTCACCAAAGAGATAGCGGGTCTTAAGGAGACCAAGGCCCACACACAACGAGAAATGGAGGACACAATACAGATTTATGTAAGTTCATTAAATATACTCGATTGTAGCCTGCAGTCTCAATGACTGTCAACTTGCCCCACTACTCTCGTGGCGTGGTTGCACAGATCTGGCAACGGGCCACTTTACGATAGGCTCTCACACAGAGCAATATCTTGCGGGACGAAAATGAAATTTTCAGGGATGCAAAACATCAGCATAAGTCATTATTGAACACAAATGAATTTAAATAGAATTTTAAGGAGATATCAGATTTTGTATTGCGGATGGATCAAAAAGATGTCCAGAGCATATTTGCAGCTGTTGGCAACTGCGAGCCCAGAGCAACGACCAATTATCATAGCTGGAGTTGTGAAAATTTAATTTGACCATTGGGCTACTTCTTAATTTAAGTAAATATTAACGAATCACATATTAAGCCAGTCATTCGATGGTTTTATTTTGGAAATTTAATGAACCTGTCTCAACTAACAACTAAAGCAACTTTCGTTGCTAGCTAAAATTATTTCTTGTGTTTTTCGATATCTGGAGTCTAGTCAATGCAACAGAATGTTGCTTTAAATACTGATAACTTACATTTTTTATTTTTTTTTTATCCTGACTGACGACAATTTTTAAATTTCAATATCGGTGGTATGCATTGTGCTTGCTTATATTTTCTCAGTGATTTCTGAAAGTATATTGATTGCAACAAAATAATTTAGAAACATCCACAACAGATTCATATCGATATTGATATGATATTGTCTGCTCCTCCCAAAGTTTAATGTTAAATAAATGTGTTATCATAATATACGTGTATTATTTACATTACAGATGACATAGATCCTCGGTTAATATGACTCCCACCATCTGCTAAATTTGGCGTTACTCATTTGTTCCATCTTATCACAGTGCAGAATGACAGTTTACTTGTATTATTTCAGTTAGTTAGTCAGATTAACTTATGCTAAACTAAACAAACTGAAACAATTAATCAAAAAATGTTTATTTTCAGTTGGAGGCCATGAGGAATATGCCGTTACAGTTGACATTAACACTGGGTCAAGTAGAGGTGCAGGTCCAGGGCTCTACCAAGTCACTATCGAATAGTGTGCTAATGCATGTGGATGACATCAATGATGTTAACCACATGATAAAGGTGAATAACTATACGATATGCAAGGCAACACCTCTTTTATATACATGTATGACCGTTTACCCATTTGAACACAGGACGCAGGTAACAAGAAGATAAAAGCCATGCAGCGCGTTGCCGTGTTCCGACGTCAGGTGATCTTTAAGGAATGGGAACACAAGCTATATAAGGCTAATATTGCCTATCTCAAGTACATGCTTGATGCCATAGAGAAATGCAAAGTAACCATTGAGTTTCTTAACATTTTACGAAACTGGGAGAAGGTGAAAGTCGAACGCCAGAAATACATGGCAGCTGGTGCCATCGAACGCATTGTGGAGCAAAAAATTACAGTCTTCCGGAAACAAATCGATCGCATGTAAGTACTCAAGATAAGCATCAGTAATAGACTAATCAAATATTTATTGCAGCAACATCAAAATTGATAGTGTGAAGCAAAAGACTTTGGAAATCAAACGTCAAAATCACATGATTGATTCTAAAATTGAACGCCTCAAAGTTAGCGTCACTCTTCAGAACTCACAGCGTGATGTCATGATGGAGCAGCGTCGCGATCGTGAGCAACGCGAGCGGTAAGCTACAAATATCGGCCATAATATATAATATCTATAGCTAATCATACTATGCAAATAATTACCGGGCTTGCAGCATGGAACAGATCAAGACTCATCGCCACTTATTGGACAATGTGCGCAAACACTATGCTCATGTGTTGGAATTGCAAACGATATTGGAGCTACTACGGCTGCGCACATACCCAACCTTGGGACCACCGTTGCCCCAATGCCATCCCCCTGTACCAGAGCATATACTCAACTCTGTACCATAAATATATAGTTATCTAAGTGTTTAGAAATACGAAGCAAGCAAATGCTCTCAGGCTTTAAACTATTTTTGAACCTAATAATCTAGCAGAGATTAATAATTATACTTATTGAGTGAGCAGATCAAATATATGGTTATAACAAATAAATAATTATAATCGCCTATCACCTCAAGCTGCACTTCGGCTATATGTCAACAATAGTACTAAACTGTTGACAATTGACGTTTTTGTTTTCACCACTTTTAGCATATTTATTTAAACAGTTTCTGCAATAGAATTCAGAGCCACATTGAAACAGTTTAGACATCCACTTGCGAACCGTTCCTCCACTTGAACGGCATTGTTAAACGAAAGAGTAGTCAAGTTAATGAGCTACTAACCCAGGCAGATTCCAAACCCTTTTCACCGCCTGCTCTATGGAACTCAATCCAATTGATTTTCAGCACTTTCAATTTTAATTAGCCAAGCGACTACCGCAGACAGTTTCACCCTTTGCGACACGGTGAGCGGGCAAAGTTTACGACGCTTGCAAAATGAAAATAAAATATTTTCATTGCGGTAAGTGAAAATTTATTAGTGGTTTTTAGTTTATCCGAGTATGCATATATTTTGCATTACATTGGCTTGCCAGCCTGGTGTCTGTATTTTGGGTTCTTGATGTGCGCTCTGGTTTTCAGTTTTCAGTTTTCAGTTTTGCGTTTTGCTTCTGTCGCCACTTAATTTTATTTGTTTGTGTCTGGGCAAATGACTAGCACAGGGCATAAAGGCATCGTCTGTCTGTTAGACGCGTTGATAATTTCACTGCTTGTTGCTCTCAAGTGGAAAATAAACTTTTTGAGCGAAATTTTCGCAGCTCAACATCAACATGAACCCAGATACAGACACAGACACAGCGAGACCCAAAGAAGGAGCCAGATGAAGCCAATAAGTGAGCATCCGGTCGCTGACGCCGAGCGTAATTTCAGCCACGCAATTTTACATTAAATTGTTTTAATGGATTGCACTTGAAACTAAGCGTCGAAAAGCAACAAAAACAGATGCTGTCTGTCCTGGCATTCAAGTGGCTTTTATCTATCCATATATAGGAATATCTATATGCATGCATATTGCTCGACAATGGTGAACTGACTGAGTGACTCCAAATATATATTGTATGTATAAATATAACTATATATATACATAGAAAAAGACTTCGTTCAACATCGACTGCATTCACAACGACTTTGTAAACAGTGCAAACACATAAATAACATTAATATTAAATAACATTATATATATAAATAGCTTAAAATAAAAAATGTTTGCATTTGCTCAATACAAACAACAGGTAGACAGTTGTCGATGGACCAGCTCTAAATGCATTTAGAATATTTACAAATCTTAAATTGCAGCAATGATCAAAAGATCCAGGAAGCTACTTCGAGCGTCAGGGCCCCTCATGTAATCTATGCTTATCTGTGTTTTTCCATAAGTTAGTAAATGTCAGCTCAAAGTGCCAAACTGTACTTTTTGTGTGTTCAGTGTGTCAGTTTTAAATGCTATTCATAAAAAGATTATTTTAAACAGCAAGCAGTAATATGCTTAGTACCGAATTCCTAATGCCCTTGCAGAGAATAGGTTAACTCTACACACATGTCACATGACATTAAGAAAATATGGGTATGTTTGTACAAGGGCAAAAAAAAAAGTTCTTATTGATATAAATTAATTTATTAAAATACCAAGTGCAATTTTCCAGTTCCAGTTTCCAGTTTTCCAGTGGACTAGTTCTCATACCTTCGGTAAGGGTATATCAAATGTTTACCCTGACCCCGTTAGTTCAGCTCAAGCAGTGATTTGACGAAAATTAATCTTTTGTACATATTTACAAACTATACTTATAGAATGTGTATATGTCATGTGCACATGTGTTAATGAATAAATATCAAATTTTAATCAGCAACTTATAGGCTCTTAAAAAAATGTAATTATAATAGGTTATTTACAATATATGTTTCGTGTTTTGACCAGTTTAAATGATTGAATATATAACGACGTATGTTATACTATGTATGTATATTTGAAAATGTGGAGCACCTTATCTATGCTACACGTTTCGGACGTTTAATAAATTCTATTTTAGGCAAGCCGAAGATTAAACACCCTTGCAGACCTGACTACATCTAATAAAAAATTCATTATTCCACAGTTATTCCTATGGGAGATATGTAAAATAGTCACATAATTTGTTGCCAAAAAAAAAAAAAGATTATTTCCGTAGTAACTATATAATATAAAAGTCAAATAGAGCTTAGATATCCAACTCTCTTATTTGATAAAATTAACTTGTAAAATAAAATTAACTTCATCTGATCTGGAAGACTCTAGCTCTTCATACAAGATACATTTTCTATGAGTTCAGGCATAGAAAATAAATCGATTCTTTGAAGCGATATAAGTTATTACCAAAATATAAATATATATATATATGTATATTTATGAAATGTAGGTATACCCCTAAGTAATTCATCAGATCGGGGATGTCAAATAGTGTGCAATCTTTTTTACAGTTACAATTTACAATTAACATAGAGATTGAACTATAGATTTGCTTTAGTGGAAATTTTTGAAATAAACAATGCCTGATATGCACTTGTAATCAGAATGAGCAAAATGCACTTTGACCATGGCGATTATTAGGTCTGTGCCGTCTATAATGTTGGGTAGTCGATGCAAATTTAAAGGCTTTCGAGCGTTCTACTGCGTTCAGTTCTAAGCATTCAGTGCAGTTGAATAGATCGTCTTGGGAAAGTAAATCCACATAAAATGGGCAAATTTGTTTTGATTTTGCTGCTTTGCGCTTTCCTCGCTGTAAGTTAATGTAATTGTTCTCAAAATTATTTCGCTTATTGAGTATTGCATTTAATAGTTGTGCAGTGCTGATGAGGTTAAGAAGGAGCCGACTGCGATTGACGAACTGATCGCCAATATTGAAGCCCGCGCCAATGAAGTCAAGCAATACATTAACTCACATGTCAGCGAGGACCAACTGAAGCAATTCGCCGAGCAATTCGCCGAACACGGCAAAAAGTTCATAGCTGATACACAAACAAGTTTTCAGACTTTGAGCGAGAAGAAAGCGTAGAAAATACAACAATCTGAATATGTACACCAGTATACGAGAAATGACATATGTTTAAGATTTAATTGCGTGTCTTTTGAGGCACTGAACATTTCAAAAATTTTAACTCAAGGTTGACATTGTACAAAAATAAAAATTAAAAAAATACACAACACTAAAGCATGCAGCTAAAAATTAAAGATGATCAAGTATTTCAAATGAGCTAATATATATGTACATCGTACGTACCACATGCAGTCGATGGAGATTAAAAGATTCAAATTTGAGCGTGGAGGAAGTAAATAATTGCTTCATGCTATCAGTGAGTATTCTAATTTTATTATCTACGACCCCATTATAAATATATGTACACAGTACAAAACGCTTCTAGATATAAAATAACAAACATTTTCTTCAGGCGTACCCTAGATCTTAGCCAGTATAACATTTTTGCCCAGCTGTCTGTATAAATGGCTATAACGCTATCAAAGATCTTAGAACCCTTCTTTGACGATCGCTTAATTTTCGCAACTTAACAATTATTTAAATAATTGGTACTTCCCAATATGAATAGCAAACATATTGTTTAAGAACAATTTCAACCGCGACTTAGAAATCAATTTAATGAAAAATATATATATACATATAATAGCTGATAAGTTCACAGCATGTGTGAGCAGCGCTGCTTTCTGGCCTGTTGTAGCAAGCAAGGTATAAATTTCGGTCGGTTGCCAGCAGTTTAATCAGTACTCCATTCACTGTGTGACTGTGTAGAGCTAAATTCAACGCAATAAATCTAAACAAAAATGGCAAAGATCGCTCTGGTTTTCCTGCTCGTCGCAATGTTTGTCGTATGTTGAGATTAACTTATAAAGCTACGTTAAACATGTGTACTTAGACGCAAATGCGTTATTTTATATTTATAGTATTGCAGCGCCGAGGAAGCAAAGAAGGATGCCGATCCAGTGGCCTCAATAGGCGCATCCGTACAGGAGTTCATGAACAAATTGAAAGCAACCTTGAATTCTGATGAATTTAAGAATTCTGCCGATAAGATCGGTGCAGATTTAGAGACTTGGTTTAGTGCAACCAAAGAGAACTTAGAGAAAATGGGCGACAAATTGACAAAATCCAAATAATGTAATATTAATTATTTGTGTACATTGTAAAAAACACATTTCTAGTTTGTCTAAATTAAAGGCGGTAAATAAAGAGAAACTTAAATTTAACCTAATGAACAAACAAAAAAATCCCAATATTGATATACTGTTGCTGACATGTAGTAGATGCCACAGGCGTGCAAGCACACAACTTCAGACGGACAGAAATCTGCTAATTTTTGTATAATTATTATTGGACTTGTATACGCTTAGAAAGGAGTAAATGTAAATTATGTTTCAGCATCCTCTGTATTCTGAATCAATGGCTCATAAGACACACATAATTTGTGCAACTATCACAAGCCTTACGACATCATATTTGGCTGTCTCTTCTTTAATATGTCAAGGACGAAAATCATTATGTTTTCTTCTTCATCTATACTCTCATTCCGAAGGTATTGTCTGTCCTTATGAACGCAAGTTTTTTCGAAACCCTTAAAGGTAGACACTTGCAAATTGGAACATATACTCGTCTGTGCCCACGTCAGACAGAGTGTCAAAATTGGGATGCTACGTGTACTAGCCACTTTTAAGATTTGTATGTTGTTGGCGATGACCTTCAAAGATCGGCGATTTGCTAGTAACACCCTTCTTGGTCCACTCACGCTACATTCAGCCTGTTCTCTGGCATTTGTTCTCATCTGCAATTGCGTATTGGTAACAGAGTATTATAACAGCTGTGTGCACGAGGTTAATCTTAATCTGAATACTCCCACAACGAAGATGACAACGATGCTCTAAACCTCACTCTAAGGTTCGTGTAATTCATGAGCGTTTTCAGAATTCAAGCAGAATTCGTTCAATTCTAAGCAGGACAAATCAGAGAAGAGTAGAATAGAATAAAAAAGCTGCTCATGTTAAGATGTAACATCCGCAAAAACTACTTAGGCAGCATGTTGTTATTGCTAAAGATATTTTAAAACTCTGATACCAAATGAATCCAGCTGGCTGTCTGTCCGTGTGTCCGCCCGAATGAGCGAAACTTTTATCGGCACCCTTAGAGATAGACCCTTGAAAACTTAAAAACGTATACTGGTCTGTGCCCGAGTCAGATAAAGCTTAAGAGGCTTAAAAATCGATAAAATCGATAAAACCAAATACTGGTTCCGCAGTTTTTGAAATAGATCCGTCAAGTTTGGTTGGTGTATTATTGTACTACGCCCACACCATGAAAGGTAACTTGCCGGTAATCTTCTCCGAAGATCGCCATATACATTTTTAGACCACTTCCACACCCGGCGGCTCCAAGAAATTCGGACATAGAATTCTGAATTGCTCACATATTCTATAATAATTTGGAAAGTATTTTACTGGCAGCTCCCTTGAAAGACCGATAATTAAATTTGAATTAACAAACTTTGAAGATTTCTTCTGAAATGAAAAAAAAAAAAGTTTGTAATGAAATATATAATATAATAATTTGGACTATTCTAAGCGATTAACCGTAGATAATTAGATTTAAATCAATTTTTTGGCAGATAGTTCATATGACAGAAATAACATAAATAACATTTATATGACTAACATACACTGAAAACTCTCGTCCAGATGTGCCACAACCAGGCGCAGACGCTGCCTTAACCGGTTGGCTGTTTTGCATCCGCCGAATCAATAAACTCCGTCTCCAAATCAATTCGCGGACGATTGCTGGCATTATTATACTCACCAATTATAATACGCACCTCTTATTATACACACCAATTACAAAAGAATGTTCAAGTTTAAAAAAATGATGTATTTTCACCTTTTACGAGTTAAGCACTATTAGCGATTGCTTTTTTTGCCACTTAGGGACATACTTGGATAAACATTCTATTGGCGTGAACAAATCTCTAAATAACCTGAATGCCTTTTGAATCATTGGGAAATAAACAATAAACTCACATTAACACTCAAGAGCTAACTTAAATCACAGTTTTTTTTCGTATGGAAGATTTGTATTCATTTTATTGAAAATATGTGTTGCAGAAATTCGGACTTAAGTACAGGGAATCTTCTAGTCAAGTGAAGCTATGACAAATTTCTTTTTATGCTTTGGCCTGCAAAAGAAAGCCTTTTTAACAACCAAGATTAGTTGTGGACAACTTCATCAATTCTATATTGGAACAATAATAACAACGCTTTGAAAGCTAGACTCACCAGACTTGAAAGGGATATTGTTAGTAAGTTCAAAAGTTTGGCAAATGCCAAATGCTTTTTAAGTAATGCAGCGTCTCTGTCCTTATGACGCTGTGATTTTCCAATAGCAAACAAATAAGTGTAAAATACATACACAAAAAGCGACAGCTGTAAAATATTTGCCAGTTATTTTGCACACCTGTCTACACAGCGAGCAAGGTAAAAGCCATGGCCAAAACATGAATAATGAATGAACATTTTGAATGAGTGTGTGTATGTGTCCGTATGTGTGTGCAGCATCCATGTTGTCGATTCGGCTCTGCCTCGCACGATTGCATAACATCAAAGTGGATTCTTGCTTCCCATTCAAGCGTATCGCTTGAAAAATTGTAGACTCCTAATAAAATATTCGTTGTGTTGTTAAGACACATATTCAGATATAGTCAATTTTTGCAATTTTGCGCAATTTCGCTTAGCATTGTAGTGTGAAATTTATTTGTGCTTAGGCTGTCCCATTGACGCACACGTGCTTTTTGTATCGCCTTGCAGTCCTTATTAGCATTTTCCTAGAAAATGTATGTGTGGTTCTTCTATTCGAACTGACGTACTGACGGAACAAGAAAGCGCTCAACAGACTGAATGGAAAAAATTGCATCTCTAAGCTCAATTCACTAAAATCAAAAGTCATCAACCAAAGGCCTAACTGAACTCTTATCCTATTACGTAAAAAGAAGATAATGCAATTATATTTTTCTTTACATACCTGAAAGTGACCTCGTTGGCTTCAAAGTATTTAGAATATACGCGTCTTTTTGATGCAGGTAGAATCAATATCAGATGACTCTATTATAAAGCTGGCTTAGAAGCAATTGTGTGAAAACCTTATTTGATTACGAAGTTATTGGAACAGGTTGAGTCAGTGTCACTGTCAACACGATGGCTCCTTGCAATTATCATACTCTAACCAATTGGCTTTGGTAAATGGAACAGGTTTCCAGTCAGGATTGACTGATGGGGTAAAAAACCAACCATACAAAGTGTAATTTTTTTTTAGTACTGACAGGTGCCCCCTTGGCAGCACCAATACGCAACGGTTATCCCACAGCATTCGCTTTCTTACTCTTCCTATTCATGTTGTCATGTATATGCTATTCCTTGAAAACAGCTCTCTTCTGACAGCTAAACCTTGCAGCACCCCCGGACTTAATAGCTTCCTCCAGATGGTAAGCGTATTTGAGTTTTCTCCCAGATAGTTTATGTTTCCAAGTGCAATTATGTTTTCTCACAGATATATAATTGTTTTGAGATATCTTCACACTTGGATGGCTCCCTCCTAAAGGTAAGTATAATTGTGTCTTCGTTCAGATATTTTACGTTTCCAGATTTCAAATAAAAATTTTCTTTCAGTTTTCAGTTTTTTTCAGCTGTAAACTTATTTGTTTACACCAGTTATACATTCCAAGGAAAAATCTGTACATTTTTTAAATTTATTTAAGTTGCGTCCGGTTGTAAAGATGTAAGTAATCTTCGGAATACACTACAAAATTGGTTAAGTTCCTCAATTTCAATCTCTCAATTAATAAATTTAACATTTTCTAATTTTGAAACTTATTTAGTTTCCACAAGTAACTTACACGCACCACCAAATATGATGTGGAATAAATTCAAGGTGCTTACATTTGGGCCTATTCTGCATAGTTTCCATATCTTAAATGCAAATCATCATGTTAATAGCCTTATCCTTATTAAATTAAAATATTATTCAGAACAACTTCCTAATTAGTCTGTTTCTCTTGCTGCTACAAAATAAACAGCTATTAGACACATCGTGAACCAACTTTTCGAATATTTTTTGAAAGAGCATTTGTAAACAATACTTTATGTTGTTTAGTTGCAGATACTTGCCTGACTTAAATGTTAAATATTTGCTCGAGCAATGCTTTTGGAAGCTGCAGTAGAACATGCAACACACAGCTCAAAATAAATAACACACAGACGACATGGTGCGTAGAGTTATTTTATTCGACTGCTTGTCAATCGCCTGTACTGCAACTCGTATTTAATTAAAAATGTAATAAATGCTGCGACACAAGCACACAAAAAGGGGAAAGATGCAGACAAAAGCATAACCTACTTTATTGTCGCCTGTATACAAAAAAAAAAAAATCAACAATTGCAAAACAATATGGCAGCAAGCGCTGCGTTTGCGCGTGTGTGTGTGCGTGTGTGCGTGTGTGTGTGTACGAGCGTGTGTGAATGCATTGTAATGCTAATTTAAATAAAGATAAGACCAGTAACACTAGCAACAGCGTTAGCAGCAACATCAACGAAAACACCAACTCACATGATGGCAATGACAACAATGGGTACAATAATAGGAAAACAATTTGACATGCGGTGATTTTCCAACGTCGTTGCTGGCTATACACTTATTTGATTGAGTCCTATTGGACATATAACACTATCTGCAACCTTGAGTAGACTAAACTAATCGAAAATAAAAACTATAGCCAAAAAATGTTAAATAAGACCATGCACATTTTCATACATGCATTTTATATATTTCATTACGAATATGGCAGCTAACTTTCTCCAATTTAAACACTTTTTTCCACTTCTAGAAGTCAAAATCCAAGAAAGTTAAAGAAATCTTTCAAATATATTAGTTTCGTTTCCATTTTTAGGTGGAAATTCTTCGAAACACATCCGGAATCACATCCACTATGCTAAGCATTGTGTATATTAACATTCTTAACGTTTCGCATTTCCATTATAAGTCTGCTTGATTCACATAAAACAGCTGATCGGCTTATTTATAATTGTCTTTGCGAAATGACTAACACAACAATGAACTCAAATATAAGAAACTCTATAATAACGTTATGGCAAACAATTCAATAATTAAGAGACCAATTTTAAAATTCATAATAATTTCATTTTTATTTTGCTTCTAATACTAAATGCTAATAAATTAAAAAAAATAAATAAATTAAATTATTTAAAATATGATTGTATTTGAAGAAATGCGAAGAATGACATTGACATTGCAATACTCTTCGAAATCATCGCAAAAATAATCCTAAATACTCGGGTAACATTTTTAAAATTCTGAATACAATTTACGAATGTGGAATGAAAACTTGAAAAATGTTGGTAGTGGAATACGATTATAAGAGTATTTAGTCTGCGGCTTAAGGCTGCTAGCCGTATACCAGCTAGACAAACTGTCAACGTCAATACAGCAACACACATAACCCACACACACCCACACACACAGCTCGCATATTTGTGTAGCGTGTACAACAGCAAATAATAAAGCAACTTGCGCATACAAAAAAAAATAGTTTTGCATGCTGTTGTGCGCCGTTGCATGGTTGCTGTTGTTGATTTTGTTGTTGTTGTTGTTCTTGTTGATAGTGTTGTTGTTGTTGCTGTTGTTGCTCGAGCTTGTGGTATCCTCTCACAGAGAGAGCATTATCTTTTCTATCACTTGTCACATTTTTGCATAATGCGGCGTAAAATAGCATCATTGTTTTTGTTTTTGTTGCTTTTGATGCAGTTGCGAACAATGAATACATTTGTAATGTTAATGGAATGCAACGGCAACGCAGATAGAACAACAACAAAACACACAACTTCCAACTACATCAGTAGCTATTTTAAAGCTGTTGTTTGTGTTGTGTTGTGTTGTATTGTGTTGCGTTGTATGTTTATCATCCAGGGACGCTAACCAAAACATTAGCAACACAACAATATCCCCTAACAGTAAGTCGATCCAACACACTCAGCGTAACAACTCCAGATGCGTCTTTACTTTGTCGACAATCTGTTCTGTCTATTATGCACTCAATTCCCTTCAGATAACTAAAAATGCTATAATAGATACCCTGAATCCAGCTGTTAAATATATTATAGCTGATTTTGCCAAATTTGCCTTTAAAAAGTTTTGCACACTGAAATGTATGCAACTGCTCTAATGCTCTTTAATGATCGGCTGTTCTTAAAAGATATTTCTAAAAACCACAATTTTAAATTAGTATACATATATATATATATATATATATATATATATATATATATATATTAAATTCATTTAAAATTGTAGCTTCTATTGCTATCGGATTTGGTTCTATATCGACTCCGAGCAAATGAAATAAATTCGATATGCGTATGGTATACGAGAATCGGAAGCGGAAATCAGAACTTATAAGCAATATTTTCTTAAAACCCAAATATCGAAATTGATATTATTTGTCATACACCAACAAAAAGTACATTCGTTATCAATATCGTTATAAATTTAAAATACCGACCGAGCATTTTTCGGTTCAAATGCTCCCTTTTATTGTAATGAATTGGTATCAACCGATATCAAAGCATTTCGCAGTCAATTACGTCCGAATGCAATGTCCTTCATAATTTTTCCATCTTTTGTTGTACCTGTTAAAAATGATGTTCATTAAATTCAATAAAAATCAAGTTACCAAAACAAACCAATACAGTAAAAAAATTTCAAAATAGACCGGAATCCTTGAATGAATTTACATTCTATATTTATCGAAATAGGAATCTAAATTTGTTTCGGCTTAGTCTGTGGAGACTCTGTGTCTAGCTTTTATAGTCTCTGAGATCGATTTGTTCATATAAACGGACAGATGCTAGATCCACTCGTATATTGATCCTGATTAATAATATAAATACCTTACAAGGTCGACTTATTCTGACTGTTACTTACTATAATAACTATAATAACCAAATTTTCTACTATGATTCCATCCTTATGTTGTCCACTCATCCAGGTTATACTTCTTTTATACATCTGTGAGTGTGTAAGTGTTTGTGCATCGATGCATAAAATGATGTAAAAATTTTATTAGAAATATAAACAGCAGAAAGAAAATGCATACGCACACAAACACACACATTCACACACATCCCCTAAAATCCCTATATAAACCGCAATAAAGAAATAAAAGGCTGAACAAAAGCAACAACAACAACAAGAGTTGCATAAACATAAGCCTTGTGCACGTCATTGTTGTTGCCGCTTTTGCTTCTGTTTCTGTCGTCGCGACGCGTCGTTGCCGACAGCAACAAAATATACAAAGCATTTGCATTGCAAATGCAACATAATGCAAAACAAGAACAACAACAACAACGAGTGTTGCATGGAAAGAGGCAGCCATTTGCTGGCGCTTCCTGACAACAATGAGAACAGCAATAGCAACAACAACAATAACAAATACATCAGCAATGTATTTGCTATGACAAGTATTTAAGTTTTCTGTTTCTACATGCTCTCTGTGCTTTATAGTGCAATTTAAATGCATGCAACACACAATTTATTTCAATATCCACACATATTAGTTTATAATAGTACGAAATATCTATTAGACATTTATATACACAATAGGAAAGCACATTGAGCCAAAAAAAAAAACATAACTGAAAAAGTAACACATTTTTATCTTCAATGTTTCTGTGGAAAGTGTTTTGCGTAGCTCGAAAAATGGTTTATGCAAAATACCTGAAAGTTTTTGCTAAGCAGATTGGGGTAGAAAAATAGAATTTATCTTAACTACGAAGTAGAGGTAAAAATAATGAATAGCAGTTTCCGTTGTTAAATTGTGATTCGCCAGTTGTGGCTTAATGTGAACAAAGTTCCTTACTTCAAACGTACAAACATTTTTAATTTACGTATTAATATTCATTAATTATTTAACAAACGTATTTCTGCCGCCACGAAGTGAAGTTAAGACAAAATTAATATTTTTGAATCTGTTACCGGTGTATTAAACAACTTTATCACATAAGAACTGGAGCAAAGCTCACGGCTGGCACTAAAAGCTTAAAAGAAAACTAAATAACGTTGCTGTTGCATATTTTGTTTAACGACTTTAATTCTTATTATGTGCATGCCACCGCATGCAGTTTATCAGCGTGCTCAACAAAGTTCACAGCCCTAAGGGGCTGCAATGAACTTTTGATTTGAACACAGTGCAACGGTCTGTGGCAGCTCTCAAGCAGCTTTAATGATGTTGCGCTTTGGCGTTATTCAAAGGGTACCACGAAAAAAGATACTGAGCAGAACCCGCGTTAACTAACAACCAGCGATGCCTTTTTTTGTGAGCACAAAATAAATAAAAAAAAAAAAACAAAAACTAAATGTATAAGTGTGGTGTGTTGTGTTGGGGCTTTTGAAACTGCATGAATTAATGCAACAGCACGGACGCAAGGTTGTGGCAGCAGCAGTACTGACGAGCCAAATACAGAAGTAGTAACATCAAAAGCTACGTCGCCAACACCAACATCGTCGAGTGTTCCAATTAAACGCAACACGTCCAACAACAAGAGCAGCAGCAGCAGCAGCAACGACTTTGTCGTCGGACGTTGAATATCAGACATCAAGTATACGTCATGATGGCTGGGGTGTTCAAATGTTGTGTGATGTTGTGATGTGGTGTGTAGTGACTTGGTCGCTTCTAACGATATACTCGTTAGTCACGCGGTTAAATTTCATATGCCAATTCCCTGCAACCGTATTTTTGTCTTCAAGTTGATTCAGTTCACCCAGCTACAGTTTTTTTTTGCTTTTTTTTTTGGTTTTCTTTTTACGTTTTTTATCCTTGTTTCTTGTATATGTTGCAAGTGTGTGGCATGTTTTGATGGCATGTAACTACTCATGCATATTCATTCAAAAACAGCAGCGGAGCAAACCAACCGCGCAGCAGCTGCCAGTTACTGCCACAGCCTCAGCCATTGACATTGGCATTGTCATTGTCGCACACTCAAAGACACTTGCCAGCTGCGAGCAGTGAGCTCACTCAGTTCAATAGTTTGGCAACCTTGACGTTATCCAACTATTTGGATTTAGGTCATGCACTCTGAAGTATTTGATATAGAATTTGGAAAGTCAGCACAACCAATTCTAAACTTTCGTCAATGTACAAATTTCTAAATTTACGACACATATATTTAAAAAATTGTCCTACTTTAAAAAAGAGGGAACATAAGCATTTATTAGAAATATTTAAGAAATTGTAATTGAACTGTAAAAACACAGATTTCATAATACCGTTAATAGCATACAGCTATTAGAAAATTAAATCTGTGTATTTCTCAAATTCTTTTAAATGTGTTTAAAATGCCTGGAATATGATTACTATGTATGTAAGCAGAAATTAATTTTACTATCTCGGCAAATTCGAACTGCTTTTTGATGAATGCCATGCTAGCGCATTCACTCATTTATTAAGCGCATTCACTCATTTATTAAACAAATTCAAGAATTCAAATTTAAATGAAAATTACATTTGGGAACTGTGTTTTTCTCAAATTTGTTGGTAGCTGATTAAAATACTCATTTCTTATAGCAAGCACTGCCATTAAAAAGAAAGAAAAAAGACTAATCCTGAGCATGTTTTTATTGGCAAGCCCCAACTAATACCAATTGTCTGCCTACAAACACGTGCATATACATACTTATTTACATACATATGTACAGACATTCGTAGATAACGGAGCTCTGCAGAATACACACAAAAACATATTGACGCTCGCGTCGATTATCATGCCATCTCTATCTCACACATGCGCTCGAATATTTATATTTTTTGCACACAGAAAATGCTTGCGGCTGCTGATAGAAATGAGATCAATATAAGAATACATTTTCGACTATAACTTGGGTGTTTCTTATCCGATCTTGACGATGCATATCCATGCATATCCATATTATGTATTAATTAGAAGATTCTGCCTTTAAAATTGTGGTATTTATTGCTATCGGACATTTAATATATTGATATTCTATAAACGGAGGCAGTTATCGATAAAACGATAAACGCAAACTTGATCTGCGCCTGGTATAGGAGAACCTATATTCCAAATTTGTAGTCTCTAGCTCTTACAGTCTCTGAGATCTGCGTGTTCATACAGACGGACGGACGGACGAACGGACAGACAGACGGACATGGCTATATCGACTCGACTGTTGATCCTGATCCAGATTATATATACTTTGTGGGGTCGGAGATGCTTCCTTCGACGCGAGCCTCAATATGTTTTTTTGTGTATTGCGTGTTTCACGTATTTGTCGGCAGAGGGCGCTTCCAGAGCTGCTCGCATTTTAGTGCAAATCTTCTTAAAAGGGAATTTGCCAATACAAATATAATATATTTAATAACTGGGTTCAGGGTATATCGTAGTCGAGTTCACTCGACTACAGCACTCTTACTTGTTTTTTTTTTTTGTTCATTTAAAATTACAATTTATTAAAATAATTTAACATTGAAGTGCAATTTTAATTTATAGATTTTAAAATACTTATTAAAATGTTGCTAACTTAATTTGATAGAATTGATATAAATATATAATTTTAAAGTGATTTCTCAATTTTTCTATCTACCTTTTATAAGAGACAAAGAGATGGCAAATTAAATACTAAGGTAATAATCAAGCATGGATTTCAAAGCACTAAGTGGTTAAGCCCTTGAGCCAATAACTACTTTCGTAAAGTACAACACAAAAGTATATTATTACTGTTTAGTTCGAAACGTTAAGTTTTTATGTATTCTGCAAGTAGCATATGTGATTATTATTTTGAGCTTACATTGCAGCTTTCAGTTCTTATAAAGTCAGTCGAGTACTATGCAATACTTTCTTCTAGATCCACTTCCGCATGCACCCAGTGAAAGGGAGTGTGAGTGAAAGCTTCATTAGTTTTTGGGAAAAAACTACTAACCAGCAGCAACGTAAGCCAAAAAGTGCAGCCAACTGGGCTGTCATATCGCAATCGACGCTCTAAACTATGCAATGCTCATTTTGCGAACTTTTTAGAACAACGAGAAGGAGTTAAAAGATAAAGCTTGAGTCGTTGCGCGCTCAATGCCTGACTTGTAAAAATTTAAGTCAGCAAGTTATGACAAAGTTCTGTTAAAGTTTTCACGCTCCCGCATGTCCAACTACCAACTAACTGCCCTCCTTCAGCGTCCCTCTTGCACCCCCTCCTCTGCATAGCTCGGGCGCTGAGCCGTTTGTGATACGCTGCTTAGTTATTGGGGATTTGTCAAGCCGTTTTCATGTTTGAATATTTGCAAATGCGCTTGCTTTTCATGCACAGATTTTAGAAATAAGAAACTGAAAGCCTTTTTGTTGTAATGTAAATGTGGAGGTCACACATATACACTCACACACAGATACACATACACGCGCGCCTCTCACATTTCAAATGTGTGGAGCAGAGCAGAGTTTAGGGCAGGGGGCATAAAATGCCTTAAAAGCTTCCGCCTTGCTTTACATGCCGGCTTAGACGTTGCCTCCCTCCCCTCACCCCTCCCCCAGCTTGCACACATGACACCAGACAATCAATAACCATTGACAAGCCACAAACAACAACAGGCGCATTAGTTGCGCAAATCCACCAGCCCTAAAAGTATGCAAGGACTTTTTATAGCTTTTCAAACTGCAAATCGACGTCGATGATTTCGATTTCGACTTCGATTTAGCTTTTTTATATGATTTGATTACGTTTTTGATTTCGCCCGTTGCACTGTTCAATTGTCAATGGAAATACAATATTCTGCAAGCAAATGTTTATGTATATATATATATATATATATATACATATAATTTTTTTTTGTTTGTTGATCCCAGACAGACTGACAGCAAAGTCGTTTCCATCATAATAATATGAATATTTGTGGCTGCTTCTTGAATTGCCCTAATGCAACGAGGGCTTTATGTGAAGGATGATAGAAGTAAAATACCATTTATATTTTATAGCACTTTAACAGTAATCGAACTTTGCCAGACAGGAAACAAAATATAAAACTACATAAAGCAGCATCAAATCGATAAACAGTAAACATGTAAACAAATAATAATATTTTGAACTCCGGATTAAAATTTAGATGCCTAGATTACTATTGCAATATTATCAAAAAAAAATATTTTGCGCTTTCTAATAAATTCCAGAGTTAATTTCAATTAATTGTTATAACGTAATGGGAAATTATGGAAATTTGCTTAAAACATAAATTATTAATTTTCCTCATGTCGACTTATTTTATTGGGCAGAGAACAATTCAAAATATAAAAAAATACATTGAATTATATTAAAATAAATCCAAAATTAAATAATTAAATTTTACATAAAATAGGAAACAATTATCCGGTGATATTTAAATGAAAAATTGGTCAAACATTTGTTGCATTGGTTGGCAAAACCGTTAGAAAGAAACAAATACCACCAGAAATTAAAATTAAAGATAAAAATATAGGAATTTTAATTGATAGCATAATAAAATCTATTGAAATCATTGCTGAGTAATGGAAAAGCTTAAGCAAGAAATAATTAGTATTACAATGTTTAAGAAAAAATCAGTTCAAATAACGGAGACCAAAGCAATTGCTTGACTAATTCACGAAAAGGAACCAATTTCACCATTTATCTATCGGTGTATGAGGGTATGTATGGTAATAACGTTGAGTCGGATATTGTGGAAATTCCAGTATTCGAGTTCCAGAATACAAGTATGCAGTAAACAGTTAGTCGTATTAGGGTCTTCAAATTCCTTTGACAACACTTTTTGACAGTGAATTTAAAATGACTATCAAATTTTAATTTATGCTCAAGAAAAAAACACCGAAATCATATACTTCACTCACTCTATCAAGTGACTCATACCATCGAGCGAGCAACAAAAATGTTAACAGTTCAATATTCTTAAGTCGGATATTTACTTCATATGAAGTATGACGTATTACTTTTAATTTTCATATACTTATATGAGTATAATATACTGATTTCTTTGCAAACGTTATATTTGCAGAGTAATTGCACTAATTTTACAAACTGATATTATTATGCTTCCCAATTATTGTACGGTAAAAATATATATGCACATAAGTCCAAACATCACTTTATACATTTGGTTAAGTTTTTTTTCGAAACTTAAACTTCAAACTTGGCATATTAAAGCCAAACATGCCCCTATTGATGGGGTTTCGAATGGTTGAATAGCTCGAATGCCTGCAACCCGCATGTCAATCACTGAGATTGGAGTCCAAATTCCGAAGTCGTTTGATATCGCAGCGGCTTCTATTGAGAATGGGGTATATGACGCGGGTCCTTCTGTTTGATGGAGCTGAAGCGGGAGCTGGAAGTGGATGCTAAGCAGCTGCACGTGACTGCCAAAGTGATTGCCGCTAAACCCCGCACTCTGCCCAATACGGAATCTGATATCAAACCAACCAAACCCAACCCCAACTTAAGCCACAAACTTGTGTCTCTGTGGGCGTTTTGTCTGCCTTCAGCGTGTGTTTTATCTTTATGGCTCAAATCACACACGATACAGATACAGAGACACAGCAGCGAATCGCCCACTCCAGGTGCACTTTTAGCACATCCAAGTTGCCTCATTAGAGTTGAAGTGTTATTGTGTTTTTGGATATGCCCCAAAATTATCTATAGTTGGCATGCAATGCCAATCGCTCTTATGAGCCCAAAAGGTGTCACAGATTAACTGAGTTAATAAAGCCTGTGAGCGTTGGTCAGCCAAACCCAACCCCAACTTGTCACTTCAATTGTCTGACTATAATTGTCTGCAACGCGAGCTTTGTATCTGACACCTTTACTAGCTGCTAACCGCTAACCCAACTTAGCAGGCAAATTACATCCTGCTTGACTTTTAAGTGGATAATGCATTTCCTCTATTTAAGAAGAAACACAAACACAGCGCACAGCACGAAACTATAAGATAAAAACACGATCTGTGTGTAACGACAAAGTTGCACTCTTTAATTTGACGATACATGCTTTAATACGAATAAATACCGCAACTTAGATTTATCTTCGATATCCTTCGTATATTAGAGTGATTACAAAAAAATTAATTACTTCATTATAAATATTAAAAGTTAAATTTTGTACAATTTTTATATTTTATAACAAATGTGAAAAATGTTTTCTTTTTTTAAATCTATTAATTAAAAAAAAAATAATAATAATAATAAAATTAGTGAAATATAAAATATGTAATATTTAAAAAATAGATAACGTTAGGTTTTCTGTATTAAATTAATTTTAAATGCTTTTAGTTAATGTATCAATGTATGCGTATAACTCTAATATAAGTTGCATAAAGTAATAAAGTAAACCTTTAATAAATTTACTCAAAATTATGTTTGCTTTTTCAGAGATATAATTTTGGGAGAATCATATATTTCGTCCTTTAACAAAACAAAAATAAGTGTCCCTTAAATTCCTTTCCTTTCGTTATAAAAAAAACTTTTTCAATATAGTATGACTTTGAATAATTAAGAGCCATTTCATTATATTTTCCCACATATAATCTATAAAAAATAAAAATAAGAATATAAGCATATACTAGTTACATTTTTTTTGTGACGATTCAGCCACTTTCAGAATAGATAATTTTAAAAAGTTGGTTACGATTAAGACGAACCAGATGAACCCCAAATCGTATAAGAAGTCAAACAACTTGTGACTCTTTCTGTCGCCTATACTTAAAATGTAGCCCGCCCCGTTGCACATGCAATGTGCTCAACAACAACAGCAACTACGGACAACACTTCATTCGTTGTCATCAGAAAAGAGCATTGGTGCGCAGCTCTCGCTCACTCTTATTCTCTCCCCCTCTCTCTCTCTTGTAGTGGCTGGCAGAATGAGCCGTTAGGTATGCTCTATAAAATTGTACTTAAAATGCCACAGCATGCGAATGCTGCGAGCAACCGCCCACTCACGTGCCACACCCAGTCTTGCACAATGGAACGTTTTGCAATCAGATACTATTTTATATTTTTTTTTCAGTTTTTTCCATTTTTATTATTTTTTTTACCAAAGATTAGCTTCCGTTCTTTTGTTTACTCTGTTTTCACTTGACTTAGAAGCTGCCATTTATTGTTGATAGCTGGTGAGATGAGAGTGAGCAGTGGCCTGCATCGACTGCCACGCCCACTCAACGTTGGCAATTTCGCACGTACTACGTGAGGTAATTTTAAATTGTTTTAGGCAACTTTTTGTATCACATTTACTCAACAGCAGTTTCACAGCATTCAGCCTCTCCTTTTGCCTTTGCCTTTCGCGCTTTGTCTTTTTGCAGCTCGTCTGTCAACTTTGAGAATTCTTCGCTTCTTTCCTTCTATATCATTTATATGAATGTACATATGTATGTGTATATATCTATCTACTTCGCTGAAATTAAGCGCAGCTGGCAGCACACACAAGCACACACCTACAAAGAGCAGCGATTGAATCAGAAACAGAACTACAAAAGGAGATAGACAAATGCACACAGACAGACAGACAGAGCGAGAGACAAAATGAGACAGCTGTTGATGGTTGCTGCAGTCAACACTCTCCGCGCCCGCCTCTCTCTCCCATCATCTCTTTCGTGATTGCCGTTGGCAGCGTCTTCGTCGTCGCTGCTGTTTCATCAGCTTGAAAATTAGTTGCTACTTATGTGCTTCACTTAGTTTTTCTTAAGTAGCACGGATCAAGTAATATGTATGAATGCATGTATGTGAATGTGTGTGTGTCTCGTTATCAGGTGTGTGCGTACATGTGTGTGTGAGTGTTCTACTTAAATTTTGCACTGACTCTGCTGGGATTATTTTCTCTTCTTTAGCTGCACATTTTCTACTTAACAGAGTCTGTCAACGTGATTGCATGTCAGCACTATCCACCTATCTCACTCTGTATCTTTATCTCGCTCTAGCACATTTCGGATTTGCGGCAACATGCAGTCAGCAAGTTGACAGCAAGCAACTGTTATTCGCACAACGGGATAAAACGTACAACTTGCAATTTAAAGCCATTGTATGCTTTTTATATATTTAAAAAAATATATATATACACATATATATACGCATAGCTTAGTCGATATCTGTCTGCTCTATGCTAATTAGTTCCGTACCTTTGAAACTTTGAATAAATTCGATCTTTTTCTGGCAAGGATAAGACAAAATTGCCCTTGTAGTAGGCAAAGCATTCACAGCATTTAGCAAATAACACAAAGCAAAATTTCACACACGGTTACATCTCGCGCTTCATGTAATTGCCGATGACTCTATAGATCGATAACAACTGATTACTCTAATTAACAAAAGCTTAACATGAACATATTATATTAAAAAAACAAGTAAGAGTGCTGTTGTCGAGTGAACTCGACTGCGATATACCCTGAACCGAGTTATTAAATATATTCTATTATTATTGGCAAATTCCCCTTTAAAAAGATTTACACTAACACGTGAAACACGCAATCGTTGGTAGCGGGGCTCATGCCAACCCTTTCTCACACATGCGCTCGCCTATTTATGCATACAGAAAATGCTTGCGGCTGCTGATAGAAATGAGATCAATATGAGAATACATTTTCGACTATAACTTGGGTGTTTCTTATTCGATCTTGACGAAATTTGGGCATTTGATCAATAGTATGCATATGCATATCATATATTGTATGTATGTATGCCTTTAAAATTGTGTCATTTATTGCTATCGGAAATTTAATGTATCGATATTCGATAAACGAAGGCAGTTATCGATAAAATAACGCAAACTTGATCTGCGCCTGGTATACGAGAACCTATATTCAAAATTTGTCTCTAGCTCTTACAGTCTCTGAGATCTGCGTGTTAATACAGTTAATACCGGACGGACGGACGGACGGACATGGCTATATCGACTCGACTGTTGATCCTGATCAAGAATATATATACTTTATAGGGTCGGAGATGCTTCCTTCTGCCTGTTACATACATTTGCACAAAACCATTATACCCTTTTTACCATTTTTAATGGATTCAGGGTATAAAAAAGAAAAAAAATAAATTAAATTAAAAACAAAACTATATACTTGAATTTAAATTTAAAAAATTGGAAAGTTTTAAAACACTCTTGGGATATTTAAATGCAAAATTGATCAAACATTTGTTGTAGTTAGTAATAGTTCTAGTTTATTTTACCAATTTACATATTTTAATTAATAAGTCAGTGATAAAGTTGAGGTTGTGGCTGTAGGTGTCTACAAAGAGCATTGAGTTTAATCTGCCAAACGGGTTCTGCCCTAAATTATTTGTTGTCTTATATATATTTGTATATTTTATATTGTGACCTTAGATACCTTACCCCCCACCCCACCCACCAATGTGATTTGGATTTCAGAGTAAATATATTTTTGGGTAACTCTTAGTAATGATGTATCTTGATAGTCTGAATGGCAATTATAGCGTGCAGAGAGGGAATCGGAGCAAAGCCCAATGGTTTCTAATATA
The DNA here is from genome assembly GCA_035043505.1 of Drosophila setosimentum. NCBI lineage: Eukaryota > Metazoa > Arthropoda > Insecta > Diptera > Drosophilidae > Drosophila > Drosophila setosimentum. Next base: position 953,906 of record JAWNMY010000015.1, on the reverse strand, counting down.
GCAATGAGATCGCTCGAAGCAACTCAGGAATAAAGAGGCTGGCAGTCGTCAGTACCTTAATGTATCGGATTTGGTTGAATATTTTGCTATTCGAAATCTAATCTGCTGTGCCAAAGAAATAAATTCAAAATATTTAGACTTTGTTGTATTCACATTCGCGAAATAGCTCAAATCTATTTACACAATGACAAAAAATATATGTGTATATCTTAATAAGATTTTTCTCATGCACCTCACAAAATTCGAGTTTCAATTCAATTCAATCTCTACTCGTCCATATCGTTTGCCTTTATTATGCAATTATGCAAACTATGTAAAATGCAATGCCAGACAAACAAATCAAAACCAAACAAAAGCAAACAAACGTGACAAGCGACATAGCAGCCACCCAATTAGACAATCGCCTCCCTTATCCCAGGGCCTAGAGCTGTGCGATTTTAACATCATTTGTTGTGTGTCACGTCACACTTTATGCCGTTTATTGAATTACGCATGCACAAACAAGCGCTGTCTCAGCCTCGGTCTTTCCAACAGGTTTATCAAGTACACGCCTCTTGTAATACATCAGCATTTTTAATTTAATTAAGCTCGCGGTTTGTCGACGCTTTTCCTACACTCTTATACTCTGATACCGAAGGTACAAGAGTATATTTATGTTTCAATTGGGGTGCCACGTCGACTATCGGTAATTGCTAATCGAAAAAATCACATATTTCTGATTATTGTTAAACTACACCACATTTGGATGATAGATTGTTGGAGATGATGACGTCAAAGATCGGGAAGGCCAGCCCAATGCCTCCTAAAAATCGGATATGTTTATATATCCTCCACATTTTTTCGGTAAGTCGATAAAACACTTATATCTCACACAAAGCTAGAGTCACCAAATCTGCAAATTATATTGCTAGGAAAAAATTTCAAAAAACGGAAAAAAATGATGGGATCATTTTCAATATCAAAAGTTTGTATTTCTCGTAATTTAAAAGCAAAATTACCAAGAGCTAAACTTCCAATAGTGATAAGTTTGAATAACATTGGCGTCAGAGTATTTCGTAGCTATTACGCCCGATTGCAATGTTCTCAGTTGTTTCCATTGCTCCTTTGTTTGGCTCAAATGAATTTGCATTATTTCCATTGCAAAAGGACTTTGTTTATTTTCATTAAATAATGCCACATGTATACCATGCCCCAAGTTAATCTAATTATGAGTGTGTGTGTCTGTGGGGCTAGTGTGCATCACTAATTATATTAGCTAATGAATTGAAATATTCCAATTGAAATGATGACCGCCAGTGAAGTTGTGCACGACTGTTACTAATTCCACATGGCACAAAATAGTTTTTAAGTACAACACACAGTTATTTTTCAGAGAATATTAATAGATTTATTTGCGTTATTTTGTAGCATTTCAATCAAATAATCGTTTGAATTTAATGAGCTGTGTGTTGGTCAATGAATTTAAGCTAATATTGTCAATTATTTAAGCATTTCAATTCATTTCATGTCATGAAATATATCACAGATTTAAGTTTACGTCTTATAACCAGTTAAACAAATGCATTTGGATTTTAAGCGCTTAACGACTCAATTGAGTTGATTCCCATCACCGATCAATTTACAAAGCCACAACAAACTGCGCACACACACACACGTTCACCCACACCCATGCATTCACATATGACAACTTAAAGAGCACTCAATTTTGATTCAGGTCAAGCGATGCATTCGCCATGGCCACAATCTCAGCCATTCATTTAATGACTACGGTCAACAATTCATCAAGGATATGTTTGTTTGGATGTGCACTGGTTCATTTGGACGTGTGCTGACTGTACTCCTTTCTCCCTCTGACTCATGGCTGTGGTCGTGGCTTAGCGGGCATCCAAAAGCACTTAACTCGTTAGCGGTTAACGCTATATTGGTAAGCCAACAGACACGCGGCGTACAATAATTAAACAATACACGACTTACATGACTTGTCAACAACACACACATACATGCACAAATGGCCAAGCGACTCAGGTGTTCTTGCCACAGGCAGCAGACGCCCTATTTGCAAGTGATTGATTGAATGATGATTAAATGGTGGCTGCCACAAATCTTGGCCATTCCCCGTTAGCACAGATTGCCCAGCCATTTGTTACGATTCTGCTAACTCGTAGTTTCAATTAAGCGAAATTAATGCGATTAACTAAAGCGCCGACTAATTACAAATTTAGCCCATTGTCTGCAGGCGTTTGATTAACGGACAAAAAATTACAGCCTACATCAAAACAAAGACTTAATTGTAATAGAAGTTTTGTGCACAGTTTTTCAATGTTAATTTGAACTGGAATATATTCAAATATAAAAGAAAAATGTGAAAGCAATGTACAAGTTGAATATTTTAATAATATAATTGATATATTTTAAATAAAATAAAATAAATAATAAATCAAAAAATCATTAAAAAAAATATCTTAAATTCTTAATTAAAATTGACTATTCTACTTTATTTTAGATATCATTTTGTAAATTTTTGTGTTGACTGATATTGATTATTAATATGTTTGGGAATTGGAAAAACAGTTATATCTTGTGAATTATACACGATAGCTACTGATAGGATAGCTCCTGCCCCAGTCTGAATATAGAGTATTCCAAATTTAGTTAAGCGCTCATTTTTTATAGCCACAATTTTGTGTTAAATGAGTTAAGCGCTCTCAGCTAATATACTGCGTCTGCTGATGCTGCAGTCTAATGGGATATTAAGCCGGGTTTGCCTAGGAAGCAAAAACTTGCCAGCCAATAGCACACATGACTCAACACACGAAATACTTGGGGTATACTGATAAGGCTGGGCTGAGGAGCTCGGGCCAGACCAAAGCTGAGGCAAGGACGACGTCACTGGCTATGCCGAAATAAAAATAACAAATATCCTCAGTTAATTGAAATTCCTTAACTTTCTCAATTAAACTTTGGTGCAATGCTTTTAACTTGGCCTAGCAGTCGCCAGTCGCAGCTGGGGCAAATAAAAAAATAAAAAGAACACACTCACCAAGTTTTGCCCAATCTATATCTATGTATCTACTCCATATATATCTATCTCAGTCTCATTCTGTACGTCCAACGTGGCGTATGAGCAATGGTTACAAAAACCATCGCTGAACGTGGCCAACCTGTGCGCGTTTTTTGTTGCAAGTTTATGAACTTAACAACGGCGCCAGTTTCTTTAAGCCTCCTTGAAGTATTTGCAGCCAGCGAATACCAGCAAACAACAATATCAACAACCATCTGTAGCCACCATTTTCGCACAGCTAGAGTGCCACAGTCGAGGCGCCTTGACTAGGAGATACCCAGAACCCAAGTCCTTTTCCATCAGAAATCGTAAACGTAGATATTTAACTCGAAACGTGTTATGATTTCTCTAAAATTCAGAAATTTCTTGTGTAATATGTGATTTTTTAATTTGAGTCAGCAGTTGGTAACTTCTTCCCAGAAATTTGACTGTTCTTGAGCAATGTATGTTCTTAGGGAATCTCAAAATTGGATTGTGAAAATTTAATATTTTAAAATAAATCTGAACTATACTCTTGGCTTCTACTTGCTTAAAAAGATTCTGATTATACCTGCCAAAAATACATTTGGCATGGTCACTTAATCGGTTGACTTTAAAATTAATCTTCATGTATATATTGTGTTGCACAATTATGATAATCGGCAATATTAATTCACGATTGTGTGTATATATTATGAAATCGTATAGATCTGTGATGTGTACCCTGTAGCTAATATGCCTCTTGAACATGCCGAGTGCGCATATTTGAAAGAAGAAGTTGCAACAAATTCTGGATTCATCGTCATCGTCTTCGTCGCGTTAGTTTATTAAAAATGCAGAAAGCTGCCGTGTTAAGAACTCGCTGGCTGCTAAAAGTGGCTGCCTTACGACGTCTATGGCTCATTCTTATCAACTTTTGGCGTGCTTATAACTTGGCCAGCTCCAGTCCTCGGTGCGGGTATATATGTGGGTAAGTGTGTGCATGTGTTTGTGTGAGTCCTAAAGGACTTCGTCGGCTGCACGCGACAAGCAACACCAGCCAGACATTCAGGCAACTTCTGCTAACAACAATAATTGTTAATAATGTTTATGAAAAGTTGCCTCTTCGCACCCGCACCCTCATCTCTCCATCCTCTGCTGCCAGGGCTTGGCACATCTTTTCGTTTTGTTTAGTTGACTGTCTTATTTCCTTTTTGGCCTGTTACCGGTAGCAATGGCTGTTGTTGTTGTTGTTGTTGTGTTCTTTGTTGTTAGTTGGGCAATTGCCTTGAATGGCAAGCATTTTATATTTGTCTCGGCATCGGAACTGGGACCAGATGCAGGTCTACTTGAGTCATGAACAGCGCAAGACATTCACTTAAGCTTAATAGTATTTGTTTATTTGTAAGAAGTGCAAGTTTTTGTCAAGATTTTATTATGTTATGTGGTTTGACTTATTAGAAGATCTCTCTTTTGGCCAATTAATTATGTAAAGGAAAGCTTGAGTTTCAAGAATTAACTTTGACAAGTGGAAGCAAATTATGTATTAGAGTCCAGAAAACTTTGTTTATTTCTTAGCTCAGTGTTTATACAATTTTTATGGATATGTCTATAATACATCAAACATTTTTCTGAAGCTTTTATTTAAATCTATGGGATGACTACACATGCGAGTATTTTTGGAGAGATAATTTACATACCTTTAATATCGCATATGCGAATTATTAGGCTTTGGCTTTCATATGTCTGACTCGAAATATCAGTGGACTACCATGTGAAAATAGATTTCTTGTTATAAAATAAGTGGTTTATCTGTATCTGAATTTAGTTGTTAAATTTTGATTAAGTATTTATTTAATTTGGTTCGACTAATATCAGTTGACACAGAAAAACAATAAAAGTAAATAATATATTAAAATTAAAGTAACAATAAATATATAAATTTAAATTATACAATAAGTAAAATATTTACGATTTCCGGGGAATATTTATATGCAAATTGGTGTAACATTTCTTGTATGGATAAATGGTTTGTGGAAAACTAAAAAAAAAAAATCAATTAGAACAGAATTAAAAATAGTTGGTATGAGTTTGTTAAGACGCCATAAATGCATGCAGAAATTATATTATCTTAATATTAGTTAATAATAATGATTATAATAATAGTAATGATAATTAATAAATGAACTCGACACTTAAATTAAACCCAATTTGAACTGCTATATTGCCATCAGCCATCAGCTATCAGTTTTCAAGATGACGGCTGCTCCCAAAAAAGAGAAAAGAAAATGGGACAGACTCCAAATGAAACTATGGGGCACTTGAGCTCATAGAATGCGAAGTAGCATTTTTCTGCAGAGCCATCACCTTTGTCACAGCATTTGACATGGCACCATCTCAGCTGTGCGGGACTGTCTTGCCACGCCTCGCTTGGGCCCGCTCATGGCTGGGATCCGGCGGAAATGCTCGCACAATGCCTGCCAGCTGGGACGAGTTTCCGTCGAATAAACAGCTTGCTAGAGCAGCTTGCTACGAGCAAGGAGCAAAGGAACCACTCGAGAACCAAAGACTGTTGCTTAAGTTGTGCGCCAAGTGTTCAATATATCAATCAAAGGTGTTGAAAATAAATGAAAAATGTGTCGAAAGTTTATCATTGCTGCCGAGGCACCCAATAACACTAACAACACGCAGCGACAGCAACAGCAACAGCAACAGCAACAGCTACAACAACAACGACAACGACAGCGGATTTTCCTTTGCAATTTTCCGAAAGCGCTTCCAAGCAAATGGGGCGTAAAAATAAAGTAGCAAGCAGAGGCGGCAGAGAAAACGACATGAAACTTTTTCCAAATCGATTAAGCTGTGACAACCTGCACGACGCAGCGCCCTTCGCAAAGCGTTTAAGGTTAACGTTTGAAAAGTGAAAAGAATTTTGCACCAAACTCATCCCCTCCCCAAAGGCCAACCACAAATATTGTGGAGACGAAGACTTGATAGTCAAGGCCCTGAGCTGCATTTTACCTATGCAGCGGAAACTATTTTGAAATCTGTCGAAAATTGTGCACTGGAAATAAGCCCCAGCACACAAATAAATGCACCGATGCGGTCCAGACCAATTTGGCAGTGAAGTGTTTGGTCTAAGCTTCGAAAATCTGACCGAAAAAATGAGTGCAGAATCATGTTGCTGCTTAGATACTCTGTTGACAGTGAAGAGGGTTTTTGTAATAACGATTAAGAATATACTAATATTGTTTTTAAATGCTACATTAAATGAAATATAATATATTTATTTACAAATAATATTACAATTAATAATACAAATGGGAGCCATACAAGAAGAAGAACTCTGTAGCTTGCGTTAAGTTCACAGTTTGTGCAAAAAATTTCAGGAAACATTTCAGGAAACATACCTCGAATTTAGCAGCTCATGAAAGTGTATCACATTGCTTTAACCGATTTCACAACTCTATTTGGCTAGTGTATCAAGAAACGTTGTAACGTTGAGCAACGGCAAAGTTATTGGTAAAAGTGTAGCACACATTTTGCTGACTGCGAGCCCCAATCTCTCCCCAAAAGTGAGCATCTAGCGTTCAATGTCTTTGGCATAAGCGTCCCACTTCACTTAACTTTTCTTCTTCTTTGAGGGGGACAGGCATATGGAATTCTCCAGTATTTTGCTTTTGGTCAAGTATGATTGGAATTTTATATGGCACAGGTTCGAAGGACTTCGACGATGATGAGGACGACGACGTCAAAATGGCCAACACGTCGCAGCATGCAGAAGGCAGCCGGCAGGAGTCGAGTTGAATTGAGTTGAGTCGGTTCAAGTGTTTGACTTTTAGTTGGTTGGGTTTGCGTTTCGGTTGCTGCTTAAAAGCATTTTGCAGAGTATAGCAAATTGTTACTTGGTCAATGCTCGTATTGTTATTAATTTATGTATGGCGTAGTTCGATCAAATCAATAAACTAGTCACGTTTGAGCATCAAGCCGGAAACAATGCTAAAACCGGAAGCGCTCCGGTCTTGCTACAAACAAAAGCAATTCGCAATTTGTTGGCGAGGGCATGCGAAAAGAATGCCTAATTTATGTGCGCTTATCAAAATGGCGCTAATTGAAAATTAGCCTGTTATCATGCAATTATCTATAGACTCGTCTCTACGCCGTTTCGCCCATGTGTGTGCCTCGCGCTGGGGCCAAATTCAATTTCCCCATCACATACATAGATAAGCGACCAAATGAAGCTAGCTACTCACTGGCGGAAACACGAGCTCCAGCTCCAGCTCCAGCTCCATTACCGTCTCCATCTGCAGTTTCAACTGCTCCCGTATACTCGTAGGATATAAACAAGTATTTTGATTTGTGCACCATCAGATTCACAGATAAACGTAACAGAAATTAAAACAGACAAAGAGAGTGAGAGAGAGATGGAAAGAAATGTGGGGCAGAAAGCGGGAGAAGCACCCCATGAGCATGACTCATGCATGAAAGGGAGTGGGGTGTTCACTGTACAGTTAATTCACTGTAGTACGTTAAATTTATGGCCAAATAAACGCAAAGTCTTTAGCAAACTGTTGTCGCCGGAGAAGCTGTGCGTGAATTGTGTGACAAAACGAGCATGTAAATACAAAAAGGGGTTGTTTTGCTGGGTTCCTAGAAACAACAACATTGATTTCATTGAAAATTAAAAAAACAATAAGCTTAAAAGGGAATAAACTTTAGAGCCAGGAATAGAATTGATTTGCCAATGTTAAGCGAAAATTAAACGAAAAACGTATTTATTGCACGTCAAAATTTGTCACACTTTTACAATATTTAAAAGAGATTTTATGTATTAATTTTATTTTATACTTTTTTTACTTTACCATTTTAAGATGAATCATAAGCTTTTAAATAAAAAAAGGTTGTTAAAAATTTGTTTTACAATCAACTCGATATAGTTAATTATTTTCTCAAAATTTCTTCAATAATGTTCCGTCGCACGTTCAATTTACTTTTTTACTTCCTGATATTTCCCCAAGTGCCCAACTTAGGCTAAAAATGTTTTTCAGAACACGAAAGCTAAGATTGAAAAATGCAATGTGTCAAATAAATGTGTTTATTTATTACTTTACTATGCATTATAAAGCATCAGATAAGAGTATAAGATTTATGTGGTCAAGAAAAATTGACTAATCAGAACGAGTGTATTGCCAGAAGTTTTATCAATTTGTATTTCTTTATTAATGATACCCAGATATTCAATATATAATCTGCATGCTCAACACAAGAATTAACAATTTGATCGGAGTATCTAAGTCGCTTTTGTAATAATTTCGTTCAGCGCAATTATTATTTTTGGACTAAAGTAAAGATTACACGAACTTCAAAATTCAACAACTTCACAAATTAACGTTATCATAAACATAAAACAAAAGCGATGAACTCTATTTACCGCTTACGACTGATGAAATGCGGCTTGGGGATAGAAACCAAATTACTTAAATTGCTTCTGTTTCTTTTTTATTGACGGTAAACAAATATATAATATAATTTGACTTACATATGTATTTAAATATGTAGGAATTACATTTTAAAATTGTCGCCTTAAGCGATATTTAAAACACAATGCAGTATCTTAAGCGTAATATAATTTGAAAATAAGACATAAATTGACATGCATGCATATGTATATAACGATATTAATTATTTTCTTTGAAACTTGCGTATTCGTGTGCATCATAATAAATTCGAATGAAAGCTTAATTCAGAATTTTGTTTTTATTGTCACTATACTATAAAATTCAACTGCAATGCAGTCGGTTCGAGATGAAAAGTTCTTCTCAACTCGTATTATATGCGTAAAATTTGTCATGCAACAAAAACTAATCAAATAAACAAAGGAACGCACACAGTCTACAGTGAGAGAAATGAATAGCAATTGCGGAATAAATGCCACAAACAATTGACAATAAACTACACGACATGTGTATAAGCATGCTATAGGCGTATATAACAAATGTATATATATACATATACTACATATATGTAAATATACATATACATATACATATACATAAATATATATATACGGACACAAACAGAGCAGAGTTGTTTGCATGTACTAGTGAAATAAATAAAATTAAGAGAGGCAAGCAGAAAAAAAGTGAAATAAAGATAGAAAAGAAACAACATCAGAGCAAATAATAAATAAACTACAGTTCATGTCATGTCAGCAACAAGAGGAGCAACCAACAAACTGCCAAAAATAAAATTGGGCAGAGGGCAGACCAAACAAGAGAAAATAAACGACACGAAATGAAAAGAAAAGAAAAGAAAACAAAACAAAACAAAACAAAAAATAAAGAGATAGTGAAACTATGTACTTCGAGTTCTACAGATGTGGGTAGTTAAGTTAATGAGTTCTTTAAGTCAGCTAATTTGTACAGACTGGCAGAAATTGAAATATACTATAATTCTCACATTTAAGCACCAAGCAACCGAATAATTTGAATGTCTACTTTGAATCACCGACTGATTTAGTGACTTGCATCATTTCTGTGCATACCTGGTATAAAGTTAAGCAGACAATAATGTATTGTCTACTTAGTGGCATTAGGTGAGTTGGATAGTTGGATACAATTATATTAAACAGCATAATGTTGTATTAAAAGCAATTTACAAATTTATATCTATCAACTTTTTATATCGAGATAAGTTTATATTCTTCAAATACTTATAAACTTTTAAGTGGTATACTAAATTTTGAATGTCCTTTAAAGGCTGTCAAACCGGTATCGGAATTGCATTCGGAAACGACTAAAATTCAGAATCTGAAAACCCAAAAACTTACATATAAATTTGATGTCCCTCACTCGGATTATTATTATTGCTGCGACATCCTCGGTCTATTGTGAAAATTAATTAAAGTTCGTGAACAAGCCCAATCATGTGCAGACATGGAATGATTATAATTGATCTTAGAGCCTTCGTTTACCTATTACTTAGGATGCAGCCCCGAGCTGAGCGAGTTTGTTAATTGCCGAGTAAGTTTCCAAATGTGTTCTGGGGGACTCGTCTTCAAGACAGAGTCTCCACTCAACATCCTCAACAATTCTTAACTTGTGTATGTGCTTGTGCATCCTGCAATGTCGCATTACCCTAAACGAGCTTTCAATTGTTCATTGCATGTCACATCTGCCCAGTAATCTTTTGCTATTTCCGGCTCCATAAGAAGCTTGTCAGTACTTCTCAATCTCCGTTGTATGCTATGGTCGACATGGCTCGGTCTTTGTCCACAAAATGGTTGAGGACCCCAGTAGATTGTTATCTATAAAGGAACTCGACACATTGCCATACCATCCTTGAGACAACCTTGATAGCTGCTTAGCCGTCTGAAAAAATGTATTCATGAGTTTACCCCCTTTCAAGATTGAAGAAAGTGCACCTCTCAATGGCGTACATTTTCAAATAAAAGACTTTAAATTCAAAAATTGACAGAGCCTGAAATCATTGCCAGATTTTTGCCACCTGTAATTAGCTGGTTCACTTACATCATAGATTTCCGAGGCCACTGGAACTTTGTGACCTATGGTTTATTTACCGGTAGTTTACCGTACAAATCAAGGTATCAATGCGTAGCCAAATACAATAAAAAGCTTAAACAAATTTCGGAATCTTTACCGAAATGTTTACACTTTTCCGAATCAAAGCATAAAATCGTTTTGGTTTAACACTTTGATCGATTCACTTAACACACCAAGTGCACATTAACTAACGTTGACATGGAATGTCAAACATAAATTTGTAAATTTTCTGCAAACCAGGTATTTGTAGCCAATGAACTGCAAGGGTTGGTGGTTCTCCTTCTTCTTGTTTCTCGCAATAAACTAATCGAAAAATTCAAGCATTTTGCCGGGATATCACTGACTACAAAACGTGGCACATTCATTGAAATTCATAACTGGCCTGCGATGCGAGGTAGTCTGGTAATCTCCCAGTCCCCGTCCCAGCCAAAGTACCTGTCAGACCAACGTTTTTAGCCTCCGCTTTGACTCCCATAATCCGGAATGGCCCCACGGGCCGTGTTTCATCAAACTCAAAAATGTCTGACAATCGGCATTTGGCTTGGCTTGGAGGGCCTTTGGCAAGCGCAACGTGAATGGGAGCCGGAGTGGGAGTGGGAGTGTGCCTGGGAATGGGAATGGTAAGGGGACTGGCAATTGGATGGGTCGTCGGTGCAATCGCGTATAATCGTATATGCGAGAATAATAGAGATAGTGCTCTGTTATAGCAATATTGGTAACAGCCGTCGATGATGACACGACTTCAACGTGCGAGCAGCTCCAACTCAATTATCAAACTTTGGATCCCAATTCCTGTTCAGCTCCATCGTTCGTCAGTTCAGCTGTTCATTTATCCAGCCCCTGGTCACTCACACGTGCTGGCATATTTTTGGCATAAAAGTAAACCGTGTTGGTGCTCGGAATCGGTAGTCTGGACTCCGCGGGTTGGAGTCGGGATTTGGGATACGGGAGTCCGCACAAACGGCAAACGGAAATGGATTTTTGATTGAGTGCGCAATAAAATGTGAAATGCATTTTACAGCTCAAAAACAGACAACAAAAACATACACAAATATTGCGCGCCATCGACCAAAACTTGAGTTCAGCCAGGACTATACCACGAGTAACCCCAAATGCGCATACATAAATATACAGACTCCTATTTATTTTATACGTTTTTTTTCTCTCTTTTTTTTTGTTGCCGATGTCCGCAATTGTTGCAATTGAAATGAAACTGGCTGTGTGGCATTATTGCAAATTGAGCGGCGAACCATAGCGTTTGCCCTTTTGTCCCACTCCCTCTGAGTCCCATCAATAAACCCCTTCGAACCGCTCGAAACCATTTTAATTCAAAGTTGCGATTTATTTGCTTTTGCTTCCATATTGATGCCGCCTTCATGAAAGTCAATTTATTTCATTATAAAGTGCATAGGTTTTTGGATCACATCTCTCCCTTTGCTCTTTGCTTTTTTCTCTATCTTTCCCTTTTTTATGGCGCATATTTGGCAAAATTTATTGGCCTCATGGCTAACAAATTGCGAACACAATGTCGAAAAATTATAGCCTCGACGTCGTCGTCAACGTCATCATGAATGCAGTAACAAAAAATACAAATAAAAAAGAAAACGACGAGAGGACGATGCAGTCGGGTGTAACCGACTGCAAAATAGTTTAATACCATAAGTTATACGAGCTGATAACAAGTAGTAATGAACAGGGCAGGTGTAACCAAGATATACCGATCCTTTAAGGATATTTTTACTAATCTTCCATCTGAGTTTGAATTTAAAATTTCTATAGATATAGGCTTTTGTGAAGTTTGGGGCCGGTAGTGGGAGTGGTAAAAAAAATATTGAAGGACGATCTTAATAATCTACCTTCCAAGTTTGCTAAGTACAGCTGCTAAATTGCGGGAAATATATCACGACTGGCTGTGAACTGAATATTGCACATTTTTATAGTTATATTGTATCAGGAAAGGTGAGATGTATTTCCATGTATATATCAAACATGCACATTAAAACTTATTAGAACGGTCACGTAATGTGAGTCTTGTAACGACAACTTGCACAAAAAATATATTTTTTAAACGAAGACAAATTTTTCGGTAGATTTTACCTATGTATAGATGTTTAATCCGGTCACCATGGACATAATAAATGACCAAAGCAAAAAGACGGATATATTTTTCAGGATAGCTTTAATGTTGAATTCTACGCATATAAGAAGGACGGACTGAAGTACGAACAAGGCTATGTCGATTCGGTTCACCTTTAATTCGCAGTGCACATGTTATGACATAGTTATAGAACTGTCGTCAAGAGAGGAAAAGTGTGTTCTAGTCGAGAGTGCCCGCCTAGGTTATACCCTGTAAGAAGCTCTCACATATATTCGTTATTACAATACACACAAACAGAATACACATAAACAGAAAAACCAGCTTTCCACCAAACTTCAACCATGATCCTATATTTTTAGCATAATAACTTGGATTTGCTTAGATGCTAAGGGGCAAATGGGAATCAGGGGAAACAAACTGATAGTATAGATTATGAAAACGAGATTAACGAGGTTTATTAAGAAACATAAGTTTTTCGATAACTGATTGAACACTATTAGAAATGCAAATATACATATATACATTTTAAATTGTATCAGTTGGTAAAACAAATGCGCAGAATGCCAAGGAAGCGTTCATATAAATACGCTGGCAAAATATTCGTCTAGCCCAACGTAAAAGTAAGTCAACAACCGGCATAGGAGGAGGATGGATAAATAACGCTTTTGGTATTCAGGCAGTTGCATTCACAAACGTTGCCAATTTCAATATGTATTTCCCTAAGGCTAAATTGTGTTGCCAACTACTTGTGCGAGGACGCTCAGAACATGCGTCTGCCATAGCTATCAATGACTGTGGCTGACTTCCAAAATTTGGTCTAGACGCTGTTTAATGACAAACGCAAACCACAAAAGACGACGTCTGGAAATATTATGCAAGTCAGTCAGCGACAAGTCAAATGGAAATGTCCTCCTGACTCGAGTCGAGTCGAGTCGAGTCCTGTCCTATCCTGTCTTGTCTTGACTTGGCCTCTGTGCTGCTAAGCTTTCAGCCAATGCAAAATAAATACACTCAACGTTAAATAAAACTCATCGATGTCTGTGGCTTCTGCTTGGGCTAATTCCTATTGACTAAAGCATTGGGGAAATTTTCCAGCTGCGCAAATTTTCCATGGAATGTCCAACAACGAGAGATGATTCCGAATTCAAAAAATGCATGCAAAATGAAATAATGAAATGCTTGACATGAGCAAAACAGAATTGGCGCATCATCATTAGTTATGCGGACTGTTCTCAGACCTCAACAATAAAACAAAATCAATGGCGCTGATGCTTAACTTTTACAGTAAAAATTTACATAGCAGATAAGCGACTGTCTTACTATTCAAAAATTAATATGCAAAAGTGCTGCCAAAAAGATAATTTCAGCTGGATTCCCACATCCAGTGAAATTTCTTGATTTGCAATCTATTTTTTTTTTGCTATAAAATGGAAATGTCTGACCAGAAGCAGTTTTAGTATTATTTTTGAAACGAACATGAAACGGTCTTTCAGTCTTCTGTGTGGAGGTGCGTTTAAACAAAGTTTTTTTTATATTATTTGAGAGCCCTGCAAATTAGGAATTTGTACAAAAACACGGTTTTTTGCAAATAAGGAATTTGTACAAAGAGCATATTTTGTAAGAACCATAAAACGAATACTCAAATAGGATTGTGAGTAGGAAAGTAGTTTAACAATTCATAAAACAATCAGTTTAAAAATTCCGACAATGGATCTTTACCAAGAATAATTAAAATAGCTCGGGGCATGTCCGTTTTACGTATACTTAAATGAGTTTAGAATATAAGTTATAAGCTTGAACTTTAGAATATTGTCTTTAGAATACAGCTTAGGATCACTTTGAGATCATACTTTCTATTAAATAATAGAGAGTTAATGAGAACATCTGAACTTTGTTACTTAACATTTATATAAATTAAATCCACACTAGCCATACGATCTCAACCATCAGCAGTTTAAATGCAATAAGGAAAACATAATCCATCAAAATACTAAGAAGATTTTCGACTTTCTGGAAAATATGTAAATTATGGGGGGCAAGGCCAATATTAGTTAGTTCTTGCCGCGAGTTACCCATCAACGTGTTTGCCAGAGCTGTCCGCATAATTCCACGAAATGTGTCCCAGGGTGTTTTCGCGAAATCCCAAAACCAACAAACGCCACAAAACCCATCGACGCGACGAGCAGCAGAAATCTTGAGCCGCTTTCAAAGGATCGGCGCTAATTTGGAAACCTTAATTGAGGCTTAAGACTGGACACAGCCGGTGGTGCTTTGGGTATACTAGCTTGGGTATGGTTACGGTACCCAATATCCCAGTCATAAAACCATAAATATACTGTGGAAAAACCCAGTCAGACGCTAAGGAAGAAAGTAAAAAGCAAATGAAAAATCTGAAATTCTGAAAACCATTCGTTTATGACCCACACGCGCCTGGTAACACGCTCTAATGAGATAAGCTACCTGGTCGGGTCCAGAAAATTCGATGGGTGGCTGCCTGCTTGCTATATAAGGATGGACTGTACAGGTCCTGGCATTAAACGCACTCGAAACGCTGAAACGTGAATAAGCGTACATCAAAATGAGCAGCCAGAATCTGAGCATCAAAGCGGAAAAGAAGCAACGGAAACAGCTCAAGAAACAATTAAAGGCAAAGAAACAGCAACAGGATAAAATTAAGAAGCATCCAAAGAAGCGAATAAAGAAGTCAATGGGCAACATTAGCATTCACTATCAGCTATTTTTATACCGCCAGGAGATGCGACGGGCCAACACGGACTTCTCCTATCTGCGTTTGTCCCGGGCCAAGATCATGTTGACGGCTGAGCTAATAGCCAAGAATATGGGCAGATGGAGTGAGCTGTGTACCGTGGACGATCTCAAGATGCTCAGTCGTGAGGTGCAGTTTAAAAAGCGCCTGTGCACTCAGGTGGAGCGCCTGGAACAGTTCCAGGAGCTCGGCCTCACCGATGTTGTGCTCAATGGCAAGAAGACGGCGCTGTAGAGCGTTATGAATTTTGGTTTCAATTGCTTATTAGGCTAGGGCTGGGCATTAGCTTAAGTTTACTTTTATCGATTTAAGTGTAATATTTTATAAAATAAAATATAACATTAGCACTGATCTGAATTGCGTATGAACCACCTTTTAGCTATCTTACTCTGCAGCACACTCTGTGCAAGTCAGCAGTTAGCCCAGAACCAGAACCAGAACCAGGCCAAACCCACTGACAGTGAGGAGGCACATAGGTTGGAGGCATTGCTGAAATACTCACGGAGAGTCACAACTCTGAAGCCCGACAGCATTTCCACAGCGAAGTCGAAGACCAGCTTGTCCAGCGACGATCCTTTGGAGGATCCAGACTATAATTTTCTAACTGATCGACTGCCCCACCTGACAGATGATGAATTCAACAGTTTGAGTCACGATGCCAATCCGCTGCACTTTCTCAAGCAGCTGGCAGATGAAAATAAAGCCAATGCTCACCCGGACACAACTTTGACAGAACCAGAATCAACCCAGGCACAGGTAGCTAATGCTGAAAATCGATAGAGTTACTATAGTCGATTTTAATTTAAAACTATGAGATCTGAATGCATGTAATTGCTATTTTCAATTTGCTATTTAATTTTGGACAGCATTATGGATATTTCTCACTTTCTTTATCCATATTATCCTATTATTTATATACGAATCAAGTAAATATCTCTAATCAGCCGTGAACCCTAACCTTTGACTTGATTTTATTATCATTTTCCAAATTAGTATTCAATTCATTTCATATTCAGTTTTTTCGTTAACCTCTTACTTTCTCCATTTGAACCATTTTCAAAATACAAACTTTAACAATAAATCAGGTTTTTGTGTTTACGTCAATATCAAAATATTATTAAATTATTCAAAATTACAAAAAATAATAATCTCTCTTTTATAAATACACAATACTTATTTTAATAAATTATTAATTAATTTATAAGCAAACTATTTATGCTAGTATCTTCCATCTAACTTTCATTGAAATCATTTCCTGTATTAAGGAAAGCAATTCTGAATCCGTTGCTGGTGCACCTATTTACATCACTATACCCATCTACATCAATACATCTGGCACATTGCCACTCAGGTTGACTATTGGTAAGCAGGATTGGCAGCTGCAGCAGGTGAAGAACAGCTCAACCCAAAACAATCAGCAATCCACCAAACCGACTGACTCGTACTTTAATAGCTTGCTGGCGCAGATTGATCCACCCAAGAGGCGCATTACGAATCGTCATCGGAGTCAGAGCCGTAGCAAGATCCAATTGCGTCGGGACAATTACAATTAATTACTTACAATTTTTCTAGCAAATTCCATGTATTTTCAAATTTTACAGCTAACAATAAATAGTGACAATAAATAGTTGAGGTTATCGTTGGGTATTTCTAAACTGCATTGCTGGCTACAGCTGCGTCCGCCGGCTTGTAAACATTCTCCATTGAAATTGGAATTGGGACTGGAGCTGAAACTGCGCCGGAATTCTCCTCCGGTAGTTTCTCAGCAGTCTCTGGTTTCTTATCATCTTCGGTGACAGCGGATGCAGCAGTGACAGCTGCCGGCGTTTCCTCCTCCTCGTCATCGGCGGCATCAATAACCTGCTCGATGGTCTGCTGTATAAAGTGCTCGAATAGCTGGAAATACTGCAACGCATTGTTGGCCACCTGTTCCGTGGGCAGTCCAGCGGTGACCTTCTTAAGTGCATCGCGTATAAGGACAAGCACTGGTTTACGGGTCGTTGTCACTGCGGCAGCGATGGGAATTGTAGTGGAGCTCTCAACACTCTGCTCAATTGCAGCTGGTGCAGCTTCGGCTTCAGCTGGTGCAGCTTCGGCTTCAGCTGGTGCTGCTACGCCTTCAACTGGAGCAGCTTCAGCTTTAGCTGGCTCCTTTGATGGTTCTTCGAGAGCGTCGCGGCGTCTTCGGAGAAGCGAATCATCATCGTCGTCATCATCATCATCATCATTATCGCTATTGACGTCCTCGGTGGTTTCTTGTTTGTTATCATTTATCTGCTTCTGTCCTACTTCACCACCATCCTCGTCCTCATCATCTTCGTCGCTATCGGCGCTAGAGCTTAGCACCTCTTCGACTTTGCTCGAGGCTGGGACATCAGTGTCCTTAACTAGTTGTTGATCCATTTTGGCCGGTGCAGCGCTCACAGCAATGGCCAAGATGAGCAAGGCAGCTGTGTTTATTATAAGTGAGAATTATTTTAAGATCGATGTTTTTGGTACCTGAAATTTACCCATTGTCATATAAATGTGCTTAACCATGTTTGCTGCTTATTATGGGGCTAATCCTTGTTACGGTTACGGGAACGGGGCGCAGCTGACTTTTGCAGTTTTGCGGTCTTTATGAGCGAATCCAGCGCTTTGCTTTCGCTTTTTATAGCCATGCGACGGCTGTGGTTTTTTCTCTTGTTGTTGGTTTCTAAAATGAAAGTATACATGAGGCCCGGTCAGGCAGGCAGGCAGGCAGGCACTCTTTTAGTACTGTGGGGGTGGGGGGAGAGGGGAGGGGGGTTCTGGTATCTTCTGGTCTCTGGTCTCTGGTCTCTGAAGCAGACCATCACATCGTCCAAATAGCCGCTTTTACTGCAACGAGCTCTCAACGCTCTTTCTTTTTAAATTTTTTTTTTTGTATTTCGATTTTTTGTTTACTTTGTTTATTTCTACACAACAAAAGAAACCGAAATCATTTATTCAAAATTCGGTTTCTGGTCACTTCTTTCATAAATTTGTTTATTTACGCTCAAACCTCAGGTCTGTTTGGCTAAAGCATTAACAGCCAAATTTCAGTTGCGGGTGTTTCGAGGCAAACTCTTCTCGTTTGTTGCTTTGGTCATATGCAAATATATGCCCGAGTTCCAGCAGGCTTATAATTTAAAAGAGATTTCTTGAACAACAGCATGACACACCACATTGACTGATTAAATTTCTTTTGGCTATCAGTCATTGCTCTGCCTACATAATTATGTAATAATTAGATACCTTCGGTTGATTAGATCCCACACCATCGAATTTAGCTGTCTTTATGTTTTTCTTGTCTCTTTGTCAGAGGCCTGAACTTTCTAATGCATTTTGAAAATTTGAAAACTTTTCCATAATGCTTAATTCGAAAATCAAACGCATCTGATACCAATGAAAGCAATAAGTGATCACGAGCAAAATGAGTCATTATATTGATGTCGTTGAGAATAAGGCAGAGATCATCCTAATCTCATTTGAATTTATATCTACATTTTTTTGCTTTAACGTTAGAATATTGAAAGTTACCCCTATCACTGCAATCCATCTAATTAAATACAATTTAAAAAATTATTTGAATGATTGATACCCATTCACGACGGCCACAATTTATTTAAACACTTTACTTATATTTGTTAAATTATTTTTTTATTTTCTAATTCTCTATTTTGTATAATAAATATTGACTTATATTAATTGTATAAGATTAAAAAGGCAAGCAGCAAATTAAAAACACTTACGTACACTTTAAACTGTAAGAAGTAAATGTTAAAATGTTATGTGTTTTTTTTTACTTTCATTTATGTAATCTTAGAAACAGGTAATACTTTAAGAAAAAAAAATGATATTTTATTATTATAATCTGTAAACAAATATTGAACGAACGATGAAATCTGAATAAAATGTATTTCAGATAAGAAAACTTCCAACGCACTGACTAAGTTAACAATATATATCTGGTCATCGTTTTTGTTACCGGCAGGAATTTTTTTGATCTGCAAATCCTGGTCATAAAGAATCAAATAACCGAATTTAGATCAACTACTAGTTCTGTAGTTATACCATCGATTACGCGGCTTACCCACATGAGCAGCATCTAGTTTGAAGTCTCCCAAATTGGAAGATCAGCAACAGAACAAAATCAACAACATCGAAAACCACTTTTAGATGTTGATAACAAGCAGCTTGATTGGATGATAATTTGAAGTAAGCAGGCACAGTTGCTGACGAGACACTTGTGGCCCACGACAATCTCCTAAGTCGCATAAGTAGAATTGTATGCGCCCATAAAACGAGATCACTAAACCTTTCAGATTGACCCAATTTCGAACCGGCTTTGGACGCAAGCTGTGCTCCGTGAACGGGAGTGTGGAGGGGCAGTCGGGCTGTTGAGGTGGCTAAAGTGTTAAGCAGACAACCAGTTGGAAACCAGCATTCTAGATGACTATCAATAAACAGCTAAAAGGGTACACGGGCACATCGCTGGTAAATGAAGACCACATGAGTTTGCATAAAAATTTCACCAAAACATAAGAAAAAGTCCAACTTTGCGTACTTTTGGCTGCAAACAATCAGAAACAGAAAACAACTTTTAAAGATTACTGAGAAAACCGGTAAAGGAAAAAAAGAACTACCCAACCCATCTGAGCGCAGCTGAGAGATGAGATACTTAAGACGATGCAGACAACAAGATGCGATCAGTTCAAGTCCAAGTGAGCAGCTGTTAAGATCGAGTTAGCACACAATATACAAATATACAAATAAAGATGAGACCATACCAGGCTGCCTGCATCGTAGGTAAGTTGTGCCCACTGACAACTCAGGTAAAAGCCAGCCACTCCAATTTCAACCCCTTGCCTCTCTTCTCTCAACTGTTGCAGTCGCCACTCTGCTGCTCTTGGCACCTGCCACCATTGAGGCGAAGCGCCGCAAGCACAAAGGCGATGATTCACACAGAGCCAAGACCAAGACAAAGTGGTCCAGTTCAACGGAACTGGGCGGCAACAACGGTCAAGTGTCCACCGAGGAGCATGGTTACTATGTGAAGCGCACCTATACACCCCTCGCGGGTAGCGATGGCAAACGCCAGAGTCCTCCCTTCCTGGCCATACCGATTGCCTGGTTTGGCTGTGAGCCAGGCAAAACAGGCTGCCAGCAAGCCAGCAATTCGGGTGCCATCAACAGCATTGCCCATGCACTGAGCGAGGGCTACCTCTGCGACGATGATTGTGTGGAGGACTATGAGCCCATCTGCGGCCAGACATCGAGCGAGGTGGCCGTGTTCTATAACAAATGCAAGCTGAATGTGGCCAAGTGTCGCACGCACGGACTGTGGACAGATCTGCCCTATGAACAGTGCCAGCAGACCTATCCCAAGGAAACTTGTTACACCGACAAGAAGTTCAAGTCGTCGCCCTTCTTCCGCGATAATTCTATGACAACAACTGCTACTGCGGTTAAGTCTAACAAGGACAACGACAGCAATGAGAGCAGCGAGGAGCAAAAGGATCAGGATAAGCCCAAGAATAAGAACAAGACAGCACGTGTAGAGCCCCTTGTGCTGCCCATCAAGGCACAACCTGTGGAAACTTTAGTACCAGAACCAGTGGCACAGGCACCTGTTCCTATTGAGAACATTGCTCTGCCCCCATTGCCAGCAAAGACAGTTGAATCTCCACACTCCCAGCCAGCTGAGCCACAATCTCTTCTGGTCAAGGCGGATAAAACAGCCGAGTCCTTGGAGACACCCAAGGAGCAGGAAAAATCTGTGTCTGATAAGGATAAACTTAAGTATGTTGTATCTTGAATAGCAAGGAGTACATAACGTTTACATTAATTTATTAAAAAAATAAATAAATAAGAAAACAACATGAATGTTAAGGATAAATAATCCATTGTATCACCTTTCGAGACTAAAGCTCCCCAATTGCCCATTTTCCTGTTCAAGAATTATCTTTAGAATGCGGGTCGTTTTTCTTCTGATACTTCTAGCGAATTCCAAACATTCTGATTTGAAGTATTTCTGTTGGTTCTGACGATATTCCATTTACACAAGAGACTCTTGTATCCTTCAGTGTCCCCTAATAGAAAATATTTGCTTAAGTCCTGACTGATTACTATTTTTAAGGGTGATAAGTGTATTGTATGGATATGCATATATCTCTGTTTCAAGAAATAGATCTCTGGTTTTACGAAAATATTGCATTTGAACCCAATTATTTACCATATATTGATAGTTGTTTTTCCAGGACTACAAACGTATGCTTATTATTTAAAGCAATAGTCATTAATGAATTTAAAATTACTTTCAATACATGTTAAACTAGGTAACCATTTTGATTTAATTTTTATATTTTTATCACTTGTGTGATCACATGAAGATATGTTAATAATATTCCGATACTTCACATTCTGCGTAAGCTAATATTTATTATATTTTCAGGAAACGTAAAATAAAAAATGTTTGCAACTCATAACGTAATTTCCCACCCAATCTAATCTACATTTCTAGGGGATATTGACAATTTGAACAAGTAATCTCGAAAATTACACACTTTTTAGCAAAGGGTTTTTTTCAATCCATATCTTAATGAGATGAATCTAAAGTTCTTTTGAAATTTTAGATATTTCTTAAAATAACATTTGTATAACTAATTTCGGATATACATTTTAATTTAGTACTATTTACAAATGAAATTAGATTAAAATATAAATTTAAATTCAGTAAGTAACTGTATATTTTTTTTTACTATTTTCTCTTTTCCATAAAAATTATCTAAACATGCTAGAAAATTTCTTTGACGATTTTTCTTTACTACCAGAAACTTTTATCTATTTTTTTATGATGAAATGTGGGCGGTGGATAATAAAAGACCTAAATTACATTGGGCTTGCCTATTTTAACAACATTTACGTTCTTTATATGAGCTGATTGACAGCAACAGATACAGATGTATCAGCATTTCAAAAAAGGTGTGAGATGAGGGCCAATGCAGCAGGTTGTCTCTCTGGCAACAACCTATAAAAGATGCGACAAATGCACCCGCTGCATACAGAAACCAACCGACTGCAATGGAAGACAGAACTGTCGGAGCTGGAGTTGTGTCCTCCAGGTGGATTCTACTACTGCTCCTGGGAGGTGAGTAGAACTCAAAACCTAGACTAGAAGGGGCAATAACTCAAGATTTGTCTCTAGCAGCACTGAGCAACACCGATGCGTCTCCAACTGATCTGGCAATAGATACAACAACTGAGCTGCCGCTGGCAGAGTCACGTGCTCAGACATTGGATCAGGATCAGGAGGGGGACATTATGGATGTCGATGAAGATTTGGATGCGCGCAGTGCGTATATCAACAATCAGTTTGTGCCCAGCGAACCCATCGATCTAACGGATGATGAACAGAATGCGCCGCTCTACGAAATACTGCAAAAGCAAATGGAGCAGGTGCTGGCGGGTACCGGATCGGAGGTGCCCATCTACGAGGAGGACAAGTCCAAGCAGAAACGCGTTCAACATCCGCCCAAAAAACCGCTCTTTACCATTAGCAACGAAGCCGATGCGGATGATGACTATGTGGATGAGACTATGACAGATGCTGGACAGACTTATGTCGATGCAGAGAAGCCAGATGCAGCAGCTGGCGAGATACTGCCCGATGCTGGCTACCAGACGCCGCCACAGCTGAGTACCAGCACCAGCACAATGGCTCCAAGCAGTCTCAGCACCACTGTTCGCCATCGTCCCCAACGAAGACGGACCACCACCACCACCACCACTGCGTTGCCAAGAACCACTCGAGCCAAAACCGGCTCACATTCAAAACCAACTAAAGCCGCTGCAAGCCACACTGACTTATCAAGCACCACAATTGCACCACCCACAAGCCACATGAGCCACAAGCCAGTGCATCATACTAAACGTCCTGATCCCAGCAACAACCTGCCACCAGATCAGCAAATCTATCAGCACAAGCGACGCATTGTTTTCAAGACCATCTCGACAGGTTCGCAGTTTGTCAATTCTCCCATCGGAGATCTGATGATCAAGTTCTCCATCGGCTTTGCCAGACCAGCACCAAGTGCAGCGAAGCCCTCCAATGAGGCGTTGCGCCTCCTCTCTCAGAACTGGCTGCGTAACATTGAATTGCAGAAGCTTAACCGAGTTAACAAAGTCCAAAGGGATTAATACAATTTTCTATAGTCGCACAACATTATTTTGAGAAGTTCATTTTTAATTCTTAGCAAAACTAAAAAGTCTGTAGCAGCTTATGACATTAATTAAGAGTATTAAGTTGACCTAACGATTAAAAAGCATTCTCAACAGACAACTTTAGACACATTAAGCATATTGAAATCTCGAATCCCCACATTTCTGTACTTAAAGTAGACCATTAAATATGAAATTGATATGTATTATTTGCTAGCAGCCTGGCACAAATATAAAGAAATGCAACTTAAACTGCAACTAGGATTTTAACACATTTTACAGAAGTTCTTTACACACAAAAATGACTGAAATATTATGTTAAGTTGTTAACTTGGCCTTAGCCATAACATAAAAGAAAAACGTTTGTTAAACAATTGCGAGATAACTTAAGCTATTAGCAGGAATGTATTATTGAACAAATCGTTGTGTTCGAGTCTATCGTTTGCATTACATACATAAAAGTCATTTGTTCGCTTTGCGCTTAGAAACATTATAAAAATAGTCGTGGCTCTTATGTATAATAGAAATCAGTTAAGGCAGCCGCAGACGCAGCCAGAGACTGCTAGCGCCCTGGCCAAAACTTAAGGGCCAGCAGTGGCATTGTCACCCCGATGAATATGCTGGAAATGAGATTAACGCTATGATTGTCCAGAATGCGCAGTCCGCTTACATGCCGGACGCCTTTGCCGGGCGCATCCACAATCTTGCCCTGCGCATTGATGCCGGTGAACTGCAGCATGCCGCCCAGCAGGGAGTCCAGAAGCGAGCCAAAGAATCCCGACAAGCCACCAAACAATATGATTGGCCACTGAGGCGGACTGACAAGCATCATTTTGGCATCCACCGTATAGCGAACGGTCACAAAATAGCCAAAGCCAACGAGCACGCCGCCCAGCAGGCTGACCACAATGCCAATTAGCGAAACGCCGCCATTTGTGCCACGTGGCACACGGCGCCAACTGATAATAGATATGGGATCCCGTGTGGAGAGCACACTGCCCAGCTCACTGCTCCAGGTATCGCCGTTGCAGCAGGCAAACGAGCTCATCACAGCAATGCCCAGCCAGCTGGAGCGATACTCCTTGCCAAAATCAATGGCACGCTCTCCACTCCCACAGTCCAGCAGATATAGCAGCGCCAGCTGCGTGGCCATGCCGCCATTGCAGAGCACCTGCACCCAATTGCGTTGGCCTTCGCCCTCCTTGAAATCGCACTCAAATTTGCGTTTCGATTGCGCCCGAAATTTCGTCGCACGCGACGAGCTGAAGAAGAAAACGACCAAACTGCCGAAGAACGGATGACTCGCAATTGAGAGCGTGAAGGCAACAATGAGCCCAAGAGCCGCTCCAGACTTGCTAACAGAGCGGCGACGCAGTGCCACCGTCATCAGAGCCAACGGCGCCAGCGTGGAGAACAACCAGCGAGTGGGTGGAATTACCAGCGGTTCTACCAACCGATCAATCAAAATGGAAATTGGAATTAAAATATTATCAGTGAAATTGCGGTGAAATTAACCTTCGTAGTCGTAGCGCCAGAACTTCGAGAATGCCACGTTGCCTAACCACATGAACAGTGAGATGGGTATGGAGAGGCCACAGAATAGCAATGGCATCCAGTCGCCGTTGGCCATTGTGATTGTACAATGTTATTTTACGACTTAAAATCAACTTTTATTTAAACATGTAAACAAAACAGTGACCAGCTTTTCGAAAGTGTGACCAAGTTATCAGCTGAAATTTAATACTTACAAGCAGTGTGTTCCACGTGTCACCAGTTTGGTATTAAATGAGCACCGCACAGGGTGATTTGAGCAAGGCGCGAAATTTAAAATAATCAAACTTACACTAAAATGGTTAAGCTTGTTAGTCAAATCATAAATATATATATATTATATCAAATTATATATTATATTATATCTTTAAGCTTATTGACATTGGTTGTTATTACTTGCACTCAATAAAAATGGGCGTAGGGTCATTTTAACACTTTATCACTGTCAATTTTTACATTCTAAACTAAAAATTATTAAATTTTCATTCAAAGATGCTCTGAATAGATTTGATTTTTTTTGTGCATGCAAATTTATTTCAATAAGCTCAGGCATTTTGTTATTAATGAAAAGTTTGTGTCTTGTTGATCTAATCAAACTATGGTTTTAATTAAAAATATGTCTACCCTTGAAACAAGCTCAGCAAACGATTAAATGTACATGTACATGTATGTGTGTGTTGTACAACATATTGTATGTATGTGTGTTGTTCGGTTCAACAATTTAAATATAAATAAATGTTGAACAGTTTTTGGCGATTGATAAGACAAAATACCGAGTTTAACATTGGTCATTGATAGATAGAGCCTAGTTTGCTTTATTAATAGATATGACGCTTCCATCAGGGAGGCTCTGGGGTTATCAGGCGCAAATTGCTTCCGCTGAAGGAAGCCAAAACAAAACATAGCCCTGGATCTTACGAAGTGTCTACTTAATAACGACAATTACAACACACACACAAACACACAACACACTTAACCACATGCATATTTAATGAGCCGGTTGCGGGGATACACTTGAAAATGGAAGAGGCAGATGAGGAAGGGAAATAGGAATAGTAGTATACACAATTGAGTATCTTTATATGCTAATAAATGGCAGCACATTTCCCTAAAATGGGTCAAAAGTCTCCCCCAACTGCGACGACGATGTTGCAACGCTGACGGAGACGCATTCAATGGGGCGCCCCAGAGCTAAAGTGATCGATTGACACGATCAAAGTGTTGATATGTGTTAAATGGAATGGAATACATAGATAGATCCACCAAATGAATCGCACTCTCGACGAACTAAGTGGTTTGTCTCTGTGCTCTGTGTAGATGTGTCAATCTATGTATATATATGTATATGTGTTTGTGAGTGTGCGATAAGGCAGTCAGAGCTCTGTATGCCTCTCTGTGAGTGTGTGTGTATGTGTGTGTGTGTGTGTGTGGATCCTCAATAAATATTCATGCTGCCAGATGCAAATGTATTGAAATTGCCCGCTTTTAATGAATTGAACTACAGCTCGAGAACTTAACGTTTCCATGCTCTGACGACTTTACGTTATTCGCAATCCAGCAGTTGTCGCATTCGGCTGCAGATCGGAACTTTAATTTGGATCCTAACCACAAGGCGAAGAAGTATGTGCAAATGTGTCGATTGATTAAATAACTTGTGTAACAAGGATATGTGAATACAAGTGATACTCCAACCGATATCTTCGCAAAAATGAATGAAAAAGTGAATGAAATTATGAGTTATTATTTGTGCGTGAACTGTGTCAAGGATACGTCCAAGTAATCAATTCTTTAGGCGCTGATTAAAAGTGAATATTACATGAAAATACACTTGGAGATTATTACAAACATTTTGATCTCGGAGCAATGCAACGATTGATTTAACAATCTTATGGGATTATTGATGTGTTTAAAAAAATAATGAAGACTTGTGAAAAAAATGTTAATTTTGGATTTGATGTTAAAACATTTCATCATTTTGCTTTCCCCACTAAAAAAAAAAGGATAAAAGGATGACGTATTCGTAGAAAATGATATCAAAGCAGAATGTAAACTAAAATTGCGATTAGGGTCTTTTATTTGTATTAAAGGCTTACTTAAAATTTGCCAGCACAAATCGTTGCGTCATCTTAAATCTAAATTGGTTCGATGAACATGCATAGTTTATATACATTTTTTTTATAAATATATACATATATATATATTTTTTTGGCATTTGACAAAGTGTCTTTGGTGATAACCCCTTGTGACAGATACTGAGGAGAGCAACGATCCACACTTAAATCATAAGCAACAACTAATCATAAAGAATACATAAAAATACAATCAAGAAAAATGGTGGTGATAATACGATTCCATTTAATTTTACAGCTTGCTGGTTGTGTCCTACTCGAGAGCACGCGTTACCATTGGATTCAAATTAGATTTATTAAAATGTTGCCCTTGCGATGGGGCGTGCTGCTTGGCGTGGTATTGCTTGTAGCGTACACAAATGGAGCGGCCATTGTAAGTATCAAACACGTTAATGAAACATCCTAAGTTAAGAGTGTGTAAGACAGACAGAGAGAGAGAGAGAGAGAGAGAGAGAGAGAGAGAGAGAGATAGAGACAATCACAAATAGAGCCACACATTTTATAGCATATTCGTGAAAGTAGAGTAGTTCAATGCACATGAACTCGGCCCAAATAAAACGAGATAAGACCTAATCATCGGTAGACTTGTGACCAAGGTCAGTTTTAGAAGAAAACCAAGCTAAGATTTGATTTTCACTAAAATTTTTTTTTGGATTTGATTTGTATTGTATTGAGAAAAAGACTGACATTAGCAGTGAACATAATTATTTTGTATCAACTTCAGGATCAATCATCTGTGGATGATGATGTGAAGCTGACTCCCCTGACTGAATTAGAGCGAACTAAAAGAAGCGGCAGAGGCTAGTAAGTAACAACATGAACCCATACAGACCTAGAACTCTATCGACCTCATAATGACTTACAGTGTCCGGGGACAAACACAGTCTCAATACTTAAACTTTGGCAACCCCGAAGAGAATGGCAAAGCTGAGGCCGAGGCCAATGAAGGTGGCTCGCGCGCAACTGTTTGTAAGTCTAACGACACACTATTACCATATCGATACACTTATTAAACCTGATGCATTATTAAGCTGGTACTCATGGCATGGGACAAGCGCAGAGTCAATTCTCTGCTGGAGATTGTGGTGACTGTTCTGGATATCACACGGAATACGCAGGTGGTGCAGGTGCAGGAGGCCCCGCACTGTATCCAAGTGATTCCAGCAGTGCTCCTCTTATTCCCGGTCGCATAATTAGTTTACCAGGTGAGTCATCAATTTAGAAATTAAAGCTGCAGAGCAATACATTCCAGCTGCTTTCACAATCATCAGCTGGAGCTGGGGGAATCCAGCCGGCAGTAGATGGACAGTCTGGAATAGGCGTTGGTCAACCTGGATATGGAATACAGCCTGGAGTTGGAAGACAGCCTGGAACTGGTGGAGGT
This sequence comes from Drosophila setosimentum, assembly GCA_035043505.1. Lineage (NCBI taxonomy): Eukaryota > Metazoa > Arthropoda > Insecta > Diptera > Drosophilidae > Drosophila > Drosophila setosimentum. Next base: position 925,176 of record JAWNMY010000015.1, on the reverse strand, counting down.
CAACCTGGATATGGTACCCAACCTGGAGTTGGACCGCAGCCTGGAGCTGGCGTCAGTCAAACACAACCAAGAACCACCTATGGACCACAGCCTGGAGCAGGTGGGCACCCGGGAGCGGGCGGTTCTCAGAACGGCTACGGAACACAGCCTGGATACGACATACAGCCTGGTTCCCAAGTACAGCCTGGAACTGACGGAGGTTATGGAACCCATCAACGGCCTGTTGGGCAGACAGGAATCGGTGGTCCTCAGCCCGGAGCTGGTGGACAGTCTGAAATAGGCGTTGGTCAACCTGGATATGGAACACAGCCTGGAGTTGGAAGACAGCCTGGAGCTGGTGTAGGTCAACCTGGATATGGTACCCAACCTGGAGTTGGACCGCAGCCTGGAGCTGGCGTTAGTCAAACACAACCAGGAACCACCTATGGACCACAGCCTGGAGCAGGTGGGCACCCGGGAGCGGGCGGTTCTCAGAACGGCCACGGAACACAGCCTGGATACGACATACAGCCTGGTTCCCAAGTACAGCCTGGAACTGACGGAGGTTATGGAACCCATCAACGGCCTGTTGGGCAAACAGGAATCGGTGGTCGTCAGCCCGGAGCTGGTGGACAGTCTGAAATAGGCGTTGGTCAACCTGGATATGGAACACAGCCTGGAGTTGGAAGACAGCCTGGAACTGGTGGAGGTCAACCTGGATATGGTACCCAACCTGGAGTTGGACCGCAGCCTGGAGCTCGCGTCAGTCAAACACAATCAGGAACCACCTATGGACCACAGCCTGGAGCAGGCGGGCACCCGGGAGCGGGCGGTTCTCAGAACGGCTACGGAACACAGCCTGGATACGACATACAGCCTGGTTCCCAAGTACAGCCTGGAACTGACGGAGGTTATGGAACCCATCAACGGCCTGTTGGGCAGACAGGAATCGGTGGTCCTCAGCCCGGAGCTGGTGGACAGTCTGAAATAGGCGTTGGTCAACCTGGATATGGAACACAGCCTGGAGTTGGAAGACAGCCTGGAACTGGTGGAGGTCTACCTGGATATGGTACCCAACCTGTAGTTGGACTGCAGCCTGGAGCTGGCGTTAGTCAAACACAACCAGGAACCACCTATGGACCACAGCCTGGAGCAGGTGGGCACCCGGGAGCGGGCGGTTCACAGAACGGTTACGGACCACAGCCTGGATACGGCATACAGCCTGGTTCCCAAGTACAGCCTGGAACTGACGGAGGTTATGGAACCCATCAACGGGTTGTTGGGCAAACAGGAATCGGTGGTCCTCAGCCCGGAGCTGTTGGACAGCCTGGAATTGGCGATATTCAACCTGGCTATGGAACACAGCCTGGAGTTGGAAGACAGCCTGGAACTGGTGGAGGTCAACCTGGATATGGTACCCAACCTGGAGTTGCACTGCAACCTGGAGCAGGCGTTAGTCAAACACAACCAGGAACCACCTATGGACCACAGCCTGGAGCAGGTGGGCACCCGGGAGCGGGCGGTTCTCAGAACGGCTACGGAACACAGCCTGGATACGGCATACAGCCTGGTTCCCAAGTACAGCCTGGAACTGACGGAGGTTATGGAACCCATCAACGGGTTGTTGGGCAAACAGGAATCGGTGGTCCTCAGCCCGGAACTGGTGGACAGCCTGGAATTGGCGATATTCAACCTGGCTATGGAACACAGCCTGGAGTTGGAAGACAGCCTGGAACTGGTGGAGGTCAACCTGGATATGGTACCCAACCTGGAGTTGGACCGCAGCCTGGAGCAGGCGTTAGTCAAACACAACCAGGAACTACCTATGGACCACAGCCTGGAGCAGGTTGGCACCCGGGAGCGGGCGGTTCTCAAAACGGCTACGGAACACAGCCTGGATACGGCATACAGCCTGGTTCCCAAGTACAGCCTGGAACTGACGGAGGTTATGGAACCCATCCACGGGTTGTTGGGCAAACAGGAATCGGTGGTCCTCAGCCCGGAGCTGGTGGACAGCCTGGAATTGGCGATATTCAACCTGGCTATGGAACACAGCCTGGAGTTGGAAGACAGCCTGCAACTGGTGGAGGTCTACCTGGATATGGTACCCAACCTGTAGTTGGACTGCAGCCTGGAGCTGGCGTTAGTCAAACACAACCAGGAACCACCTATGGACCACAGCCTGGAGCAGGTGGGCACCCGGGAGCGGGCGGTTCACAGAACGGTTACGGACCACAGCCTGGATACGGCATACAGCCTGGTTCCCAAGTACAGCCTGGAACTGACGGAGGTTATGGAACCCATCAACGGGTTGTTGGGCAAACAGGAATCGGTGGCCCTCAGCCCGGAGCTGGTGTACAGCCTGGAATTGGCGATATTCAACCTGGCTATGGAACACAGCCTGGAGTTGGAAGACAGCCTGGAACTGGTGGAGGTCAACCTGGATATGGTACCCAACCTGTAGTTGGACTGCAGCCTGGAGCTGGCGTTAGTCAAACACAACCAGGAACCACCTATGGACCACAGCCTGGAGCAGGTGGGCACCCGGGAACGGGCGGTTCTCAGAACGGTTACGGACCACAGCCTGGATACGGCATACAGCCTGGTTCCCAAGTACAGCCTGGTTCCCAAGTACAGCCTGGAACTGACGGAGGTTATGGAACCCATCAACGGGTTGTTGGGCAAACAGGAATCGGTGGTCCTCAGCCCGGAGCTGGTGGACAGCCTGGAATTGGCGATATTCAACCTGGCTATGGAACACAGCCTGGAGTTGGAAGACAGCCTGGAACTGGTGGAGGTCAACCTGGATATGGTCCCCAACCTGGAGTTGGACTGCAGCCTGGAGCTGGCGTTAGTCAAACACAACCAGGAACCACCTATGGACCACAGCCTGGAGCAGGTTGGCACCCGGGAACGGGCGGTTCTCAGAACGGCTACGGAACACAGCCTGGATACGGCATACAGCCTGGTTCCCAAGTACAGCCTGGAACTGACGGAGGTTATGGAACCCATCAACGGCCTGTTGGGCAAACAGGAATCGGTGGTCCTCAGCCCGGAGCTGGTGGACAGCCTGGAATTCGCGATACTCAACCAGGCTATGGAACACAGCCTGGGGTTGGAAATCAGCCTGGAACTGGTGGAGGTCAACATGGATATGGTCCCCAACCTGGAGTTGGACTGCAGCCTGGAGCTGGCGTTAGTCAAACACAACCAGGAACCACCTATGGACCACAGCCTGGAGCAGGTTGGCACCCGGGAACGGGCGGTTCTCAGAACGGCTACGGAACACAGCCTGGATACGGCATACAGCCTGGTTCCCAAGTACAGCCTGGAACTGACGGAGGTTATGGAACCCATCAACGGCCTGTTGGGCAAACAGGAATCGGTGGTCCTCAGCTCGGAGCTGGTGGACAGCCTGGAATTGGCGATATTCAACCAGGCTATGGAACACAGCCTGGGGTTGGAAATCAGCCTGGAACTGGTGGAGGTCAACCTGGATATGGTACCCCACCTGGAGTTGGACTGCAGCCTGGAGCTGGCGTTAGTCAAACACAACCAGGAACCACCTATGGACCACAGCCTGGAGCAGGTGGGCACCCGGGAGCGGGCGGTTCACAGAACGGTTACGGACCACAGCCTGGATACGGCATACAGCCTGGTTCCCAAGTACAGCCTGGAACTGACGGAGGTTATGGAACCCATCAACGGGTTGTTGGGCAAACAGGAATCGGTGGTCCTCAGCCCGGAGCTGGTGGACAGCCTGGAATTGGCGATATTCAACCTGGCTATGGAACACAGCCTGGAGTTGGAAGACAGCCTGGAACTGGTGGAGGTCAACCTGGATATGGTACCCAACCTGGATTACAACAAGGTATTGGTGTTGGCCAACCGGGTGCTGGACGTTACACAGATGCCGGAACTGGTCTTATTCCTGGCGGTATTGGGGGTAAGTAACATATACCATATATCTGTACAATTTTCTATGTCTTGCATTTTACAGGAGTACCTGGAGCTGCTGGCGTCGGAGGAGTTGATGATGCCTTCTCACAGGCAGAATCTGCTATTGGCGATGGTCAAGCTTCGGCAAGTGCTCAGGGCAAGAAAAATGGAGGTACTGCAAAGACACAGGTATCTGGCAGCTATACCAAGGGTAGTTCCTTCAGTGCCAGCGCGATGACCTCGGATGCAGATCGGGCAGCAAGTGCACAAGTCACCGGTAATGAGGACGGCGCACTGAGTCAGTCTCAAGGCTCTGGCGGTCCCTCCCAGTCTCAAGCGCAAGTCCAACTTAATGGTAAGGACGGCGGAACGAAGGCTTCATCACAGAGTGGTGGCATCCAACATCAGAGCCAGAGCGAAGTGCAGGCAAATGATAAGGGCGGCCTGGCTGATGCACAGTCCAGCGGTCCCGGTCAGACTTCATCGCAAGCGCAAATCGGCTTCCGTCCGGGTCAGAATAATAATATAGCCACAGCTTCGGGTGGCGGACAAGCCTCAGCGCAATCGGGAAGCCACTCCGGCCAGAGCCAGTCGCAGATACACGGCACATCCAGGTTAGCTCAATTGAGTTTATCTCATTTGCAAACATAATCCAAATAATTCGCCTTTCAGCTTTGGTGTCTCCTACCATGGCGCTGCGCAATCAGCATCGGGAACCAAGGAACAGGTGGCGACATATCGTGAACAGAACAGAGAGCTCTTCAACACAATTAGCCAGTTTGGCAACACGCCCAACGCGTTAGTATTTGATTTGAAATATAATTGAGAATATTACAAAGCTGACAAGCGACTTTTTTTTTGTTTAGAGTCACCGATCGTGTTGACGCGGTCTTTAGCGGACCGGGAATCACATCTGCATCCGATAGAATACCTGAACTGCATCTGAGGTCCTCAAAGAGCAACAAGAATGAAATTGACAACAGCGATAGTCCCAAGCTGGGACCCGAACAACTCCCAATATCCGGAGAAGACGAGCCGGAGGAGGAGGATCTAGATGATGAATATGACGATGACGATTACGACAGTGAGAAGCCCGTCAAACTCGAAAACAGTCCCAATTCTGATAGCCAGCTCAAAAGCCCGATGAGCGGTGTAGCACCAGCCCCGCTGCCCTATACGCAATCATCGCCCACACAAAAGCAGCAGGCGGTGGTGGCTAATCCGAACGCAGGTCCGTATACAGTGGTGCAAAACCAGAACGGTCGCATCAATTCATATCCGGTGCGCACAACCACAGAGTCAGTACCCAGCGGTTTCCGTGGCACCGTCAATGTGGAGAAGAAGTTCCACACAAAGGCACTCGAGCTGCACAACACAGACAAGCAGAAGGTGAACATCAGTGCTGAGGAGGATGATGATGTGAATCCATCGAGCGTGTCTGCCCAAAAGCCACGCGCCCCAGACAGTTATGTGACAGTCACCAAGTCGGTGACGGGCAGCATGGACAACTCAAAGAACCCGCCCCAGGAGAACAAAAACTTCCAGTCCACATATTACACAAAGTCATCGACTTGCGGCTATTTCACCTTCTCCTGCAACATTGTCTACGGCGCAAATGGACGCAGTAAAATATGTCGCCCCAAGGCGCCGACGAATGGCAAGTGCTAAGAATGCCGAATAACTCAGCCGATTAACTGGGGCTCAAATCGTAACCAAATAAATGTAGCTAACCCCTAACCTGCCTGTATTTGCCGCATATTTGTAAGCAGCATTTAAGTTTTTGCTAATAATTTTACGATTCACTGCCATTTCACACACTTCGTGCACAAATTTCAATTGCAATTAATATTTAATAATAAACAATAAATAAATAATAAAAAAAAAATAAAAACATCGGGTGTTTTATCTACTCTACATTGTTACTATGTAAAGTTAACTCAATTTAGCTACAGATGGCTTACAAAAAAATGAAAAATAATGCTATACGAATTTTCCAACTACAACATCTTTGTAGATCCCTGATTAAACCCATGTTATAATTCACTTGATTTGATTTTAACTATTAAAATACAAAAAGTTATTAACCTATGTCTGTTCAAGTTACTTCCCGAGTACCACCAGAAAGTCACCGTGGGCCCTTTTTATTCACGTAATTTATAAATTACCTTACGTATTACGTAATTCACTCTCGGTTGCTGATGTACTCCGACAAAGTCTATTAACTGATTTAGACTGATTTCAAACAAAGTGTCCAGTAAATGTATTAAGTCTTAATTATAATAAATGCAAATGAATGTCTTTTATAGCATAATGCCCTTATTTATTAATAATTTTCTTAATAGCAAACCACTTGATCGCACTGAATGTGTTAATGATTTGGGTATTCTTTTAGACGCAAGCTAAAGTTTGGAAAGTATATCACTTTAGATTTCACTTGTGCGTCCTATTCTTTAATATACGGATCTTGTTGTGTCATTTGTCTTTTGTTGGGCCACTCGAATACGCTACTCGTTAATAATTAAAGGTTCAACATATTAGCATATTATACATATTCTCAAATATTAGAATATTATGCGCCACTTCTCACCGATTACAAATGCGCAGCAATAATATCGCACGAACCGATAGAATCGATAATTATTGAATGCCAACAAAAGTATCGATACTGAAACACATGTAGTAAGCCAAATCGAGTTGGCGATTTGTTATATGTTGCCAAGCAACAAAATCTCAACTATTAATATTATTTATTGAATCATTCCAAACAATTGCTAATTACAGTCAGAGGGATTGGAAAAAAATCTTATTTGAAACTTGATAATCAGAATACGAAAAAATCATGGCCGAAACCGAGAAAATCGAGGTGCGCGACATAACGCGCATAGAACGTATTGGCGCCCATTCGCACATTCGCGGACTCGGCCTGGACGATGTACTGGAGGCGCGCGCCGTCTCGCAGGGCATGGTCGGGCAGAAAGATGCTCGTCGCGCCGCCGGCGTTGTCGTGCAAATGGTACGCGAGGGCAAAATTGCTGGGCGTTGCATTTTGCTGGCGGGTGAACCAAGCACCGGCAAAACGGCCATCGCTGTGGGTATGGCCCAGGCCCTGGGCACTGAAACGCCATTTACGAGCATGTCCGGCTCGGAGATCTACTCGCTGGAGATGAGCAAAACGGAGGCGCTATCGCAGGCGCTGCGCAAGAGCATCGGTGTGCGCATCAAGGAGGAGACGGAGATTATTGAGGGAGAGGTGGTTGAAATTCAAATCGAGCGTCCCGCCACCGGCACGGGACAGAAGGTGGGCAAGGTCACACTGAAGACAACCGAAATGGAAACGAATTATGATCTGGGCAACAAGATCATCGAATGCTTTATGAAGGAGAAGATTCAAGCGGGCGATGTCATCACCATTGATAAGGCATCCGGCAAGGTGAACAAGTTGGGACGCAGCTTCACACGGGCCCGTGACTATGATGCAACTGGGGCACAGACTCGTTTCGTGCAGTGCCCCGAGGGCGAACTGCAGAAGCGCAAGGAAGTGGTGCACACCGTCACTCTGCACGAGATCGATGTGATCAACAGTCGCACCCATGGATTTCTGGCGCTCTTCTCCGGGGATACTGGCGAGATCAAGCAGGAGGTGCGCGAACAGATCAACAATAAAGTGCTGGAGTGGCGAGAGGAGGGCAAGGCCGAGATCAATCCGGGCGTCCTCTTCATTGATGAAGTGCACATGCTGGACATTGAGTGCTTCTCCTTCCTGAATCGCGCCCTGGAATCCGACATGGCACCGGTCGTTGTCATGGCCACCAATCGTGGCATCACACGCATCCGCGGCACCAACTACCGCAGTCCACACGGCATTCCGATCGATCTGCTCGATCGCATGATCATCATACGCACTGTTCCTTATACCGAGAAGGAGGTCAAAGAGATACTCAAGATACGCTGCGAGGAGGAGGACTGCATCATGCATCCCGATGCCTTGACTATCCTCACACGCATCGCCACAGACACCAGTCTGCGCTATGCCATTCAGCTGATTACCACAGCCAATTTGGTTTGTCGTCGTCGCAAGGCAACCGAAGTGAATACAGAGGATGTTAAAAAGGTGTATTCTCTGTTCCTGGACGAGAATCGCTCGAGTAAAATACTGAAGGAGTACCAAGATGACTACATGTTCAGCGAGATCATTGAGCACGAGGAAGATGGCACTGCTGCTGCCGCTGCTGGTGGAGCCAAGCGTCGAGTAGAGACGGGCGACGGCGATGCCCAGCCCATGGATCATTAGTAGTAGATCATAAATCCTCATTATTTTCTGAGCTCCTCCAATAAATATATTTACAAAAAGCATTGTACCTACACTGAGGATATATTATTGGGCAACTTTCAACTGGCTAATTTTACACATTTGGATGCAATTCTATGGAGAAAAATGCAGTTGCGAAAAATAAATAATTGGCCCACTCCCACAAGAAATCTTTTCAAGGCGTCTCTTTGAAATTTGTAAGTTTTTGGATGACTTAAAAAAAAAAATGAGAAAAAAAAACATAACTTTATTTACCGTTTTAAATTTATTTAAAAATTTGATTACAATTGAAATTAAAAAAATAATTGTGTGAAAAAGGAAGAAAATTATCGAAAAAATATTAGCAGCATTTATCAAATGTGCATGCGAATTATTTTTTGCATTTTTCCTTTTAAATTAAAAAATAATGTGTATAAATATATTAAAAAGAAAGGAGCGTAGAAAATAAAATATGTTGAGTAGAATATTTTTCATTGTTTGCTTGTTTTTATCCATAAGCGAGTCATTTGATTTATACAGATAAGTAAAACAAATTTGATTAACATAGCGTTCATTGCGATCTAGCTTTGACATACATATGTAGATAGAAATAGTTGTTAGTTTTTATTTTCGTGGAGACTATAATTGTTGCAGAGTCTTTACAGTGATCATTGGGGTTAAATAACTTTGAAAATATTTACATATTCAATGTAATTGTTTTTGATTTATTTAAATTTGCACTTTTCGTGTGTAGTTATACAATATATGTCCTAATGTAAGATATAAAATTGTCTTTACAGTTAGATAAGTCTCGAGGCCGTTTTCCATCTGGTTTTCAAAGAGCAACGAGCATTGACTAGGTATTGCTTTTCTGATTAAAACGATTCACATTATTAACGAGTCGCAATTTAGAGTTACATTTAGTTTTACGTTTTATTTTTACATTCTATATGAATGTATTGAACGTGTTTTGGTTGTTGGTTGCTGTAATCAAAATTTGTTCTTCACTCTTTTTTTTTTGCGGGTTAATTAATCTGTGGCTTCTTTTGAAGTTGTTGCGTCCTTGGGCTGTGTGCTGCGATAGTAACGAAAGCCTCTATAGAAGATCGCCCAGATGAGCATGTAAATGAAACCATAATAGTTGACGGCACCAAAGACCGCAATCCACCGTTCGTATTTAAGGAAAACAAAAGCGGTGAGGCACCAGCCCATGTAGACGATATTATACGATTTCAAGCACAAGAAGTAAATGACTCCATAGATCTTTGAATTGTTCAACGTCTCGCCATATTTGGGCAGCACGTATTTGGTATAGGCGCTCTCAATCTGTCATAAGGGATAATTTTAATAAATGTTTGCATTTAAATGGATGACAATGACTCACCTGCTTTTCGGTGCTGACAATCAAGTACTCCATGAGGAATGTCATGTAGTATCCACAGTGAAAGCCATGCCAGACGGCCAGAAAAGCCAAAGTAGCCCCATAGCTGATGTTGCGATTGTTAAGGAACTTCAGGCGCTTGAAAATATATTGGGCAACCCACTGATTGGTGTTCACATTGAAGCTGTGCACATAGCTCTGCATGGTGTGTCCCGACTCGAGTAGCATTAGCTTGACATTGCTGCAACCCGACCAGTCCGGATTGCCGAAGTCATCCTTGCCCCTGTACGTGAAGCCGAGGCATATGAGACCGCCCTCTGCAAACAGCCAGCACGAGATGTACTTGTACAGCGAAAACTTCGCCCAAAATCCCAGGAAGTAGATGCGCTTAATGAAGGACTGCGCTGCAAACTCCTCTGAAAGCAAATAGTTGTCCGGCAGATAGGACAAACCCACTTGGCAGACACACAGGTAGAGGACACCAGCGCCCAGGCGCTTCAGGCCCGCATTCAGGCATCCGCCGTGCTTACGGTACTCGCCATTGGTGAACTTTTGATATCGGCGATAGGGAAACTGAGGTCCCACCAGAAAGCTGCTCGGGAAGTAGGTGAATGCCAACAACTCTAGGAACGAGGGTAACTTCCGCAGCGCCGTCTCCTTCTGATCCTTCGATAGGGCCTCCTCCGGTTTCAGGCCATCGGTGACATCAAAACCTAGGCCAATCATGCGCAGCGTCAGAATGCAATGCGGCATCGTCCACAAAATGTCGTACTCATTGCTAGCCGTAAAATAGTAGCCCAGCACCAGGTAGCCCATATTGAATATGAAATTGGCTATCAGTAAAAGAAGAGGCGCTCCGCGCAACAGAAGAATGAGCAGATAAGTGACTCCAATGCCCAGGAGTGAGTGATATGTGTCCATGCCATAGTTGAAGTAGCACAAGCTCATGCCACAAAATGCAAAGTACAAGTGATGCAACGGTTTAGCAGTCAAATCCGCAATAACTCTGTGATAAATCGCCGCTACCGGATAGCCTGCGGAACAATGATATTAGTTTATTTACAATGATAATTTCAGTTATTATGCACTTACCGGCCAGCAGCGTGAGTAGCAAGCGAAGTGCCTCCACGGACACGCCAAACTTCGTGGCCAGCATCTGCGGCAGTTCCATGTTCGACTTGTAAATATTCTGCGGGGCGAGGTGGGGAGGGAAGCGTTATCAGTACATGTGCTATTTGCTGTGAATCAATGTGAGCTGCTTAGACGAGCGAGCTTATCTGTATTAGACTTAAGCAGAAGAGTGAAACAAACAGCTAATTTGCTGCTCTCTGCTCTATATCAAAATTATTACGTCTTAGCAGCAATTAGTAGTGAGACGTAAGAGAGCTTCAGGGTCAAAAGTCCTAGTGGGTCACACTTAAATTCTTTACCGCTAAAAGGCTTGCGTGTGTGTTTGTCTATATTAACTAGGTAAACACGACAGATGTACGTGTGTGTGTTTGTGTGTGAGTAATTAATATATAATATGTATCGATTGAGTTGGTCACACAATTTAAGATATTAACGCAAATTTGTATGCATATATTAATCCGTTTTTTCTTGTTTTTGTTGCTGTTGTTACCTAAGTAGTGTGTAGATTAATTATGCAATGGCAGGCGAGAACTCATCAAGTTTTGTGCAACATCAACCAATCGAATGACTAAACTTTAGCCGAAATTTAAAACTTCACATAATTTCAAATATATATAAATCAAAAAATGCTATGTGAAACGGATCAACTGATGCAAACACGCTCCCGTTACCTTATGCTTCGCTCAGCTGTTCGTGATAGCACTAGTTCGAATTTATAATCTAGTTCAGTTCTTCTATTTTCTCTGATACATAAGTCTTATGTTGCTTATTTATATGAATAAGTACAGCAATTGCAACAAATATGGCATGCTTATTTAGCTCGTTTGAGTTTTTTACTTTAATTGGTTGAGCAATGCTCACACTTAGGAAAAGAATAAAATTTCGAGTTTCTCAAATTCAAACAAGTTTCATCCCCGCACAGTTCAGCTATCGAACTGATTCAGAATGGAACAGCTCCACTCTAGTAAACATTACATTCAACAAATTTCCCATTGCACATAAAATATTATTAATTAATTAAATTATTATTGAGGACAGTTAATAAGCGCCTATTGAATGATTAACTGTTCGCATCAAGCGAACAACTCACGAATACTGCATCGCACAAGCAGCAGCTTGTTTGTTTGCTATTGAGTATGAAATTCCCGTTTGGTTTACGTGTCAAACAGCTTTTAAATTTTTGGATTTCTTTCTCTTAGCAATTGGATTTGAATTGATGCAAAGCTGGCACATAACGGCAGCAGCAGTGGCAGCAGCATGCGACGCAACAACTATCCCTACCAGCCACTGAATCAGCATCCAGCAGCGCCCAAAGGCCAAACAGCACCCGATGCACTCGAGGCAGAAAATGAACGCGCCGCGGAGGAGCTGCAACAGAAGATTGGCGCGCTCAAATCGCTGACCATCGACATTGGCAACGAAGTCCGCTACCAGGACAAGCTGCTGCGTGGCATCGATGACGACATGGATCGCACCGGCGGCTTCCTGGGCAACACAATGACGCGCGTCGTGCGACTGGCCAAACAAGGCGGCGGCTCCAAGCAGATGTGTTACATGTTTCTCTTTGTCCTCTTTGTCTTTGTGCTGCTCTGGCTGACGCTTAAGTTCAAATAATCTTAAATATAACATATTTTTAGAGACCAACCATTTGTGGGTTATTAGTTTAATCGGACGGCATTTGGGTCAGGAATGTTTTAGAAACTCATTCGTCTCTAATTTGTGAAAAACATTATTCAATACAAAAATTGAATATGGGTGATTAAAAAAAAAAACATAAAATTAAAATAAAAATTGTACATTCCACACGACGGCAAATGCATTAAATTGGTTAATATAATTATAATGTGGAAATTAAAAACGCGCTTCAGTAGAAAAATTCAGTTACTCAGATAGACGTGTTTATATACAAAATAGATACAAATTTTTATTCGCATAGGGAAGTACAAAACAACACACACACATTAATGTAGACAGAATGGAAGCAATTTGGACTTAATTTGTAATGATTCAAATAATGATTTTGCACTAGCAACTTTGATTTGATTGTGTCGCAAACACATACATAAATATATATGTGTATATAAATATATACAAATATATAATTATGTTCATAATTGGGCTATGCATGAAATGTCTTCAGCTTTTTACTGCGCCGGCTGAAGTCAGTTTGCTCCAAGGCATCCTCAGCCTCGCTGCCCAGTTCGTCATCGCTGAGGAAATCGGCTCCGTTTGAAGTGTTGCTGCTGCCGCCTTCAAGGTGACGTACTAGAATTGAGAATTTTTCTATTACGCACAAACATATATAAGTTATTTGTTGTCTTACTCTGTTCGTCTAGCCGGCTGTTTTGTTTCTTGATGTCTTCGATATCCTTTTGGTTTTCACTTATTTTTCGTCTCAGCGTTTGAATGCACTCCGTAGTCTTTTTGAGTATCTGAGCGCGACTGGCCTGAAATTAAATAGGAGATATATTATTAAATTAATATTGTTGAGAAATGAAATCAATACACATCTAAAATCTATCTAAAACTCTGCCGATTAATTTCTCTATCAAATTCTGCTTCACTTTAGTCTTTGTCTCTATAAAAAACTACTCATAGAAAATTATATTTAATGATTGGCATTTAAATTATTTGATTAAGTTTTTAGGTTAATTTGTCAGTTTTCACCAGGTTCCATAAAAATTAAAATATTGCTAAAACATCACATTTTAGTTCCCTTAGTACACTTTTCAACTGTTTTATTAAGTTTGTTTTGTTGACCTTTTCACCCTTGAGTGTGGGCACCGCTTCGCGAAGATTGGTGAAGCTCTCCTTGATGTGATCTCGTCGGCGTCGCTCCAAAGCGTTGTGATGTGCTCGCTTCTCCGCCTTGAATCAATATAAATAAATAAATTGTCAGCAGTGCAGCAGCAACAACAACAAATTGCATGTGTTTGTAAACAAAGACCATTTGCGAATCTGTTGTAATTGTTTTCTATCTTTTTTTTGCCAACCTGCGTAAAATTAGCTGTGCTTGTGTTGCGCGAGGATCCGAGGCCGTTATCCGAGTCTACATCGTCCTGGAATTAATATATTATAATTAAATAATAAGTTGCTTATTGTTTGTTACGTCAATTGTGTTTTGGGGACTCTGCTTACGTCACTCTCGATATCGATATCTCTGTCATCATCGCTCATACTCATGTTGCAGCTCTTGGTCACTTTGTAATTTAAATGTACACAAATTATATTTTAGCACTTTGAGCGTACTATTTGTTTATTGCGTACTATTTATTTATTTTGCTTGTCAACGCACGTTTTCGTTCGTGTAGTGTGACAGCAAGCCACAAGCATAAAAATACCAATAGCGCAACTTCTAATTAAAATACCAGATTTTATTACACTGCGTGCGCAATATCATAATACAAATGTGTACTTATTTCCAAAATATTAACCATTGATTGCAATAAATAATAAATAAAAAATAGTTGAAAATTTGTTTCTTGCATATAAAGTTGTTGAAAGTTCAAAAGGAACTAGTTAAGCAAACTGAAGACTTAGTTCGTTTGATAAATGCAATGGGCTGTTCAATAGAACTAATTCCGAATGTATCGTTTTTTTCGCGTGTTAAATCGTTTTAATTATTTGATTTGGTTTGGTTTGATTTGGTTTCTGCTTATTGGTTAAAATAAAAATTTGCCTTATTTTGATGGCTTTTCCCACATCGAGTGCACAGCAAGCCGAAACCAACCGCAAAATACTTGAGGAAATACAGACGAAAAAGCAGCTGCTCATTGGACTCGGCAGCACAACGAATCAGGTACAATCTTCTCTATTTTCAATTGCTTCCAGCTAATTGCTTTTGTGCTTTGAAGATGCCCGCTCCGCAGCTGCTTGGCCAGCCGACAGTAACAGCCGAATTTGCACAAGGCGTAAGCGTTGCGCCCAATGCTACAGGCGGTATCGCCGCTCCTCGCTCCGCCTTCAATCCGACGAGCTCAACAACGCTAGGCTTCTTTATACCACAGGACTCGTACTTCGGCAATAGTTTTATACCCGTGCTGCCACGCTTAGAGCCTGTGCCGACGGCAACAGCACCGAACGTCAAGTAAAATCAAGCCAACTAATCCCTCACAATATGGCGCGCCTAAAGATGAAGAAGCTGGAGGAGTATCTGCAATGTGTCGATCACTTTGAGCAGCCAAATATTCTGCTGGAGCAGTATCCAACCCCACCGCACATAGCTGCCTGCATGGCGCACCACATGCAGGCGCAGCACGACGACATCGTTGGCAAGTTTGTCGCTGATTTGGGCTGCGGCTGCGGCATGTTGAGCATTAGCACTGCTCTCCTTGGAGCGCAGCTGACTGTTGGGTTTGAGTTAGACGATGCTGCTCTGGACATTTACCGCCAGAACGTGCTCGACATGGAACTGCCTGGTGTGGATGGTGTGCGTGCCAATGTGCTGCACTTGGCGGGCAGCAAGTGGGACAATGTGTTCGACACGGTGCTCATGAACCCGCCCTTCGGCACCAAGCACAATGCCGGCATGGATATGCGCTTCCTCGACGTGGGCATGCGACTGGCCACCGGCGCTGTATACTCTCTACACAAAACCTCCACACGGTGAGTTGGTGGCAGCTGCAAAATGCTCATAAATTATTATTATTATTATATATATATATTATTATAATTATTATTTATTATTATATATTATTTATTTTATTATAAAATTAAATCATTTATAATAAATAGTCTAAAAACAGATTGCAGTTCACTAAAAAGTACCCAAAACCTGTAAATGTTCATTTTTTTAAGATTCTAAAATGTGTTTATATTTTAAAAGTAACTTTTTATTTCTTTTAGATTATTAAGTAGGTGAATCGATGTTTTTTTTTATACCCTTACGGAGTAGAAATGTTAATCGACATTATTTAATTAATGTGTTCCCTAAATTAATATATTTTTTTTGTGTTTTAAAAAATTTAAATTATAACTTAAAATTAAATTTTTGTGTCTTTTAAACCTATTAAAATTAAATTTTTTTGTTAGTATACCCTTAAAAATGTTAATGAACATCTAAACAAATCAATTGTACACAATCAATTATATTAAACGGCTTTAAGACCTTTTTTAAGCGATCTACAGTCACTTATCCATTTTATTATTGTTTTTATTTTTAAATGTAAATAATCATTTATAAATAACTTTTTGTATTTTGTAAAGCTACAATATGTAATATTAATTTTCATTTGTATACCCTTGCAGTTGGTATTAGAATAGTATATAGTATATATCTTATAGTTTCGCATCAGCAGAGTCTGAAATTCAATAAATTTTTTGTGTTCTCTCCTTTGCAGCACATATATCCAGAAAAAGTCAAAGGAGTGGGGTGCGCGGGGCGATGTGGTTGCCGAGCTGCGCTATAATATCGAGGCCAGCTACAAATTTCACAAGCAGAAATCCAAGGATATTGAGGTGGACTTTTGGCGCTTTGATGTCAGCGACCTGTGACTAGCCTAATACTAATAAACCGAATGCATTTTAATAATAATTTATATATGAACAAAGGATAACCGTAACAATAACAAAAGCACATTGAAATTCAATAAAAATATCTTTGTTTACTCCACGCTGAAGACAACGCCCTGGGCGCAGGCAAGTTCGCCCGAATGATTCACGGTGATGGTGGCCCGCTTGCAGTACTGTTTCCAGGCATCCGAGCCGGACTCGCGACCACCGCCAGTTGCCTTCTCGCCGCCAAAGGCGCCGCCAATCTCGGCACCGTTCGTGGTGGTGTTTATGTTAACGATGCCACAATCGGAGCCTTGGGCCCCAATCCATTTAAACGCCTGTCCGATGTTCTCAGTAAAGATGGCCGACGACAGACCCTGCTCCACCTCATTATTCCAGGCAATGGCCTCGTCCACATTGCGCGCTTTCAGCACATAGACAATGGGCGCAAATGTTTCGCGATGCACAACGCTCGCATCATGCTGCAGCCCGGTGATGATGGTCGGCTCCACATAATAGCCGGGACGTGACAGCACGCCTCCGCCAAAGGCCACAGTGCCGCCCAGAAGTTTCGCCTCCTCTATGGTCGCCTTGTAGCTGTCCACGTTCTGTTGTGTGTGCACTGGTCCCACCAGCGTTTGTGCCTCCAACTGGTGGCCAATGCGTGGCAACAGTTGTGCATACTTCTTTGTCAAGGCATCCACGAAGCTATCGTGTAGTTTCTCGTGCACAATGATGCGCCTGGTGGTGGTGCAGCGCTGGCCAGTGGTGCCGATGCAGCCAAAGAGCGCCGCATCCAAGGCCATTTTCATATTGGCCGAAGCGTCGACAATCAGCGCATTGTTGCCGCCTAGCTCCAGTATGACCTTGCCGAAGCGACGCTGAACCTCCACGCCCACATCCCGGCCCGTCTGGCAGCTGCCCGTGAAGCTCAACAAATTCACGCGCTTATCAGCGACGAGGGCAGTCCCCACATCGGTGCCGCCCTGACAGAGGCCGACTACCGCCGGCAGATTGTTGCGGCGCAGCACCTCGGCCACAATGCGAGTCGTGGCGACGGAGACCAGTGGTGTGCTGGGTGCACCCTTCCAGAGCACACTGTTGCCAGTTGTCAGAGCAATCGCTGCATTCCAGCCGAACACAGCGTTCGGGAAATTGTAGGCCGAGATGACGCCCACAAGGCCCAAGGGACGCCAGGCCTCGAGAATTGTATGCTCGGCACGCTCCGAATTGATGAGCTGGCCGGCATAGATGCGTGAGAGACCCACCGCATAGTCACAGATGTCAATGAACTCCTGCACCTCGCCCTGACCCTCGCTGTAGATCTTGCCCACTTCGAGGGAGACTAGCTTGCCCAGCGGCTCCTTGTATTTGCGCAGCTCATCGCCAATTTGACGCACAATCTCACCTCGCACCGGAGCGGGGACCTGGCGCCACTGCTTGTAGGCCTCCACGCCTAGACCGATGCACTGCTGCAGCTCCTGGACGTTTGCCTGACGCACTGTGGCGATAGCCCGACCACTGCCCGGATCGTAGCTGGTAATGCTTTTTCCGCGGCCCTGCCAATGGCCCGAGAAGACGCCGGGATTGTCGCGCTCCAGACCGAGATCCTTGAGAAAACTGTACTCAGGCTGGTCAATCAAATAGGAAGCGCTGCGCAGCTGCTGCAACTGCTGTAGCTGGCCACGCCGCACAGGCAGCCCCCTCGTCAAATGTCTCAAATGTGCGGTCATGCTGTGCCCAATGGAAAAAATAAAACACCAATGAGATTTATAGATTACTTATACGTCTGATATGCCACCCGTATCGCCAGATAAGACCTATAGTGTTGTTGGTTTATGAGCTTCAGATGTGTACTGGAAATGGGACTGCGAATGGCTCGCTGATTAGCACTGCATCCACAGCAGTTTAAATTGAAGCTCACTCACTTTTCTTGTTGTTGTACACTTAGGTCCGCTGATTGCTGTTGCTTTCGCTGCGCCGCTCAGTTATCAACTGAGCCACCGAGTATCCCAGCAGAGGCAGTCGAGGCAGAAACTGCTTATCGCATATTATACGACAAGTACTTATATGTATATAATATATGGAGAGTGAAATTTGGGCATTATCAATGTTCTCTCTCAGCAACAGTAAGACTATAATACAGCTGATCTTACGAGGAAGATTACGCGACTGCTGGTGGCCTGAAGGTAAATAAAGCGAGAACTGCTATCTGAAGCACACCAAAGATTACATACCCTTGTAGACCGGATTCACAATGCCGACATCTAAACGACACTATAAACTTATATAGACCAATTTTCCTATGAAAAATAAATTTGCGTTACGATATTGACTGTTTTTTTGTCAAAATGCCAGGAGCATAGTAACACACATAACTGGTCAGTCTGACTGGGTTAACTTATTAATCAAACAGTTTTTCGTATAAGAATCGATTGTCTCTATGGCAGCTGCTTGATCTGTTCGGCCACGACATATCTACAGCCTGCAGAAATAAACAGAGATATGCTAAGTTTCATCAAGATAACTTTAATATTGAGGGACCAGTTGGAATCGAAACCGACATACAGACACACATGGATATTTCGACTCGGGTAGTGTTGATCAGCAATGTATATGCTATACAGGGCCTAACAATTTTCACGATTAAATTATAATACTTTCCACAAGGGTATATAGCAACAATCTCAACAAGTTTATCAAATACCTTGCTGATATTATAGGATAGTCATAAGATTATGTTTAAAACTATTTTCTCTATTTTCCACCCCAATTGGTGACAAAGAGACTCAATATTGAAGGCTGCATGATACAAAAAGTAGCATAAACTTCAATTAACAATAATAATATTAACACATTCCAATATTTTAAAGCTTTTAAATTAAAAATATTGCTGAAAATTTAAGTACAATGAATTTTTATTTATTTATGAAAGATTAGTTTGAAACCTAACAGAAACTTTATATAAGTTATATATTTAAATTAAACTATATATATTAATTTGTTTATTTTTCAAACAAGCTCAAATTTCACAAATTTGAAAATAATTAAAATTTAATTGTAGTATTCTGAATGTTAAATAAAATACTTATTTGATTTATTGTTGTTATTACTTGTTTGTTATTGTTTCTTTAAAATATATACTATACTTTAGTATCAGCAGAAAAGTATATATTCACATATGTTATCTAACAATTGCATATGCAGATTTGTTATATCAAAACAGATTAATTAAATGGACGATTTTGAAATGCTGGAATTTAAAATGTTTTATTTTTTTTTTGATGAATATGAATCATCAGCTTGGCTTGTTGTCCTAGCAACTTCAGAGAACTTGTGGGCTGTTTGTTCGATAGACATATTTCAGTTGGCTAATGAGTTTTGCAGTTGCAGTTGGAAAGGATTAGACAAAGTGAAAATGGAGGTGCTCGAGGAAGGGAATTTAATGGACCGCGTGCCCATTTTGCTGCAACGTGATTTGGAATTTTATCAGGTACCGAATGCCTAATGCGAGACGACCGCAATGCGAAAAAGAAGCACTTTGAAAAAAAAACTCGTTAACAAAATATGTTTCTATTCCCATTCTCTCAACAGACGCATCAGCGTGTCCTGCAGGAGCCCATTTGTCCGGGTGTTGTTGGTGGCAAGCTGGACTTTCCTCGCTATGCTTCGTTTGCCTCGATAAAACTAATACGCTGGTAAACAAGAATACTCTAAGGTTGTTTTTGTAACACATCTGAGTTTCGTTCAGGTGGGAGGATGAATACTTTGCTTCCTATCGTAAACACTCGGGCCTGTTGCATACCGAAAAGGAGCTCAGCGAGGGCGATTTTGTAAGTTAACGAATATGTTTGTGATTTCCCAATATCTGTCACTATTTACTGCAGAGCAGCAGTACCGTCAAAACCTCTGATCCGGATAAGTTTGTGAGTTTGGTGACCAAGTCAGCGGATCTGCTCTTGGAACACGTGCATCGCCTGTCACAGGAGTCGTTGGATCATGCAGATCTCTCGGTACTAACAGCTACCATCGGCGCTGCGGCCCTGGTAAAGAACTCCCTGAGTGTGTATATGCAGGCAGCCACGACAACAATCTGCCCGCCTAAGGGCGATGAGAAGGGGGGTGCCTTGAAGCTCAGCTTCAAGCAGTACTCACAGATGTCGGAGGCATTGGCTGAGCGCCTCCTGGATCTGCATTGCCGTCTTCTGCTGTTGTACATCATCCAGGATGCGGACTGTCTGCACTGGGAAGACACTCAGCCCTTCTTCGAATCGGAACGGGGCTCGTACACGGTGCAAATGTGGTGGCACTACATGCGTGGCACAAAAACAGATCTATGGAACTCGGTGCCTCCGAAGATGGCACAGAAAATCTTCGCTGGCATGCTTAACGAAACACTCAGTGTTCTCACCGTTCGCTATACGCAGATCGTCACGAGCGTTGCCAGGTCTCAACTGCATCTGGTGGACATCTGCAACATGCTGCTGTGCATCGCAGAGCTCCTGCCCCACATCTGCGAAAGTGGCGAGGCCTATGTGGGCCTCCAGTTGAGCAACCAGAGTGTCATCGTCCGCGATATTCATGCCAAGTGCAGGGAACTCTTCTACTGTCTGTTGCTTCGTGGTGCACCATTGGGCGTTCTTTCCAAGGTAGGCAAACCAAGCATTAAATTGCTCAGGGAATTTTAAATCAATATGAATCCAAATATATTCAACAAATTTGTAGGTTGACTGACGACCAGGAATTTATGAATTCACTGAGTAAAGGTGTTGGTGAATGTAACTCGCAGGTGGGGGAAATTTTGGAAATCAGCTGCACACAGATTTTATCTTATTAATTCTAACGAGAGAAAGTCTCCATCAGAGAAACTTATAATTTTCTTCGTTACTGCGATTTTTTCTAAGAACATGGGCTTGCATTTATACTTTGTGGAAATATATTTCTTAATAACAGAAAATATTTCTGAAAAATAGAGAAAATCGTTCTAGTCTTCAGTGTTTTTTATTCTAGTGATTTTTTAAATTTTATAGTGATTTTTTTGAGTGCGTAATATAAATGTATTTATATCCAAGCCAAATTCGTTCAGTGCTAGGGATGTAATGAACTATATACATTCTTGATTAAACAATTCAATTTTGCAGGTCTTTCGCAAAGGTCTGGATAACATGGAAATGTTTAGTTCACGTCATGGTCTGCCCAGCGCTTGGGTTATATTTGCGCTGCCGCGATACTTTCCCAAAGAGCAGTCCTGCCAGTGGGTAACTGAGTTTGCGGATCTAACCACAAACACAGCCATTTCGTTGGAGTTGCGCGTGCTGCTGGCCTTTCCCGAGGCCCATTGGTCGTATCTGCTGAAAATTTTGTTGATGAGAGATGCCTATCTGACTGGCATTATAATGCGTCATCTTATGCAACATTTGCCCTCGTCGGAGAACTTTAAGAATGTGGCGAAACATTCGTTTACTAGTGCGGAGGGTGCCCCATTGAAATGTGAGGCATTTCTTTGTCGAGGCGAGTGCTTCAATGTCACCGACTCCATTGCGGCAGACTTAGGTGAGTCTATTATATTTACGCTCTGAAACATATAATCAAAATCATATTAAAACAAAACATTGACTAACAGATCCCGTTGGGCAGTCGAATTATCAGATTGTTTTATCCCTTACCTATCTGATTGTGGCCGTGGGCAAGGCTGTCGATATCAAGTCCTGCCTGATTAAGACCTTGGAGGAACATGCTGTCAGCGGCTGGAGCGATTGCTTGGACAAGCGCCAGGTGTGGAATCAGAAGCGCACCCCTTGGCTGGAAGCCATAATGCATTTCGTTTATCCAGTGCTCGACTGTGTTGTCGAAATGCTCATCAATGCCGTGGAGAATGGCGCCAGTATGTATCAGGCCATGTCCTTAGCCTTGACTTGTATCTCAGAGATTTGGGATTGCATGCCAGAGGGCTTGTATAAGATAACAGCTTTACTCCAGGACATAATAC
The DNA here is from genome assembly GCA_035043505.1 of Drosophila setosimentum. NCBI lineage: Eukaryota > Metazoa > Arthropoda > Insecta > Diptera > Drosophilidae > Drosophila > Drosophila setosimentum. Next base: position 902,976 of record JAWNMY010000015.1, on the reverse strand, counting down.
CAGTTTCAACACGTCCTCTGGGTGACTCTGTGCTGCTCCAAGTGGTTTTCGCAGCTCTCTACACGGAGCTCATTAAAACTGCTGAACTGCAGGAACAAGGTAAGCTTTGGAATAAATTATCTAATTTAAGCAAATCAAGAAAAAAAAAACTCAGATAGAGTTTTAGAAAATGGTCATACTTTTGACTCCAAAATCCAATGTTGTATCTTTCTAAAAACTAGGCTTTATCTTATCTTAATTCCAGCGAAAATATTTTTATCTTTAAAAAAGTTGACAAAATTTTTAGGTTCCTCTTTTTGTGTACGCATACATCTCTTCCATTACAATTTGTATAAATTATATACTTTTATTAAATATATTCACATATAAGACATTTCCATAGATAGGGCCCAATGAAAATATAGTCAATTGTTGTTTAACTAAAATAAGTACAAAAACTTGAATTAATTTATAGATTTTGTGCCAAAGTTAGGAGTGTACATGGTCACAGGACTTGGTTCGCTGTAGTAATAAGCCATTCATACTACTCGGTTTATGCCCTTTCAGCAGTTAAACGAGCCTTCATAAATTAAAGAGCTCTCAACGAGCTTATTTTAATGGCTTAAGTGTTGTTTTAAGCTTAATGAAGAAGTTTTACTACACAAGACATAATCAATTTTTTCGCGAAAATATCTATTAATATATATATAAATATATATATATGAAAAATACGAGGATGTCTGAAGATGTTCTGTAAATTTGTCTAAAATTGTAAAAGCTTTAGACAAGTTTTCAATGTAAGCAAACAGCAGCAAAATAGATTCTGCCTACTTATTGATTAATCTAAAACTTTTTCGTTTCGTTTTGCTTAAGAGATTTTGTTGTTGGTTTCCGGTTTTAGCCTGTTTTAGAACTGAACTCCTTCCCAACTAATTTTGATCCCTGCCACGAAGGAGTACATTGGTTGTGTACAATGTTAATCCCTTTAGGAACTTTGAATATATACTTCGAGTCAGCGCTATATTAAATACTGAAATTATAGTGGGGGTTCGTAAATCGCTACCGTGTCAATGATATCTTAAGTGCAAATCGAAAACATTTAAATTTCTCCCAAAGTCTTATAGCGAAACTCAAAAAATTTGAAAGGTTTATTAATACCAACTTCCAACCTTTGAGAAGTATCCCGCTCCACCAGAAATAGTGAACACCAAATAAGAAAGCTATAGTTCACTCAATTAAGAATATAGACTACTGACAACGTTTTCCATTTTCACTACATTTCGTCTGTTATGTCTGATTGCAACGCTCTCACTCGTTTGCATTATTTTTAAGACTTTGCTTTTTTGTTGCAAGCATTTATTCAGTTTCTTCATTTATATTTTCAAAATTTCCTTTTTAGCTAAAAACGAGGAGAAGGCTGCCATTTGCTATTCGTTATCGGAGGCGATTTGTTCCGTAGACGAGGACGATAAGCACACGGACCAGATTGAATTGTTTCTCAAGCAGGCCAAGGAGAGCATCAACCTGGACACGGATTTCAGCAACAGCTGTGGACGTGGCGCTGGCGGCATGAGCGCCGTGAGCACAGTCAAAATGGACGACCTGGCGATTACGAATGCTGAATCGGAGCGTTTGAGTCACAGTCCACCGGCCGATTATGCAATGGAACTGGATGTGGGCATTGCTGATTACATAGCCGAGGTGCTGGCCAGCGATGTTCTGACCACAAACATTGGCAAACAGGCGCTGAAGGTGATCTATAATTATCTGAAATTCAACAAGGATTGGCTGCTGGAGCAGCTGGGCACGGGTGATAACGAGCCCAGCCCGTTCCAGGGCGTACTGGGCCAAAACATCAAGGAAGGCAAAACCTCGGTGCTGAAGTCCATGTTCTTTATTGGCAACACGCCCTTCGATCAGTTGCTAACTGGCTCGCTAAAGATCGACTACGTTAGCTGGTTGCAAGTGCCGCTCTCCTTGAATCCGGAGCGGACCTGGCTGCATCTGATGCGGCGCTGCGATTTTCAGGAAGATGCCAAACTGTCGCTGCCGGAGGTCGCTATGGTGGCTGGCATTAGCAAGATAATGAGACGGCGAAAAGACTACGCCAAATGAGGTGGCCTCATGGCAGAAGCCAGAAGTATCATTAGCATTGCGCATACGCCGCGATGTACCCGTAAAGATGCCATTAATGGCGCATAATGCAAACAACGCTCTAGCTTCTTAGTTAAAATGCAAAAGGATGTTGGCAAACCAGAAGCAGGCCAAAGAAATATTTGCTCCTCAGCTACTCCTGTGTTTAATATATGTGATGGTGGGAATGAGCAGGGGGATAGATAGTCCAAGGGATGGTGGCCTTTTCACAGCCGAACATGTTTTTGTCCACACCCAGCGAAGATGGCGCAATTGTCAACTGCTCCGCGGAGGAGCAGCTCCCTTCATGCTGGCCACGCAAAGCGCCAGTTATGAAAATTATTGAAATGATGCCAACAAACACACAAAGTGATGTGGCAAGAGCAAGGGGCAGTGCTGAAGGGCCGCGGTGAAACACACCAACAGCAGAAGCAGCAACAGCAACACACAAGGCAACGTGACAAATAAAAGCGAATCAGCAATGGAATTTGAATTCGGCATTGAAGACTTTGAGCAAGCGCCTCTTCTCAATGACTACAGCCTGAATGACTACAGTTAGTACGACAGAAATATTTGGCTACTTAGGCCAATTGTATAAAAGAACTTAACTTAACTAACAGTGAGTTGAGAAAGATAACTGTTTTCTCAAACTTATCTTTGGGGGCTTCATGCATTGCGACTTCTGAGGCTGTGGCTCTTCCATTATTCCTGATTTTTCCACAAATTTTAACAATTTCTTACAGGTTGAGTGTTTGTAAGTCTTCGGAGCTTAAAACATCTTTCCCTGGGATACTTCATCGTCTTCTTGCAAGACTTTCAGTTATATGAATACCCTTATAAGACACTCAGTATTAAAGGGACTCCCCTATCTATGAAAGGCAAATAATATATATATGTCTACCGTAATTTATATAGTAAGATTTAGTTGATATCGTAGGAGTTTTAAATTACACTGAAAACAGTGTAAATACATTTATCTTAACATTTTTTCAGAATTTCTCTCAAAGATTGCACGAGATAATGATTATCGCAGTTTGTGGGACAGAAGAAGTCTTCACAAGTCAAATTTCAAATTTATTAACTTTACCTTCAAAGTATTGTCGAATCTGTAAGTGGCATTACTTTGGGGACGGGATTAGTTCAGTCGTAGAGTTCCTTATATGGAAATCTTTTATGATGATATCCGGACCGAAGTCCCAAGTGAGGAATGTTGTTATGCTCATCTCATTTTCCGAAAAGGAGCAATCGGTCGGATTCTTATTTAAGTAATCAAATCTATATCGTTCAGGTGGTAAGGGTATTTAATCTTCGGTTAGCGTAGGATATCTATTCTTCCTTGCTATGCAGAATGATCTAATAAAAATTTTATTTTTATTTTTAAAAAAATAACAATCTAAAATTGAACCTAGTTTATCTCTACGTATATACTACTTGTGTGCATGTGAAAGCTCGAACAGAGCTCGCACCATGTGCATATGGCTTGGTCGACACCATTCTAGATTCACTAGCTTTGGAAGATATTTGACCAAGCAGACAGTTCGATAAGCGTAAATGCTTTACATTTTCTAGTATGATAAAAATTAGATTTATATAGTTTACTCACTCGACAACTTGATGCTGAATCAATTGAAATCATTTATAATTATATAATATAAAAGTAGGGCATTTCGATGGCATGTTGGCCGGTTTCTTGTCACAAACTCAAGCAGCCTGTGCGGCGACTGAGGACGTTTGTTCCATTCATTCATTTGGCGCTGGCAGCAGCGTGCGGACGTTGTTTAAGGCACTCCCAGTCTGCTCCGGCTTGGTTTCGGTTTCGGATCAGATCGGTTCGGTTCGGCTCGGTTCGGCTTTTGGCTCTAAAGTCAAGTAGCTAGTGGCACCTGCACAAACTTGGTGGACATTTTAAAAAACTCAACTCAACTGTTGACGTTTTGCGTGTGGTGCGGGTTGTGGTGCGGCCTGCGGTTTGTGGGGAGGTGCTGAATGCTGCATGTTAACGGTAATTTGCAGCCATTAGTTGCCGCACACACAACAACATACACACACACAAAATATATATTTATATACATAAAATGGCACGGTGATTAAATGCTGCGTTAGAAAGGAAAGCGAATTATACGTTTGAAACGCAGAAAGTGTCGGTAGTATTACGCATACGCAGCGTATGCTGTTCTCCATTAAATGTTGAAACTTAATCGCGTAACGAGCTGCTTATTGTTTATTTTTTGGTTATTGTTGCTGATGTTGTTGTTGTTGTTGTGAGTGTCGCTATCCTTGGCAGTCGTCGGAGAGTTGCTTGCCAAGAAACTGGATACGTTGCCGTAAAAATTCACTTGATTTATATTCAATGCACAACACAATGTGTCTTCTGAGCTAAGCTCTGCTGGTCTTCCAGTATTAGCTGATATATTAACGTATTCGCTGAGAACCGCTGCCAATTGGCTGTGGAAATGTGCAACTGACACGAGCCAACACACACTGATCCATAATAATTGTGAACTATGAGTCAACCACATCAACAACATGAACAATTGCAACGACTTCGTCGACGTTGCCGCCAGCCAGTCGACCCATGCGAGTGTTTACGTCCTGTGATAAGGGCTTTTGGTCTGCTGACTTCATTCGGTAAGCACAAACACTCACACATCCTCACATACACAAACACACACACGCACCCTTTAATAGGAGGCGACTCAAGTGAAAGAAAATGAGCTGCAAGAATAACCGTTAATAGTGAATGGTTAATATTTCCTGTTGAAAAACTATTTTTGGTTAGATAGATATGATACTTAGTTCATAATTTAAAACCATCTTAATTTGAGTTTAGTTAACTATAACTTAATTCTTTTCATCATCATTTAAAAGTGTATTTAATTAAATTATATATATATATATATATATATATGTATATACAAAGAGAGTAGAAGTTGCTTATAAAAGTCTAACAAATTGAAATTAGAATGCATTTGTTATCTCTGTTTCAAAGTAAAAAGATATGTGTTTTTAATTTTTACATAAATGTCAAGTTGTAATTGCTTAAACTTTTTCTTAGTTAGTTAATTCTTGTTAATCCATTAATAAATGTAGTAATATTATCTGTATCAGCGGCATCTATTCATAGCTAGCAAACCATTATTTTCTAAAATGTATACTTTCAAAACAAATTTATTTGATGAAGCTGATGATGTTTTTTGTGTCAGTTGGACTGCTTGCTGTTTTTTAAAAATATGTTCACAGTTTATTTATTTATTTCTCATTTGAATTCTCTTTAAAATCGCTGTAAAATCTATGCATATGCTAGAGATATTAAATTTAGCTTTACCTTTCATCATGCCATCATTCCCATGAGTAACATCTGTGTCCGAGAACCCTCTGTCCCGCTTGATGCACTTGTAACAGCAGCGCTCAATAATGCAACAGTCATCAAGGGAGCATGACCAGCCCCAACTGGGACTTTTGATAAATGGTCGACACTTAAGTCCGCAGTGGCAGCTAAAACTTGGGTCAAGTTCAAAATAATTTGCCAACAATATTGTTTTGGTTTATATCCCATCTGGATCTGCATTATGCATGCATGGCGCACAACAAAGAACTCACAGTTCATAAACCTCAACACTGCGTGATGTACAAAAATCTGATAAAAATAAAAATGCTCTCAGGGCCATTAACGAAGCATTGGCCCTTTTATTTTGCAGCTGTGGCATATACTGAACTTGCAATTCCTTGCCAACTGCAGCGCTTCCTCTCCTCTTACCCCCTATACAATGATTTTTGTTGTTAGCTCTCTGGCGCCACTCGTTTACTGGAAGCCACCAAAACATGGCGACGACAGAAAAAAATAGAACGAAAAATAGTTCTGTAGAGTATTCCCCAACTTCAATTCCAACGCCCCCCCAAATCGTCTACAGAGCAGCGCATAATTTTTGCCTGGTTTTTATTTGATTTCCGGGGGACGCACGTTTCATCGACTTTTTTTTCGTTATAGTTGGAGCTCTCGGAGCGTTTAATGTAATTGGTTCGGATTTAGTTTTGGTTTATGTTGCGGATTTCGGCCCAACCTCATTTGCCTCTTATCTGCAGTCTAATCGAATTTGTTTTCCCGACGCATACAATAACAACTTAATTAGATTGAATTTTGAGTACATTTTCGCTTCTCTCAATTTTTTCTTGTGTGTTGGTTTGGTTTTCGTTATCGTAGTCATATTTAATACATTGAAATTAGGCGCCATATATATGTACATATATATATATATTTGTATATATATATATATAGATATATATAGATAAATGTAAATATAATTATGTGAGCTGTAAGGGAAGTATTGGATGTTGGCAAGATTTAAAATTAAATATTATTTGTAACCTCGATGTACAAGTTATATTGATGAAACCTTGCATATATTTGAACATTTTAACTGCAGGTTTTTAGATATTATTGATTCAAAATACATTATATTTCTGTATACTTTCATTGTTGTTGTTTTTTCCCGTAATTTTTTTCCTATCATCTTCCTGTTTGTTCTTACTTAGATTTTATTTTTAGCTGTCCTTTAGTTGCAAACAATTCAAACTACCCTCACATTAAGCTTTGTCCCATCAATGTAATTTAGCATATTTTATTGCCCTTGCTGGCTCAACGAAAAACACCAAAGAAATGTTATTTGAGTGGACACAATTATATTGTTTTATACGCATATTCTTGAACACGAAATGCCCATAACACATCCTGGCCCCAACTTCTTGAGCATCCAATAGCCAATTTGTGGCCATCTTTCATCTTTCAGTTATCTGCGGGGTGGGCGTTGATGTCTACATGCACGGTTACCCGGCTGGTCTCTTTATACTGTAAGCTGTGCTACACATTTTCTCCAGTCGTGGATCGGTTCAATTTTAATGCTTGGCCAGTTTTTCAGCTTTGCTGGTGCTGTTCATTGAGTTAAAATGGCTGATAACAATATTTCTGCAGCTTCAATACTACGGCGAGTAAGTTGGTCAACCAAATAGAAAAAGGTCATTGAATTTAATGTGCTTATTTTCTTTTAATTTGTTGCGATAATTACGACAGATCCGCCTGCCTGGGCTGCTGGCGCCTGACCACGTTGCTCGGTGGCTGGCGACCGGCGCCCATATATGTTGCCATGGGCGTGACTCTGATGCTCTATCCGCATAATCTCTGGCTGAGCTATGTGGCTGGCATGTTTCTGCTGCTGTTGGCGATGTTCCGTCTATGCACGCTGCTCAGATTCGGTGGAGGAGGAGCCTGGCATTTCAAGGACGAGGGTCTGCTGCCACAATGCGATTTTGAGAAGTGACGCACCTGCCACATCCAACTAATTTGCCTAATATTAAAATACTTATTTTTCCTTTTGGTTACAGAGTTTCCAGTTTTGTGGACAGCGTCGAGGATGACTTCGCCGAGGTCAGTGCCTCGCAACAGGACGATGAGGAGCCGACTGTAGACGATGATGCGTGCTAATAGTTAAATATATTTTCCATTTCCCACGATTCGATATCCTTCAGAGATGACTTACGCAATAAATACGAGTGTTATTATGGTTCCATGTATTTGGAAAAAGTTTCAATGTCGAAAAGGTTTTAAATTACGTATTAAATTAAGGTCAAATTAAATTATCAGTCAACTCCGTTTTTCTTATCTTCGGCATGTCGGTGATTGTTGTTTCTTTCTAAAACTATTAAAATTCGCTGATATATGATTAAAGCTAAATACAAAATTTCTTCAAATACCACTTTTGACTTTGACATTTGTTTTTTATTTCGATTACCTGCAAATGCAATTTGAAGCTAAATTGTACAAAACTTCAATGCTCGACATATCATTGAGCTTTGACAAGGGCACAATGCTGTAGATTCCAATGCAAATAACGCGCATGTCTAGTCTGACTAGGTGGCAACGCTCAACCAGATGAACAAGATGGCGGCATGTTGAGAATACCTCATTGTCAATATTCAAGTTGTCCTTCTGCTGCTTAGGTACCAATTTTTTTCTGTCAGCAAAAGTAAAACTCAAATTTTTTAGGGAAAATTATTTATTTTATAACGTCTTCAGTTTCCAAATTAATCATGCAAATATTGTTGACCGATTTGTATACGTTTGCGCCGCAGCAAAAACAATCTTTAACATTATCTACCAGAAGGTTGTGTCCCACGAAACCTTCTAAGCAAATTTCATAAGCATTTATACATGCATAACAAATATTCTTGATTGTTGTTTTTATATTCACGCTTCAGTCTAATAATCAATGGGGGATTTTGCTAGGGGAATTCAAAGTGTTCTTAATTTCTGTGAAATATTTCTCATAGTTTGTATAAATTGCTTGTAACTTTCAAAGTTAGCTTTTATTAGGTTGGTATCTTTACATGTTTGCTATGCAATAAACATATATAACATAATTTATTTTATTTTTGGTTGTTTAACTTTAACGTAGTTTTCGCACTGAAAACATTTTGAGGTAGTTGCGTCTTGTATTCGTTACTTTAATTTTTAAAAATTAATTATTAGTTTTGGGTTCTTGATTATATCGGATATATATATAAATATATATATATATACATATATATATAAATATATATATAAATACATATATATATTTATATATATATCTATACAACAAATATTCCAATTGTGTGGATTAGAAGTGTTGGACAATTGTGTGGTATGTCGATATATTATTTGTATTATACGTATTGTGATAACTTCAATCCTTAAACTTGATGAATCGATCCTCAATCTTAAACTTAAAAGTTAGAAACGAAAACAAAGCACAAAAAATTAACTAAAATTTAATATATTTTTATTTTGTATATTATATTTGATGTATATTGTGTTGTATGTATGTATGTCGATTATATGTATATATATAATAATATGCATCAACATGTACATACAAAGTATCGAAATCGTAAATTAAATCGCATTAAATTAAAAATAGCTCAAAAATAAAATTAAAACAATTAAAAGGAAAATGTCAATATTACATAAACATAAAATAATAATTAATATTTGGCATATGAAAAAACAATTGTTCAGTATGTGTAGGGGTATGATATTCGCAAAACTGTTAATCAGAGACGGGCCACAGACTCAATCAATCAATCAACCAATTCATTGAATTGGCAAGCATTTGGTTTCATTAAGTTATTAGTTGCCCATTTATTGGCACATTTCTAACGAGGTTTGGCAAGAGATTCCGACTAGGAAGTCTACTCCCTGTATATATAGTGTTTATTGCCCTTTTTTAAGTCTTATGGTAAAGTTGAATTGACTAGAAATAGGAAGTTGGTCAGTTAGTTGATTTTACGAGTGATCTGATTCCAGGAACTATGACATTAATTAACTCTTTTCAGTGGACCCCGCATCACATGCCTGAACAAAGCATTAATTATGAAATATAGTGCAATAACAATTATGGAAATCATATTCGACATTCAAAATCTGTTGATTATGTAAAGCAAAAATGTATCATTATATCATCCAACTATATCATCATCATCATCATCATCATCATCATCATCATCATCATCATTAGTTATCACTTGCTCTTCTTATAACTTAAGACTAATAACTATCATTGGGATGCTATCGCACTTTGTTCTGGCTCTGTTCACTTGAATTTTTGATCATTCTACTTTAACATTTCACTTAATGTAACTGGTTGCCTGGTTGCTCCACCTGCTCCATTTGCTGCATCTTCTCCCCTTTCCAGCTCTATAAAAATATATTAACATTTGATCACGTACAAGTACAAGTACATCTTTTGGGGGGTTTTACATTACTGATCATTCTGTGGCAATCTGCGCCCATCTGGCTTATTGCCGTCAAGACGGCCATCAGCGGCACTTTGCCTCTAATAAATGTATGCAATTTCTTATATATTTGTTTTTTGTTTTGTTTTGATTTGGGCATTGACTGCAACGACTTGCGTCGTCTACTGCGTCCTTGGGAGTGCTCCCCCACCAGCAAAACCAGCTACTAACAACAACAAGAGACAACATTGCGCTTTAGTAGAATGAACTGCACCAGGCATCGCCCACTGTGGGGCTTAGCATGCCGACCAAATTGCTGCCATGATGCGATTGGACGGCTCCACTCGCCACAGACGCCGGCGATGCCGTGTGATTCGAGCTCGAGTTGGGCAAGCACTGGAAGCAGTAGTTGGCGCCATAGTTGCTATCCCAAAATTGTTGGCCCTTGCATTGGAAACGAACGGCGAACTCTAGCCGCTGACCCACATGCAGTGAATTGCCGAAGAGAACGAACGTAAACTTATCGGAGAATCCATCGCATGAGTTCTCCACATAGTTGGCCTGCAGATCCGCATAGCTTCGCCAGCCGTCCAGCGAGTAGCGCACATGCACCGATTTATGAAAGTCCAGATTGCGGACACGCACTGACCCAGAGATTGTTTGATTGATGCTATCGGTGACGGCGGCATTCTCCAGCGACACCTGCTTCTCGCGCACAGCATCGAGGAATGTGGCCAGTCCGCCCGGCTGCTGGAAGAGAGGCATCAGCAGTTTGTCCGACTTGGGGCCGAGCTGCATCGGTGGTTCGGACTCCAGTATTTCCAGATCCTCAAACGCTGACTTCGGGATGGTTGGTATTTCGTCCAGGAACGTCTTCACATCCGCCAAATCCAGGCCAAGCACATCGGCAAATCTCACAATCTTCTTACGGCCGGGCGTGCCCGGTGGCGTTTTACCCGTTTTCAGCGAGGAACAGCGTCGCACTCGCTGCGGCCGACAATCGTCCTCGTCGTCTGTGGTATCGATGCCGTGACTGTGTGTTGTCTTCTTCGTGGACTCAACCGCCTCGGCAGCATCCTGTTTGGCCTGCTCCAGCTGGGCCAGGTCCACGTCTACGGTTAGAATTTGGCTGCATTTGTCCACCTCATCGGTGCCACTCAGTTGCACTTGGGGCTCGTCAACTTCAATATTCAGTGGGAGCAACTGCTCCGCTGGCTGTTCTATGTGTCCATTGATCATCAGAGCATTCTCGTTACTTGCCTGCTCCGGCTGATTGATGGTATTCTCTGCGCTTTTGATGCTATCGCTGTGCGATTGCAGTTCACTCAGTATTTGTGCCTGCATCAGAATCTCATCCTCGCTCTCTCTTGCCAGTTCCAGTTGTTTTACCTCCATTTCCTCCTCCTGCTGCTGGTTCTCCTGCTCCTGTTGCTGCTGACTCTCACGCTGCTGCTGCTGATTTTCCTGCTTCTGCTGCTTCTCCTCCTCGTGCTGCGTCTCCTGGTCCTGCTGCTCCAGCTGCTCCAGCTGCTCCTCCTCCGTCTGATCACCGTTCGTCAAAGGTTCGTGTGCTCCATTCATTTGCAATGTGTCCACATTTTCTTTCAGCTCCGCTGCGGGAATTTTGTTGCGCTCTGCCTGCGGTTGTGTGGTGGTCACCAGCAGATCATCTGGCATTTTGTAGCTTCTGTTGTTGCTGCGGCTGCTGCCGGCCGTCGCGTCGAAGTAGGGACCATCTGTGCTGCTGTGACTGCTGGCAACGGAGGCGCACGCATAGCCCGACTCGGCTGTCGAGTTATGCGGCGTATTCGAGGCGGTTTCTATCAGACGCAGGTACTCGCACTCTTCCGCCGGACTGCCAGGCGATTCCAGCTCGCAGTCAAAGTCGAAAAATGAGTCAGACTCATGACGCAGCGGCTGCAGATCGGTGACTGTCTGTTCGGATTCATGTGCATTATTCACCCACGTGTTGGTATTAGAGCCATTTATAATGGGCTCATCCTCTGCATTTGTTGCGGCATCCTCGTTCGCCTGTATATAAAATATTTTGTTAAAAGAGAGTCAAATTAATGACTTTGTATAATAAATGTAAATTTTTTTTCAAAAATCAAGAACTCTTGTTAGCTCTATTCTCCAAATGTTCAGTGCTATTCCGCCCTATAAGGAGCTCGGTCCGCTTCAGCTAACAATTTGATTTATTTTAAATCAGGCGTGCTATACACAACTTTCAGTTTTCAACAAATAACTCCCGCTTCCTTATTCGAGTGATCTAAATATTAATTCAGTTGACAAATATAATAGCAGGTTTAAAATTTGATTTCGTTTGCGTGGTTCAAGGTAAAGATAAGGCAAAATTGATCAAAGAACAATAATTCTGAAAAAATACAGAACAGTTCTTAAAATGTATATCCTTTCCGTTCTAGCAAATTAGAGCATCCAGACGACCGCTTCGGAAATTAAATGATTTTTCATCGACTTTTGGCTTTCAATAAAACAGAACACAAAAACATTAATTCCTTTCATTTCATGCAAATGCATGTTATACTTGCACTATTAATTAAACTCAATAAGTAATCGTGTGTTTTAGCCGGCGTGTTTAAAGTATTCTGCCTTGCCGGCATCGTCTGGCCTCATGGTCCTTGCACCCGGTCTCCAATTAACGGGACAAACCTCACCGAACTCATCGGCAAACTGAAAGGCCTGAATCAATCGCAAAGCCTCTTCGACACTGCGCCCCACGCCAGAGTCATTTACGGAGACATGTCGGACGACGCCAAGGCGATCGATAATATACATGCCACGATTTGCCAGGCCTGTGGTCTCGTCCAGCATCTCATAGTCGCGAGAGATCTGCATGGACTTATCCGCTATTAGGGGAATATCCATCTCGCCAAGTCCACCCGATCGGCGTGGCTGCATCATCCAAGCGGAGTGCGCAAAATGGCTGTCTGTAGAACAGGCTAAAATCTCGCACCCCACATTGCGGAACTCCTGGGCACGATCGCTGAAGCTCTGCAGCTCCGTTGGGCAAACAAACGAAAAGTTTGCCGGATAAAATAGCAGTAATACATATCTGCCACGATACTCGGCAAGTGACATCGGTTTGAATGAACCGACGGAGATCACCGCTGTCGAATGGATATCAGGTGCCGGTTTGCGTAGTAAATTCATTTATAATAATATTATTATTATTTTTGTGTTGTAATGTTTTACTGTGCTGTGTGTGGATTGAATTCAGAAAAACTACTGGCTGAAATCTAATAGAGGCAACTCGAAATACTAACACGATTGCTTGGATACAAGTTTTAAGATTTGAAATTTATATTTTACGTTTGATTCGAGTAATAGCTCACCTGTGTGCCCAAGGTGCGCAGCTTGGAGGACAAACTTCTTGCAAATGCCTCGGCACGGCCACGGCATGATGACATCCCTATGCTCGGTATGATTGAGACAATGCTGCAGGGCGGCCTGTTGTCCGGCGTGCTACTGTGTGTCAGTGGTGTATCACCGGGCTCATTCATTTACGTCACTTCAATTTCAATTTGAAGACGGGTAGTTGGCTGGCTGGCTGGCTGGCTAGCTGGCTGGCTAGCTGGCTACTGCAACGATGCTGTGAAATATAAAATACACACACATATACACATATATAGATGACGTGGCTCATATTATTTTCGTTTATTGAGTCTGTACTAAGAAAAGCGTAAAGATTTTCTGAAGTAAACAAATAAATTAACTTAATATGTTATGTTTTCTTGCTTATTTATTTTGCTATGTCAGGAAAAAAGGAAAAAAAATCAATTATTTTATTTTACTTTCTTTCTTTGTAATTGACAGAACTTTTTTCATATGGCGAATGCATTCACTTAGTTGCCTGTCACTTATGCAAAAATATCCATATTTATATAAAAAGAAAGCAATTTTAATTTCCTGTGCATTTCCATTCGATTTGCATTTTTAGCAGAAAATTCAATGTATTTTTAGAGTTTGTAAAAGTTTTTGCTATAAATTCACATTTGGTCACTAAAATATTTGGCCGGCTGACAAAGATATGTGCGGCTGCTTAAAACATTAAGAGCATAAAAAGTATTTGACAGCTCAATAAATAAACAAATATTATATAAATGCGTGACATTTTTCCCATGCATTTGACATTAACTTAAGGCAATAAAAATTAAACATACTTATAGAAACCAGATTTTAATTAACTATTAAGTAATTATACTTGGCTATTTATTTGATTAGTGTTATTGTTTTTGCTGTTACACTTTCGCTTTCTGGTCAGGTACGGCAAATCACTTGTGCAATTATGTAATTTGTGATTTTTTATTGATTTCCACAAGGCTGCTGTTGCACATGGTCAGGTGGGAAAGACACGCCCACTTGAACTTTGCGGCGATCAGCGATATTTTCTTCTATTTAATTCAATTGCTTTATTGTATTTCGATTTCTTCTGTGTGAACTTTTTATATGCTTCTTTTTATACCCTGAACCCATTAAAAATGGGTAAAAAGGGTATAATGGTTTTGTGCAAATGTATGTAACAGGCAGAAGGAAGCATCTCCGACCCCACAAAGTATATATATTCTTGATCAGGATCAATAGTCGAGTCGATATAGCCATGTCCGTCTGTCCGTCTGTCCGTCCGTCCGTCCGTCCGTCTGTATGAACACGCAGATCTCAGAGACTGTAAGAGCTAGAGAAATGTTGAATATAGGTTCTCATATACCAGGCGCAGATCAAGTTTGCGTTATTTGATCGATAGCTGCCACAGTTCAACGAATATCGATACATTAAATTTCCGATAGCAATAAATGCCACAGCAGAATCTTCTTATTAATATACAGTATGCATATGCATACTATTGATCAACTGCCCAAAGATCGGATAAGAAACACCCAAGTTATAGTCGAAAATATATTCTCATTTTGATCTCATTTCTGCATTTTCTGTATGCATAAATATGCGAGCGCATGTGTGAGAAAGAGATGGCATGATAATCGACGCGAGCGTCAATATGTTTTCGTGTGTATTGTGTGTTTCACGTATTTGTCGGCAAAGGGTGCTTCCAGAGCTGCTCGCATTTTAGTGCAAATCTTTTTAAAGGGGAATTTGCTAATAATAATAGAATATATTTAATAACTTGGTTCAAGGTATATCGTAGTCGAGTTCACTCGACTACATCACTAATACTCTTTTTTTTTTTTTTTTTTGGCAATTTTTATGAGAAACTCAATTGGGCAATAAACTAAACAAATTGAATTGAAATTTACCAATGGCATCAAGCAGAGTTCACAAAAATCAAACGATTACCGTGCCTGGCAATCGATCGATTACGGAGGTCGATTAAATAGGTCAACGGTGACCTTCTTTATACCATTCCTTTAATATTTATCACTGTACAAATGTGAATAAATATGGGGTACTTTTCATTGATGTAGACGTATATTCTGGCATATTTGTCATTCATGGCCGGTTCACCTTTTGGTGTTGCCACCGCTCGAATTGCATCGAAATGTTTCAGCAATTGCCAGAGAAGACCTCGCATTCACTTGATCTTTGTCCCTTTTGCACATAGCCAAATTAAAATGGTTTTTGGACCATTGCCAACTGCCTAAATGCGTTTTGGGCGGCGGCAGATGACGTTCAATTGAGAAAAACATTAAAACTTGTAATTTAAAAGAGTGAGAAAGAGACAGCAAGAGATGAGTGATGACTGATAAAAACCTTTTGCACCCGTTCAGACAATCAACAGTTCAGTAAACTAGCTACAAGTTAATTTCTTGCTTGAAGAAGAAAATATTTTTTAAGTTGATAATTAAAAACTGAAAAATAATTAATTCTTAAGATATTTTATATGCCGAACAATTTCAAAAGTTCCAGCTCCACTTTATTATAGTTAAAATCCTCAAAGCTGGTTTAAGGCAAACTATACAAAAAGGCTTGCCTTTGAGGGGAAGAAATCACAAACGATTATAGGAGTTCAGAGTTACTCGGTCCAAGTTACCAAGTTAAGAGTCTATAATAAGGCATGTCTATTAGGATTTCTTCGCTAAAAAGCCACCTGGGGAAACTGGGCACCGTCAGCAGTGGAATCTGTTAATACTTTGAACCAAACCAAAAATCATCAAAACAAGCATTTAAACAGCATAAACATCCACTAAAAATATAATTATAAGCATATTTTTCGACTCGTATTTTGATGCTCATCCAGAATATACTTTAAGGAGAAACATCTCCTTTCACGACCAATTTATAATACCCCTCGCGAAATTTACGATTTGCTAAAAATGTGCCTAAAATAAATACATACAAAATACATATGTATAGAATTTTCCAAAAAGAATATCCGTTATTTCTTTGGCTTTTCTTAAGCTTGCCAGAAAATTTTATACCGCTCTCTTGTTGTTTAACGGTGTATATCGCATTTTTATCGCTCGCTTGTCTGCAAGTGCGCAGATAGTCCAAGTGGCACGCACTGTCAAGTGAGATACAAAGTTTCTCAAGACTGTTTATAATGTCACCCATAAGCAGCTTAATTGAGTTAAATTGGGAAAGATGTGTGGTCTGGCGTATTTGTCAATTGATATATATATATATATATATATGTATATATATATACATATGTCTATATATATATACACTTTTGGAGTGGCAGTCTAACAGCGCATGTAATCAAAAATAGCTTCGCATAAGGTTTGATTCAATTATTTTATGTTATAGTGGTCAAAGATACTGAACTGACACACACGCAAATAATGAACAGAAGGCGCTGATGAGGTGCCAATTTAATGTCAAAAGATACTTTTGGATACTGCCATGTGACAGAAGGTCAAATAAAGTGTCATATATATTGCTTACGTGATAAGTATATTTTTTAAAACTTAACTCAAATGCCATTTAGAAACCCACTGATTAGTTGACTCTTGATAACTTCCACTCTTATTTTGTTAATAATTACAGTTCTCTTTCTTATTAAATATAGTTTAAGTCTTGAAATGTTTATCAAAAAGTATTATTCATCAATTAGTACTTTAAACCATATTTTCTATTTTTTTTTGTAGTAATTATTCATCATTATTTATCTTCACACAACAATTATTATTTTTTTTGTTATTATTAGTTTTTTTTATATCAAGTCCCACTGTTAATTTAAGTTGTATTTCGATGTTTAGCAACAGTATAACTTGTTTTGTACAGTGTAGCCGTTTAGTTATCGAGAAAGTGTATATATGTATATATATATAAGTCACTACTCAGCTTTCAAACAGCATGACAATTGTTTGTTATAGATTAAACGAGAAAATAAGCTTTTATATTTATGTACGTACAAATATGTATGTATGTAGAAATTCAATACACTAGCCACAGATAGTTTTCGCATCGAGTATGGTTCGAGTTCACCTGCCACTGACATGACTTCAAGGGTTCGAGGGGGCGACGTTAATCATGCCGCGCCGGCGTCTCGATTATGAGTGTTGATAACAAAATTCGCATTTATTTTTAGCAGTCATTTGCAAACTAAGCGCACTTTCCGACCCGAATTAAATTGAACTGAACCGATACGAAGCGAAATGATTCGAATCGATTTGAATTGAATCACAATTCCTCTCGTACTCACTGGCACTAACTGCGATCTGATCGCTTGGGGTAACCCGTTTCGATCTGTTGCCTGAGGCATCCACTTTAATAAAAGCCGTAGATGTACTTTTACTGTACTTAACGGGGTCGACTCGAACTGCGGCACGTCTGCAGTATTACTGTTGCGATAATGCACTGAAATACGCTTCTTTTTTTGGCATTAAACGAGCTTGCGCTGATTGATAAGGCAGCTAAATCGAAGTGCAACAAGTCGCACAGCCAGCGTCTGGCCTGTCACTGATGATCATCAACTGTGATTCCTCTGTGTGCCCAGAGTAACTGTGTCTGTATCTGCGCCTTAGCCTTTACACACATGTATGTGTAATCGTAATCGCTGCAGCCCAAAGGTAAGACAACTGCAGCAGGCAGCAGCAGCGACAAAAGCGACCCTCTGCCCCGTCCGATATTCGCTGGCATTGCCAGACAGCCGTTTGCATAGAGAAACGCTCGTGATCAGCGTGAGTGTCACTGTCTGCTACCCTCAAAAAAAGAGAGAGAAAGGGCATAATGCTCAGATGACTGCTACTACTCTGCCCAGTCAAGCGAGTATATTTCTATAACCTTATCCAATTAAAAATGGTTAAGAAGGGTATCATGAAATTATTTAACAGACAGAAGGAGGAGTTAGTTTGCCAACATCAAAGCCAATTATAGAAAAAAAATTTTAAACTTGATACCTCTGGATAAGACCGGTAAGGAAACCAGCTAAAATAATGTATATGTAATACAAAATAATGTATATGTAAAAGGTAGAACGAAGCATTCTCGACAACATAACCTATCTACATTCTTGATCAGCATCAACCGTTGATCCGGCGATTTGTCTGTCAGGTGAAAAAACTTTAGTATTTACAAATTTACAAACATGCTCAAACTTTTTTTAATACACGTGCACACACATTTTCTAAGAACGTTTAACTTAGGGTCAGGGTATCTCCTAGTCGAGCGCTCTCCACTTTTACTTGTTAATTCCAGTTATGTTCGCACGTGTATTTTAGCTGCTCGTGATAACATTTAAATATATTTAAATGCAACAATGATTAGTCTCATACTCTTTCTTGCCTTACAATCTTTTGATCGAATCTTGTACGTTTTATATGATTAACAAAATGATTACAGGGTATTTAAAATCTGTAACTATCCAGTGTTTTACCCGTAGTATTTATGATAGGCTTATCAGCGACATTAATGATTATCACCTAAGTCTCACTTGTATTGAATTCAGTCCCGCTGTGACTGTGATTTCATGTTATCCTGTTTTCGGCTATTAGTTTTTATCAGTTATCGGATTTGGTCTCGGGATTTGGACATGAAAGTAAATTAACTATGCTTTCAGCAAATTGATATCAGTAACAAGAGATAATAGAGACATGGTTATATTGTTGAATTGCTATTTGGTTATAAATTAATAGCAATAAAGGCCTCAGTGTAGTGCTTGTGTATATTTCAGCTACAAGTGCATTTAAAAAATTACACAAATTAGCTAACTTTTATCTAATCGGAAGTGTTTGTTTTGACATTTCTTTGCTCACTCTTTAAAGCCTGAGTAAACTGAACGTCTTTAAATATCCTCAGATCGGTCTTGCATAATTATTTACTACATAAGTCATGTGTCTGAACATACAATATGTATATAAAATATTATCACTTTCCTTGCTTTAATTTTGTATTTTTTGTTTTAATATTTTTTTTCTGTCCACTCATGTGCCACCCACATAAATATATTGGCCAAATATTCTACAAGCCACAACAGCTGACTGTGTTGGCGCTGAATGATTTTCGTTATTTATAAATAAACTAGAATATATGTGTAGGTATATTAATATATATTTTTATATGGCGAATTAGCCAAATTGACAGACGCACGTAACACGCGGTTTTTTTTTTAACAATTTTTACGTTTCTGCTTTTGCGCCGACAGTTGTAACATTATTTAAGCCCAGGAGTGGCGGCTGAGTAAGAATTTTGGGCAGGTTCCCAATCGATTGTCGGTGGTTTTTGGGTTTTAAAAACAATCAATAAATTATATATGAGTGACACACACGCCTCGTCTTATGTAAAAATTGGATTGCCCATGGATAGCCTTAAGTAGTCGACTATCTCGCTGATACATTGCTGTTTACGGCGCGGATAGTGCGTGTTTTCTTCTTCTTTTTTTGGTGTGGGTGTTTCCTTCTGTGGGGGGCGGGCGGCAGCGCGTGTATATTATTTATATTTGTATGACATTGCTACCCAGCGAAATGTCAAAAGCAAACAAAGCCAAGCACCGCCACAATAATAATCATAACAAAAACAACAACAACAATGTGAAAAACGCTTGTGCTGTTTTGGAGCAGACAGACGCACAGCCACAGATACAGATACACAGCTACAGATACACAGATACTTTCGATTTTCACATGCTTTCGTTTTCCGTTGGCTTCACTTACAGTTCGTGCTTTGATTGTAGTGGATTACGATTGAAGCCCGGTAAAACAGTTTCCGAGCTTTGGGGGCAGTGGGTAAATTTGTTTTCATTGTACCAGTTAGATACATAAATAGGCAGAGTTTAATTAGCATTGCATAAATTGCACTTGAAAATATCCGAGCCTAGGAAATCGTTGAGATTTATTCTGAATTTTGGTTAGCTGTTCAACTTTGATCCTTTAAACATATATGGTGCTTAGTAAGTATTTACTTATTAAAAATCGACAAAAATTTTGTAAATCTAACTCTGCGCTATCTCGGTTCTATTCGGGCTCTGCAAGTGAGCATTTTGAGCTCACATAAATATGTTCAATGCCAAAAGTAGTAGCCAAATGCTCGTTCAGAGTTGAATTGCAATTAAAAATTCCTATAAAGGAACGCAAATATACTAGCTTAGCATTAAAAACTTATTAAATATATAACATTTCACGCTTTGCTGTTTTATTTATAAATTTATATATTTAAACAAATTTTTTTTTATTTATTTGATTAATTATTTTTAGTTTAACTCACCAGCCTATGGGTACTGTTCAAAATGATTTTCTTTTTGTAGTCCAAGTTCCTAGCTTGCCCGTTCACGTTGTAGTACAAAATTGAAGTTGTGAAAACTGCCGCATAAATATGTATATAGTGATTATATACACCTAAAGATGGTATATAATAATGTGGAAGTCGTCGTTGTTTAATTTGACAGTGTGTATTGCGTGTTTCTATATCGTTCTCAACATAGCCGCATCCGCCTTAAAAATGTGCCAAGGATTGTGGGTGGGAATGGGGCCTAGCGGAGGATTTGCCTGACCTGAACTTTCACTTTTTATGCACCCACATACACACACACACACACTGACACCCTTACGCACGCACACACGCTCTGTTGAAAAAAACACTGTTTGGGGTTTCACAGTTGTCGCTGATTGCTTAGGTAACACTTTTTGTATTGAAATTGAGTGCACTTTTTTGTTATAATTTTTTTTTTTTCGAGGACGATATGTTTAGGAATATCTTTGCAGTTGTTTCATTCGCACACGCGACGGATGGGCGAGAGTTGAGATTATAAAAAAAGGAGCTACGCGTTCGGTCTCTTGTTGCTGGCTCTTTGTGGTCGTGGCACGAAACGCAAAACAATAACAACCACAACTTACGGCAAAAATACGATAGACAGAAAAATTTTAAATGTTCAAAATAAATCCATTCTGAATTTTGCCAGCGCTCGTCATGGCAGCCGTGGCAGCACCGCCAGTTGTAGTGGCCGCAACAGCAACTTGGTCACAATAAGAGTGTTACTCAAGGGCATTGCAAGGTCATAGTAGCTAGCATTCAGCACAGCACAGCAGTCGATGTCGACAGTCGGCAGTTGGCAGTCGGCAGTTGCGTCTTTCGCCCACTGTCGGTCGGCTACGTTCGCTAAGAGTACGCAATGAAATGGGCCTTATTCAGATACAGATACACACACATCACACATATATATGGGGAGAGATACAAACACATAAAGATATGAGCACATTTCGCAAGAGAGAACCTTTTACAAATACAGCACAGTGAGAGAGAGTGGGAGGAAGAGAGAGCGAAAGAGGATCGCACACTGTGTTAGCGTTAATTTGCCATCTGCAGCTCCTGAGTGTATGTATCATCAAGATACTCTAGATACATTAATGTCTGAACTCACGAACCGCTCTTCTATAATTTTGGGTTACTTTGGCCAGCATTAAGAAGTGCCTGCCCGTGCGGCTATCCTGACGCATGGCAACTGACAAAGAATGTTGCAAGCCTTGTGGCATGCCCAAAAAACTCTCACTTTTCTCATTCATTTATCTCCACATGCACAATGGGCGGGCTTAGGTCTCTTTGCTGGGAGAGAGAGAGAGAGCATCAAGTATGTGAACAGTGATACAAAAGCTTTGCAAGAAATTTGCAAATGACTATCAACAGTCAGCATCGCATATTAATATAAATCATTCGAAGGTTGCTTGGGTTTGCACTTGACCGCTGCGTAAATATTTTTTATTTGCCAATGTGATAAGATTATTTATTTATTTGATTTATTATTATTAATATTGTTATTAATTTTAATTAACTACGTAGAGGAATAGAAATTCCTAAAAACATTCACCCATGCCCTTATCCCCATTATTCGATAGAATTGCAACAGTTGAAATGCTTTCGTATACCAATAAATCTTGTCCCACTGTAACATAACCGTAATGTCTCTCCATATCTCGCTGTCTCTTCTCTCTCTCTCTCTCTCTCTCTCTGTTTTACTTTTTAGTTTCTTTCACTCCATACAGTCGACAGTGGAGCCGGTATAATTTTTTTTTAAATGTTATTGTTTGGTTTTATGTTTGTTTTCGTTTTTAATGGTTTTACGACCATTCGCTGTGTATTGTTTTTAGCTTGTTTTCAATTATCAATGTACATATAATTAAAAATATTTATTGTTGTTATCTGCCGTTCACAACAATTAGCTATGCTATATTCTGTTTATATTATACATGAACACGTATATATATATAAAATATATTTATATGTATGCGGAGTATGTTCACCTTGCATATATTTTGATGTGCTGTGTTTATTCCAAAGGTGCGTTGACCGCAATTAGCCTGCTTGTAGCAATATGCAATTGCAATACATCTATAAATATGTACTTACATATATGCATTCATGCAAATGTATATATTATTTCGTTTATTCATGTAGTTGTGTTATACACAGAAAATTGCACTGAAACCCCACAATTATTCAATAAAATTAATTTCTCTTGCTATTCCTTATATCTCTCTTTGAACAATTATTCAATCAAATACATTTCTCTTGGTATTCCTTATATCTCTCTTTTTTTCTTAATTTGTTCTCTTTTTTTTACTGTAGCAGTTTTAGCAGCGGTAGGTCAAAGGCAACTTTCATCGTCATTTTAATGCGACGATGCTCTTGAAAAATCTAATTTTTCTCATTCAAACTTCCGGGGAACAGCGTGATGAATTAGATTCAATAAGAGTTATTAATGTTATATTATTTGGCTTGGGAGATTCATTCATTGAATTAAAGTTTAGGATAAGAAATTTTCAAAAGCGATTTAATATTGTACTTATTTTAAGGATATTTAAATAGTTTATTAAATAGTTTAAATAATAAACAAGATTTATTCACGTAAATTATTTAATGAATTATTATTATTAAGCATCAATGGCAAAACTAATGAAGCAAAGTTAATATATAATATGTATCTAATTGGTTATATAATAAAAAATAATTTTGCTAATTGCATATTCAGAAAAACTATGAAATACTTTTAGTAAATTGAATTAATATATTAAATAGTTTATTTGCTCTTATTAATACATATGAACGATTTGCTTTGTGAACATAAAAAAGCTCTTAAATTTCACTTCTCATGCGCAGGTGTTCTGCAGCCCTGGTACAACATCAGAAACCCTGACAACCCTGACGGAGTTGTGACCGAACAGCTGTTGGGTTCTTGATGTCAAGAGTATTCACGTTCACAAACTTAAATCAAATAGTTCAAAGCGTTTTCCCTGTTGAATTGTGAGCGTTCCACTCTTCTTTCCTGTTTTCGACGACAACTCCCTGACGCAGCATGGGGCAAAGCTGCTCTCGTTTCCAATTTAGCAGCAGCTTTAACTGCGACAATAACAGTTGAACAGGGATACGACACCAAATCCATATGTAAGTGAAACTCTGCCGTAAACGCAGTCCAAACAATTCGGGTTGCCATGGGAAGGCATTAACAGCTGATTACCACCTGCTGTTCACGCAGTGTATTTGTGACATATTGCTGCTTATATTATATATATTGTAACGAGATAAGCAAAATTCAACTTAAGTCACTTTTCAAGCTAAGCATTTAGTTTCTATATACAATTCCTGTTAAAATCGTATGTATTTACATATCAAAATTCAACTTAAGTCACGTTTCAAGCTAAGCATTTAGCATTAAGCAATTGCCTTCTTTAAGAAATTGCATAGACAGATTATTCAGTTCACATTTGAATGACGCATGCTGCACACTTAGAAAGCGTTCCGGCATACAAATTTAATTATATTTTTTTTATTATTTATTTTTGTACATTATTTAATTTAGGATTATATAAAACTCTGATCTTTAAGATGCTCATTGAAGATTCAGTTCACGGACTCATTGAAATCCCCACTCACATTGGGGAGATAGTGCAACACAGGCTGTTCCGGCGTCTCAAAAAAATTAAGCAACTAGGATTGCTCTTTTTGGATGGCAAACCAGAGGCTACTCATACTCGATATGACCATTGCATTGGGTAAGCTACATTCATGTGACAGTGCGAATAATTAACTGTACCCCATTTAATTGGGTAGGACGTACAGGAGCGCACAGGTTCATCTGAATGCCTTGAAGCGTAATTCGAATAATGAGAAAGAACTGCCAGAATGGTGTCGACATTCTGTTGAGATCGCAGCGCTTCTACATGATGTAGGACATGGTCCATTATCGCATACGTGGGAACAAGTGTGTGGGAAAAGCTTTAATGTAAGTAGCAGAGTACGTACTTGATAATGTAATATTTAATACTAATAATGATATATACAAATTTCTCTTGGTTCAGCATGAGCAGAACGGATTAATCTGCGTGGATAAGATTTTCGCCGATATGACGAGCGAGAAACTGCGTTCCCTGCGTGACGAAAATAATGGACGGGGAGTCCAGCTGATCAAGGCGCTGATAGTTGGCAAACAGGAGCTGCTAACTTATCCAATGATGGGACTTGGTTATATCTTTGATATTGTGCATAACAGTCGCTGCGGTGTGGATGTGGACAAGTGGGATTACATAAAGCGCGACAACAAATGCCTGAACGTGCTAAGCGCTGAAGACATGAAGTTCGATGAGATATTTCAGAAGTCTCGAATTTCGCCGGATGGTCAGCGTATTGAATATCGCTATGATGACTACCATCTCATATATAAGCTTTTTGTGGCACGTTGGCGTTTACATATTTCAGCCTATGAGCTGCCCAAGTCTGTGGCTATTTGTAATCTATTTTCGAAAATTGTGCGGCGTTGTAAACCGGAGCTATTGACCGTGATGGCTGACAGTGATGATTGGCTAGATTTATATGATGAGCGTGTATTTCAAATGATTGAGAGCGATCCGCTTGTGCGTTATTTGCATTGTCCACAGCGTTGGCTTGAGGTACCACCATGTGAGGGTCAATATGAGAATTGTGTGTGCGTAAACATTCAAAAACTGGGTCCCGGTGTTGACATGGATCCCTATGAGTCTTATGCTCTGTATGGTGACAGTAGGTATGTATTTGTCTTATTGAATTAACCTTAGTTGAATTACTAACTTCTTGATTTCATTTCTTTGGTAGTAAAAAACGCAGCATTAAGCGATTAACTATGCCGACTTCTATCATTACATGCTATAAGTTACAATAGGTAATTGTTTTCACAATGAAGCTAAATCATGATAAATTGTCAACCGATGTGTTAGCCAGTTTTTCCCCTTATTTTTAATTAAATAATTCTTTGTTTCACAACTTAAAAAGTTATTTATTGTTCTTCGGTTCCAAGTAAAATTGATTTGAATATGCAATAAAGATAAAAAAAAAGTATTCGAAGAATAAATGTCTTAATTTTAAGTCTGTTCTGAATTTATAAACGAACTTCTTGTAGTGTTTGCTTAAATAAAAATGTATGTTAGTATTTCTGTACTAATAATAATAAGCCACTTGACAGCTTACGATTTAGCTCTAACTTAGATTTTAATGAACAGTTAACATTTTACTCTTAAAGCATTATAATCATTATGTTGCTATGTTTCGACGTACGGCATATTAGGTATGACGTATGAGAGAATCTGTAAAGACCAAATAGAAAAATTAGAGTCTGCAAAATTGGAAATTGTACAATTACCTAGTACACAAATCAATCACACCATAATATTAATGGAAACATTTGTATTTAGAAATTTGCCATGTCAATAGTTACTTAATTACATACTGCTTTTAAAAAATAAACAAATATTAAAAAAAATTAGATTTTAAAGTACGGATCAAAAAATTATAAAAGTAAAAATATGTATCGATATAAAATATTGTAAAACATTTATATATTATACAAAATATTAAGAATATGTACATTGTTGAACATTACATCATTTACATATGTACATATGCAAATAGTACATATAAAGTCTATGCTGATTGGCAGTCAATCTAAGATCGAGATGTTGAAGTATATTTTTAAGATGATATCCAAAATTTGGATCTGAAGAACAGAGAGCTCGAGATGGGATCTGTTGACGTTGATTAAGAATATATAAATATTTTACGTCGTCTGAGATGCTTCTTTAGGTTTGACCATATTAGTAATGGTTTTTTAAATTTTTTGCACTGTTTTAAGAAAGATCAAGGTTTTTATTATTTAGGTGTTTGTAGCTTTAATAATCAGTTGATGGGCATTGTATTATCAGAATTATGAGATTTTATTAATTTAACTTAAAGTTGTGGATATGTGGATACGAAGGAGCAGAATTTCTTCCTTGAAATATGTAAGATGGCTTATTGGATGGATTACTCATATCAAAATTAAATAAAATAAAAAACAGCTCTCTTTAGAAAAAAGAAGTATCGAGTCAGTTTTGCAAATGCAATATAATCAATATTTGGAGCACTAAGACAAAAAAAAAATTCGTCGAGGTGAAAATTATGAAGCGAATAAGCGCAAAATAAACCAGCAATCTGTGCACAAGAGTATTTATAATTAAACTAACTGACTGGTATGCAGAAAAACGTACACCTAAATTTCTTTCTAAATTTTTCTGGCCCCATTTTCGGTTAGGTAAATTTACATAAATATAAATAATTATAATATATTAAATAAAGATTCATCTGCAGTTAAAACTTATTTATGGATGTTTTTTGCTTATGCCTTCCATTCCTAGTGAATTGATGGCCATATCTAGATATTTTCAGCATCTGCTCAGGCTCCTATCATACTTGTCGTGGCCGTAAAATAATGTTGGAGGAGTTTCCAAGTTTGGTGGCTTAAGATTTTAAATTCCGAGATATATGGGCTTTTGGAAATTTATTGTGCAGAGCTATGTGTAGCCATAAAAATGTTTTACTATATTTCTGGTAATTATAAGTTTGGTAGGTATAGCCCTTAAATTGCGGGAGATGTTGGTTTCAATCGCTTTTGGTCTGTTCTTAAAATGTTTGTCCGGATTTTTGAATGGTGCTTCTAGTAATATGCCTTTCAAATTTGGTAACTTTGTATGAGATAAATGGTTTTATCGATTTACACCATCAGGTGTGTCGGGCTTGGGAGACATGGTCATCCAATTTTGTGATCAATCTTTTAAGGGAGTTACCAGTAATATACTTTCAAAATTTGGGGAATAGCTTACAAATTGTGAAAGATATGCGCATTTCAATACTTTGGGGTCGAAATTAATGGGGGCTGGTGTGGGCGTGGTCTGTATATGCCATTCTTTCCATTCTGGTAACTATATTTTTTAGATATTGTCGGAGATATGAGGTTTTATCGATTTACACTTTCCGAAATATCGGCTTTGACGGCTACTTAAAGATACGGCTACTGTCAAAGATATAGCCATCTAAGAATTTTAGGGTAGGGCGGAGGTAAGACATCGCCAACAACCAAATTTGGCGACTGTAACCTTAAAATTGTGGGAAATATGTAACTTTATCGATTTACGTTTATCGATCTTATCGATTTCCAAGCGTCCTGGCACAAACCAGTATATGTTCCAAGTTTCAAAGCTCTATCTCTAAGGGTATCGAAAGATTCGCTCATATGGACGTATACATCATTACGGTCAGTATATAAAAATAGCTTTAGCAATAACAATATGCTGCCCAAGTAGTTCTCGCTGATGTTTAAATGTAATATAAACATGTTTTATTCTGTTATATTCTTCACATCTTTGCCCTGCTTCGAATTGAACTAATTCTTCTTCCATTATGAAGAACCCTCCATCATTCCCTCGAATCTATTGCAACTCTGCATATATTACTATATTACTAACCACAGAGTGAGGTTTAGAGCATTGATGTCATCTCCCTTGCAAGAGCATTCGGATTTAAATGAACCTCATTACTCTTTGCCTTGACATTCCGACCTAAGTTTAGGTGTTTGTAGAAGCAGACGGAACTGCACGTTGAGAGTGACCAACTTTAAAGAGCACAGCGAGAGACCGTCTGATGACAGAAAATATAGACGATAGTACCCCCATACTCAATTCCTGAACTACTGATAATGAAGAAAAGTGGGTGGTGAAAGGTGCCGGCTAACCAAAACAAACTATGAGTAAAGCAGAAAGTCTACAAAGAAGTGTTCGCCAATCATCTAATACCTTCCAGCAATAATAGAGTACTTTTTGTCATTTTGAAACTGTAGGTAGATAATGAACAGAAGACACGCACAAAAGAATCTGCCATCTTATATGTGCCTATCGTATATGATGTGAGCAGCTGATCGCCATTGGAGCTCAAGAGCCCAGCACACTGCCTGCAGAATTAGAGAGATCAGTGTTAACATGTTTAAAGAAAGTACAATCAAATATTTAGCACACGTCGAATGTATTTATAAGTGTTGCCATTTTGGTGGCGTAAGCACTATTAAAGCGGAGGGTAATGAGATTTTTATAGTGATTGTTTTTTATGCAGACAATTGGCATATTTTTAATTCTTAATTCTAGATGGGAGGTGACGGGCAGTCATTTGCTTGAGTGGTAATGCTCAATCTTATTAAAATGGGAAATACTAGAACATCTTTTAGAGCAACCACACATTGCCTATTGGATGCACCGGCAGCGGAACAATTTTAATTTAGAGTATTTTTCCTTTAAAACAAATGTGAATCCCCGGCGAACATATAAGAGTTTGAATTTGAAACATGAACTTTAAACGTGAATTTCTCTA
Source organism: Drosophila setosimentum (assembly GCA_035043505.1). Taxonomy (NCBI): domain Eukaryota; kingdom Metazoa; phylum Arthropoda; class Insecta; order Diptera; family Drosophilidae; genus Drosophila; species Drosophila setosimentum. Next base: position 874,050 of record JAWNMY010000015.1, on the reverse strand, counting down.
TTTAATGTCAAAACCATGTATTATTTTTATCTAAAAAGGCTTCATAATACTGGAAGAACTTCGGACTTTGGACAATTATTAGTTATTATAGGAGATATTAGAGATATAAGAGTTTGAATTTGAAACAGGAATTTAAAATGTGAATTTCTCCATTTAATGTCAAATATACTTATTTTAAACTTATAATGCAGAATTAATTTACATTGACTCAGAGCTTAAGCAGTGTCAAGCAAAACATTCAAAGTGCTATAAAGTTTGAACAAGGAAACAAACTCAAGATGTGTAAACGCCAATTTGTTTAATGTTATATCACGTTTGAGAAAAAATCTTAAGTTTGTATTAAAATATTAATTAATTAATTAAAATTAGTCAAAAACTGAAAACATATCCAAAATACATGTCTAAGCTTATTTCAAGCAGTCTTAAAAAAGTAACATATTTGGTGTATAAAAACTTAAATAAGGATGTTAATACTTAGTATGATATCCTTTAGCCTTAACAACTTCACCTAACCTATTTTTAATAGAAGATACCAGCTTCCGGGTAGTTTTGGACTGATCTTGCTCCACTCATCCAGCAGACTACTTTTGAGATCCTGTTTGCTGGATATGCTATTCCGTATGTTATTTTCCAGCAGAGACCACAAATTTTTAATAACATTTAAATCTGGAGACTGGGCCGGTGGAATTATCATATGGGGCAGTTCCAGATAAGCCAGGACAATACTATTCCGGGCTTATGCTTGGGGCCATTGTCGTGGTAGCACCGGGAAGTACGTCGGATTCCTAGCTTCTCGGCACTTTGGAGTACATTTTCCTTTAATATATTGAAGTACACATTCTTGTCCATTATTGTTTCAATGAACACCAAATTCCCTACGCCGGCTGCCGAGATAGATGCCCATACCATGTCACTTCCTCCTCCGTGATTAACTGTTGCCTTTACGTTTTTGGGATCCAGCTCAGTATTGGACTGTCGCCACCCATAATTCCGTCCGTCCGAGCCAATAATTTTGAATTTTGACTCACCTTCAAAAATCCTTGTCCAAGTGGGATTTGGAGAACATCATCCTGGTCCCTATATTTTGTGCGCTTAAAAAAGACTTCCTCCGTGGTACTCGGGCATTAAAGTCATGGTTCCGCAGAACCTGGCGCACAATTTTTACACTCCACTTTTTCCCTATTTCATCCTGCACCTGTTGGTCAGTTTTGGAGCCGATAGCTTACGATTTATCCTTATTTTCTTGATCATCCTCCGCTTCTCCTGTTCGGTGAAAATCTGGTTTAGTGCCATTCTGCTCTTGTCCTCTTTCTGATTTTCGTCCACGAAGTTCCGAATGATGTTGTATACAGTTGCTTAGATTGCATAGATTGACCATTTCAGCTATTTGGCAATGTGAATATCCCATTTGGATGTGTTCCAGGATGAGATTCCGTTGATCAATAGTAGTCCGTTTGTCCATAGTCCTTGTTGGCTAAACTAACTACTAAGTATTGGTCTATTTTTACCAAAAATAATCAAACTGACGTAAAAAATTTTGGTTTTATGGCAACCAGGTGTCCATAATGTAACTGTTTGAAAATAGCCCGACCTTGCTGGTGGGAAAGCCCCAGTTTATTGGGGTCATATATTAATTTTGGTGTTTAATATATGTACCTGCCATAGATCTTTGGAATTTTTGAAAAATAATGTATAATTAATTTTTAACAGGCAATTAAAAATGTTGCTTGCCACTGCTTGAAATAAGGTCTGAGTCACTGCTTCATGCATCAATAAGCAGTATTGGTGATGCTTCGTAAGATTTTTCGGAGCCGAAACTGCATCATCATTTTCGAATCAGCAGTGGATGTTCCCAAACCATTTTGTTGTATTCAAAAAATATTAGTATTTTTCAGCATACTAAGAGTTGCAATTCATTGCGAAAATTTAAGCAAACCAAGTGCAATGGCCGACAATCAATATATATAAAAATAAAAGTTTGTTTCCAATCTTATTATATTTAATTATGCGACTCCATTGTCTAGACTAGGATTTCGAAAAACACAAGAAATAATTTCAACTAGTCTGGAAGGTGTTGTGTTGTGTGATATGCAGACAAACTTAAATTCAACATATATATATTAATCATTATTTATTTGAATTGGGAAGTAGCCCAACAACATCTAAAATCTCCTTATAATTTAATTTAATTTGTTTGTGTGCGCAACATATCAACTAAAAGCTGTTAATGATCCTGGTTCTGAAGTTGCCTATATTCAAATTGTTTCACATATTTTAAGAATTCGCCTTTGTAATTGCCCTACTCCTCTATTAGTTTGCTCGTGCTTCTGTGTTGTGTGTTTTGGGTTTATACAGCTTGCGGAGAGAAGAGAAGAGCACTGCACACCACCTGGTCGTCAAGAATAGATAGTACAGATTTGGTGGCGACATATATATATATATTTATCTATTAAAAAAGATAAATAAAATAAAATTGAAACAAAATGTAGCAAACTAGCGGCAACAACATGCAAAATAAACTAACCGATCGCCTGGGGACAATTGGGCTAAAACAGGATCGGAGGAGTGGATTCACGAAACAGTATGACGATCCGCAGGATCCTATCATACCTGTAAGTCTGCAAGCGCTTATTTAAAGACGGTCAGGCACAGCTGACCGTCCATAACCCCTAAAGCATCAGTGATGCGCAATGCCTATAAAACTGATTCTTCGATTTTCACCATCTGTGATGCACACTTTAGAAGCCAATAAAAAATAATTTTCTCCTGCAAGCATTAAAGCATTCAGTGTTTGCCAACAGAGTATTAGATATTCAAAGAGTACACTTATTAGATATGAATATTGTTAATGAGAAAATATGACAAAGTGAAAGAAAAAAATAATTAAATAGTATATTTAAAAAAAAAGTTTACCAAAGACTTGGCAAAAATCCGGATGCCGGACTTTAATTGAATTATGATTTAATAAATGTAAATATTTAAATAATATAGGAATGTAGGTGTATCAATTAATTAACATTTAAAATACAAACAACTATATACATACAACATTTACTTAAGTAAGTGTGGGTCAAAGGTGCAGAAGCATTACGCTGAATTGGGTTTGTAATAATTTTCTTGATAATTCAGACTCCACAGAATAAGTTTTGCTTACAAATATTACTTAAGGTTACGTTAAGTTTTACATGTGCATTGCAATTCGCTATTTTGCATTTTTTAACGCATTTTCAATTTGAGCATGACAATACATTTTTTTTTCTCATGCGACTTATTTAATTAAAGTTAAATTTTAGCTAAATTGAATAACGCGACTCTTGTAGCTAATGGCTTTACTTAAGGAGTGCGTGATGGCAACGGTTCCGTATTGGAATGCACTAAATTCCGTCTATAAACTTCTTGGACTGTCACAGCGTGGAATTTCGAGCCCGCTCGTAGTACTGCTGTCGGTGTAACGATGTCACCACGGTTGCCGGATGGACAGCATTGCGGATCGCAACCTCAATTTCGCAAAAAGTGATCCCATTCCGTTCGGTTCACCCGCTCGACTGCATTGCCTTTCATAAGGGTGATTCCGAAAGCTTCAACCATATTTTGGAATTGTCGACCATTATACGAATAGATGGTTTTAAGGACGCCAAATTTAAAGAAAACTTCGTGTACAAGAAACCCGACGACATTGTCTGCCGTAGCGCCTTTCATGGCCTTCAGAAAGGTAAATTTAGAAAAGAGATTGACGACTAAGAAGACCCACGCATGACCCCTCTTTGACCGCGGATACTTTCCCAAAAAGTCAATATATAATTTTTGAAAAGGTCATGCCGTCTTCACCTCCTATCCTATGGACACCTGCATTTTGTGGTGCGAGGCCTTCGTTTCTTTGCACACCACGCATTCCCTCACGTACTCTCTCACATGAACCGCCATGTAGAATTGCAGGCGCAACGACCACCTGTTATCACATTGACTGGCATCATCTCGATGTAAGGTCTGAACCTTTCGACAGCTAAAACCGCGGCAAGGCATTCTTTCTCCGTTACTGAGTAATTTTTCTGGTGTTTATCCATCTTGGCGGGAAAGAACGCTATCCGTCTCTCATTGCCCTTGGAATCAACTTGGAACAGCACATTACCAACACCATAATGCGATGCATCGCACTGGACGTAGAACCTGCGCGAAATGTCCGCATGTACCAGTACGGGAGGAGATGTAAGTGACTCTTTCAACCTTCGAGCGAGCGACCAGGCACAGTAAAATCCGTGTATTCTTTGCTGCCTTTATCCAACTTTATTTGCCAGAATGCGAATTTAAGGTCTACGCTGGAAATATAATATGTCTGGTCGATACACGATAGAATCCCCTCGATGGATGAAAGTGAATAAGCGTCCTTAACTGTGACAGTGTTAAGCTTGCGAGCATTTAAACAAAATCGGTTTTTGTCTGGCCTTTGTACAATCGTAGTGCGGTTGCTCCACGGACTATTACTCTCTTCGATAACTCCCAAGGTCAGAGTCTTGTCCACCTCGCTCCAAACTACTTCCCCCATCGCCGGAGACAACGTATAATGTCGGTCTTTCATCGGAATAGCGCCTTCAATCAGTTCTATCTTGTGAGTTAGCACTGTTGCCTTCCCAACCCGACATTTTCAAACGCAAAGAACTCTGCTTTTATCGTTTCTAATTGACTCTGTTGTTCCGTATTCAATTCCCAAGCATCCACCTTCAATTCTTGGGCTCTTGCCTCCACGTAGTGCTCAATTTTTTCAACTAATTCAGGCTTCTTACTTATCGATTCAACTGAAGCGTGCGCTTCTAGTGATCCTAATATATCAGGAGCTAATCCGAAAATTCGCCAGAAATCGATGCCGAAATATGCCTGCTGCTCGAGGTACGGACAGATGTAGAAAGTCTTACTCTCCTCCTTTTCCCCGTATTTGACTTTTGTGTATACTCGGCCTATAATGGATCGATTCACCAGAAGCTGTCCTCACGCTGGACACATAACGTTCCACTGGAACTTTGATCTCGCCAAAAACTCATGAGAGTTTTTCCTCAAACACCCTCAAATCACGACTGCCGCCTCTCTTGACCGACTCCGCCACTTGTTTTTTTTACCAAGCGCCGCTTCGTACATCGTTCGCGCGCCTTCATCCCTTCAAGAATCCGTTTTTCAAAAATCTTATTTGTAGCTATTCGCTGCTCATATAAACAATCCCTCCAGTCATGTCCTTGCTGGCTACAGTTTCAGCGCCCCGGTCTCGAGTTTGCCGATCTTACACGGATCTCCTTGTCCTCTGGCTCGACCTTGACTTTATCTCCGGGATCGTCACACATGGCACTAACGTTCTTACTGGGATCCGAATATTTCGCTTGCATACTGTATGGCGAACGAGAACCACGCTGTCCCAGGCTCGACTCGATCTCGTTGCATTCTTCCCGGAGGTGATCGAAAGAGTATACATCCATGGCATAGATGTATCGTCCTATCGACTCTGTCAGGCCCTTGTTTTTATCAACTTAATCAGTCTTGGCGTTGTTTCCAAACGAGAGGCCATACTCACTATAGAATAAATTAAATCGTGAACCGACTCTCCACGGAGTTGTTTCAGTTTCTGCAAGCGATTTTCATCTTCATCCCAAATGTCACTAAACCTTATAAAGAAAGCCTTGCGAAGTTCCTCTCAGGAGTGGATCAGTCGCTGCCTAACGTGAAGCCAGTAGCACTCTCGGGCTCGCCTTGTCACTAATACGTGGAAGTTTTTGCGCACTTCGTCCTACGAACACTGAAATTGTGTTTTAAGGTATTCAACTTTAAACACAAAGGCTTCCACGGATCCACTGTTGTTTGAGCTATCGAATGACACTTCCCACTTATCTATTTTCGCAAAGGTCGACCCAGATGAGTCTCGAAATTCGGACGACGACGGTTCTCATTTGTCAGATTTTCTTCTATTGTCGATGCCTGCCCATTGTCTTCGCTTCTCCAGTTTTCGCGTTGCCTATCATGCGGGCGTGGTTTCGCCAATCCCACGCACCACCGCCAATCAGTCCACTTGAGGTATTTGACCTCTCTGGCTTCGGCGGTGGCCTGGGTGCTGGTTTGATGCTCGAGCGTTTTTTTGGTGACTTTTTTTTTGATGCGACTTTGGCTGCTGGTCGGAATCACGACTAGCGGTTTCCGTAGGCGCCTGGCTACGCATCATGGGGTGGCATTGGTCGGACAATATCATTGTTGGTCTTACATTTATTGGGAACCTAGTCGCAGTTCCTCCCGAAAAACTTGCGCTATCCCTAAAACTGATACGCATAACTCGCGTCCGTCTCCTTCTTCTGTCTTCCCGTCATGACTAAATTTTATATTAATATTATCAACCGAGCACTACAATGATAACTAACAAAAATACATTAGCACAAATCGCAATATAAACAAATACAAAAACATACATACAAATACTTTAAACAATCAAACTTAAACTTGTAAGGAGAACCACCTGTGGTCGGTATCAATCTCCATTCCAAACTACGTCGTTAACCAAACTGTTCACGTTCAAACTAACAAAACAATTTGTGAAAAATTTATTTTAATGACATCAACTGGTTCGACCGTCAGATTGGCTGACGGCCACCAGTTGAATCATTCTTCCCTGGTACGTTTCCGATCGAATTTGCCCGGCAACTGGAGATCCATTGGCGGGATGCAGCGCATGGCTACGTAATTTTCGTACCATGGGTCACCCTGACCGAACAGACTTCGCTGTCGTCACGCAATTGAGTATAAATATACTTAACGAAAATATAAACAACAAGTAAGAGGGCTGTAGTCGAGTGAACTCGACTACGATATACACTGAACCCAGTTATTAAATATATTCTATTATTATTGGCAAATTCCCCTTTAAAAAGATTTACACTAACACGTGAAACACGCAATCGTAGGTAGCGGGGCTCATGCCATCTCTTTCTCACACATGCGCTCGTATATTTGTGCATACAGAAAATGCTTGCGGCTGCTGATAGAAATGAGATCAATATGAGAATATATTTTCGACTATAACTTGGGTGTTTCTTATTCGATCTTGACGATCAATAGTATGCATATGCATATCATGTATTAATTAGAAAATTCTGCCTTTAAAATTGTGGCATTTATTGCTATCGGAAATTTAATGTATCGATATTCGATAAACGAAGGCAGTTATCGAAAAAATAACGCAAGCTTGATCTGCGCCGGTATACGAGAACCTATATTCCAAATTTAAAGTCTCTAGCACTTACAGTCTCTGAGATCTGCGTGTTCATACAGACGGACGGACGGACGGACAGGCGGACAGGGCTATATCGACTCGACTATTGATCCTGATCAAGAATATATATACTTTGTGGGGTCGGAGATGCTTCCTTCTGCCTGTTACATACATTTGCACAAAACCATTATACCCTTTTTACCCATTTTTAATGGGTTCAGGGTATAAAAACGCCAACTGGACGTGCATCCTATTCAAAAAAAAAACTTGTAGCGCCGTTCCACGACCGGTAGCAAACTTCACTGCCTTCCTGAAAGCGTGAGTGACATACCGGCATAGACATGGCTTCCTCACCGTATGCCTGGTCCAATTGTCCTGCTCATTATGGAGCGGACAAGCCTCCACAGCCCTACAATTTCCTATTAATCCCTGCACTACCAAACAGAACACTTCAGAGTACTCTTAGTGTCGTCTCTGCCGCGCAATTACAATGTGAGCACAATCTCAATTATAAGTCGCGGTTTCATACGGCACACATAGTAGCAATCAGTGCTGGGAGGACTCGCCGTTTCAGTTTCTTTATATTTTCTACTTTGGAGTTCATCTCGCTTACGCTGATCGTTTCAACTTGTTTGCTTAAACACAGCTCTCGCGATCCTGATGATTTCAAAAAGTGGCTTTGGCGCCTTTCTAGTTTTTAACAGTGACGTGTTACAGATTGTAACATTCTGAGCCGATAGCAATATATTGTACTTCCGGTAGGCAAGGTTTATTACACTTCCTTTAAATTTCTCTTTGTATCCGATTTGAAAAATTCTCTATTATTGTATTTATTTGTATATTTTCACTCGCCTGCAACACCCCCATCTCAACCAATCAAAATATTTAGGTCATCATTTAAATTTAATTCGCTTTTCAACTTTTAAATGTATACTTTTTAAGATTAATTGCTGATTATCTTCTATCAATATACTAATCGTTTTTAGATAATAAACAATAGATTAGAAATATTTACCAACACTTAATTCAAAGTTTACTCAAAATGGCTTAACTAGTTCAGCCTTTACGTGAGTCTGGCAACGTTTTTATCCTGGCAAATATCGAAGTACAATGCTCCTCCATATATTAAATAAATATATAAATAATTGCATTTGCTCAAAAGTGTATTACGAAAAATATATAAATTACATTCTGTAAGTGTACGTATATTTTATTATTATTTAAATGTATACACAACACTGCAAATATGCATTAAATACAATTATATATTATTAATAAGTGTGTACAGACAGATATCAGCATAATTATATAAATATATTTACATAATAAGTGGTTTTCAAAAATCATAACCTGCCATCCTTTTTTAATCAAATTAATTTCAGGACAATCAAACATTTTCTTTTACATGCATATGCATTTGTAGGTGATGTCAATAAGAGCATCATTATAAAATATACCGCAAGATGTCGCTCTGTGTGATTAACCTATAAGGATTTATGGAGGATTGGCCTATTACCACTAAGCAGACAACACGTGATACTACGCGAAAAAAGGAAGTTTTTGCAAATAACAAAAATTCGGATTACAAATTGTTAAACTATAGATGTAATTGTTTAATTTGGTTCTTTCTCTTCATATTTAATCATTGGTTATTTTTTATATTTGGCTATTCGGTGTGCGTCAATAATTGAGTACAATTTACAAAAAACAAGCTGCGCATCATTGTATAAACAGTTGCTCATAGCAAGCCTTTTAGCAAGTGATTGTGATTTTTTTTGTTTAATATTAGTTTTTTAATGCAATTAATAATATTTCAGTACCTCCGAATTTTAGGACTCTTATAGCCGCCTTTTGTTGTCAGGCCAAGGAAATTTCTGAGCATGTGCTGCTTTTTGACGCCGCTTTGGAAAGGATAACATATTAGATGGCTGGGCATGCGCATTCTACTGATCTATGTTGGAGAGGAATGGACATCATTGTTTTACTGAGGCTTATGTCGTTAATTGTTTTGTCATTTCTACCTTACACATGTTGACCTAAGGTGAAATTGCCCATTTTCCATTTATCCACTATAATTGATATAAACGTATCAGCTTTATTCCTATCAATGTATTATCCCCCATAACGATGGCAAGTCTAGGATCTGGAAGTAGTTTAATAAATAAACTTTCATTTGAGGCATTCAACTTCGTATTGACCCAAAAGTTATAGAAAGGCTTGTTGATCCACTTGTGTTTCTTAAAGATGCAAACTGCCAAATGTTATCTATGTGAACAGTATTTCACATCATTTAAAAAATACCATGCGTTCCGTTTAATGCCGCTCTGTGATAAGCATATTTGAGATTACAAAAACTAGAGATTCCGAAGAGATTACAACTAAAAGCAGATTAGGTTTTTTTATTTGTTCTATAAATTCTGTTGTTTTGTATCAAACAGTTGAAATTAAGGTGCTACGTCCACTGGGGGGATGACAAGTCGATAGCACCGATAACCGATAATATCAAATATTTCTCACTTTGAAACCTATATTTAGCAAACTTGGACGGTTGCTGATGATTTTCTTCATGTGCCTTTATCTAGACCATGGCCACTCACGCAGGCCTTCAAAACGGTATCTAGATCTGAAACTTGTTGCCCTAAGCACGTATCGATAGTCAGTTATCGCATACCACCACATTTTTTGTTACAAGGTGGCATTTTTGGAGTTATAAAGAGTTTTCTGCATGAAAGCAGAAAATAAATAAAAGTGTGGTAGTTCAGGTTTTTTGGCGGTGAACTTTTTCGGATGGCGCGAGCGAGGATTTAAATATCTATGGAAATGTAGGAACCCTCCATCATAATTTTGTGCTTTGCGGAGTAGAATTTGGCGAAAGTGTGTTCGTGTGAATAATCTTAAATTGTGCTAATTTTATGTTATGTGTTCAGGTGGCCAACAGCAGGTCACGCCGGTATGTTTTTGTTCGTTGATTCGAACCTTGCCAATCAGCCCAATAACGACGTCGCCCGGAGTATATCTACTGGATGCAATTTTTCTGTGACACCGCGGGAGTCAATCAGCGAATTGTCTTATGTTTGCCGTTGAAAACACGCATTCGTAACGGCGCGGCACATCTTTCTTTTTACTCCGGTGAGTGCGTTCCAATACGGAACCAGTGCCACCACGCTCTCCTTAAGTAAAGCCATTAACTACAATAATCGCGTTGTTCAATTTAGCTAATAATATTGAATTGAACTTTAATTAAATAAGATGCATGAGACAAAAAATGTATTTTCACGCTCAAATTGAAAATGCGTTAAATATGTAAAATAGCCGTATGTAATATTTGTATACAAAACGTATATTTTGTGGAATCTGAATTATCAAGAAAATTATTAGAAACCCAATTTAGTATAGTGCTTCTGCATCTTGGACCCACAGACATCATTCGGGACCTACTCTATTCCCCGTTGACTTTATGCTTAAATTTAATAAACGCGATTATAGGGATTGAGAGCTCGTCCAAAATATTTGCATCATTTGAATTTTTCTTTTTAAATTTAGCTGCGTTTGAAATTAGAAATTGAGTTTCCGTTTAGCGACATTTGTAAATATCGCCACCTGGTGGAAAGTTTTGTCTTTGCTAAGAAACTGCATGTTACTTAAAATAAAACTTTGTAAAAGAAAATTATGAGCGAGTATATAGTTGTATAGAATGGAAAATTCCCGGGAGCATGGAAAAAGTCAATTTCAATTCCAATTTAAAGGTGTGTACGTCATGGCCATGAACACTAGTCCTGCCAACAGTTTGGTGTGTGCATGTAGGTCATTTTGAAGTGTTGTGTAGGTCGAGTTTGATTGGAATGGGCATGGTTCGAGTTACCCCATCCTAAGAAAAAACTAGACCTGTTACAAAGCTGCTTGAGGTCGATAATTCAGGTGAAAATCGACCTCAATTCTCGCACATAAAGATCTGAATCTTTTTATGCTTCCTTTTTTCAGTAACTAATGAAGATAACTAGGCTGTGAGTCTAGAGATTCAAGGCGGTCCTCTAAGGCTATGCAAGACTCACAGCCACCGCTTATCAGAAAACTCGTTGCGGAATGCGGGGCCAACAATATCGGCCTCTCAATGGAGAAGCACTGATACAAATCAGCAAGGTGAGGAAAAGTTTCCTTTTCTGACCAGCGATATATCCAAACTGAAATCACTTTCTCAAAAAAATTACCAATAAAGATGATGAAATGGTAAATTCTAGACGGAACTTCATAAGATAACATCAGGTATTGAGAAAATGAGGCCAAAGCTAGTATTAACGAAGGCACACCTCATAGCCAAATTAAATGTTGAAAAGAGCACATGTCCTGGCCCCAGTAGTGCCAAAATGTTATTTTTTCTGATGAGATTAAATTTAATTTCGATGGTCCAAACGGTTCCAAGTTTTACTGGCATTATTTGAAGAAGTCTGAGAGATTTTTCCATACTCGAAGCTGTGGCGGTGCTTCACTCATGATCTGGGCTTCATTCAGTCATCACAACAGGTCTTTGATTTGTAAAATTTAAGGTCGTATGAACTCGGAGGGTTATATAAACTTGTTGGACGAAGATTTGGTGATCTTTATGGAGCGTCAACCAGGCCCAAATGCCTTATTCAAGCAGGATAATACTCCAACACATGTGCGGCGGGTCTGTCGTGGGAGGTTGATGTCTCATTGAAATCAAAAGAATCCATTTTCTGGCAGTCAGCGAATAGATCCAGTTGAAGCCTTGGACACATTACTACACATTCTTTCCATTGTACTAATGGGAAGACAAGTCTCAACTTTGGCAGCATTGCGAATGCGGGTCACTGAAGTGTGGCGGTCATATTTTCCAAAAAGAAATGACTAATAAGTTACAATTTCTTATCAACACTCCTCTATATTTTCATCCCGTCCAGGGAGAAGTCGATAGGACCGAGTACATACGAATTTGCATGTACAAATACGGATGGCTCAATGATAAACGGAAGTGTAGGAAGTAGAGCCAACTCCGAACATTTGAAGATTAGCCATAATTTCAAGCTGCTTGACCACCAAGCGGTAGTTTTCGCGTTCCAGGAGGCACTCACATTACTGGCCCTCATGGAATTCAAACATAAGAATTTAATTTTTTCAGATAGCCAGCAGAAGATCATTTCTTGAGAACCTTAGGGTATTTTCTTGACACTCATCTCTTATGGGTTCTGGGATAGAGGGACAAAGACGGAAATTGCACTGTTAATTGGCTGTACTCGGAACTACCTCACTTCGCTTGAAGAAGAGAGAGAATGTGGATATGCCCATGACCACTTCCAGACAGTTAGTGAAAGAAATCTTCGAACAGGCAGCAGACCGGAAGTGACAACTACTTGCCACTGACGATATCTCTCGCCTGAGCTAGCCTTGCCTTTTGAAAAAACGCTCTGAACTTATACAGGCTTAGCACATTTAACTGCAGGGCAGTTACACTGGATGACAAACCAGACTATCCGTCCCTAATGGCGATTCCTGTAGAAGCTGTCATAACGCAGCAAAAGAGTCCGTCTAACACTTCCGCTACTGCCTATCCATTGGGAGGAAAAGGCTACAATTCCTTGGGTCTTCCTTCCTTGCAGATTTATGAGAACTCTCTTCAAGGCAACTAGCTATGTTCATACAATCTGCGGGATGGATACCGCCTTAAATCTGACCTTTAACGCAGAAGTTTTTAAAATTATGGTGGTTAATTCCATTGCGGTAGCAACCAAACTATTGATATTGACCCTTCAAAATCATTAGAAATATGTACTCTCGGGCCGATCAATGAGCCGACTTGAAACGCTTCATGTTTTTTAAACATATTTATAACACCAAATATCAGATTGTGCAAATGGTACGCTGTCTAATATTGTGTTCCAATATTCTTGACTTTTTTTTCATTTAAATTCCAGAATTTAAAAAACCAGGCGCTTATAGATCTTAAAATATCGTTTATTATTTTTACAGTTTGTGACCTTAAAAATTTAACTCTAGTTAAAATTAGATATTTAAAAACAAAAATTTCAACAGTTCACTTGAAGACATCACAATTCGAATGCATTTTCATAATCACTAACTAAACAATATAAATATGTATATATATAATAATGTAGGTGATAAAAATATGGGTAACTTGTATAACCAATTTGAAATGTACATAATGAAAAACAATTATTTTCTATAATATGTGGGTTGAATGGAGAGTAGCGCAACTGACTACAGGATCGTTATATTTTACACAATTGTCAACAAATTGGAGAGGCCTGTCAATTGCCCCCCTATGCTGCTGGGTGCGCTGTTATAATCCTCTGCGGCAAATGGGCGGCAAGATATTGCTTATGCAGTCTTTGGCGACAAAACTGATAAAATTCAATTTCATTGGTGAAATTGCGACGTACAATATCCTTAACATGCTCGCTAACTGGAGGCTTAAAGTTATTTTTGTTGATCTTGGTCAGATACTCAGCGCTGTCTACAAATGAAAATGAATGAAAGAAAAATAATAATATTTTATTTAAATACTTTCTATATTGTAAATATATATATTGTAAATATATATGTATATATATATATATAAACGTATACTATACACCTCTTAAAAATAAGTTAAATCTGTCTTATTAGGTAATGTAAGTAAGTCCATGTGTCCAGCCAACAAGGACTATTGGCAAACGGACTACTATTGATCAACGGAAACTCATCCTGGAACACATCCAAATGGGATATTCACATCGCCAAATAGCTGAAATGGTCAATCTAAGCAAGTCAACTGTATACAACATCATTCGGAACTTCGTAGACGAAAATCGGACAGAGGACAAGGGCATAATGGCACCAAACCAGATTTTCACCGAACAGGAGAAGCGGAGGATGATCAAGAAAATAAGGATAAATCGTAAGCTATCGGCTCCAAAACTGACCAACAGGTGCAGGATGAAATGGGGAAAAAGTGGAGTGTAAAAATTGTGCGCCAGGTTCTGCGGAACCATGACTTTAATGCCCGAGTACCACGGAGGAAGTCTTTTTTAAGCGCACAAAATATAGGGACCAGGATGATGTTCTCCAAATCCCACTTGGACAAGGATTTTTGAAGGTGAGTCAAAATTCAAAATTATTGGCTCGGACGGACGGAATTATGGGTCCAATACTGAGCTGGATCCCAAAAACGTAAAGGCAACAGTCAAGCACGGAGGAGGAAGTGACATGGTATGGGCATCTATCTCGGCAGCCGGCGTCGGGAATTTGATGTTCATTGAAACAACAATGGACAAGAATGTGTACTTCAATATATTAAAGGAAAATTTACTACAAAGTGCCGAGAAGCTAGGAATCCGACGTACTTTCCTGTTCTACCACGACAATGACCGCAAGCATAAGTCCGGATTAGTACAGTCCTGGCTCTGCTTGCAGAATCACAGCATATCCAGCAAACAGGATTTTAAAAATGATCTGCTGGATGAAACTACCCGGAAGCTGGTATCTTCCATGAATAATAGGTTAAGGGTAGTTGTGAAGGCTAAAGGATATCATACTAAGTAATAACATCCTTATTTAAGTTTTTACACGTCAAATATGTTACTTTTTTAAGACTGGTCCAAATAAGCTTTGACATTTATTTTGGATATGCTTTTCGTTTTTGACTAATTTTAATTAATTAACTAATATTTTAATAAAAACTAAAGTTTTTTCTCAAACGTGATATAACATTAAACAAATTGGCATTTAAACATTTTGCGTTTGTTTCTTTGTTTAAACTTTATGGAATTTAAAATTTTTGCTAAACATTGGTCAAAATAAGCTCTGAGACACCGTATGTACCACCTTCTCCGAATAATTTTGTGTGTTGTTTTCATTTGTCTGCTATTATTCTGTTCCCTTAAAGCTTTCGTGAATAACAACATGGATTTTTCTGTCCTGACTAATGTTTTGAAATTCACGGGTCAAAATGAGTTTCTTGAGGGCTTCTCTGGGATGTCAATGTGTCAAATGAATGCTATTGCAATTTCCTTAAATAAAATGTTTGATTCGATTTTTGTCTTGGATCCCCCTTATTCTCTGTTTTCCGTTCTGAACCCATATCCTATCCCGAAGATTCCTATCACCCAACATTGGAGGTCTTGTTTGATGTGCCTGCTAAGGTAACAAGCTTTCAGGACGAGTTTGTCAAAACTTTTTATAATACTTTGGATGATTTATTTGATTTATGTGTTATACTCATCGAACTATGTTGGTCTACCAAACCTTTGTGGCTTATGCGGAAATTTGTCAATTTAAAGAATCGAAAGTCGGGAGAATACAAGAAACGTCAGGGAAATAGGCAGAAAATAGCTTACAGTTTTTTTTATTTTAATTTTTTTTAATGCAAAGCGTGAATAATCAATATTTCTTTCAACCTTATTTTATGAAAAAAAATCTTCGCCGATATTATTGTTGAATTATTTCAATCTACATAAAGTTCCCATAATCGTCAGTTGGATTTGCCATATCGTTACCCTGCTGGTGGCTCTAATTACATTTCTGAACATTTGATAACGGAAAGTTAATTAGTTAGTGATCTAAAGGTCATTAAGTCTGCATTTTTACCGGGATCTGAAGTAATGGCTGACAGTCTTTTAAATCCTATTTTAAAACTATTTAACAGGAATTTATTATTCGGCCAAAAAAAATAAACCAAAGGTTATGTTCAAAATTATAGGGGTATTTCTAAGTTGTTCGCTATTTCTAAGATTTTTGCAAGGTTGATAACTTCTCGAAAAAAATCATCTTTGTAGATACTCGATCTCTCTCTGCCAGCGTGGGCAACTTATTAGAAATCACTTTTTTAAGGGGTTTCAAAACAAAATGCAGATGGATGTCATTTATACTGACTTCAGTAAGGCTTTTGACTCTGTAAAACACTCTTTGCTAATCCACAAACTTGATATTCTGCGATTTCTAAATAACCTAATAAGTTGAATCTCAAAATACTTAGAATACAGAAAGTTTATTTTATGAGTTCTGTCTCTAAGAAGTCACATTGGCCCCTTGTTACTCACGTTTTTTTTTAATTGGAATACTAATATTAGCTTACCTACCCACCATGTTAGACTGTTATTAATAAATTTTCCTTGTCTTTTTTATCGTTTGCTTGGTGTAATCTTTTTACTTAAAATTATAAGCGGTGAGATAGATTCTTTAGGTTTAGTCAGCCAACTTAACTTCGCAGTTCCTATAAGAAATACAAGGCATATTCCATTCAAACTTGTAGTTCGAATTATGCTATCCATAATCCATTTCGAATATTATTCCCAAGTTGTCATGCGTTTTTACCATTAATAAGTTGTTCTTCTTCTATTTAACTGTTGTGTTAGGTCATCTGTCTAGCAATCCGCACTCTTTGTCACCGCACGTTATTCGGATCGCAATTTGTTAGATCGGAACAAGTACCTATCCAAACGATCAAAGCTAAATTTTACAGCTCCGTCTAGTTATCTATTTCTGAACCCATTGAAAATGGGCAAATAGGGTATAATGTTTTTGTGCAAATGCAAGAGGAAGAAGTATCTCCGACCCAATAAAGTATATGCATTCTTGAGGAGGATCAACAGCCTAGTTGATATAGCCCTGTCTGTCTGTCCGTCCGCCTGTATATCAAGTTTGTTTCGTATTGATAGCTGCCTTCGTTTCTCGAATATTGATACATTTCGATTTCCCATATCAATTAAAGCTACAATTTTATATAAAATTAATATATAATATTATTACTATTACTATTGATCAACTGGAAAATTGTCTTCATCGTACTAGAAACACCGAAGTTATAGTCGAAAATATATTATAATATTGATTTCATATCTGTCAGCAGTTCGGGATTGTGAATATATGCCGTGCCTTAATTTGTTTAATACTGTAAACGACGTCTACGCACAAGTCCATCTCGATCTAACTTTAGGATCAGTTAATCAAAAAGCTTGTATGGAAAACTTGTTTACCAAGTCCAGGAGTCCAGCAGCCGCTACCTAACATTTAAAAAAAGAACTTACTTGCATAAATATCTCGCACGCCGTCAAAAAAGCGTGGCACATATTTCTCAAGCACTGAGAGCGTTGTATTAAAATCTTCAAGAACTCCAACGACCGCATATTGTTGCTCAACGGCAAATTTGGCACGTTCCAAGGCGCCTACAGTATTGAAAGGTCTATAGGAAGCATACATTTAGCATATCAAATGTGTTAATGGTTTAAAAATGTAGTTAGCTCACGTGCACTCGTAATCGTGTCCACAGAAGAACAAGCTCTGACGCCGATGATCACCAATGCCCTCAACTGTGACACCCTGTGTGTAAGTGCACTCCTGGTCTCCGCTCAGGACGCATGTTTCAAAGTCCTTCTTGAGCCATGCTGGGTGCGGCAGCGGCAGATCTGGAAATGCTGCCTTGCGCTCCACAAAATACCACGGGGCCCGGACATAATAAAACCAACTGATCACACGCTCCACGGGATCCCGAACCACATTTAGATAGATCGGCGTTGGCAAATTGAACTTGGTAAAATTGGTAAAGCACACATGCTTTATGAATACAGAAGGCTCGGGCAACTCAGAGATGACTTCGGCCATTTCTTGTTGCTGTTCCTCGGCCAGACGAATGGTTTCCACTTTTTGGACAGCATCACGATGAAACTGAAAGTTATTTCGCTCCGACAGACGACGAAGTAGCTCCATAAATGTTTGACTGCCCACTTTGGGCACACGATTGAAGAAGACTAGTTCCATTTGAGCTTTTCTAGTATTATTCAGATCGCGTACGTTAAGCGATGACATCTGTATTGGAAAATGAATATAAAAGTGTGTTAAGCAAATCAGTTAAACGCGCATTCTCCTAACTCTTGCATCATTCATAATTAGTCATACCTTTTATTCCGTGGTGTTTGATATTTAGCTATATTCTGTTTGACGCTTGCTTCTAAAGGCTGTATAAAAATGTGACACTGGCCCTCAGCTACTCTTAAACATTAGAACAATCTCGAAAGCAAAACAAAAAAAAAGAAAAAGGAATATAGTAAGAATGCGCCAATCGTAAGAGCTTGACTAGACCCAACTCTTTAGCTATCACAAGTAAATTTAGCCTTTTCCAATGGGTAGCTGGTCAATACTCAGGTGGTTGGATAGAACTTGACGCTGTTCTTGTTCTCTCCAAACAGTTGAATATTGTATAAGTGCAGTATTGTTACGATCTAAATAAGGTACAGCTTTCAGCTAGTGTCGCTCGACATTAAAAGAAGTATACACATTAATTAATATTTGTATAAAAATATATTTGTTTATTGAATAAGAATTTGGTGCACAGATATAGGAGTTTGATTTGGTATTTTATTTGAGGTGGTTCTCCAATTATTCAACATTCTTTTAGTTGAGATTATCCTCCATTTGCAATGCCAAATATTGTTTATACAGATGCTGCTTACAAAAATAATAGAAATCATATTCTAGTGTAAAGTTGCGCCTTACCATGGCCCACACGTCGGCGTCCACTGGGTAACGACGATAGCGATTACTGTAGCTGAGTTTGTGCACTGTAAGAAAGTGTGAAATGCATGCTAGGACTGCAAATTGAATTATGCATAAACAATGATAACCTACAGTTATACAGAAAACGCGCATGATTGAAATATCGCGGCACGTACTTCTCCAGCACAGTTAGGGTTAGGTTCGCTTGCTCCCAGGAGCCCACAATGGCATATTCCTTCTCCACATTCCGCTTGGCCACTTGCACCGCGTGGGGGGTATTGAAGGGCCTACGGGTCAAGGCGGAGTAATGCTGACTAGATCCGTATTTAAAAATTTTAGGATTTACTCACAAACAGTCAACGTGGTTGCCGCAAAAAAATAGAGACTGACGCCTGAAATCCGGCACTCCATCCACAACCGAATACTTAATATATTGACACTCTGGACTGCCGCTACGGACACATTCATTGAAGCTTTGCTTATACCACTCATTTGACTGCTTCGGATAGCTCGCATCAATGCTGCGGCTTATAGCGAGCTTCTTCGATGTGCGTTCTTCATAGAAATTGTGAATAACGCGATCCACGGGATCCCTCACCAGCGATATATAGATTGGCTTGTCTATTTCATATTCATCAAAGTTCATCCAGTTTCCATGCGCTATGTAGATTGTACCCTTCTCCAGCTGGCTCACCCATTGCGTTTCAATCATCTCCTCGCTTGGCGTTCGAATACGGCTCTTGCTCTGCACTGGACCATTGACAACAATACTGATGCCGTTGTGAGCGGAGAGGAGGCTCAAGAGCTCAATCAGTTTCTCTGTCCCCACGTGGGTAGGGCAATTTATGAAAGCTACTTGAAGGCCAGCACGGCGTGTATTGTTTAGGTGCAGGGTGGTCAGATTGTGTAGCTATGAATAGTTTGCGTTTTGGTAAAGAAGATGAGCTGAGACAGGAACAGATAACACAAGGGATTTGAATCAAGCGAATGTGGCTTTCGGAATATGCGAACTGAAACGATGTAAGTGACACTACAGTTAAACATCTAACTCTCTGAAGCCCTCTTTGCTTACGATCGCCTCAGCTTACAATAAATATAAAGTATTTAATTTAAATAAGATCTGGTATAACACTTTGGAACTAATTGCAGTAACTCTTTAAAAACAACCAAACTATATTAAATGTAAACGCTCGAGATCCCTGCGCTTGAGCGCAATATATTGCTTATAAAGACGCTGTTTGCAGAAGTAATAGAAGTCGTATTCATTGGTGAAGTTACGCCTGACCATAGCTTTGACGTCTTCATCAACTGTGGGTTTACGATTGTTGCGATTTCGATTTCTGAGTGCATCCTGATATACTGTAAGAAAGAATATTTAACTCTCTTACACATCACACATTGTATAGGACACGCTCTTACATGGATATAACGTCGTAGCCAGCGCAAAATATCGCGGTATATAATTTTCCAGTACTGTAAGGGTAATATTGGTCTCCTCCCAGGTGCCAACCACAGCATACTCCTCTTCAACCCTACGTTTTGCTATTTGTATAGCGAGGGGGGAGTCGAAGGGTCTGCAATACATTTGTGCAACTATATTGATTGTGACACAGTCAACTTAACCCATTATCGTTCAACATTTTTTGTGTTACATTAAAATAATTGCTTGATAAGTATATACTTATACTTGATTAATTGATTGAAATAATCAAGTGTTATTCATCTCATTTCAGTGTACAACAATGATTTCAAGCAAATAAATTTGAATAACTTGGAAATCTAAACATTAATGGGGTTAAGTGAGCTAAAAGTACTCACAGGCAATCCTGATTGTGACCACAAAAGAATAGAGACTGTCGCTTAAAATTACCCTCATAATCTTTAATTGCGAATGGAACATATTGACATTCCGGATCGCCGCTGCGGACGCAATCGTTGAAGCTTTTCTTAAACCAAGCGGTGGGATTGAGGGGTGCTTTTGGATTTTTTTGGTAAAATATGGCATTTCTGTAAGAGTTGCGCAAATAGTAATACCAGCTGATAACTCGCTCAACGGGATCGCGGACAAGGTTTATGAAAATTGGTTTGGGTAAATTGAAGGCATTGAAATCGATCCATGAAGTGTGCTCAATATAAGCTGTGCCTGGCTGTTTGTCAAAAATATGTGAAGCCCTTTCGAACTGCTCTTTAGGTTTAAGCTGACGTTTTGTTTTCTTTGCGAGGCCAGTGTGATCGACATTAAAGTTGTTGATGTCTTGTATATCCTCCATAAACTCTATTAGTGATTCGCTTCCCACTTTCGCGCAACGTGTGAAGAAAAGACGATCCATTTCAGCTTTGGCCGTATTGTTCAACTGATGGGGTGTCAAGGAATTCAACTGGTGAAGGATTGGAAGGGGTTGGATTAACTGGTTGGAACCACATGTAACACAAGACACACCCAGATAGGATTAGAAACAAATTGGTGCTTTTTTTTTTTCTTTTTGGTTTGGTAGACACACAGACGAATAATAATAAATAATATTTGTTAATTTTTCTAATTATTTATTTGATTTTATAGTTATACGCTTCTGGCTAACCCAACTAATTTAACAAACCATGTTTTTCCAGCTCATGCAAATTGAGAGCCAGATACTGTTTATATAGGCGCTGCTTGCAGAAATAATAGAACTCATATTCATTTGTGAAATTACGTCTAATCAACTCCTTGACCTCTGGCTCAATATACGGCTTGCGCTTGTTCTTATTCCGGTTCGTAATCTTGTCATTATGCACTAAATAATTGGGAAAATGGGAAATGGTTTAACATGATCAGTATCTTTCTTTGATATCTGCGACCTACTTTCAAACAACAACTTGGAACCACGAAAAAAGCGTGGAATATAGCCCTCAAATACGGTCAACGTTATGTTTGTATCCTCCCAGCTACCAACCACAGCGTAATCCCGCTCCACATGCTCCTTAGCCATTTGTATGGCAGCGGGCGAGTTAAAGGGACTGCAAGGCACAGTCAAATTAGATTGATTGTCTTCAATATGGAAACATCCTACTCTACCTCTACTTACATACAATCATCATGATGGCCGCAATAAAAGAGCGATTGTCTTTTAAAGTTGGGCATGAAATCTTTTACTGTATGCGGCACATACTGACACTCTGGATCGCCACTGCGCACACAATCATTGAAGTTTTTCTTGTACCAAGATTGCGGCTTGATTTTCCTATTCGGCTGTTTGCGAAATTCAATGGCGTTCCTGTAGGAGCCACGTACGTAGTAGAACCAACTGATCACACGCTCCACAGGGTCCCTAACCATGTTTATATAGATCGGCTGCGGCAGATCGAACTCAGCGAAGTCCAGCCAATTAATGTGTCGTATATACACGGTGCCCTCCTCCAGGTCCGCAACGAATTCAGCAATTTCTCGTTGCATCGGCTTTTTGAGTTGCCTCTGCGTCGGTTGATGCAGTCCACTGCGTTCCAATTCCAGGTCGTCGTGGTATTCTACCAATGAATTGAACAGCTCTAGCAATGCCTCACTGCCCACTTTGGCGGCCCGATTGAAGAAGAGCACGTCAATTTCGGCATTTTGAGTGTTGTTAAGGCGATCAGCATTCAGATGTTGTAGCTGCAGTTGCGTCAGATCGGCATAAAGCATAGGGATTGATATAGGTTCGAGATTTTGGACTTTGAGTTCGCTAGGTTAGTTGCCAAGAAGAAGCCAAGTTAGTGGGCGTAGATCTCAATTACTCATTTATTTATAGCATGCCGTGAGCTTCAGTAAGATATTCAAGAATTATATAAAAAGTTTTGTGCATTCATAATTCCATTGATTAGATCAAGTTTTAAGCGATAGGCCTAACAAATCCATATTAATTATCACTGCAGTTAACACTGCTGTTACACATTTAAGCTCTCTTAAACCCTGTCACTCTCTCTATCTAGAAAATGGACTATTCTAACGATCGCCTCAGGTTACAATAAATTTAAAGTATTTAATTTAAATAAGATCTGGTATAACACTTTGGAACTAAATGCAGTAACTCTTTAAAAACAACCAAACTATATTAAATGTAAACGCTCGAGATGCCTGGGCTTGAGCGCAATATATTGCTTATGAAGACGCTGTTTGCAGAAGTAATAGAAGTCGTATTCATTGGTGAAGTTACGCCTGACCATAGCTTTGACGTCTTCATCAACTGTGGGTTTACGATTGTTGCGATTTCGATTTCTGAGTGCATCCTGATATACTGTAAGAAAGAATATTTAACTCTCTTACACATCACACATTGTATAGGACACGCGCTTACATGGATATAAATTCGTGGCATCCGCAAAATATCGCGGTATATAATTTTCCAGTACTGTAAGGGTAATATTGGTCTCCTCCCAGGTGCCAACAACAGCATACTCCTCTTCAACCCTACGTTTTGCTATTTGTATAGCGAGGGGGGAGTCGAAGGGTCTGCAATACATTTGTGCAACTATATTGATTGTGACACAGTCAACTTAACCCATTATCGTTCAACATTTTTTGTGTTACATTAAAATAATTGCTTGATAAGTATATACTTATACTTGATTAATTGATTGAAATAATCAAGTGTTATTCATCTCATTTCAGTGTACAACAATGATTTCAAGCAAATAAATTTGAATAACTTGGAAATCTAAACATTAATGGGGTTAAGTGAGCTAAAAGTACTCACAGGCAATCCTGATCGTGACCACAAAAGAATAGAGACTGTCGCTTATAATTACCCACATAATCTTTAATTGCGAATGGAACATATTGACATTCCGGATCGCCGCTGCGGACGCAATCGTTGAAGCTTTTCTTAAACCAAGCGGTGGGCTTGAGGGGTGCTTTTGGATTTTTTTGGTAAAATATGGCATTTCTGTAAGAGTTGCGCAAATAGTAATACCAGCTGATAACTCGCTCAACGGGATCGCGGACAAGGTTTATGAAAATTGGTTTGGGTAAATTGAAGGCATTGAAATCGATCCATGAAGTGTGCTCAATATAAGCTGTGCCTGGCTGTTTGTCAAAAATATGTGAAGCCCTTTCGAACTGCTCTTTAGGTTTAAGCTGACGTTTTGTTTTCTTTGCGAGGCCAGTGTGATCGACATTAAAGTTGTTGATGTCTTGTATATCCTCCATAAACTCTATTAGTGATTCGCTTCCCACTTTCGCGCAACGTGTGAAGAAAAGACGATCCATTTCAGCTTTGGCCGTATTGTTCAACTGATGGGGTGTCAAGGAATTCAACTGGTGAAGGATTGGAAGGGGTTGGATTAACTGGTTGGAACCACATGTAACACAAGACACACCCAGATAGGATTAGAAACAAATTGGTGCTTTTTTTTTTTCTTTTTGGTTTGGTAGACACACAGACGAATAATAATAAATAATATTTGTTAATTTTTCTAATTATTTATTTGATTTTATAGTTATACGCTTCTGGCTAACCCAACTAATTTAACAAACCATGTTTTTCCAGCTCATGCAAATTGAGAGCCAGATACTGTTTATATAGGCGCTGCTTGCAGAAATAATAGAACTCATATTCATTTGTGAAATTACGTCTAATCAACTCCTTGACCTCTGGCTCAATATACGGCTTGCGCTTGTTCTTATTCCGGTTCGTAATCTTGTCATTATGCACTAAATAATTGGGAAAAGGGGAAATGGTTTAACATGATCAGTATCTTTCTTTGATATCTGCGACCTACTTTCAAACAACAACTTGGCACCACGAAAAAAGCGTGGAATATAGCCCTCAAATACGGTCAACGTTATGTTTGTATCCTCCCAGCTACCAACCACAGCGTAATCCCGCTCCACATGCTCCTTAGCCATTTGTATGGCAGCGGGCGAGTTAAAGGGACTGCAAGGCACAGTCAAATTAGATTGATTGTCTTCAATATGGAAACATCCTACTCTACCTCTACTTACATACAATCATCATGATGGCCGCAATAAAAGAGCGATTGTCTTTTAAAGTTGGGCATGAAATCTTTTACTGTATGCGGCACATACTGACACTCTGGATCGCCACTGCGCACACAATCATTGAAGTTTTTCTTGTACCAAGATTGCGGCTTGATTTCCTTGTTCGGCTTTTTGCGAAATTCAATGGCGTTCTTGTAGGAGCCACGTACGTAGTAGAACCAACTGATCACACGCTCCACAGGGTCCCTAACCATGTTTATATAGATCGGCTGCGGCAGATCGAACTCAGCGAAGTCCAGCCAATTAATGTGTCGTATATACACGGTGCCCTCCTCCAGGTCCGCAACGAATTCAGCAATTTCTCGTTGCATCGGCTTTTTGAGTTGCCTCTGCGTCGGTTGATGCAGTCCACTGCGTTCCAATTCCAGGTCGTCGTGGTATTCTACCAATGAATTGAACAGCTCTAGCAATGCCTCACTGCCCACTTTGGCGGCCCGATTGAAGAAGAGCACGTCAATTTCGGCATTTTGAGTGTTGTTAAGGCGATCAGCATTCAGATGTTGTAGCTGCAGTTGCGTCAGATCGGCATAAAGCATAGGGATTGATATAGGTTCGAGATTTTGGACTTTGAGTTCGCTAGGTTAGTTGCCAAGAAGAAGCCAAGTTAGTGGGCGTAGATCTCAATTACTCATTTATTTATAGCATGCCGTGAGCTTCAGTAAGATATTCAAGAATTATATAAAAAGGTTTGTGCATTCATAATTCCATTGATTAGATCATGTCTTAAGCGATAGGCCTAAGAAGTCCATTGTAAACTGTTTAAATAGAAAATGTTATAGTTTTCTTTTGAAAAGCGAATTTCCTCTAATTTTCACAGTCATTATATTTAATAGATCCTTGAAGCTTAAACGTGTATTTAACAAGCTGATAAATTGTTTCAATACTTAAATTACCCCTTCTACTAACTAATCTCTTGTTGCCAGCTCATTGGAAGTCTGCAATTTACGTAAGCTTTCATCCATGCGCATCAGATCCTTCAGTTTTATTGCCAGATATTGCCTATGCAACCGTTGGCGACAGAATTGATAGAATTCGATTTCCCTCGTAAAATTGCGACGCACCATATCTATAATTTCCTTACGTATGTGAGGTTTCATTGGATTGTCATTGGTTTTTGTGGCATGTAGACCAGCTGCAAAGTTGACATTTAAATGACATTGTCGTGTGTTGATGGTGATTTTTGGTGTACTTACAGTAGTACATTTTAGAGGCATTTGCAAAGTAGCGCGGCACATAGGCCTCGAGAACAGCTAGGGTTTCATTGGTATGCTCCCAAGAGCCCACAACCGCGTACTCTCGTTCCACATTCTCTTTGGCCAACTGAAGAGCCAGACGCGAATTGAAAGGTCTGGGAATTAGGGCATAGAGTAGTATCGCTGATTTCGAGAACTGAACATTTGCTCACTCACGTGCACTTAAACTCATTGTGACCACAGAAGAAGAGGGTTTGCCTTCGATGATCACCCACTTGCTCCAGCATGGAGCCCTCAATGTAAGTACATACCTTCTCTTTGGACTTGACACACTGATCGAATTCCATGTTGACCCACTGGGGATTGGGCATTTGGCGATTAGCACGACGACGATCTGGCACAAATATCCATGGGGCGCGGATAAAGTAATACCAACTGATTACCCGTTCCACTGGATCACGAACCATATTGATGTAAATGGGACGTGGCTGAGAATGTTTACTAAAGTTTAAGTAGTTAACATGGCTGGCAAAAACGCAGCCGTTCTCGAGACTTGCTATATTATCAATCCATTCGGCCTCCTCGTCGGGCTGTAGAATTGCTTGAATGCCGCCTATTTGTGGATCTTTTTCCACGTCATAGTCGTGGATCTTGCCCAGTGCATTCATCAGTGTTATTAGGTGAATGCTGCCTGTTCTGGGTACCCGATTAAAGAATAGCACATCGATCTCAGCTTTCTTGGTATTGTTCAATTTGTTTGCATCCAGCTGAAGGATCTGCAAATGATCGAGGTATACCGTTGATACTGAATTCGCAGCTAGCAAACTAACCATAAGCCCACTTGAGATTAGTAATGAAAATAATAGACTCATTTGCAATCGGTGGTATTTTTTTGTTCTTTTTTCATTTTGATCAAATATAATACTCTTTGTTACTAGTCATTATCTGCAAATTAAGCCATTTTTTTAATGGCTATATACTGCTTATAGAGACGCTGCATGCAAAAGTGGTACAAATCAATTTCGTATGAAAACTGTTTGTTCAGATAGGCCTCCACATCCTCATCCAGATGTTTATCGTGCGGCGTGACATTTATCGAAAATTTCTCCTGATGCACTGTACACACACAGAACAGGAAAGATTTCGATTAAACTAAGGTTTGAGTGGATAGAAAATGAATACTGACAATAATACTGATTTGTGGCATCGGCAAAGAAACGCGGTACGTAAGCCTCTAATACGGCCAGGGTTATATTTGTATGCTCCCAGCTGCCCACAACAGCATATTCCTTTTCCACATGCAATTTGGCTATTTGGGTGGCCATCTCAGAGTTGAAATTTCTGGAGAATAGCAATCAAATTAGCATCCGCTGTTTAATTACTTTGGACATTACCTACAGGCACACCTCCTGATTACCGCACAGGTGTAAAGTCAATCGCCGCCAGTCGTTATTGTAGGTAAGATGTGGATCAAAATTGCAATAGGGAGCTATCCGCTTTCTGACACACTCATTGAAGCTCCTGTCAAAGAATTGTTTTTTTTGTACGGCCTTATTCGGATTGCGGAGCAGGCTATTTGCATAGACCACTGGATGGCGCGTATAGTAATAGGCACTTATCACCTTCTGGATGGGATGACGCACCAAATTAATGTAAATTGGCCGCGGCATGTCGTGTGCCGTAAAGTTAATCCAGTTCGTGTGCTCCACAAAGGCAGCAGGATCTTCGATCTCTTGTAACTCTTCGGCAAAGGACGCCTCCTCCTCGAAATCAAATATAGGTTTTTTGACATCTGGTACCTCGTTGCGAAATGTATGAAAACCATTCAGCTTGCTCAAATGGCCCAATAGTTTTGTCATGCTCTGACTGCCAACTTTCTCCAAACGATTAAACAATATGAAATCACGTTCGGCGTTTGGTGTATTGTTCAGTTGGGCAGCTTGCAAATTAGCCAGCTTGAACGAAATGCAATAGAACTTCAGATCATATCCAAGAATGCCAAGGTACAAACCAATTGACGTGATATGTTAGTGAAAGAAACATGCAAAGCCTTGTACTCAGTTTGTATGTAGTCCCAAAAAAAGGAATGTGTGTCGGTTGGCAGAAGATTGTTAATTTCTCAAAAAATCAATACTACTACTACTATTGTGTAAAATTAACAAGAACTGAACTCTTTGGTGCCTGTAAAACTGGGCTACGCTGAAGTTCGAGCCAGAGCTCTGTCCACAAAAGAATAATCACTGTTGCTTATGATGGCCATAGTTGCCCTTAAAGCCCATTGCATAATCAAAGTGGTATTAGGGATCGTTATTCAAGACACAGTTATCAATTGTTTTGGTATGGAAAGCACGCATGTCAGGGCGGTCGCTTGTGGTAGTACCAGCTTTTAACTTCCTCTACCGGATCACGTACCTGAAAATGTTTATAAAGCAAATCGAAGAGCGTCGACTGCTGCGTAAAGCTTAAGCGATTTACAACAGTTTTAAGAAGAGGTCTATACTCAAGATAAAAATTCTTAGGGGTTCTCAGGTTGCTCAGTAGTTGGAATAATGCTTTACCACGGGCATACGATTGATTGGTGTATGGGATTGAGTCGCCACAGTTGTACAGAGTAAATATGTAGGGTGTTGAGTCCGAGAAGAGTGCTAATGAGAGCAACGAAGTATGTCTATACAAAGACAGTATAATTCCCGATTGGAAATTCTGATGTAAATCTTATTTTGTATGTGTAATTTAAGTTAGGAATTTATTGTATTGTTGTAGTTGTCACAGCTTAATTTATGAGTAACATTTTTGTCTAATACTCGTCTTCATCACCATTAGGTTGACCATGAAGCTGTGACATTAGCAGATAGTCGTCCTCACCAAATCTTTTGCCACTAGCGAGGGCCGCATATTGCAGATACAGGCGCTGCTTGCAAAACTCATAGAACTCAATCTCGTTGGTCAGATTCGTGCGTAGTATTTGACGCGTCTCATCGCTAACGATGCGTGTGACGTTGTTGCGATTGATGCGCGAAAGGTTTTCCTTACCCACTGCAATATCAGCCATAGGTTAAGAATCCATTTGCCACTAAAAGAATTTCAAATGCTTACGATAATATGCCACCTTGGCATTGCGAAAATAACGCGGTATGTAATGCTCTAGCACCGTTAATGTAATGTTCGTATCCTCCCAGGTGCCAACCACAGCGTAATCCGACTCCACAGTGCGCTTGGCCTTCTGCATGGCCATTTTCGAGTTGAAGGGCCTACCACAGTATTATTGTTTTGGATTTTAGTTAGTGCTATGCGCTTTTTCCAGATCCAACAGTATTACTTACATGCATAGCTTCTTGTTCATGCCGCAGAAGAACAAGGTTTGTCTGCGATGATCACCGACGAGATTTTTCAACTGCATTTGCTCAAACGTGCAATGCGGATCTTTTTTTCGTACACAGGTGTCCAGATCGAGATTGAGAAACTCATCCGGTGGCATTGTTACGGAGTTTGCACCAAGTTTGGCTTTCATGTCATTGTAATACCATCGAGCGCGAATATAATAATGCCAGCTGATAATGCGCTCAATGGGATCACGCACCAGATTTATATAGATAGGTCGAGGCATATGGTATCGGGTGAAGTTGATATAGGCCATGTGCTGACTGTAGACGTGCGGCTTGTTGCGTGTGAGCAGATCCCCAATGAGATCTTTCTGGCCGTCTTTGCCCAGCATAATAGCCTCCTTAACGCTGCCTGGATTGCGAGCATGGACAAAGCCATTAATCGTTCCTAGACGACGCATCAGCTCCATCAGCGATTGGCTGCCCACTTTGGGAACGCGATTAAAGAAGACAAAGTCCACCTCAGCGTTTTTGGTATTGTTCAGCATATCGGCTGCCAAATTATAGCCATGCTCATTATCAGAGTCATTGTCAGCATCAGCATCATTATCAATGTCGTCATCGTTATCATCAAAGTGAGGTGGATGCTTTTTCTCTGGCAGCGCCAACTGCTTATCGTGTTGATCCTTGTGCAAATGATTATCTCTTCTATTGTGAATTCTATGATTATTATCTACTTCTTCCAGTTCCTTGCTGTTTCTGCGCGCGTGCACATTGTGTCGACTTTTCTGCATGGAGTAGGCTTTCGATTAGAGTTAAGTTCCAGTCAACTATCTACCATCTATTGGATACAGTTTAGATGACTTGGAAAAGTTGAAACCACAAAGCTGGGCGAAAGTTAGTTTAGCTTAAAATTTTTTTTTTTTATGTTTCAACCTCTAACTAAACTGTCCTTTTATATAGCACTGCTATATAGTCAATTGTCGGTCTGAAGGCATTCCAGTTCACATTGTCCATATGGGCTTCCATCGTAAATTATTCGTCCCGGGTACCCGCAAACTGTATATGGTATCTATAACTCCAGTACGCTCAGTGAGATAATCGTATCCTCCAATGTGCGTAACAATTTTCCACATTTCGTTTGGGTGACTGCATTTCCTCATTCGAGTTAAGGGTCTGAGAAAGTTGTGGGCTGTGGTTTGAGCTTAAGGACATCGCTGCGAGGATTGCTCTCTGAGTCATCCATCACAGTGCTCATTTTAAAACACGAGTTTATCAAAAATACATACAATACACGTATCTCCGACGCGTAATCGATTTTGTCTGCGTCAGACCAAGTGTTTGGATTGGAGTACAACATGATAACAATTCAATAAAAATCGATGAAAACCTTTTTATTTTCAACAAGCTAGAGTCCAATGGAATCAATTGATTTTCTAGCTGCCAAAATAGGCTCTTTTTTTATACCCTGAACCCATTAAAAATGGGTAGAAAGGGTATAATGGTTTTGTGCAAACGTATGTAACAGGCATAAGGAAGCATCTCCGACCCCACAAATATTCTTGATCAGGGTCAACAGACGAGTCTATATAGCCATGTCCGCCATCGAATATTGATATATTAAATTTCCGATAGCAATAAATGCCACAATTTTAATGGCAGAATCTTCTAATTATAAAGTGCGTATGCATACTATTGATCAACTCCAGATCGTCCAGATCGGATAAGGAAACACCCAAGTTATAGTCGAAAATATATTCTCATATTGATCTCATTTCTATCAGCCGCAAGCATTTTCTGTATGCATAATTATGCGAGCGCATGTGTGAGAAAGAGATGGCATGATAATCGACACGAGGGACAATATGTTTTTGTGTGTATTCTGCGGAACCCCGCTACCTATGATTGCGTGTTTGTCGGCAGAGGGCGCTTCCAGAGCTGCTCGCATTTAAGTGCAAATCTTTTTCAAGAAAAATTTGCCAATATAATAGAATACATTTAATACATTTTTCAGGGTATATCGTAGTCGAGTTCGCTCGACTACAGTACTCTTACATGTTTTAAAGTGAGCTTTTGTTTAAAGTTTTTTCGTCAACCAAGATTTCCGGACAATACTTAATCAATTATCATTTACTTTCATTTCGACAAAAACCAATTATCAACATCAGACAGCAGTGTCAAAGGAAGAGTATGAATAGTAAAAGTCGGGTCTATTTTGGGCTGTATTGCCTGCACAGAAAATACATTGAGTAATCTGCTCTGTATGCAATAAAAAGAAATCACACTACGAACACAATGTTCCAGAATTCTCTGATCGAAATTGTTGTGAAGACAAAGCAATTTTGGCATTTCGTAAGGATCCCCAAAGATGTTCACACAAGGCGCCAACTACCAACTACACGATTGTATGCTGCGCAAGATTTATATTGATTAGCCAGGGCTTGAAAGATCAAGAAAGGCCATGTGCTTTGTATATGAATTGGGTGTGCTGCCATTGAGTAACTTCTTTTCGAGTAAATTGCGTGAATAGCCGGTATCTATAAGTATCGTTTCGAATAGTTGTTTGGGATCATGACGCGCCTGGAATTTGTTGCGTTGGCCAACTTGGCCAGCTTGAGCAGCTCCATCAGCTTCTCGCTGCCCGCCTTTGGCACTCGATTAAAGAATAGTTTATCCACTTGTGCTCGCGGCCTGTTGTTCAGCTGGTCATGTGTTGCAGCTGCCGCATTGCAAAAGTGGATGCGCCTGTTCACATTCACAATCTCAATCACAGACACTGGCACCAAAATAGGTGGGTAGCACAAGTAAGTAGTACGCTTAGATAGGTAGGAGGCTTTTAGCAGATTTTGGCTGAAGCAACATGCGCAATGGGGCAGTTGGCCAATATTCAGATGACAAGCATTTAACTTAGCTGTCTCTCTAGCCTGGCCACAGGTTATTTTACTAATAAATTTAGCGACACCAACGCTAAATTATAATACTCCTCGTGGACTTACCTTGTTTACGTTTAATGTTTATTAATTATAAATCGAATTTCTATCGCTTCTATGTCGCAACTGCCGCATCTGGCAACTAACTCAATTACTTTAAGACACAAACAAAAAAAAAAAACAAAAAAAGACTGCGTTTACAAAATTCCAAGTCTGAGTCAAAGTGTGGTTTTGTGTTAGTGTAGAGAGAGGCACATAGAGAGCATACGAGAGACGTAGAGATAGTGGAAAATCTGTAGACCAACTGATATTTCTATATGTACGTATATATGTAATATATTGTTTTTATGTTTGTGTTGTATGTGTATGGCTGCAGTGTGTGATCGAGAGCGAGAGCGAGTGCGAGAGAGAAAGAGAGAGGGATATTGCTATGACGTTCAATGAGCGACTTTCGATGTGGAACTGAATGAGCGCGCGCTTATTAAATAGAAAGAGGGAGAGAGCGAGAGCGAGAGACAAACAGCAGGCAAGACACACTTGAAGTAAATATCAAACACCAAGGAGCTGAAGCTACCTTTCCAACGAGTCGTAGCTCGACTTTGATGATTGACATGGTTGCGAAGATTTGTATGACCAACCAGAATGTATATGTAATAATGTTTACGACTAAGTATGACAAATGGCAAATGCGGCTGATACATTCAAATAAATAAATAAATAAAGTTAGCTTACCTGTCCGGTGCTTTTCAGGTATTGATATGTGCCATGCAGCGTATTAATGTCATCTGGCTCTGAAATTGCAAGACCCAATGCTATAGTATATATGTACGTATATAAGGATCTTAATATATTTTGAAGAATTAAATATTTACGGACCATTCTTACATTCATATTTAACATTGTGTGAGAAATATTACTCTAAAATAAATTACGATTCGACCATTCCAAAAATATCTATAATTTCCATAATTATTTCTCAGGATGTTCTTATTTATATTCATCGGCCCTAGGTCAAGATAAAAAATCGCCATACTTTTGGCGTCAAGTGTAACACACCTTATTGTTTAGGTCATTTATAAAACGGAAGGTTGTGTCTTTCAAAAAAATATCTTTTGTATTATTACAATATGTTGATGTTATTATTACAAAATGTTGACAAAATATTCTCAAATTCCAGGATGTTTTTTGTTTATATGATACATTGCGTACATTAACTTTTTAAGGCAGGTAACAGCTAAACTATACCATAGTAGCCGAGAAAGAAAATTTAATTTAGATTTTCGAAATATCGAGAAAGATGTTTTAGAATTAAAAAATAAAAAAAGAAAACATTTCTAATAGGAAGAAATTGTATTTCGTTTCTACAGATATGATTTAAATTTATGACGATTTTCCAAATTTTAGGGTGATAGGTTTATTGTTTAGTGTACGTTAACAGAAATAAAAACTGCAACATAAGCGCCTTATACGGAATACATTTTTTATAGAATGTAAATTTACTTGTTGATTTTTAGCTCTTTTATGTGCTTATATGTGAAAGACCTACATTTGATATTTTTAATACTTTTCATCTTTGCCGGCGAACTGTGGGCAGTGCTGGCTGGTTCCTTTGACTGCAGTCAATACTTTTACTTTTCGCCAAGTGCTTATGCAATATTTTGACTGGGAAGTGCACTCCATTTGCAAGAGCTACTCGAAAGACGGCAATAATGGTATATAAATGTGTGTGCAGTACATATGTATGATCGCTCATGATGATTCCTTTCACTTTCCCGAGACTTTTTGTGCAGGATGAGCTTCCTATCTGGTGATCAATAACCGGTGAAACGTAACCGCAATCATTAACTTTACTATCGGCGATTTGTAAAGTCTGCTAATCAAGTCCATTCAGAAGTATTCGGCTTAATTACTAAATACTGCGAGGGTAATACAAATTTGAATGACTTTGCATATGTTAGGCCGTGTCGTAGGTAGCAGCGACATCATGAGCTACAAGTGGCAATTTAAGAGTTTGCAATTGCGCACTAGATGACTGCATTTTAGCATTCGGACAAGCGGAAATCGTCTTGGATATTGTTCGACCCGAGTGAAGCGGAGCGGAATGGCGAGTGTGATGACTGATGTGGATTCAGGTGGAGTGAGGATATGCTCGCTTTCGTGTTGCTGCTGATCATTTCATAATTTTCCCGCTTGAGCCTGATGAATAAGGAAGTCGACGTAATTCGAGACCAAATCCAATGATTATAAACCAGATTCAGAGTCGTTTTGGATATGCTCTGCTTTTGGCCATTGGTCAATTTCACTGAAAAATCTGAATGAAAGTCGGCAAGTCGAACTGGTTTTATTTACTCACATCACTGCCGTATTCAAGTCACTGAACCAAAATGAAATACATTTTTTTCTTTGTTTTTTGACTGCAAAAGCCGCAGACCTGAGAAGCTTTTTGCTTTAAGTTTTATCGCACTTTTGTGTGGTCTTGAAATTGGGTTACATGCATGTTTCTCTTGCAACTGCATTAGTTGCACCCTCTCTGTTACACCTAAGTATGACGCAAATCCAGTTTTAGCTTTTGCTATTCTCAAGTCATTGACAGACTACGTTTATCTCCGGTTATTGGCCAATTCTGTATTCAACCAAGGTGAACCACATTTCAAAGAACAAAAAGTCTTGTAATGAGTTTACGTACTACCCACTCAATCAAGGGGTGCAGGCGCACCAAAAGCTGAAGTTCACAATGGGAGTGAAGAGCAATCAAAGTAAATTACAGTTTGAGTCTGGGTTTTACTTTTTTGTGCAATTTAACTTAAGGGTGCTCAACAATGTATTAATCTATATAAGACGTTCGATAAAAAAAAATGTAAGACTAAACATAATAAATTATTTCGAAGCTCTTAACCCGTTTTTTTAAATACATTTTCTTGAAGTTTCCCACATTGCACAGCAGCCTCACTATTGGGTCGAGCTCATGCCAAAAGTTGCTGTTGCTTTTTGGGTTTCGCTCCAGTTACAACAGCCAAGCCCAAAGGCTAACTTCCTGATGAAGTGTCTATCTAGTGCTCCAATTGAAAAATAAGTTTAATGTTAACCACAAAATAAAACTGGTTAGCATGCATTTACCAGACATGAAATTGGCTCAAACTTTGTTTCTATCCATAGACGAATAACTAAATTCATGTAATGTACATATGTTTATTTTGAACTCCAAAGATATGTATATATACTCATAATGTATAACGTGTGGAAATTATTAGAATTATCTATATATAATATAATATATAATAAATATAAGATGATAAAACAGCTCTGATTTTTCCCAGTTGCTCAGTAAAGCAAATCACACAATATACCTAACAACTAAATTAAAAACTCAACTATTCGCCTTCATCAGTAATTAACCCAAGTCAAGTTCAATGCTGCTAAAGTTGCCGCATAAAAAAAAGAAACAATACTGGCAGCTTAAGGTGTCATCAACTTGACTTACGTGAGTACATTGTGCACTCGTAAGTATTTGTTTTCAAAGTCACACTCGACTCTTCGTCTTGTGAGTCAATTATGTGAGATATTTATGAATGAATGGTTAGCTGAAGCTAAAAGGCTTTAACACTTTTCTTTTTTTATTTGTGAGCAAACGACGGAAAATCTCATCAGCGTCAAGACAAGGTTTTCTTTCATTTTTGGCCATTAGCCATTAGCCATTTCGGATTGCTCGGGGCCTACCCAGCAATTTGTATCTTTCGTCTGGCCTTCTGCACGACTCGCAGCCCGCAATTGACGCGTGCGCAGTGGCAGTAAAAAAGCAGCCGTAACAATGGATTTGGCAGCAGCTGCACGATGGCAGCGTATTGGAGCTCATCAGGAGTTGGAGTTGCAGCCGCGGTCGATGCCATCATCATCATCATGATCACTTGATCGTTGCATAGTGGTTCAGGTTTTAATATTAAGGGTACAAACCTAAACTGATGGTAAGTTAAGTTGATAAGTAAAACTTGAACTTGGTTTAGTTCAGAGGAAAAACAAAATTTCCAGCTGAAAAAGCCTTTTAGTTTGGCATTCTTTCATTTTTTTTAATTTTTCGTCAGATAGACCAAAAAGTGGTTTCATGAAATAATCTATCTTTCATGGTAAAATTATTCAATGTGGTGATAAGAGCTATTTTGTGCTATCATAAAAACGAGCGAGTTGAACTGATGTGGTTTTTACATAATATGATGATGAAGGGAATTTTTTTTTGTTTTGTTAGTTAGTCAGTTGGTGTGTGGCATTTTATTCATAATATCAATGTACTGTTCCTATATATTTAAATATTGCAACATCAGCATTGCGATGAAATTAGTACAAAACCAGTGAGACCAAAATCTATAATTGATAGTCTATTTTCTTAGTAAATTATACAATTTCTAAGTAATATTTATCTATAATGTTTTATTATGCATGCAGCTATCAAAAATATATAAGATTTCAAATTCAAATAAGATTAATGTAGCGTATAAATTGTAGACGTATTAGTTAAATTAAAATTTAAAACATTATTTTAAATAATATTATTCTTTCATGTTTGGTGTTAACTAATTCTATTTTGGATTTCATAGTTTGGCTAATGGTCCCAATGTGAAGTGTAAAATATATATTCATTTATGTCTACACAAAAACAAGGTAAATTATTTGGTATTACTAAGGATTTTCAATATTATATTTATATTTTTTCTTATTATTTTCAAGTGTTGTGTACTTTCAATAATATTAATGTTATTTAGAAAATTTTGAATACGCAAATATTAATCAATTTAATATTTATTATTGACTGTTTATATTCAGGGGGACTTAGTAAATCTTAAAGAAATCATCATTTTCTGAAATAATAATTACATTCTAAAACTAATAAATAGTTTCAGAGGACTTATTGTGATACAATTGTTACTGTCACTGCTATTTACCCGTTCCGAATGGGTGCTAGGTATAAAATAATGTATTTAACTTCAAAAGCACTGTGCAGTGTTCAGGTGAGGTTTGTTTCTGGCCATCACCGCACTTAGGCGCGAAAAAGCCATGTGTCTGTCTCCCCCAAACGATGAATATAACACCGTCGTATTTCATCGGTGGCAGCTGTGGCAGGCAGTTTAAACTTATTTGCAAGTGGATTGCAGGCCTAGACATACCAAAGCTTCCGGCATCGAAATTAGGGTTTTGCATGCGGAAAGTTTGATTTGATTTCGTATCGTGAGTAGATGTGAACGTATTTCATAGTTGCAACTCGGCTAATAATAGAGTTATTAGTTAGCTGACTGAATCTAAATTTGTGTTTGGTTCGCAGTCGATTAAGCAGCGTTCCGATGAAAATATTAGAATTGGCCGAAGTGTGAGTTATACACAAATAACATTTACAAATTACTACATGTTGACTCAAGTGGGGAAAGTGGCTCAGAGTTGCTGCGCCCCTTTTTATGTTCATACATAAAGAACAGTGTCAAGTGCTTCGTAACCTTCAACTGACATATGAAATGTGATATATATTTTACAGACTAAGTGCTGCTCAAAATTAAATAAGAAGAGTCAATGGAAGTGATGTGTTCCGCAGCTCTCATGCATATACTATGTATGTATTTACTATTATTGAAACGTTGTTGTGTACAGTTTTTTTTTTCTCTGCGACTCAGCATATGTCTAACAACATTATTGAAAGCTAACTAAAAGCACTGGCTACTGTAATCATTGGGGAAGGAATATTCGTGATGACTTAAACTAAATATTTTAAATATTGACGCGAACTTCGATTGTTATAAATATATAATAAATTACATAATACACAAAAATTAGCCATTGTGGATAAATGATATGCGATTAAATCAATTCATTAAGTATTTAACATATTTGAAGCTTAAATAATTTATATAGAATAGGAGAGTAAATAATTTCCGCTTTTTATAAATGTGCTTTGTGTGCCGTTGACCTATGCATAATTAATAACTAAATTAATAAAAAGATTTAAATATGCTTCATTATTTATGCACATACACAGAGACATACATATATGTATGTATGTTTGTTTGTATTTACTATAATATACTTTTTTGGATGCTTAACGCATGTCAAAAGGTTAAATTGGCGATACGGTACCTAAAATACATCCGTTGGGAAAGGTGCTCGCCGGCATATCTAAATAATTAATAATATGCATAAATAGATAAATGTGTGTGCTCTCGTTCTCCATCTCGTACAGGTTTCATTTTTATACTCTGAACCCATTAAAAACGGGTAAACATTATATAATGGTTTTGTGCAAATATATGTAACAGGCAGAAGGAAGTATTTCCGACCCCATAAAATATATATATATTCTAAATCAGGATAAACAGCCGAGTCGAAGTCGACTTGGTCATGTCAGTCTGTCTGTTCGCCCACCCGTCTGTATGAACACGCGGTTCTCAGAGTCTATAAGAGACAACTTTTGAATATAACTTCTCGTATTCAAGGCGCAGATAAAGTTTGCTTAATCTTATCGATAACTGCCT
Source organism: Drosophila setosimentum (assembly GCA_035043505.1). Taxonomy (NCBI): domain Eukaryota; kingdom Metazoa; phylum Arthropoda; class Insecta; order Diptera; family Drosophilidae; genus Drosophila; species Drosophila setosimentum. Next base: position 835,337 of record JAWNMY010000015.1, on the reverse strand, counting down.
CCGTTTCTCGAATCGATACATTTGTATTTCCAATAGCAACAAATGCCACAATTTTATAAGCTTTTAAATAATACATAATACATAATATGCATATGCATATTGTTGATCAACTGTTCAAATTTCAGAATTCATTATCAAGGTTCGGATAAGAAACACCCAAGTTTAAGTCGAGAATATATTCTCTGTATGCATAAGTATGCAAGTACATGTGTAAGAAAGAGATGGCATGTTAATCGTCGCGAACGTCAGTGTATTTGTGTGTGTATTCTAAAAAGCCCCGTTACCTAATATTGCCTGTAGGTATGTCTGTATACATGTAAGTGTGTATGAATACGTATTTGTTTGACCAGGTAGGATCAGTTCAGTGCCTTAGTTTTTTTTTCACTCTTCGGTGGCTGTGCCTGCCATAGGAAAAGAGAGCACTTGCAGACCTTAAAGAGAAATTGGCCAATAAAAGTACAATATATTTATCAGCTGGGTTTAGGGTATTTCCTAGTCCACTGGAATACAGCATATGTTTTGCGATACATTTTGCGAGTTGATACATATTATATCATATTGCACCCATATTCAAATATGTATTGATTAGGTTCATATTAATTTACGAACGTTATGGTGGCTATACAATATATGTAGGTGTGTGTGTGTGCCGAGATAATTTATACATGCATAAAGCATTGCGCTCTAATTTGGCTTAAAACGTTCAGAATATTTATGGTTTCCAGCGAAAATATTGCAAAAAAGTTATAGGCTGGGTCAATGTGGTCATTTAAAATCAATTGAGCATAGCCGCAGACATTTTTGTATGGGTGTTTTTGGCTTCCTGTGCATAGACGCTTATCTGACAGCTGCATTTGTATCTGTATCTACGCATGCAGCATGTACAATCGAGCGAAAACTTTGACATAGTTCTGGAGCGTGGCCTTGTTAAAGACAAGTCCGGCTGTAAGATGTGTTTAGTGTTTGTATTGTGTTTATATTTAGATTTGTATCTTGGCTACTTACTGCCCGCATCATGTCCGCTTATGTGATTGCCAGTTAGTCCCAGGGCCGAGAACTCGGATGGTTGCAGCTTCACCTCCATTTCCTTCAGGCGACTGTTCAATTTGCTTGTGTGCATGAACAGAAAAAAAGTGCACGATATAGCCAGAAGTGCGATCAGCTCGACGGAACTACAAAATAAACCAAGGTAAAATATTTAAAGAAAAGAAACATTGTTAGTCAAAGGTCGCCCCACTTTCGGTTGAAGCATTCTATTTGTGTACCCGTTCAGCTTTTGTAATTTACGCCAAATTGGTTTTTAGCAGCTATTATTTCATTTACATTTCGAATGGCCGTCACACACAGACTCAGAAACTAGCTCCACAACCCACTCCCACCCCCACCGCTCCACCCCATACTTTAATTTACACACCCTATTTAACACCCCCTCCGCTAGCACTGTTTGCCACAGCTCTTGCACCCATTGGATGCCCTTTTCCTGATCCAGCGCAAACTACAAAGTGTGCGCTGTGACAACATTTAATTAAGTTCTGAAAAGCCAAAACAAAACAACAGAGAAAATGGAGCATGGCGACCAGCAAACGAAATGCAGCAAAGAAAGCAACTATAAAAATTATACAAGAAATTAACAAACAATATGGAAGAGGAGGCTTACAGACTGCACAGTGGGGCTCTTAAGCTGTCGTCATACTTACGTCACCTGCAACTGTTCGCAATTTGAGGAATTTAATTTATTTTTAGTTTATAAGGGGAAAAATGACCAAGAAGTAAGTTTAAAAAAAACATAAAGTTTATATATTTATCAGATATTTTTTGTGCACATCAGATGATTAAAGTAGTTTATTTAAGTCCTTAATTTGTAGTAAATAATAATTTTGATTGATCAAGATTGATGGCTCATTTCAGCCACTTCAAATAAGCATTCTACTAAATTCAAAATCCATTAATTCAACACAATTCAGATTTAAATTGTTTTTAGTTTAGTTTAAGGGATTAAAATGGCGAAAATATTTTCATGATTGTTTTAAGCACTCCAATAAAGTTCCGCAGCAACAATTCACTTGGCAGGTTGGTTCCACTCCATAAGGGCTAACCCGGTCACAGCGGACCGGAAACAAGCCCTTTTTGGTCCCACGCCCATTTTCGTCTCGTCACTTTTTGCTACATTTCGCTAGTTATTTTGTTTTCTAGTTTATATTTCCCATTTCGTTCGTTGATAACAAAACAAAGCTAACAAAGCAGGAGAAATAAACCAAGTCGAAAATGCAATGCGAACTGTTTTCTTTGGGCAACTTTTTTAATGCAGCTGTCGTGGATTCACAAAGGAAACAAACAACAACAAAATATGAAATGCAACAAATTTTATACTGCTTTTGTTTGTACATCTACTGGCAGATATGAAAAACAGCAGCCGCAGCAGCAGCAACAGAAGCAACAGCACAAAAAAAAAGAATAAAAATAAGAGACACATCTAGTATCAAAATTATAATGACAATAAATGCGGCCATAGAAAAAAATTCTAGGCAGACTTTTTTGAAGTTGCACGACTTGTTGCAGTTGCCCGGCCAGTTTCCGGTTTGGTTTTGATCAGGTGCAAAAAGTAATTTATTTCAAATGACTGCTCTGCCTACACAGAGCGGTTGCCAGTAGATTCGCCGCCTTAGACAGTGACCAAGTGTAGTTGAATTCACTGGACCAGCTATATTCCTGGGCCAAATCACAGACCTAGAGCGCAAAGCTAACTTTCATTTGGCATGCGAAGCCGAGCTAAATAGAAATGAGGCAGACAGGCAGAGCGATAGGCAGGTAGACAGGTAGGCAACTGAAATGTATCTGACGGATACGTCGTCACAAGTTTGGCCATAAGGCGCTCTAACTTCTGGCCACCTGCTGTGCGCACTCAGCTGAAGTTCGCAGCTTCACTGGTCGAGGGTTTTTATTTCATTAGCAGTACTGTGGCACAGTTGATATTGAAAGTTTCTCACTTATGTATATGTATTTATGTATGTATGTGTACAGAGTGAATGTTTTGTTTGACGACTATTCTGGCCAACACATACCCATTCATTGGCAACACAACACTCACCACTCATCTTTCTGCAGCAACTTATTGTTAAAGTTGACACTAAAGAACGCCGCAAATCCCAACTAAGAGCTCCCTCGGATCTCGACCACTCTCATCCCCCATTCCCCTTTAGCAACTTTGGCTTTGTCTTGTTGTTGTTTATTATTGACATTTTGTTTTTTTGTATACTCCCGCACGACTCTAATTCCCATTGGGTCGCATGGCGTGTAAATGCCGAAAGTTATGTGATTATTAAAATAATTTTACGTGACTGCGTCGATTTCTTTTTCGGACGTTTGCTAGAACACATTGTGCGCTGTCGCTGTATGCGGATTCTGTTTGGATACCAGTTTCCGTTTGAGTTTTAGTTTGAGTTTGAGTTTGAGTTTGACTTGCTGACTGCCAGCTGGCGACTGTGGACTGTCGCCTGGCGGCTGGTGAGTGCAGCTCGTTTGCTGCCACGTAGCACATGTGCCTGCCATTAGGGACCTACACTTGATTCGTTAGCGTTTTTTGTGTGTGTTCCATTGCGGAACGAGTTCGAGTTAGAGCTCTATTTCTATGCATCTGTATGTGTTTGGGATCGTGGGAGCAGCACATAATGATACCGCATATTGGGGAAAGTAAAGAGTACTGGGAGTAGCAATCCAAAAACGTGCTGATCATTCTCTTTAATATACTACTGAAAAGATCGATCAAAGTGAAAGAGAAGGAGATGCAATTGCTATTTTAGACGCGACGAAAACAGCATTCATTATCAGACTTTTTCAATCTAAATTACATTACAACATTTAAACAGACAGTCAGACCCACGGACCTCTTAAAAAATGAGAAAAATTTGAAGATTTTTGTTTATTAACCAATGATAGATCTCGGTCTACAAGCGAATGGCTGTAACTGTTATTTTTGTTACAGAATTTTTAAATAGAGGCAGATCGAGTAGTTCCGGCAAGAGATCATTCATTTTTGTTCTTTCAATTGCTATACTATTATGTTATTATGCTATTCAATTAGATAACAATCAAAGCACCTTCATATCACTCGTTGTAGCACCACAATATTATATATGTTGATATATTTATAAGGAGCGCCTTTCACTTTGCCTTCCACTTCCACTGTTGCCAAACCAATCATAGACTTAATGTACAAATATAAACAATAGATGCTGCATGCAAATTGCTCGCAATTTCCGTTCATTGTACGCAAGCACCACTGCATCATAACTAACTTCATTAAATGATGGCAAATTTTCCAACCAATCAAACTGTAAAGACAAGTATAAGTGGCGAACAGCCATAAGCAAATTGAGCATAAGAAATGAGCAATGCGCGAATAGGTTGCTTTTCTGATATTTTCGTCATGGGGACCAGCTGGAGTTGCACAGGCAACTAGACGAAGACTTCGAGAGCAGACCAGACCAGAGTGAGCGGAATTTAGAAATATTTTCAAGCCATTCTGCAATTGAGTATTTCAGTGTCTGATCATTTGCGAAATCTTTGTAAACTCAAACGGAGATGAAGCACGCAGCGTGTAGCAAAACAATTAAGCTACAGCAAAAGCAAAACCAAAACCAATAGCATCAGCTCGAAGCAATCCATTAATACTTCAACTCATTAGACGTGTTTTGAAAGGTGTTTGACCCGAACTCGAAGATCGGTTAGTTAAATTAATTGGCCCGCGGGCTGCTGATCTGAAGTGACTTAGCAGGTTCAGAAAGCTCGAAGCCAAAGAATTATGAATACTGAATATCTGTTCACATATGCTAAAGAATTCATGGCCCTGACTTTGACCAAAAATTCTACATGGTCATTAACATTAACAAAGACCAACAACCGCAATAGAATCGAAATCGGCTTCTTATACATAACTAGTTTGGCCCCAGGTCAGATGATGATTTGGTTAATTTGAAATGCAAAAAAAATATGCTTAATTTTGCATTTGCTGTCCCAAAGTTCAATAAACTTATGTTTATTTTTGGACTGGCAATTCTTAATCGCATACGTTGAAACCTTTCGCTTGGGTTCATATAATTATGGCTACAACTTAAGGCAATGAAGATTGTTTTCTGCAAACTTAAGAGCTCTGTAAAAGGCGTTGCTAGTAAGTCTGAGATCCGTTGTTGCAAAAATAAAGATGATATAATCTAGTATAAAGCATTGGTAACGGCCACATAGCAAAATCTATTCAAACTAAAATTTTCTGATAGAATTAAGGTCTTAGGTTGCAAAGACGAATTAATTAAGATTTATCAGGTGAAATTTTTGAACAACAAATGAAGGAAGGTCGTCCTATTAATAATTAAATATGTATTATAATTTTACACCAAAAACAAGTTGATTTTATTTTACTTTATTTATTATTTTACACATTTATCGCTCCACTTACCGTGTAAGATATAAAAATTATACTTCTATAAAATCAATATACAGAATTGTTCTACTTAAGAAGAGAAATCTGCATCAGCATCTGCATTTATATAAATATATGTGTAGAAGAGTATGTACAAGCCTAGAAAGATGAAATAACCCTATAAGTTTCATTTTGGATACTTTAATTTACGGGAATTCCGTGGAAGGGTGTTGGGAAAACATCTGTCGGTCAAGAGTCATTTAACGAGATAAATGTCCAACCGCGGAACAGCTAAGAAGTATGTCGGGCCCTACAAATTCACTTGAAGAGGTCATAACTAAAACAATAGACCATTTTTGCTATTTTTGGCAGCAATTTTTACTCAGTTTGTTGATTTTAACTGTTATTTCTTTACGCTCATATTTATGACAATTACTTTGTTGTGGTAATTATTTTTTTTCCTCTCATTTTCTTGTGCCTTAACTCTTTGTTGATGTGTTTTTAAATGCCGACAGTGTTGCGTTATTAAAATAAAGAGAAAAAATATTTATATAAAATTTGGTATACGATTACTAAATTTAAATTCAAATAAACACAATTGAACAGTTTCGCAGTTTTTTAGTTTTCGGTTTCAATTTCAGTTTCAGTTTACAGTCTCTCAACCAAATCTTTTTCCTCTCAGGCGTTGCTTACTAGAGGGTGCTTATTATTGTTGTTGTTATTTTTGCAGACTTCAATTAAATCATATGCCAAGCTCTGTCTTCATGCGGCATAAAATTGTTGAGTTTCTCATTGTTGTTGTTTGTGTTGTTATTGTGGTGTAGCTATTTATACAAAAACTAACTAACTGGCGGCCTAGTGCAAAACACAAAACAAAACAAAACAAATGTAATCAAAACCAACTTAAAAACAATTGCGTAAAAAATTCACATGCTTTAAATCGCAGCTCTCAGAGATTATACAACTTTCTAATCAAAATAAGCATTACATTATTATTGCGACTATTATTACTCTCTTTTTATTTATAGCCGCTTGCCATTCATTTTGATCTATTTGCTTTTGAGCGTCACGCAGATTCAAAAATTCAAAAGCAATGCAATTATTCAATTGGTCCAATCAGTCCAAATAAGTAACGAACACATTTCTATTTTTGTATATTTCGGTACTTTAGCTCTCTTCAGTCTCCATCTTTGAGGCATTTTAATTTCACCGATTTCTGACGCATTTTTTTTGCCGAAGTCAGTTTAATTTTGGTTGCCAGAAGCGGCTAACGCAAATGTTTGTTAAGAGAGGCACGTAGAACGTTTTAATTACAATTGACCTAGTTTTGTACAGAGATTCTTCTTTACGGCTTGTTGCCAACTCTGAGTTCTCATCGCTGCGTCATGACTGTGATATCACGCCCGAGATAAGAGTTTAAATGGAAGTCGTGGCAAAGAAACATGCCCAAATAGCAATTGGGAATTGCTTCATGTACGAGTTTAACGATGACCGAGACTACATGATTTATTCCTTATTAAAAATGTAGTTAATACAAAACTATTATTTTAGTTGAGGGTCACAAAATCATAAGACCAAATAAGGATTTAAATCTCTAGTATAACTTTGTTTGACATATTTTGCGGTTTGAAAACCTACCAAATACTTCTAAATTATCTTTTAAAAATTTTGGATTAATATATGTAAGTAAATTGGTAGCGTACCCAGTATCCTCTCATAAATCAGTACCCAATTGATGACTCTCGTACCTTTTCAATACTATTCTGTTAATGCTATTTAATTATTCATATGCATGCATATTTTCCTTCTGAATTGAATTAACTCGTTAATTAGTTTGGTTTCATTAAAATCCCAATTAAAGGTATTTAGCGAATTCTTTTATTTTACCTATTGATTTAATTTACCTTTTCGACCGCTCTGCTATAGCAAATTATACAAAAAAAAAACACTGATAATAATTAATATAAAAACCTAATTTAAAGTATAAAATATAAATAGCCCAAAATGTTAATGACTTTGGCGTTGAATCGTTGAAAGCCGCTCAAAACATAATGGGTAATCATTTTACGAATACGATTATTAAACGCAAGCCATCATCTTTGGACATGGCACTGCCCCCGACATAGCATCAACAGTAACCACATTTACAGCTGCTCTTGGCGGCTGTGCAACAACAGTTATTATGGATTATAATATTGTATACCGGCGTGGCGCTGTTAACCAAAGTAGCGTTAAACACGCACTTGGTCCAAGTTGAACGTGCCAGCTATTCAGTCAAGCATACAGTTGTCCCGCTCCTTTTCTCCCTCTACCGCTCTCGCTTTCTCTCTCACTCCCTCTCTATGTCTATTTCTCCATATCACTCTCTCTCTCTCTCTCTGTTTGAATCGTCGATGGCATGACAGTTGCATATCCATCAGTAGATGCTGGGGAAATATTTCACGTATCTAATAGAACGTGATCTCATAAAAACGGCACTGGACCATCTACCGTAATGTGTTGGCTACATGCTCTTACTGATTTCTGATTCAGACTTTGAGAAAGTCTTTGATACAAAAAAAAAATCGATCATTCGCTGCGGTTTTTTCCACGCTGCAACTTTCAATTGCAAATTGGCTCGGGCCTTTAGCTCTCAGCTCTCAGAGCACAGCACTCAGTTCGTAGCTTTCAGTTCGCAGAAAGCGTGCGTTGCGAAATGCAACTGCCCCTTGAAGCCCCTGTTTAGATTAGCGACAATTGTTTTTCCAGCTGCTTTTCTTTCATGAATCTAAGCTGCAGTTAAAGCTACACTATTTACACTTCTCTCTTCACTGTGAACAGTCACAGTCATGGTCATGGTCAATGGATATAAGTGTCAATCTTGGCAAAATCGTCATTAGCTGTCGCAGTTGAAGTAACATTATTATCATAAAGATCATTAACATAAGCAAAAAAAGACAATTATCTCGTGCTTTGCGCCTATTTGACTGAATGGAAGTAACTCAAAAAATGTTACTTCGATGCAGCGGATAGTTATATCTTATGTATATGTTTGCAAATGGTCTTAGGTATAATAATAATACAAATTTTCAGATCATTTGTGATATCTGATCAGTTTGCGATAGATTTTGCATTGTAGTGTATCGAAACCACGATCTTGTGTAAGATCGTCGGTCAATACGACTCACTCCATCACCTAACATTTGTGAGCACATCTCCACTACTCCAAATACAGCCATATGAAACGCAATATGCAATCAATATGGGTTTGGTATAGGCTCTAAATATGGAATCAATACTGTTGAACTATCGGAACCATCTTGTGTAATTTATGTTACATTTATTTATGCGTATATTGTTTCTTAATAAAAACACTTAAATAATAAAAAATAAAATTAATAAAAACACTCCACACAAGTGGAGTCATATTTAAAATAAATTATTGTAACTAAACTGAATTCTACAAATTTGTTTTTTATTATTTATTTTTATTATAATTATATTTATTAAATACATTTCAATTCATTCACAAATTTGATTGCTCATTTAGTTAAACATGAAATCCAAATCCAAGCTAATTCTATTCGGAATTTAATATTTAGTATACAAGAGCTTTTTGCTTTCACAATTAGAAAATAGTAGAATATAAATGAATATTTAAATTTATGTTTGCTGATAATGTCAAATTAGCATTTGTATATGCAAAATGCTCTAAGTAATTGTACCTTTGTAAGCACCAGCTCATAACTAAGTCGTAACTTATGTAATTGGTACTTGTTACCTGGTCACGTGACGTGGCGTGTTGAGATGTGTGGTGTGATGCGATGTGATGTGATGTGATGTGACGCATGTGGCGATTTTAGGAGCTTCATTTAAATGCAGCCTAACTCATTTTCTTTATTTTATACCCATGTGAAAACGTGGAGTGCCGAGCTTCATTTGGCTTGGATTAGCGCTACCTGTAATTAAGTTGTATAATCTAGTGGGAACGTGCTGGGCTTTCAAGTGTGCCCCATAACGTCCTAAGTACACAACAAGCCAACAAGCACGGGTTGTGCTGAGATGGAGGGCAAACGGGGGAGGGGAACTGCAACCCAAATAAAACTTGTGTCAAAATGTGTAACTGCAAATTCATTAAGCGCAGCATAAAAATTTTTCCCCCGCTTCCTGCTCCTGTACCACGTACAAAATTGAACTCGTTTTTGTTTTTGTTGCTCAGTTATTTTAATTTGGCTGTTGCTCGCTTCGAGGTGTTACTGTGCACGCAGCGTGCGAACGTTTCGAGTACCCCTCGTGCTGCAGTGCTTACGGTTTGTCAGCGATTAACACACTCTAATTGTCATTTGTTTTGACTCGCGACAATTATGACGGGCCAGAATTTGATTTGTCCACCGCGCCTCTCTTAACAGTCTCAGTTAACAATTGCCATAACGTTGTCATAAATCAGGACATTTAAGTTTTTGTTTGTGTGTCTTTGATGTGCCGGGTAAGCACTAAGTGGAGTGCAACATTTCAAATCAGATTTGTGCTAAATTCTGACTCACATTTAAAACAATTAGCTACTGTTATCTACATTAAGAGATCGATTTGGTAATAATTAACGTAATCCTATTATTATTAATTTATTTTGAACTAATAAGCTTAGCTTTATAAGAAAACTTAAAATTTAGTTCGGACATTATTATTAATATAATATTTATATTATTAAGAGGTATGCACACAATCAAAGTAGGCTTAAATAAAAATATAATATTTAAAACCAATCCCTTATTCACATAACTTTTAAAATATTTATATTTGACAAGTTGGGAAACTAATTCCATCGGAAACGCAATATTTGGCTCAAGTGTGTACTTGAAGTCATTTTGAAATTGTTTGAAAATTAATTTAATTTGAATTGAATATTACAAAACCATTTTTACGAACCACGACCTGAAGCAGTGAATTAGTTTTCTCAAAATGTAGATTTATATATAAACATATAACTATAACGCATTGCTCACTAATGGCACAAATTAAGTTAACCCACTTAGCAGATAATACAGAAAATAAAATGGTGTACAGTTAAACCATCCCACTTTACGAAAGATTACACCTCAGGCACAAAGATTAAGAAATTTAAATTCGAGTGCCATCTCGCTCACCAAAAGACAAGGATAGAGTGTTGCTGCTATCTTCATACATATTCAAGGGTCCGTGCGATCCGCAAGCAATGTTGCTGCTCTCTGAGAAGTACTCAATAGATCAGATGTTCAACGCGGTCACATTTTTGTCGATTTGATGCCTCTATGTATTTTGTGGGCTTATTGACTTAACCCAATTTCAATGACACTCGATCGGTTATTCTATTGCGCCATAGTTTTTCTGTGTAAGTGCCTTGTTTAGTTTAATTTTTTTGGAAAGTACAACTGCCACAACAAATGCCCAAATTGGGCACAACTATCGTGTTGGACTGCCAGTAACATTTAGCTAACTAGGCTGCTGTATTTGTCAGCTCTTGGATCGGACCTAAGTTGAGTTCGGTGTGCGGATTGCGGACTGCGGACTGTGGACTGCGGATGCGGATGCGGGCAAAGAATTGCCAATTGCAGTTTACTCAAAAGTTTTGCGCTTTTTTCCGCAACAACTGAGAAAAACGTTCAACGCAAAAAAGCGCTTGTCCCCTGTCTGTGTTTGTGTGTGTGTTTTGGGGGCGGTTTAAGCCCACTTTTGTGCAAGGAAGGCATGGCACGTGCTGCTTGCAGCGAATATTAATAACATTTCGTGTCAACAAAAGCCGCAACATCAACAATAACAAAAACAATAGTAAAACGAAATTTACGCACTCGACAACAGCTCGATACGGTTTGTTGTTGTTGTTCTTGTTAATAATGTTGTTGCTGGCGCTTCCTTTAACGAGCTCATCCTTGTTGCAACTAGAGTACGTGAAACGCCCCCGCATGTAACCAAGAAATTCAGTCGACTCCTACTTACTTTTACTACTTGCCGCTGTCATTTGTGGCATTGCAATTAATTTTTTCTAGCTGTGTGTGTGTGTGTTTGTGTGGAGCATCAGGTGCACACTGAAACAGTAATTTCTGATCCTTGCTGCTGCAACAACGGCAGCAACAGCAACAGCAACATTGAGCAACTTGTCAAACGTTTCTCATTTAACGCCTGTATGACTCGGCTATCTATCCCATTCTCATAGAGAGAGAGAGAGAGAGAGATGGTGGTAGGGAATCGCCTTTGAAGGCAGGTTGCGGTTGAAGTTAGGCATTGAAGATGACGACAGCTTTAGCCGGGATGTCTGTTGTGGCCCTGATAAGCGTATGCTTCTTGTTATGTGTTGTTATTATCAATTTGGTTCAGGTGCGCACCGAAAGTGTCGCTTGAGGCGAACTTGAGTTCGAAATGGGTTTGGGAAGCGAAATAATATTCATGGTGCAAGACCAGCTTATGATAGCTTACTCTACTCTATTATAATACTTACACTCAGACCAATGATTTCATTAAAGGAATCAATAAAAGCGGCATGTTAGTTAAATAGGGTGAAATAACCGGTAATGTTGTAGTCAGAAGGACCCCACTTACTAAAACGATCCATATTCGTCGTATTTGAAGAATCGGAGGAGTATACGAATAATTTTTTGGCGAAAAAAGTTACATTTATATAATTATATATAATTATTATATTCGTATTTATCAGTTATTATTTTTAGGATATATTAAATTAAAATTAATCTCAATTATAAATACAATTTTTATTTTAAATGATCTTTAAGTGCTTTTAACTTTATCAATGATTATAGGCGAGTGTGTGTATATGTGAACTTATGAAGTTAAAACATAATTTTCTACATTTTTTTATTTATTCGTGGAGCTTCAGGAGTTAGATGTGAATGGCTTCTTCAGTTTCTGCTTCGATTTGCTCGAATGGCATAATCAAACCTTAGTATAGTTGCTGGCCGCCCACTTGTCACGCCCGCTTCGATCAGAGCTAAAATCAATAGCCCCTGACGATTAGCATAAATGGATGCAAAAGATGGAAAAAAGAAATGCTGCGATGGAAATTTCTTAATTAATTTCCATGCTATTTGCGGAAAATTGAAAGCATGCATGTTGGGAGCTCTGCAAATAAAACTTAATATTAATGCAGCTTAGACTCGTTAGCAAAGGGAGAGACAGTGAAAGAGAGAGAGAGAAAGAAAAGGGAGCAGGGGGGGAGGGGGGGGGGAGAGCGCGAAGAATGCTTAGCTTCCTCTGGATGCATTCTGTTTGATGTTTTTATGTGCAGCTATTGCAGTTGTTTTTTGTTTTGTGTACGCCAATCGCCGGCAAAACGGGTTGCAAACCTTGCGGACGATGACGATGGCGACCTAGTTTAACGCCTCAGCCTGGTAAGTCACAGATGCAGCAGCTGCTGCTGTTGCAGCGTTAGAGCTGGCGCCACTTTCTTTGGCGACCAGTTGACTGGTTGACACCAATTTGAATGGCAAGTTGCAGTTCAAGCTTTTTATGATATTAAGCTCAGACTTAAATACAAATACTGTGACGTTCTGTCATGTGAAAGTCAAGGCGTAATACTAGAAACCGCATCAGCCAACAATAGCCGCCCAGAAGACAGCATGTTGCACGTAGCGAAAAGTACGAGTCTTTGAGAACGACTCGAGCTGCTGCGGGCTCTAATGTTTTAAATTGCCGGGCAGCAATAGGATTTTTGTGGAGTGGTCAGGAAGTGGTAAGACGAACAAATTTTCCTGGATTCAATCACGACATGATCAATTTACTGCGATATCTCTCCAAGCGACCAAAACTTTAACGAGCGATTGCTCAGCCGTAGAATTGTGGAGCAAGTAAAATGAAAAACATGCTGTGCGATTATTTCAGTTCATTATTCGATCTAAGAGATAGCTAATAAATAAGAAAGTGATGTACACGAAGAATGAAAAGCTTAATAGTAAGTGTAAGCTTAATAAGTACTTAGATATCTGCCGACTGGAGGAGAATGGTTTATCAATAGTTTTCTAAGCTTTAGAGCAGAAAAAATATTTTCGTACTACAATCAATCAGAGTATTGTTTGTTTTTGTACGTACAACTTCCTACAAACTGAAAACATTTGCACTTGAAGCCAGCTCGTATTGCTGTCTCTGCGCAATTGTCAGCCAAAAAAGGCAACAGTATACGGCTTCCAGCGTGCTCTCCGAAAAGAATCCGAAAACTGCAATAAAGCAGTTCAAGTTTTGCCATTTGGTCGTTGTTGTTGTTGTTGTTGGCAAATATTGGCCAAGAGCGAACCAAATGCACTTTCAAAATACAAAAAGAAAAAACCAAAACAGAAGCAAGTAGCTGCCTCTGATCCAAGCGTTGCCAATGCCGTCAACACCAAAGGCAAAAGACACCGCCTAAGCCTCCCCAACTCTATGAGACCCCGGACGACGCCTTCGAAAGAGACCAATACAAGTCTTGGAGCAACAAATTGAAATTGTAACAAAATGCTCACGACAAATATGCGGTTGGCTGTGTATGGTTACAACTTTTTGTTGTTTTTTTTTTTCATCTTTGTTTCGTGCAGCAGGCTCTCGTGCTGCCCCATGACGTAATGACTACATTCAAGACATGTGCCCCGCCAGTTGTTTGTTGGCTTTCGGTTGCGGCTAACCACAGTGGGTGGGGTAAGGCAAACACAGCTCCGTCTAGGCCAGGTCCAGACCCGTTTGGACTCGATTTTTTATTTTTTTTGAACGCTTACTATAATTAAATTGAAAACAGCATTTATATCTCTGCCAAGCTTTTAATTGTCTGAGGATTGGTTCGAGCAACAAAAGACCCGTTCATATATGACAATGTTGTTAGCGAATGTTGTTAAGGCGGAATTATTTGTAGCCCATTTAAAAATAAATGAAGCGAATAAGAAATATGATAATGGTTAAAAATCCTAACTTTGTATGCGAAATGATTTGATGGTTTAAATTTAGTAAACAAAATTCTTAAGTCCTTATTATATCTAAAAGAGCTGCTAAACCTGTCGAATTATTTATTTTATTTTATTTGTTTTCTTTCAGGTTTTGTTTTAACTACAGTTTTTTTTTATAACGTATAAAACAGAATGTCTTGAGGATTTTTAAGATGGGAAAGATAATACAGCCTTGTCGTCTGCAAGTCAAATTTTCTTTTAGACTTAAATTAAAAGTATTAATTTTTAACTCTTTTTTAATTTTTGGAGGGATTAGTTTCCTGACACACTTATAAGGCCGAAGCAAGTTTCCTATCTTACTCTTCAGGAAGTTAAGCAATTGTAAGCTACTGCTGCAAACTTGAATGGAAGTCAAATTCATTTGATTGGCATGTAACTCGTCATGAAGACATGAAAATTAGGCAGCTGGAAGAAGCCGAAAAAAAGAGATGCAAAACACTCAGCTCAGTTTGCAATGTTTTTATTATTGATTTCTGTAAAATTTAGTGAAAGGTGCGCGCTGTTTGCGATTGGTTACACCTTCGTGGGGGTCACAAGAGACTTGCCTGGTGCACCTGCCACAGCCAGATTGCCTCAGATTGGTGGCACCCCAGCTGGAGGCGGTCATCGTCAGCATTGCTTAGCCGAAAATCAATCGTAAAATACTTTTGTAGTACGCACATAAGTGATGCCCCTAATACGCTTGGGTAATGGGGGATTCGTTCGCACAGCTGGTAACACGTGGCTGCCAACACATTGACTGGCCCAAAAAGCGAAACGATAGCAAGAGATTTATGATTTACGAACATGATTTTCAAGTTTCGATGGTGTTCGATGTTCGACATGTCCACAGCCCTGGTGACGGGGCTATCACAAAAATCCATTTTTGATTTTGCCATTTGCCATGAAGCTTCCTTTCACAACGAACACTCATCGAACTACGGGTGGGTTTTCACAAACATTAACTTTGTCTTCGTTATGGATAATTCTCTGAAAATTATGTGCTACATATCACTTTCATTTCAATAAACAAATTCATTCGAAAGAAGAGAAAGACTGAGAAAAAAAAGGGAGGCAACGAGAGAAAGACTTCGAAGAGAGAGAGAGAGAGAAACAGAGAAAGAGAAGAGGTCATCTTCATCTATCTTTAAAAATGTTGTGTTTTTCATACTATTTTGATAATGTTTTCCACTGCCTAAAAAGTTGCAAGTTTTTGAGATCAGTATGGGCTGTAAGTATAAGTAAGTGATTGTTATAATATGCAATTTGTACCCGTGTTCGGTACTCCCCATCAATCTTGCTTAATGATGCATGCGACTTTCTAGTATGTCCGCGAACAACTCTGATTTGACTTATATAACCATAAAAGTTTTTTACTCTTACTTGTAACCATCGTAATTGCCTTTCATCTCAAAGCTTGAAACAATAAAATGGCTTACAGTACGTATTAATTGCATACTAAATCGGTCATATAGTTAAATAATTGATATTTATGTGGCTGGTTGAATGAGATATGTCTAATTATTATCATTATGATCCATAGAAAATTCGGCTTATCCGTATCGCAGATGCCAATAAAGTGAAAACTGGGGGGAAGACCAGTCATTTGGCTGCAAGCACAGATAACAGAGTTGTCTATATAATATCCTGATATCTCTGTAGTCTTTCGTATAAGGTGCCAGTTAGACGAACTCTCTGGACAACATCATATATATTTATTTGAATCAGATCTCAACAAAGAGCAACCGCAACAGCTACGGACTTTTTACTCCTGTACATACACATTTTACAAAATTGCAAATATTTACTTATTTTTTTTGTGATTTTTGTTTGCTGATGTTTTGCAAATTTGCCATAGCCGCTGCATAAAATTTGATTGTTTTTGATAAAATATGCAGGCAAACGCTATAAAGACTGTTTGTCTGTTTTTTAAGTTTGCCAAAAGCAGCAAGCACAGGCAACAAATTTCAATTTAATTTCTTTTCGCTTATTTTTACACAGACACGTCGAGTAAACTTCACCAGCGAAAGTGAGTTACTACCTGTAAAAGTAGGGGACAAATGGGTGAAGATGCCAATGGGGGTTGAGGAGGAGGATGGGAGTCTTGCAAGTATGTAAATCACCTTAACTACAGCACACGGCGCAGATTTATGGACGCCAGCTACTTAGCGAGCAGAATTTTTTATGGCTCCAGAGACTGAATCATGCTCCGGTTACCAAACCAAAACGCGTAGATGCCACCTCTTCCTCTCTCCCCTCTCGCAAGAGTTGTGGGTGGTGCTAGTTGCGCCGCAGAACTGTCACAATCGATTAGAAGCTTCGTCGTGGGGAAGACTCTGAGGCAGTCAGCAGTCAGTGAAAGCCGCGACGATTTCAGCGTTGCCGCTAATTGAACGCCAATTAACACCTAGCGGCGTATTTCGGATGCAGCCCGCAGCAGCAACACAATCAGCTGTTCTTTTTTATTCATAAGTGCCGGTGCTAAAAGGGCTTTTAGCAAATTGCCCGTGGTCCGAGACAAGTGAGTCAAAGCAGCCCACATTGCATTGTGTTCAAATACGAAAAATACGAAAAAGCAAGCAAAGCATAGATTAATACTTGCACACTCATAAGAAAATCGCCCTAAATTTAAGTAAATCGCTACTTTTAGCACTCTATTTTTCAGAAAGTATATTTTTCTAAAATTTTTGGTTGCGGCTTTCTAAAAGGCACGGTTTACATTTCTCATTTTCAGGGTGGATTTTTCCAAAATGTAGAAAATATGTCTTATTTTTCTGGGCGTTGTTTATTTTTTATGGTTGTGACGGCCGAAATATTTCATTAGCTTTTTTGTTACTTATATTATTAATAAAAATTTATATTTTTAGAATTTATAAATATAAACATTTTAATACTTGTTTAATACTATAAACATAGTTTAAAATTAATTGATTTGGAAAACTTATCCACTGAGCTACTCGACTCCCAAGGCAGACGACAGCTAAACTCTCATATAAAAGCCGAGCCAGTACATTTTATTACTTGTTTCGGAATTCTGGTAATGATTTTTTCGAAAAATTAGGGCTTGCATTTCGACTTTTAAGAAGTACATTTTTATAAAGAATTTTTTAGGATTTGTTGCAAGGATGGATAAATGGATAAATGTAATTTTCATTTACTTTTTGAAAAATATTTAAAAATAAGAAAGTAGAATACTTTAATTTTAGGCGACTTACTAGGGTGATTTTTTTCTGAGTGTAGGGGGATAGCTTTACAATTTTAGTGTTTCTGTTGGTTGTCTAAAGCGAACTGAAGAACAAGATCATCTCACTCATTAGATAAGATTATCAAAGCAAAATTGAACTTCTCTCACTTCCCTTCATTCCGTTTGATCATAATTTATGTTATATTAATTGTCTCACGTGCCAAATGACAAAAAAAATTGGTAAAAGCTAAACAACAACAAATATATTCGAGTCTCATTGCTACGAATTGTAGGGGTGCTCCTCTCTCCTCTCTCCATTTTCCATATTTTTGTGTCAAGTGAAAGTCATTCGCTTAATTTCCTTTTTGGTGTTGTTTGTTATGTTTATGTTTAGCAAAATCCAAAGTGTTGCACACTTTTCACATGATTGTGCTAATCAGTTTTACCTTATACTCTTTATTATCAATAGTGCGAATTTGTCTGCCGGCGCGACTTTTGACCGCTTTACGTAACCCAAGCAACCAGTGGGAGGAAGCTAACAGGGTTTTTTGGTGCTTAGAGAGCATGACAAAAACTGTGCGAAAGTTGATGTTTACATTGTAATTAATAACTGCTATACTGTTATACAGTCTGCTGTGGTCTCTTGTGGGCGTGGGCGTGTCTTTAGTTGGACTTTGACCAAAAGGCGATATGCAATAATTGCAGACAAGTAACATTTTAGGCTTTCACTTGCAAATTCCGTGCGAAAACATCTGTTAAAAGTTGAACTTAAACGGCATTTCATATGTGGATAACAGGGCAAAAGCAGCAACATAAGCAGAGAGAGAGAGAGAGAGACGAAGAGCGAACAGTTCTCGCTAGTTAACAGTCAAGATACCCACCCCTCCCCCCAAAGACATATGCAGCATTGTAAAAAAAAGGCAGAAGCTGATGAAAGGCAAAGAGACAAAACAAGTCGCTAACTAACAGTGAATTATGTTTACCACACACTCATACGAAATTATTTGTATATACTATGGGCGCACAGTAATTAGCTTTCCTATGCGGCCAGCTCTGCTCGAAATGATTTTTATTGAAAATGTGCCAAACGAATCACATAATTGTCGTCAAGCAGTGCGAGCAGAGCAGAAAGCATTCATCGGCGTCGATCAAAGAAGAACTGATAATGACAACAACAGCGACAGGTGCCAAATGCAGAAGGGGAGAGTGGGAGAGGGAGACAGAGAGAGAGAGAGAGTGAGAGTGAGAGTGCTGACATTGTGTAAGGTGTGCTTTGACTTTACTCATTTGCTTCTGCTGCTCGCTGCTCACTGCAACTGCAGAAGTTCAGATTATTTATACTGGGCTCGTAGCTTGTGACGTCAGATCGCTGTAGTGGTGTAATAAAATAAAAGTGAATCCTATTAATTGTCGCACGTATCGAGCGCCTATTTTTATGTGCGTTACTTTGTGCGAGTGTCAACAGCAGTTTGTGTGATTTATTTGATTTATGGCGACAGGTTTAACACCTATAAGTTATGGTATAACCATATGGCTTTATTGCTGGAAGTAAGCTGTGCCACAAACACACATACATATAGGTAGCAGAAGCAGATGCAGAGGCGTTAACAGGTCTAAAGTTGCTTTTTTTTTATCAACATTGGCTTCCTTGCAGTTTAACAAATGCCACTATATTCCTGTCAAATTGGTCTGATTTAAAATATCAACAAACAATAACACTCATTGTAGCATTTTGTGGAACTTAATTGTTTGTATAAACTGTGTGAAGCAGTACTCAAAATCTCTGCTCTTGTAGCATATTCATTAAAACGAAATCGATTTTGCACAGAACCATTTAATTAATTAAATTAACATTAATTTAAACCCAAATCAAAAACAAAAGCGCTGAGTTAATAATATACAATGCAGCATAGTTGTTGACTTTGATTTTGTTTGGATAATTTCGTTTTATTCTACTTGCCACAATACACATTTGTTTAATTTTATCCCACAAACAACATTTTTAATTTTTCGCCTTAAATCACTTCCAATTAAAATTATTCTTGCAAATACAAAAAAAACTGATGGATTGATTGACTGTCTGACTTAATGACTGCCTGAGTGACAAATTTAATGCACACAAATGAACGTAGCATAAAATTTGTAAAATGAGCATTCAAATTAATGCAAGTATTCAGTGTCAAATGCATCCAATTATTATAAAAACAAAATGTGCAACCTTTTAATTTATTTCCTATGCAGTTGTTATAATTTGACAGCCTTATTAAACGACACAACAACATTTCAAGTAGCGTTCAAAAAGATATCAATGTGATGAATATTAATTATTATAAACACCAATTGCTATCAGAGAGAGCACAAAAAAATAGCTATCAAATTGGGTTCATATTAGTGTACTTTATTCCTTCCCGTTAGCTATCTTTCTGCGGCTGTACATCGGTTCGAGCTATCGTTGTTCATCTTGTGGATTAGATTAACATGTCTAGCTTCCAAGGGGTTGTTTTCAGAGAGAGTCGATATGTCTGAAAGGAAGGCCGACAGCAGGAATTGAAGCCTTCTACTGGAGAGTGACAGATGAAGGGCTGAACGAATTGCAGTTTCTCTTCCTCTTTTTCAAGGCAACATCTATGATAGGCATTATGATATTATATTGTCTTGGCTTACATTAAATGTGTTTATAACTAATATAAAAGTAAAAATTTGATTAGTTTCTTTATCTATTTTTTCTTAATTATTTTTACCTCATACGACACCCTTTTTGTAAGTTCATAATGTTTGGTGTGTTGTTGCCCGCAGCAAAAATAAAAAATAAATTTCCACATCCCAAAGCAACAATCAACACCTCCTAAATACCAATTAGTCCACAACCAATGTGCGTGTATTTCTTTGTTCGGTATATATCATTAGCTTACATCTACTGCGCTCTCGATTGCAACACTACATGGACCTGCCACGTGTTGCACAATAAGCGGACGCTGTGAACGATTCCCGGTACAGGTCTGGTCTAAACACATCAACTAATGGCCCGCTTTTGGCCTGGCCAGCGACTAATGAGCAGCCAGCGAGCTATGAGCTGTGAGCTCTTTAAAAGGCAGCTCAGAACATAGCCAACATAAATAAAAAAACAACAAAAATTAGCTTTGGTGGTTGTGTGGTGCGGGTGTGTGGGGGCCTCTTGAAATGCTTGAGGTGGAGTTTGAATTTGAGTACTTGAGGTTTTTCTTTTGGTTTTTGGCGCGCATTGTTGTTGTCTCCGTGCATAGTTTGGTAACCACAAAGACAACAACAAAAGCAACAAGTTTGTGATAAAAAAAAAACTGGCCCCGAAGCTGCTCAGCAATTGTTGGCAGCACGAAATGAAATATGACCGCTGAGCAGAACAATTGAAAAAAAAATGCGAGCTGGCTTAAAATTACTTTAAACTGGAGCACGTTGAGTGAATTCTGATTGGATGGCAAATGCAGCAGCAGCTGACCATGAAAACTGCGTCAGTTTAAAAAAAATTTTTTTTTTTCTTCTCACTTTGAATCGGAAAAATACGTTTCACTTTTGCTTGATGCCAAAGTTGGCAGCTGGCTCTGCTGAGAAAACCGAAAGTTTACAAAACAACTAGCGCAGCAGAATCGAGAATTGAGAATTGAGTGCACATAAAGTCGAACCCGAGTCGAATCCGAGTCGAATCAGAGTTGAGTGCGCAGATTCCAACTAGTAATTATGACCGGTTTTCAATTACACGTTGAATTTAGTTCGCATTCTCTGCTTATGGCCAAGTGTCATTTTACAGGGCCAATTGTCTTGGGTGTAAGAAATAATTAACTACAAGTCTATATCGATACTTTTGAGCTTAGTATTATTAATTTAATGAATTATTTATTATTATTATATATAAATTTAATTATTAATTTTAAGATCGGATTTCAGTCACACGCTGATATTGGCCAAATGCCATCTTACAGGGCCAATTGTCTTGTCTATGATAAATAATCAACTTAAAATCTATATCGATATACTTAATATATTATATGTTAAAATATTAAATTTTTATTTTTTACGACTTACCGCTTCGGATACGGTATCCGTCTGTACTTGAAGGCATTTTCAACATCGCGCAGCTTCATTTTGTAAGAACGGTCCGAGTTTGGTGTCATTGAGACAAACACACACACAAATACACACACACGCACACACACACGCACACGCGCGCACAACACAATACAACAGTACTGAGAGGAAAGATCAGAAAACAGATCTTGGGAAGCTTGAACGGCTTTTCTAATGCTTTTATTCTGGGGGCACTGCTACAAATTGCAGATACAGTTAAGTGCTGTATTATTTGGCCCGGCACCGTCGTACTGAGTACTGAGTACTGAGAGAGTGTTGCATGTGAAGCGCACAACGTTCGCGGCACAACTGAATGTTCCTGCGAGTGCTTGGCCGCCTTTTTGGCCAAGTCCAAACGTTGATCAACGCGCCGCGACGTCGGCGTCTGTGTTAAGCGCTAGTTACGTTTACGTTTACCGTTTGTTGTTGTTGCTATTGCTGTTGCTGTTGCTGTTGCTGTTGCTGTTGCTGTTTACCACCAGCTGCTTTTACCTTTTTCTTTTGCGCACTCATTCGATTGGAGTCAACTTGGCATCTCTTCAGCATTTCGCTCTCTTTTTCTTTTTCATTTTCTTTTTCTTTGCTACCCAATATTTTGGACGCCACTGTGCATTTGATGTGTATATTTTGTTGTTGTTCCCCTGGTTTTTTTTACCGACTTGGTCTGGCATCAAATTCCACTTCTTTTTTTTTTGTCTATTTGGGTCGCTAATATTTAAACAAATTGTCAATGCAGCAAAGAGCCAACTGCACAAATACATGCGAGAAACATTTGATCTTTTAACAGTTGTTCTTTTTAACTTTATTAGACTTCATTAAGTAATACGAATTCCTCATGAGCATTTGCATTTAATGCCGGTCCGAAGCCCCATCATCTATCTTTTTTTTTTGGGACTACTCGAAAACTGGTTTCGCCTTGAACCCACTAATTGACCAAACTTGACCTTTGCCTCTTGGTCTTGCTATCGATATTTTCAAGTCATTTATTATCCCAAGATATATTCAAACTGCGCAAAATTTCCTCAGAACGTCTATAAAATTTGAGCGTAAATTATTCGTACAGTCCGGCATTTATAGAGTGGAGAGTTCATTGACTTTCCAACGCTTATAGTTATATACACAACAGTGTAAACGAGAAATGTGCTTATTACCATATTTTATAAGACAATAGTTAACTAATAGTCTGAATCTAAAGTTCATTCAACATTCGTAAATTATGTTTCGAATGATATTGTAAATATGCCAAAGATGAACGAATATTTTAAAATACATTTTCAATTTCATTAATTTAGTATAAATGCCTACTGGAAGCTAAATAAAAATAAGATTCCCTATAGTTTTTGATCTATTTCTGACTTATGTTTAAATTAATTCCCTTATAATTCATTTTTCAAAGACAACTTAAAATAAGCCGATCAACAGATTTATTTAAATCAAGCTGTAATTTTGCCACTTGCACGTTGTGAAATGTGAATGGAAATGTGGCATGGAATCTGTCTGTAAGAATACTTGAGGTTTTTTGGGTATTTTGTAAAATGGTTAAATAAGTAAATTAAAGAAACATTGTCTTTGTCTTACCAACATAACATACAAAATAGGAAATGCCACCTTTTCCTTAGCTTGACTTGGCTTATAACTTTATTTTTATTTCCATAGTCGATTTATTTTCGCAAACTTTTTTGAAGTACTGTTTTGCTTAAGGTGCTCTGTTTTTGGACTGGCGTCTGACGGCTGTTGGCCGAAAGTAATGCGTTTTCACATTTGCCTGAGCTGTGATTTTTTAATTAATTATTGTCATTTTTTTTATTACGTCAAGCTACAAAAAAATGATTGTTTATGTTTTTGCAACAAGCTGAAAATTCATGTAAATTTCTCGATAAAAAATTGAAAAAACGCCAGTCAACAAAAAGTGCTTAAAAATAAATAAGCAGATAATAAGAAGCAATAAACTTGTGGCTTGTGCCTCGGCCAGCGTCATAATAAGCAGCACAGGGAAAGAGAGAGAGAAAGAGAGAGAGAGAGAGAGGGAAAGAGTGTGCGAGAGGCAGATGAGTGAATTACATAAACTAGCGGCCTCAATTTAAGTCGATATGCGAAAGAAAGTCAATAATAAAATTGTCATACGATTGCACACTTGGCACACAAGTAGAAAATGAATTTGATTCCTGACATTTTTCACTTAGTCGCTTAAAAACAAACAACCACAATAACCATATGGTGATGATAATTCATGTTGGCCTCGATGACATTTCATTAACATCTGGATATTACGAACACTTGTTCAAAACTGCCACCATTTTGTCACTTTATTACGAGCAACAAGTTTTAACTCGCTGCTTCATTGTTTTATAATGCTGCTGTTGTTTTATATTTATAGTTGTTCCTGTCGTAGCAATTGTGCTGAACTCGCAACTCAATTGTAAGCAACTTCAATTGGCCCTAGGCGCAGTACAAATACACAAATACACATTTGGGACTGTTTGCAGGTTCGGCCACAGTCGCGTGTCTGGTGCGAGGTGTGCTAACAGACTTTAGTATGCCAGCCGCTGACTGACCTTACATTGAAACTCCCACATCCTAAAAAAATATCATCAAAATCATCAAATAAATGATTCGCTTGCATACAGTTGATGTAATTAAATTTTAGCCATAAATTTCAGATAAGTTAAATAAATTTGTGTGAATTTGTCAATTAAATACCGAGAGAAATATTATCCAATTACTTATAATAAGCATACATAAATTAAATTAATTTTGTTTTTTTTCGTTGTCGTTTGACATTAGTAGATATTCAATAAATAATTTTAGTAAAAAAAACTTTTTATAAGAATGACTGCAGACGAGCTTGGTTCAAGTCATAAATGAATAAAGATCACCTGATATAGTTAAGCCTTAATAATTAAATTAGTTAAAGTTGGGCACCGAAGTACTAATGAAATATCGATGCAAATTTTGATATACAAAAATAAAATAAAATGCTTATGAAATCTGATCGCTTATCAGGGCAATATAAATAAAACCAATGGTTGTGTTATGTCTACTCGATTAAATAGAATAGGTAAAAGATTAAGAAATTATTAATTTAAACAGAATAATAAATAAATAAAAATTAATCAATAAATTTAAATTAAAAGACTTTAGCTCAACTCAAGCTTAGGCATTTATAATCAATCGAAGATCTGTATTTTTGTAGAAATTTCCATATTAATGTTGATCGAATTATTGCTGCGCATTCCTTTTCCGACTCTCGCAGTTATATTTTCAGTTTTATTTTATTTGATTACCTGGCCTCGCAGTTGGGCTTATCAACACCATTCGGCCTAGTTTTGTTGTGACCAAACAGAGTGGAATATAGTCGGCTGCTGTCAATAAACAGCACCACAGTTGAGCACACAACCAGGACAATTACAACAAACAAAAAAACAACAACAACAATAATAACAGAGCCCCTGGCTGTTGCTGGTGTGTGTTTGTATTGTGTGGGATAAGCTGGTCGAGTTTACGTGTTGGGTGCAGTTGCAGTAAAGTCGAGCTGGGCAGGTGGCTAACTTCTAACACCGTCTGAGCTATTGGCAATTAACGCCTATCCCATTTGGATGCACCATGAACTTGCAGCAATTTGAATGAAACATGAGGGTAGTATTTTTAAAATTCTCGTTTTAATATTTATGTTTTCTTAATTGTCTTGTTTTAAATACTCGTTTCATCTATTTGATTCAGTGCGTCATTATTTCATTATTTTCATATATAATACTATGTTTATATATATTTTATTTATAAATATTTCCTTTTGTTTATCATACAAGTGAAACTTACGTCATAAGACTCAAAACAATGCACAATTTATGAGCACTCCAAATTTGGAAAAAAGAAAACAAACAAATACTATTTAAGAGCTTGACAGTTTTTTCTTGAATATTTCTTGGGCTTTCCATTCTACAACATGCGTTAACTGTACTCACTTTGACTATTTACACAGCTGCTGTATTTATTTATTATTGCGGCGCAATTGTTTTCTTCAATTTTGTTTTTTTTATTTTTGGGTCTACAAATAAATTACATGCAATGTTTTATGTGGCTCCATAATTCAATTTCATGTGTGTTTTTTGTTTACTGAATGGAATCTACTTAAAACACAGTTGGCACATCAATTTTTTCCATAGTTTGTTTGTCATGTATGAGAAGGAACTGAACCGAACTGGTGTGAACGTGACGTGATCGTGACTTTACGTGTGACTTTGACTTTTAGATTGTGATTGTGACAGTAGCAAAACGTGGTAATCTTTTATTAAAGCTACATATACATATATATATATATATATATATATATGTATGCATGCAATGCACCGTCACATTTTGCATATAAGTATGTATGTATTATTCCAATTGCCGTCTGTCGACAGAAATTAGAGTTTAGCCTATGCACCAATTGTTTTTAATTGATTTCATTTGTAATATTTGTTTTTCATGAATTTTTCTTTCCTTTTTATACATATGTAAAATATGTATAATATCCATATATATATATATATATTTTATATTATTATTTATTTGTGACAAAATAATATTTCGTTCATAAAATTGTACAAAGTGCGCATTCCGGCTATAAATACATGTATTGTTTATTTACTATCAAAAATGCAACTAAAACATCGATTTTATTTCTATTCGCTTCGCCTTTTTACAGTATTATTTTTCATGTGCATTCACTATTGCTCAAAGGTAAAACTTTAATTGATTTCATGGATCTTGCTATGCGAATTAATTTCGAGCTGCGACACAAATTTGATCCTTGAAGAACATACTTATTATATATATAGTGCATTTAAAATAAAGTATATTTGTCTTAGGCATATATTTAAATGGGCATCTCATTTAGCGTAGGGCTTCTATTGGGAACTCTGCCAAAGATTTGATTGTTTATACTTAGTTGGTGACATAAATTACTCTATATTCGCATCATACTATTGTACGACATAATTTATATCTGTATTGTGTTTTTACAATTCTGTATAGTAAATGCTATGCTTTTATATCATTAGGAATTCGTTTTCTAATTAAACTGGTTGTAGCTACAAATGGACAACTAAGTACAGCAATTTACTCAAATGAAATTACTTGAAATCTTACATATATCTAGAATAAAAAAGTAAAAAATGTTGTAAAATTATATATTGAAAATATAAATATATTAACAAATTTTAGATTTAGTGACAATTTACGGCAGTTTTCTTTTCTTTCGTTTTTTGACAATCAGTGAACATATTGATTTATTGAACGGCTGCTCAATGACACCTTATATATTTTTAATTTAATTAAGTTATAACAAGTAAACCACTAAGTGATGTTATGTAATTTTTTTTTTTTTTTTTTTTTTCTTGGTGTTCCTATGTGTGTGTTTGTGTGTGTTGTATAAAAAAAACACACGTGCACTTTACATACTCATAATATCGTGTGAAGTTCGCTTCAGCTGCTAAATAACTCATTGAATGCCTTAGTTGCTTAGTTAACACTATAGTTAAATTAATTTTTTAATATGTGCATGCCATGGATCACAACACTGTCGAGATTTTTCATTTGCCCCATTGAATTGTTGCTAACAGTTATATAATCGTATCTATGCCTAAGCTCTTATCTTATGTCAGAGAGAGTATTTTATCTAGACTCATTTCATTTCAGTTTTCTTTCATTTATACAATTTAATTGTAAATTATGATCTTTTTGCATTTGATTTCTAATTTTAACTAATTTTTGTTTCTCTATGTGCTATGTGTGCTGAATACGCCAAGGGTTTTATTTTGAAGTACTGTATATCATTTTAAAGGTACCTAACTTACAATAGTTCTCGCATGCTTCAGTTGCTTAAATGCGGAAGACCAAAGCAGCCAAAATGAAAATAAGAATAAATTGAAGAGTGTGTAAATAAACAATGAGTTTACTGAAGCCAATGTTAGCTTGCCAAATATAATATTCAACATAAACATATGCGACAATCCGTCGACAAATCGTCGAATTTTATAAATGAGCAGAACACTGTTTTTGATCAAATCTTCGTATATATTGAAATCTTATAAAGAAATTCTGATTCAAGTGTGATCAGTGATGCAAAGAAAATAATTTATTTAATTATTCAGAGTTCTGGCTGTAGATCTTGTTATCGACAGCTTTATAATCAATCAAATTTTTCAATTAATATCTTAAGCCTGGAAGTTTGATTGCGATGTATTTGTGTACCTTTATAAAGAACATTCTAGGCAGTGATGATCGGCTGAATGAAGTATGTGTTAGTTAAAACCCATCGTAGCTATTCCTATTCAATATCTCTTGCTCTTATGTCTACACACACACACACATTCTCGTTATACTTTTATTTTTGAAGCGCTTAGAAAAGTTACGAACTTACAACTTAGTTTTAGTTCTCGTTCTCCCTGTTTGGCTCAATCCCGAATACTTTCGCACTCACATACTTACTACTCTCACACACTCAGAACACTCCTCAGCAGCTTTAAAACCTCCATGCCAGATCCTGAACTGGTCCAACAATCTCCAGTTGCTCCACTTGCAGTTTTTGCTCTCGTTCCAGATCCTGCACCTGTTCCTGCTCCTGCTCCGGTCAGGCAATGCTCAGGTCCTGCTCCATTTGCTCGTAGAAGCCACAGCCGGCGGCAACATATCACACGGTGGTTTCCCGATCCACATGTATGTACTCGACCGGCTGTAGTGGATGTCAGGACGCCGGATCAATGTAGAGCGCCTCCTTCTTCAAGTCCTTCTTCAGTGTGCCAATATTACACGCAGCTGGCACCGTGCCATTGCCATTTGCACTATTCATGAAGCCACCACTTTTCTGGACCACCGATTTTTTCCGCTTGCGCATCAGACCGAACATGCAGAATATCAGGCAGGCGGTCAAAGCGGCTGCAATGCAACCCAATGCCGCAAAGACGCCGCCGGGCAGCTCAAGCAGCTTGCGAGCGGTTCCGCACTCCTCCTCGGACTCATCGAAACCGCTGGGACAGTTGTGATGACCTGAAAATGCAGATAGCGCAGAGCATTGATTGAAAAGAAATCTGCGGTCAGGTTACAGGTTCGCCTTGACGATGCCAAATTGAAAAATTCGCCAGCGAGTGTCATTTGAGTACTCCCTGGTTGCTGTTGAGCTGTTCGGATTGCTGAGCTGCCTGGTTAGTTTGGTTAGCTTGTTTAATGCGCTCAGTTGCAGTCGCGCCTGGATGCCCATAAATAATTGAAGCTAAAAGGCGAATCCAGCCAGACATCCAGTCCAGTTCCTTCTCTCAAGTGCAGCATACCAAACCACTTGGCGGCAGCTGTTGCAAACGGACGAACGGACAAACGGACAGAGGGGGTGGGCGGACGGATAAAACTTTTGTGGTAGATATACATATAGTTTTTGGGCTTTGGTGGACAAAACCCGCAGTACTTGCAGCAGCTTTGTGCAGTTGTCGAAAGAAACTTTGCCTGATTACAAAAACGTGGCCAGCAGCTTGCAGTGAAATTAACAGACAAGCAACCACAAGTGAAATTTCTGTTGCCTACAAGCAGGCGATGCACGGACAGTTGGACAGACAAGGCAACAACAACAACAGCAACTAGGAGCAAATCATGTACACGTATTGCGAGCTTATCGCCTGGCGAGGGTTGCCCAAGTTGTTAGCAAAACGTTCTTATTAAAATAATAATACGAAAGCTTAAAACTTTTGAATTTGTTGCACTGAAATCACAATCGCCATGAAATTTATAAATCGCTGTGAAAGTTAAAAAGTTGTTCTTGTTTTTAGAAGGAATTTCTAAAAATAAATAAATAAAAATAGCTCGTATTTTTCATAAATATTTTCTATCATTGTTTATAGCAAGCGTATTAATTCATAATGCAAAACTTCATTTTAGAAAAAAATTCGGTCTAAATTTAAGACCTAAAACACTAATGCATAAAAAAAGAAGAAAACAGACGCTATTGGATTAAGATAGAGAACACCATAGTTTTTAAAAATTCAATGTCTTAAGAAGAGCTGCCTTCGGCCCCATGAAGATTTTCCAAAAATTCATGGCGATTTGTTTCATATGCCGCTTATGGACTCCTTTTCGCATTCCTGCAGATGATATTCTTATTGTGTCACGTGTTGTGAGATGGATAAGTCTCGCTACCTGTTGGGCGACCCGTGCTTGGAATATGTACTTGAATTCTCAACTTACCATCACACCATAGACTAGCTGCTATGCATGCATCAATTTCAGGGCATTTGTACTCGCAATCCGACTCCTTAGGATAAAATCCAAATTCGTTCAGCGTTTCGTTGGCTGCTGCGCTGGGCGCAATGCCTCCAGCGCCAGCGACGCCAGCGCTGCCAGTGCCTACAACTCCACCTCCACCACCAACACCACCACCACCAGTACCAGTACCAGCAGCACCACTGGGTTGTGTGCCCATGCCCGTGGTTACGCTTGCATTCACATGCAGGTCCAATTGCTGCAGCAGTGCGTTCTTGGTGCGATGTATCTCTAGCCACGTGAAGGCTATGTCACCGGGTTCCTTGAGTATGGGCTCCAGCACTAAACTGATGGGCCTGCAAGTAAAGGGGATGAAGTCGTATAAGCAAATGGTAAAGTAAAGTTAAGTTGAAAACATTTTCGGGTGTGCCCGCCTCTGATTTAAGTCAGGCAGCTGGTTGCCATGCTCCACATAACTTTGTGGCAAGTTTCGGGTAAGGATGGAAGGAGAGTAAGGCAAGGATTACTCCATACGAATATCTCCTTTGCTTACAGTTGCTCAAGTGCAACTAATTACGCGCAACTTTCAAGTAGCCATAGATAGAATACTCGTTTATTATTCACTTCGCTTCGAATGCATTTCGAATAAGCGGCAGCCAAATGAAGAAGATGGCGTAGACGATGATATTGCCATTAACATTATAGCATTTAAGTAGTCTTAATGTCTTTGAGTGCAAAATAAAGCGTTGCCAAAGCTGAAATAATATTAAAATTGAGCGCTCTAAGTGGGACATAAGTTGAAGTTGTATCGCATCTGAGATATGTACCCATAGCACTTAGGCATAGACCACACCCAAATGCTCACAGTGACTTCTCAATATATTTATATTTTTCATACTCCGTGTACCCATTTAAAATAGATTAAATAGATATCATTTAGTTGTAAATGTAATCGGCAATAGGAAGCATTCGGGAATGAAACGTCCTTCTCAAATCAACAAATGAAATGTGTGTCAAACGAAATATAAACACATTAATTAATTTCGCAATAATAATAATTGCTAATCCAACATTTCTATTCAATATCAAAAGCCATTCAATGTTGCTCATATTTTACTATTGGAAGCCAGACGAGAACTTAGCAGTTTGTAGCTTTTTGTAATTTTCGGCAATATACTGTGGGACTTATTTAATGGCTTCAACGACATAAACATGTGAGTTTGCTCTTACAACCATAAGTTGCATTCAAATGGCTTCAATTTAAATACCTCCCAATGTCAGTTTTGGATGTGTTTTCTTTTCATATTATATTATAGTCTTATTATGGGATGAGGCGTGTATTAAAGTATACTTTTCCAAGGCCATAAAATATATTTATTCTTAATCAGTATCAATAGCCGAGTAGACACAGCTATGTCTTTCGATGAGTCCTTATTTTTGGTTATATGCATTGAACTTATTAATTTTAAGTCCTAATGGATTTCGGTAAATATTCTTCTTCGGACCACTATTAAATAGCTGCCATCGAATCAATCGGTTGAAAGATAAGTTTAAAGTAGTGGGATCGACATACGACTTTACATGTCACTCTTTGTGATACAATATTACTACACAGATGTGAAATATTCAAGGAAGTTCAAAGACAATCGTGAAACAGCAAATATCTAAGTAATATTTGTCCAAAACCTATGAAAATATAATAATATGCTAAACCGGAGACTAAAATATGATATTTACAAAAGATTGGTCAGGTATTAAAGGTTCTTATGAGATCTATTTAAAAGCCAGCAAGCTGCTCAAAAATGCAATAACAGGAAATAGCAACAAAACACAGGAAATTGAGCACACAGATGGAAAAAAAGCAGAAAAAAATATATAAAAAAAAAACATTGAAGAAGCAAACATGGCCGTCAGACGAACAAGCCCCCATATAACCAACATACGCAAAAAGATACTATGTTGAAAGCATGCAGAAATCGCCAGGAGGTGGATAGAGAAAGATATAGAAAGAGAGACTAGCTCCCTGTGAAGACTTCTGTTTGTTCCAGCAATTTATGTTCAAGGTGCGTGCCACGAGTATGAACTCCGTTTCGGTCAGTTCTGTGTTGCTGCTCTGACAGAACGTGTTGGCATTAAATTTTATGTGCAAGTGCAGCGCAAATTTGTCGTCAAATAAAACGCACAAGCAAAAAAGGAATAGCATATGAAACATACACATGGCTATGAGGAAACATATTTTTATGGCACCCCAAAGGGTAATTGACAGTGTCCAGGCTGTCGGGCCAGACAGTGTCGACTAATGAGCGTGTCGAGCCTTTTAGATAATTAATCGAGTGCCTTTCAGCTCCCTCGTCTACACCCACAATGCTATCCACTGAAAATTGCACTAAATATTTAAATTTTATAATCCAACCATTAACTATTAAATTACAATAAACTGATTCACATTATTTAACAAGTGTATTGTGAAATCGTTAAGTGATCTAAACACAAAATAAGAGCTTGAGCTCCGCAGATAAAAACTTTAAGGTAAATGAAAGAAATTAAAAAAAAAATCTAGTATTGAATTAAGTTCAAAAAAGGTTTTAGCGAGGACTTTGCACTTGTAATTGAAGTTTTGTTTTTACCTATTTATGATTTGTCGTTATTAAAGAATTTTACGCATAAAATGTGCTGCAAAACTAGAACACAAATTGGCTGAATTTCACTTTGGGTTGTACTTGACTTCGGAACAGAGATTTTCTCTGAGTGTGGATATATTAAATGCGACTTTCAGCTGATGTCATTGGTATTTTTAGTCCATTTTACATACTTGTTCATAAATAACGGCTGTCCATTCGTCCAGTCCTCGGAGAATATGTGCAGTGATGTTGGCCTGGGACCACTCTGGGCGGGACAAACCACACGCATGGGCTTCAATGGCCTGCCCGAGTATACCATTAGCCGGTTCTTGGTGTGGCACCGCATGGCGTCCTCGGAGGTGGGATCGACCGGCAGATAGGCGCCCCAGGTTTGCACAAACAGCGAACGCTCCGGAGATTGCGCTTCAATGTACCAGGCGAGGCCCTCGCAGCTGGCGTCCTGCGGCTTGAGCGGATACTTGAGTTCGTCCTCACCGCCGGCGCCCTTCAGCTTCAGCTGCTTGCGGCAGTCCGCCTGCCGCTTAAACTCATACGAGGCCGAGAAAAATACGTCGGCAAAGTCCTCCGAAATGTTGAGTCTGGTGACCGTAAAGCTCAGCTCCATGATTCGGGAATGCGACACAAATGTGAGCGGTGCATTGCTGTACAAGGCACTGGAGTTGTCACAGAAGCAGCCCAGCTGTATTTTGACATCTCGGAAGGGAACATCGTAGAGGCGCAGCTCTGTGATGCGTCCTTCGGGATCGAGTTGATTGCAGCGTGGTCGGCCCGTGTGTAGATCCGAGTCCGTGGTGCATGCGGTTCCCTCTCCAAATGACACATTGTGCAACACCAGCTTCACACGCTCCGAGGTGCCCGCTTCGAAGCGATAGAGGCAGGTGATGTTCTTGGCTCCGCCTCGGCCGTAGAGAAAGACACTTCTTGGCACCTGAATGTTGCCCTTGCGTTTGCGAAAGACCCGTGAACAGAGCGGAGGCACTGGATCCTCGCCCCGCCTACCTGGCCACGCTTCGCCGCCCTGTTCCGTGTCAACAAACTCGTAGTTCAGTGCAAATTGGGCCGGAAATAGGGCGGTGCCGGTGTGCGTATGGAATTCCAGTTTCTGCAAATACCAAAAGTGAAAATTACTCAAATTAGTGTGCGAAATATGCACTGTGAGGAAAAACTACTCAACTTTTTGATTTTGGATTTCAACTTCAATTCGAAAAATGTAATCAAATTTGTTAACGTGTACTTTTTTTCTATCTTATTTAATATTTAATAATATTTTTATCATAAAGGCAGGATAAATATTCAAGTAGACATATTTGCCACTGTCAGCCTCTTTGAGAAATCAAATTTAAATTGAAATCGAATATTATTATTTCTTATTATTAATTTAAATGGATTTTGGTATTTTTAAGGTCCTTTATTTAGTGTCGTAGCTGAGTGTTTGTAATTAAAGTTATCTCCATATTTCTTTCTCACTTCGTAACTTTTACTCTCCGCAGATTAATTATTTCTTTTCCCATCTTGGTTCTCTGTATGGCGCATACGCTAACGAGTACTTATTCCAAGTTTCAAGAGTCTAACATCAATGGAGCCGATTAAAGTTGTGTTCAAACAGAACGTCAGTGGGTAATCAATGGAAGTCCTATTATGTATATATTATATTATATATTTTTATAAAAGATCCTTGCAGAGAAAGCTGAAATCTTTACAATATACTCCTTTTGGGACAAAAGCGACTATTAGGGCGGTGTTCTTCAATATTCGATCCTAAAGTTAAAAAATTATAAAAACGTAGTATGAACATAATTTAGTTTTTGATTCGATTTGGTGGACCTTAATTTTTATACATTTAAAATTCCATTGAAGAATATTCATCAGTGCTATTATAAACTTTCTTTCGACGAAGCTTGACGAGGGTGTTAAAATTTGTTCGATAAGTGTGTCCACAATCTATTTAAACATATTCTCCATCAGTATCCACAGATAAGTAGTTCGTGAAAAAATGCATCATAAATTTTAGAAACTCTATTTTTTCTTTTGACTTTGCATGGTGAGCCGAAAATATGTGATCTACATTGTTGGAAACATAAAATTAAATAGTTCAAAAGCGACGGTTTCTTCCTAATATTTTTGTGTGTTCTATCTGTGACTTAAAATCTTGATTTCTCAACTTTAACCAGCTTTCCTTTTCAGTGTAGAAGACGAAGCTTCAATTTGGCGTCAAAATATTTGCAGTTCATATTTGCGCCATTTAAAAAGGCTAAGTAAGCTTATATTGCGGTCCCCTCAATCTTCTAGGCCCGCTTTTAGTATCCAGTACCCAGTATTCAGCGCTCACTCCGTCCTCCCTTTCTGCCTCCTAGAAGAGTCGGCTTTGTGTGTGCTTTGGTGAATTTGAATTTGCCGAGAGGCAAAGAAGTTGCCGCGGGTGACTCTGCAGCTTCACTGGATTCGTTGGCTTCGTTTGCCGCATGCCGCATGCCGCATGCCGCATGCCGTTTGGCATTTGTCGTTATTTGTGCACGTCTGGCGATGCACTCGAGTGTTTAATTTGATTAATTTTGTCAAGCTTAAAGCAAATACAAGTTTGCACAGTGCCAAATTTGTTGGCTCGGTTTGCTGCCAGGTAATTGTTAAGGCAGCTAAATTGAGGACAACTTGCATTACTGAGAGCTGTTGCGGGAGATTGTTTGCATAAAAATAAACGAATCGGTGATTTTGTTATATTTGCAAGAAATTTTACCTTTTCCACCTCGTAAACAAATAAATTTCATTTTCAAGTTAATGCCTGAAAGCAGGCAACATTATCTCGGCATGTTGTGTTCGTGTACCAAAAATTATTGCATAGTTTTGACAAACAATTCAATTTCCAAAGACTGGCTTGCACTCGCTGGCAATGTTGCCATATTTTTACTTATTTAATGCCGAGCGACGTGTCGTGTATTTAATTTCTAGTGGCAACAATGAAGCCGGTCAACAAGCTGGCAAGACGTGTTTGTACACACGTGCATGAGTTTTTATTCAGTCTAAATTAGTTATGTTATTATTTTCGCTGGAAATGAGTCGGCAACTCACAGCTGCGACTGTGCTTTTGCTATAAATGTGAAAGCCAAGAAACACAACCAAATGAGAAGTACAAGTAATTGGGTGCGAAATGCATGGATTACAATGGATTGTATGCAAGTTTGCATTCGGAATTGCTGCAGAGGAGCGATATGGCTTTTAATTATATTAAATATTTGTATAGGCCATAAATGTTCATATAATACAAATGCGAATATGTATACATATTTACAAAATAAAAATAATATATATATATATATATGTAGGACTGATTATATCCTTCTTATGGTTAATGTAATATGAGTATTCGATTTACAACGTTATGCTCGACTTTATAAAACAACGACTTATTTCCTAGACGAACCGACAACTTTACAACTTTAAGTACTCGGGACATTGCCGACTTCTTATTGATGATCTTAACGCAGTTCTTCTACTGTCCTGCTGTTCTTCTACGACTCTTCCCCTATGACTGATGCCTATGCTGCTGTTAGATCTGTTAACCAGTGTTGACACCCAATAGCTCCGGAATGCCACTGTTGCTACTCG
This sequence comes from Drosophila setosimentum, assembly GCA_035043505.1. Taxonomy (NCBI): domain Eukaryota; kingdom Metazoa; phylum Arthropoda; class Insecta; order Diptera; family Drosophilidae; genus Drosophila; species Drosophila setosimentum. The sequence continues at coordinate 799,247 of JAWNMY010000015.1, read as the reverse complement.
TTACATATATATACAGATATGTATATATCCGGCAAGACTATTGCCACGACTTGTTTACACGTGTCTTGCAGCACAAATGTCGAATATTGTACCATATTGTCAGCTCTTGTGAGCCCACCTTAAGACAGACAATTAATGGCGAGCAGGCATGTTGTTGCCAGATGTTGTTCTGTATGTTATTAATCATCATGTTTGTCGTAATTACGTTATATTTTCATTATTCATTATATTTATGACTCAGGTAATGCATATAGTGGGTGACTCCTAAAATTATAAATATATGCAGGTATATAAATAATCAAAAATGTGTGATTTAGACAACTACAGCATATAGTTCCTTATTATTAAGTTAAAAGACCTTAAAATATATAATTTTTTCATTTAAACTCCTTATTTCTTTGATTGTGCATAAGTTAACCTTTATACTTCTGGTTGTTGGTCAGCTGAATATGTAAATAGATTCTGGTTACTTACCAAATCCCTGCCGGTGCTCACATAGCTCTCCAGTGGGCTACAGGGTCGCTGTTTGTTGCCACCCATTAGGGCGCTGCTGCCACTGACTCCACTGCCGATGGCCGTGTGATCGCATAACTTGGGCGTCTCGTAGTCGTAGATCTCCAGCATTAGACGCCGCTTGCCCTTGGTGCTCATCAGGGAAACGGCGCTTTGGCTGTTCTTGTCGGAGCTCAAGACGGCAGCAGCTGAGGCTACTCCTCCTCCTTCTCGTCCAGATTTGCTGCCCGAAATATAGTTGAGGCTATCCTTAATGCCGCCCAGCTGTTTGCCAGCAGCTCCACCGGCAGCAGCTGCAACTGCACTGCCCTGATAGCCACTGTACTTGTTCTCCTGATTAAAGATACTAGACTGGGTGGGTCCGTAGATGTAGGTGTCAACCGGATTCCAGGCGTTGTCAATGTTGACGCGCAAGTTTCGGTTCAGTTTCGGATTGCTGGCACTGTAGTAGTAGCTGCCATAGTTGCTCTGGTTCAGCAGCGTGGGCTTACCCCCATCAGCCGACGAGGCAACCGGCGGAGGAGGCGGTGGCTGTCCCGTAGTCACGCTGGTCGACTTTATGGGCAGATAGGTGCCATAGCTGTCCCACATGCGCAGACGTGTAATCCAAGGCGGCAGATCGCTCTGCAATGCAAACAGAATGTATGTAGTTAAAGCGAACACAGGTTATTGTTTAATTCCGTAGTAGTTGACATTATTTTCGTGTTTGTTGCAGTTAAACAACACCCAAAATTAACCAAGCCCTGTTCATTAAAAGTAGCGCAGTCTCTTCTAACTTTTTTCCTTCTCTGTCTTAATGTTGTTTTCATGCTCTGCATTGTCACTCTCCCCATCTATATATCTCTCTCTCTCTCTCTCTTTCTCTCTCTCTCTCTCTCTCGTTATTAGTTTTGTTTGCTTGTCTTGTTGTGCCAACATTTCCCACTCCTCAGTCTCCTGTCCCTTGCCAACATCTGTGTCATATGTCACATATTCAAACAGCGGGAATGAGAGTCTCTTGCAAGTGTGAGATATTTGTCTTTTCACGCTTTATCACTGCTGCTGTTATGTTTTCATGTTGTTTTTGTCTGTTTCCTCTCTCTTTCTATAGTTCTCTACCTATCTCTCTCTATGTCCTTCTCTAGCGGCTTCATCATCTTTAACATGCTGTTTGCAGACATTAAATATTTTTACTAGACCCTGTTGGAAATGTTTTTCATGTCGTGTCTAGTCAGTGATTATTGTTGACTGTGTTAATAATGAAAAGACAGTTCTAAAAAGCTGTGGCTACTGCATGGCAGAAGAAACCGTAGCAAGAGAGAAAGACACACAGAAGCCGTTTCAGATAAAACTCCTTGGACTGTTTGGCTTCATGATTGTCATCATCTTTTCTCTGACTGCAACACCATCACTACAGGCTCATTTCTGTTAGTATTCATTCTTTATGCATTGCTAGGGCAGTATACTGGATTTGAGCGATGTACGTCCAACTTTATGGAGAGCTTTACAGACTTAAAAGTTGTAAAAGTTTCGCAATTGGAATGCCACACTAGCGATAACTTCTCGATATACCTCCAAAAGTAAATCGCTTAAAGTATGAGCAATACAAATATAATCATGCAACTTGATACATTATAATATGATTACGACTAGGAATACATTAACTTTTCGCAAATGATTCGAAAATGTTCGCACCTTTGAACTTTAGCAAATTGAAGGATATTCAGGCCCTCTCCCTACTTCCCTCCGTCTGCTCCTGTCTACATCAGCCAGTTGGCTCCAAGCCATATGTGGTTACATTGCCAACTTTCACAATGCGAAGCGTCCTGCTTAATGAAGACAGTTTTAACGTCTTTGTTGGCATAACGCACACTAAGCAATCTGCTAATTGAATCACCTTTGCTGCCTATCTCAACTCCCAAGGAAAGGCAGCAATTAGGCGCAGCCATTAAAAAGGCTTTTCTGTCTTAGATTCACAGATAGAGATCGCCTCGATGGAACTACAGAGGCTTATACGCCAACCAGCTGCCCGTTCCAGAATATGTATAAGCCAGATTATTGTGTTTTCTCATTCAATTTATTTCATCGTGTCAATTGGTTGCATAATGTCTTTTCCTGTGCTGCTGTGTTTCTTTATTCCTTTTTGTAAGTCGTGAAACCACAGTACTCGCTGAACTTCCCAGAATAATTTTAAAACTCCTCATATACCAGCAGTACCAACCACATGTCAGCTTCAAGCAAACTTGTTAAGCTGTTAAGTGACTTTAAATTGGAGTTTTTGTAAGCCTAAGTATTATTGTCAACCTCCCATCTCGTTGGGGTGCATTGCCTTCACGCAGTTCATCAACAGAGTTTTCCCGCGAATTGTCCCCACTCCTTATGGCTCTCATAAATGTCATGGTGTTCTTTCCAAAGCCCTGTTTTTACCAAAGAGATGAGAGTATATTGTGTTTGTTCAGTGTCCGTCTGAATGTCTGTCTGACAGATTGATTTGCCAAGTCTGCTGGGTATTCTGGCTTGAGCTGTAAATCGAAAATACCTATTATTTTTCTTTTTAGCAGACCCGCTTTCAAAAATCGATACAACATTTCTGCCAAGACTGGAGTGACCAAAATTTGGCAGATAAAATGAACAACTCATTAAGAAATTTATTTTAAAGGTAAACACAATTGTTTTCACATTGATTACACTCCTAGGGCATTATGCAGTCGACTTAGTCCGAGCTAAAATTTCTTGTTCTGAAATCTCTTATTGATGTGTCTCACGCTGTTTTTATATTGCTGTTTCTTTCTCTTTGCCATGTTTTTTGTTGGGAGTTTTAACTTTGCTGCTTAATTTAAAAAGTTTTCTAGTAATTTTTTTGTGCAAATTTTCTACAATGTTGCCGTACAACAAATGAAAGCACCCACGTACAAACTGTGGCCCCTTTTCCTGTGTTGCTTACCAAGTGTTGATTGTCGTTGTTGTTGTTGCCATTGTTGCTATTGTTATATGTACCTGATGTTTGTTTTTGTCGCTTTGCTGATGTTACAAAATTCATGAACTGTTTTTGCTTCTGCTGATGCCCCTGTTTTATTTTACACATATTTTTGTTCTGTCACTTTTTATTGTGGCGCTGGTCACGTGGTGGGAGACCAGCGGAAAAGTTGGGTGTGGGCGGATAAGCGAGCGACACCCAAGCGGAAGGGGAAAGGGCAGTTACTGTGCAGTTGCTGCAACACTGCTGCCAGCTTTTCATTTTTTACAATTCAAACAGAAGGTGAGGTAACTGCAATTGACACGGACACTGCATCCAGCAGCGACTGACTGACAGACAGACAGACAGACAGACAGACAGACAGACAGACAGACAGAGAGACAGAGAGACAAACACATGCAAGCGCTTATTGTCGCCAATTCTGGGAGAGGAAGTAGGCGAGTTCCTGTGCTGCTTTTGCCGTACAAGTAAGTCCGGCTGTTGAGCTCTTATTACGTTAGGTATCAGTGCTCTTCATTGCGATTTTCCAAATTAATTGACACCAAATTCGTGTGCTGATAATATTTCAAGTGGCCGTAAAGTCTGTTTCTTAAATAAGTTAGTGCCACATCCATTTGTGTCTAGACAGAAAAAGACCTTGAAAAAGTTGTGCGACTTGCGGCAATTTGTAAGTCAAGACACCCATCAAAAGTAAGCTTAACAGATGTGAGCACATACATATATGTATGACAAGTGGAATGAAGGTGCTAACGATAAAAGAAGCAACTCAATTGCAAACACGAACTTTGCTTGATCACTTAAATGTCTTGTGACTAGTCACGCTTGAAAGTCGACTGGCTTAGCACTAGTCAGAAAATTTGTCAAGTAATGACAGCAACGTAGCTGTCGGAAGTAAACAGCGATAAAAATGTAAAAGTTGATATTTTTAGATGAAACAGTTGTCCGAAATGGACAAACTAACTGACTGATTGGTGGCTGGCAATTAATGCATCCTAAGCCAAAAGAGAATCTATCCTCTATGTGGAAGACAGGTGATATTGGTTGTATGGTTAAATTAAGTATATTATTATGGTAATCTGGTCAGACACCAGCGTAAAACACTCGAAACTAATTGGAACTTGACCCTTGACCATACCAGATTCAAATATGTCTGAAGTTAGTAAGCAATTTTTTGCAATGTGGGAATTTAAAAGGACAGGTGAAAGTGCTAAGAATATGACTTGTTATGATTCGTTAAGTGTTTTGCAGAGCACAATCTTTTCGATTTGAGTCATGATTCATATTCAACAGCTGTCGAAAATAGAGCAACATTAAAAACTGAAAATTATTTGGTCTAGAAAATATTTGTACTCCTCTATTGTGCATATCTACTCCAGCCGGGTGCTGTACCACCCCCCACTCACCGCCACCTCGCTCCAGCCAGCCAGTCGTAATGCATGCATGCTAACCGTTTTCACTTACAGTCAGAGCCACCTTGACACAATTTACAGGCCGTTAGACAGCGAACAGTGCATATTAAAAATGCGCACGACGGCAGAATGACAGATGATGTTGCCTTTGTTAATGTTGCTGTCCCTACGCGCCATAGTTGTTTTAGTTTAGTTCATATTGTTGCTACTTGCGTCGCATTTTGACGCAGTTCCATTTCGCCTTTGGGTAAACTTATGACTTTCAACATAAAACGAATGTCGAAATCTTTTGGCCACCATCCTCATCCTCGCATCTCAGAGCCTTTACTTAATTATAAACTGCTTGTGTCCCTTAGCAGAGAGAATTAAAATTGTGTCGTAAGGTGTGTAATTGAAGGAGACATTTCCGACAACTTTAATAAGAGTTTTTGGCCTTTGGCTCTGCCCTTCGTTTTGAACTTATCTAAAACCTTGAAATATATTTGTATATACGAGTCAAATTGTTCCATTATGTATATTATAATAAATTAAATTTATATCCGTGCATCTTGTGCAAGGGTATGGCATCTTCGGCGTTGTTTTTTGCTGTGTGTGTGCTTCTGCTATTGTCAGTTCAGTCACAAACACGGCAACATTTTAATTGGGTGCGAAGACAAAGTGTCGCTCGACTGGCACTAATAGCATATATAGAAATCAAGACAATAGTCAAGTGAATTTGCCGCTGGGGTAGAGCGCGATGTGTTTAAACGTACAATGCAAACAACTCGGATACTTCAGCTCCTGAAGCTCTTACCCCCCCAACACATACACACTCACACACACACCACCTCAACTTATATTTTATGCAGTTTCGCAAACTGTGACTGGCCTAGTACCAGAATGAGAGTCACAACCAGAACCAGCAGCAACCCCAATCTCGATTGGGAGCTGCCTCAAACGTTTTCACTCACCCGTCCAAGCGTATTGTTATCGTGTATCGCCTGCTGTAGTATCTGCAGATTGTAGCTGGTGAACGATAACCAAATCAGGTCACCAGGATATCCGTGAAAGTGGTACGTGCATGTTGTGTTCGGCGGAAGTGTGTGACGCGGACTCACAATGCGTCCCATGCGGCCGCGACGTGAGAATAGCACGTCATCTGCAAAGGAGAGACAGAAAGATAGACAGATGTAGAGAGTGGGAGCGTGATAAACAGAGATTATGATATGCACATGTGTGTATGTGCTCTGCATGAGTGTGTATACCATATAAGTGTATATGCACATATATATGCATATCCATATGTCTATGTATGTGTGTGTGTGTGTGTGTGTGTGTGTTGTGCGGTTTATACTGTCAACTCACGGCCGTTGCTCGTCGTTTTTTAATATGCTCCAAGTACGTTGTATGACAAGCGGCTTACATGTGATTTAGGTTAATTTGCACAGTGCTCTCAGATGATTTTTGTATTAAGTTTTCCCCTCATATGTTCGATATAAAAAATACACTAAGTATGCATATGTTGTGCATATAATGGTTATAAAAAGGCAATACACGTAGTAGGATTGATTTCTTATCAAGATAATATCATCGGCAAAATTCTTAAGTGAACTTACATCTTGTTCAATATTATCTTTGGCATATTCTTTAAATTATTCATATGTAAATTTCGTTAGATATTTAAGTGAAAGTTCGAAGGATGATTAGAATTTCAATTTGCAATTATGTCATGGTCTGTATTACAATTTTTTTTTTTTTTGCTAAATATGTATAAGCTAAAATGCACACACAATTTGATTTCGTTTTATATTAAAGAGCATGATACAATTTATGTCTGTTGACCAAAAAGATAATTTGTATTGTCAAATATAAATAATTATTCTTGAATATTAAAACATTCATATGGCTAACAGAGGTTTGACAGTGCGCTTAATCATAATGAACATATACAAATTCGAATAACATTTTTACTAATTTTACAGTTAAGTGACATTTTCTGTTTATGCTATTGTGTTTTTAAGAAGCCATTACAATAGTACATACGGAGACTTTCATTAATGTGGCTGCTCGAGTACAAAGAAGAAGCATTGGATAAGTTACGGCTGTCATTTGCTCAATATTGCAGTTGCAACACTTGACTGTACTTAAAGTTGTCCGAGAGGCAACACGAAATACGAAAGCAAGTAAACAACAGCCGGATGACAACTTTGGCAACTTTTGCTTCAAGTGACAAATTAAAAACGGCAAGGAGGGAAATTCGAAACAAGCCAAAATGCTGAAACAGACCGCGTTTCAATTGCTAAAAGTCGCAAAATTTATTGCAATGAGGTACACACAGCAGAGAGAAACAGAGACAGAGAGAGAAAGGGTGAGACTTTGAGTAGATGTGTTAAAGTGGGTGGTTGAGTGGTGCTCTCTATAAAGGATGCAAACGTCAACAGTATCGATGATAACACCTGTGCCGAGACCGTCATTCTAACTCCGACGACAGCTTTTCAACTTCAAGTTGATGTAGCGCCAAAGAGTTTTGATGTGCCGCATCGAGTGCCAGCACTGAGTCGGCAAACGTTGCAGCTGCCACACTGGAAAAGTTGCCAGCTGGACTGAGACTGAGTGAAGCGAACGAAATGTTAGAATTGAGTTCATCGTAGACTCCAGACTTGTGTGCCGCAGCATTGAGAGTATTTCTGCCTCATGCCACAGAGCTAATACATTTTTATGAGCTTTTTATTGCCCCATTCCGCTGGTTGCGCACCATTCTTGCTCATAAAGCCATTGCGAAAGCCCTCTTAAGACTACTTTCAGCCGTGAGTCCTACAATTTAAAAGCCAAATTGTGGCACATTGTCAGCAACGATAAGAAATGGACTTTTACGCATTAAGGCAATTTATATATAAGCAGATCAATTAAAATGTATAAAAACTATATAATGTTTCATCAAATTTGAATATTTAATGTCGACTGATGTCAGTTGATAATGAACAAATACAAAATAAAATACAAATATATTAAATTACATATTAAAAACAAATTAAAGATGTTTTTAAAATTTGTTTAATGGTCAAATCCAAAAAAATCCAATCAGACTAAAGATAAATAAAAGTATGAATTAGTTAAGATGTCAAATTTACTTATTACTTTCTCTACAAAAAATGATCTAAAGTAAGATATAACTATGAATAATAAAAATATAAAATCCCAATCTCTAAAAATAAAATAAATAAGTTAATATGGACAGTTTAGGATACGTCTTTAATCTGCCTTGTATATTTTGCATTGCCGAGGATTATGGTAATTTTGAGAAAATACGATTGACAGATAAAATATCCGCTGTGTCTGTTAAGAGATAGGCCCAATATGCATTTTAAGTATGGAGCCAGTCATTCACTGAGGCTGCCGTTTTGAAATGTGTAATTGTTTGAATACATTAAAAGTAATGTAAACAACAACATAAATTTGACTTAATATAGACAACAATATATGTAATATATACATAGCATTAGATAAGTCGACATGTGTGGATTGTTGCCAGAGTACAATTGTGTTCAATTTGCACAGTGGTCAAAAGCAAATCGAAAAATAACAAAAACATAACAAGCAATCAAGGAGCATGGACCATACCAAACGGAACGTCAGTCAATCAAGCAATAGGAGAGACTCAACCCCGTATTGGCAGACCCTCCAAGGGTCGGTATAACCCCATCACTACACGCCTCACCGCCACACGGGCTACCGCACAATCAATGAAACTAACGCCCCATAATTTAATGCCCAAATGCGTTGCGTACACAATTGCGACTACATTTTGTGGTCGAGGCCGCAAAACCCAAATGCACTCTAATAATAAATCGCAAAAATAACAGTTTTATTGCCACGCATGCGGTTCGCCAGCAAGAACCACCTCGATGCTAGAACCCAACTATTCTCCTGCTCGCCATCAAGTGCGTGGCTCGATAGTCGCACACATTAAAGCATGCTGATAAACATATTATTATTATTACTATTGCTACTATTACGGTACAGGTGCCGACTCCGACTTCAACTCCAACTCCAACTCTGGCTCTAGACTAATGTTTCGACGCCGCCACCGGTTCCGATTGTGGTCCTTGAATTATTTCCGAGCCCAACATTGTTGTATTGGCCGGCAAAGGCGTAGCCCCAATTTCGTATGACATCTAAATTTATTACAGTCCCTGCAGCTGCGATCGAAACTTTACCCACACCAAAGCCACACACGCGTGTGCATGTGTAGGTGTCGGTGTAGTTGCCCCTGTGTGTGCTTAATGTAAATTCAGTTGTGCGCTATCGTTAACTAATTCACAATGATTACATTTCGCATGTGCGATGCAAGATGGAAAAGTGTACACTGTGAATGCTTTTTGGATCCCAACTCAATGGAAGTGTTCACTTGACATTGACAGTTTCCGCACAATGCTTACAATCTGATACCAATGGAAGAAGAATACTATAGTTTCTTAACTCCCTCTTAAAATTTAAAAAAAAAAACATTTTAATTGCCACCTCTACTCTGTCTCCGAAATCGATATACTTGATGATGTATCCTCAGAATCGGCCTAAGCATATATCTCCCGCAATTTAGTAACTTAAGTTACGAAATGAATCAATTATATATCATATAAGAAATGAGTAAAAACAAGTATATAAGTTTTCGTGCTTATACACAAACGGAGTCAATTGCATACAGATGATGTTTATAAACATATATGTTATATATATGTATATATGTATATATATATATATATATATAAGTCTATATATATTATGTGGGTGCCAGTGAGCAATTTATGAGTATTTTACCAAGAACAAGCCATCGGGTGGGCAACCAAACTTCAATTAATATCCTGCATTTGGCTACGGCGATAACCAATTTGTTTGATTTATTTGTGAGTCGGGCAATAATTGGGCCAGAAATAATCTTTAGGTTTAGTTTGCAGCAGCGCGCTAATTGCAAACGTTTTGTTTCCGTAGCAACTAGATTGCCTATTTCTGCCTTTTTATTAGCTGTATCTGGACTATATTCGAATATGTGCAGAAGGCTGTCGTTGTGGGTGCTGCTGTGACTTTAATGGATCTGGGGACATAATTGAATCGCTGGCTGGCCACTCATGCGTGGTTAGATTGGCTTTTAGAAAGCACATTTAACAAACTAGCTTCTAACATTAATGCAGAAAATAATTTTAATATTTACCCAAAAAATATACTTTTGTATATTTGCAAATAATATTGCACAAAGTTAATAACCATCAATGGACACAAAATCAAAACGTATCCAACAGACAAATTTATGTTTAAATATTTATGTTACATAAATGCGCACATGTTCATGCACACACAAATAAAATGATGTCGTTGTGTGCAAATATGCTAATTTGCTGTTTGCACATCACATCCCAAACATTGACATTGTCTCTCCCACCATCCCACCACCCACCTACCACGCCCATCGGTTGGTCCTGGTTATTTTCGATTGCCGCTCCACCGGATACTCGTTCTATGCATTTCGCCGCTGATTGCAAACAAAATTGCAACTCAATAAACAAACTAAACAACAAATACGTGCACATATTCACTGTCTGGCACATTCAGCCCGACCACAGCACACCGACCCCCTTGTGCCCCACCACTGTCTGTCAAATCAGCCAGCCAATGACCTCATTTGAATGCATCCGCTGCCATTGTGGTTCGATTTTATGACAAAATTCTAATGAAGAGACTTTACTTCACAGTTCATCCGGACTTTGATTGTTCGTGATATATTTAAGGGAACTACATTTTTTATTAAATACGTGAATGTAAGATAATACTCTAAATCCGACATTAATTAAATTCCATTCTTAAGATTAAATATATATATGTATGCCTTACATTTATTAACTTAAGTATATACATATATATATATATATATATATATAAATATACATATAGGTAGGAAGATTAGTAGGAACCTTCCCCATAATTTTTCTCAGCCACGCCAACTTCCGCCCAAAAATTTCGCGATCGTCAATATGTTTTTTTGTGTATTTCGTGTTTCACGTATTTCTCGGCAGATGGCGCTTGCAGAGCTGCTCTCATATTGATGCAAGTCTTTTTAAAGGTGAATTTGCCAATAATAATAGAATATATTTAATATATTTAATAACTGCGTTCAGGGTATATCGTAGTCGAGTTCACTCACTCGTTTTTTTTTTTTTTTTAAATTTCTGAACTTTATATATAATAAATAACACATAAAATAAATACAAAATTTGAAGAGTTCTTCCTTCTTCACTATCGCTTTTTGAAATTAGATTTACGTATATATATATAAATGGGTTTATATATATATATATATGCTATATTGGGTGCCATCAATGAATAATGAAAATGACAACACATACATAAATTCTAAATTAATGCTGCATTTAATTAATTCGAACAAATTCCAGATTATCTTATTAATTACTGAAGACTCGAATATTCTTGTATATTAATTCGATGGCAATTAAACCCCATTAATGCGAAATCCAGACATGCTTCCCAAGTATTTGCAAGTATTTGCAGCTTAAGTATTTTATTTCGAGTGTGCATAAGAGTTGGACACATTTGCATGATTTAAGGGACCACATGCTATTTTAGTTTCGTTCGGACACATTCCACAATGAATTTGTTCCCTCAGCTCAACTCAATACAACTCATAGTTTTGTGTTCGCAATATTTGTATATGTTTTGCACGCCCTGCTCTTGCCTGTTGATTTTATGAAATTAGAAAGTAAAAAAGTTGAGCAACCAAGTTCACATGCAGCATTTGTGCATGAGATGAAAAAGTCAAAAGATTTGTTTAAAGTTTGCAGCTAAGTTTTGGCGCTGCTGTAACAACAGCTGATCAAAGCAGAAGACTAGACTGAACGAAAACAAACCAACTGAGGAGACGGTAAAAATCGTAGAAAACTTTCAAAGGTCTGCAGCATTGGACTTTGCCATTCGCCCAGTTGCACAATGTTCAGTTTCTTCGCTCCACTTGCTTGACAATAATCCGTAAATCAATAAAAATGCCAAAGTAACTTCCTCCAATCTGGAAATGTATCTATTGTACTTAGTCCGTTGCCTTCGTTTCTAAACACACAAGACCTGGTGTGTGTATGCCTGTAGATATGAGTATACAATTTCGCATGCCGGCATCTTTTCTGGTTTATTTGTAATAAAATCTAGTATATTTGCCTCACATTTGAGCATATTTTTAGGGCTGTGGAACCGTAGAGTGCATATACATATATATCTATTCACACAAATCACTGGGTAAACGCTTCTTGGCTTCAACGGAAATGTTCCTCATCTTGTACTACAATAAATTTATAGCATCTGTGATCCCCTCCTTTGGCCCCTTTATGTTTGTGTGCGCTTCTGTGTCCGTATCCGTGTCGGTTTCTGAGTTTGGCTTGGCATAAATAATTTGCAGCAAATCTCACAGCGATTTCATATAATAATTTATTATACTCGCTTCGCATAAAATAATTCCAAATCGTTGGGGCGGAGTTGGCTTGGGAGGGGTAGCTTTGGTTTGACGGCTTAGCCATTGTGTTTATGTCTTGTGTGGCAGCGATTCGAGTGTCAGCAAGTTGATTAGCGTTAATTAGATGGACCAGTTTCTCTTGGCTTGATTGGGGGTGTGGATATTAAAACGGAATTTGAGTGTGGGTATTGACAGCAAAATTGATTGAGGGCGTTGCCTGTCGGCTTAAGTGTGAAGTGAATCTGCTAACAAGCGGCGGCTAATTGAATCGGACATATTTTGGAGTACCTAGGTAAGAACTAACTATTCATACTAATCAAATAATAGACATTGGGATCAACATTCTTAGAATTCTCACCGGTCTCTTGAGAGGACATTATAGACTAAAAGGTTACATAACTAAGCAGTAGCGAACTCTGCCGGTTTAGTGATAGAACGACTTCTCAAAACACATCAAAGCAGTTGTTTTCTAGGAAAGGACATAGAAACCCTCAAAGACAAACATTTTGGCATTCGATAGGCATTATCGGTTCAGAAGGGGGCAGAATATATTTCAACATTTTACAGCGCATGCGTCCCAAAATTATAATAATCACTATTAATATATTTGTAAAAAATATAATTTCAGTATTTAAATGTAATTTATAATTTAAGGTGGACTATTCCAGTCGAAAGATGACTAAATAAAAATCTAATTAAAATCTTAGAGCTGTTTTCCATCAAGCACCTTTATGTATGTATTTCGAGTTTACAAATCACTTAACAATCGCTTAATGACCTAATTAATACAATTTGAATGCCATCCATGTGCATGTGTACAGCAGGTGCACTATTGCGCATATTTTTGTAGCAAAGTGTAACAAACAAAAGCAACACAAAAAAGTGGCAGCACTCTGGCCAACATTTCGCGGCGGGTTCAATTAGGAAAATGTGGTGCTCGCGCATGAAACATTTATAATCACCGAAGGGCGCAACGGTGTTGGGGAGACTAACACAAACAAGAAGCAGAGCAGCATAATTGTTTCGTTATCGAGACAGAGCCACACAAAATACGTACACTCTTCGATAGCACTCACAGTCACACACACACAATCACATACTCATATATATGTAAACACAATCACAAATACCAAAGCGTTTGTTATACATAAATTATTGAGGGCTGTAACATGATTTTAATTAAAGTTTTAACGAAAACCAAATATTTATCGTTTCATTTTGCTTTCCATTGTGCGCTACGCGGTTTTGTTTGCTCAAAATTGCCCCCACAACAGCAGCAGTAACAGTAATACCAGCAAAAACAGCATCAACAGCATCAACAGCAACAACAACAACAACAACAACAACAGCAACAACAACAACAAACAACATCATTAAGGAGCCAACAAATTCAATATGCATTGCATATAAATATGTAAAATGCTGAAAGGGACCAAAACAATTTATTATGAACAGCAAAGGTCATTTGAAAGTTATAATAATGTGCTCAATGTGCATGTGTGTGAGCGTGTGGGACATGCAAATAATTTGTGATAAACCCCGAGTATATAGGCATGGAGTGTATGTACACCATGTCGTATGATTAACCAAACTGCAGTTTCATTTCGTTGGGTTAGTTTGCGACTGCATTGGGCTCGGTTTCGTTGATTACACAGCCAAATCTGTTGCATATTTAATTCGGTTTGATTCGCCATAACTTTTTCAATTAAGTTTAATTAAATGTAGAACTCCAGCAGCACTGAACCGAACCTAAACTCATGAAAGCAAACTAAACTCCCACCCTCCGGGTGCATGTTTGTGTCAGCTCTGAAGCCTTTTAATTAAATTTTGCATACATGTATTACGTTACAGGCAGCCCGGCTTAAAGTACGCCTAGTTTGATTAAATTATCCGTTGCGAGACGATAATTTTAAACTGCCATTGAAACTAATTTTGCGTATAAATTGAAACAGTGTTTCGAGTTAATTTTAATACTCTTTATTTGTAATAGTGTAAAGTATGTTAAAAGCTCATTAAAAAAATTATGTCAGTGTATGTTATGTATTGTTCATAAGAAACAATCGCGTTTGCGTTATACATCAAGTCGAACGTCTATATATTATTATTAATTAAATTTAATATTTATACATAATGTTTTATATGCACTACATTTAATTATCGGATCCCATTGAACGTGGCTATAATGAAATTATGCATGATTAATTCAAGAAATATGTGCGATTATTTTAAAATATGTTTATAATTTAACAACTGTAATTTATTTTGTTTATAATTTAGTAAAAGTGCATGTGGAAATGATACAAAACACATTTACACATTGAATTTTCCGCCGTGATTACAGACATTTCAATTATCGTATACGTATGTATATTGTATTGGAGTTTTCTATCTTAAATTTACTAACTCTGACAGCAGTTGCTGTGATTAATGTTGATATTTGACGTTTTAATACTTTCAAAGATTTATGCTCCACCTCTTAATGAGGCCATAGGCGCAAAGTGGTTAAAACTATGATAGATATGGCACTTTAACCCCCCGCTTAATGATTATCCTCTGGATAGACACATCTGCTCAATTTCCCAGCGCATTAAGCCGAAAGCTAATGCGAAAATGAAGATGTAGCCGAGAACGAAGCTTAGGCATTTCAAAAGTTAAACGGTCAAAAATTAAGCAGAAACAACAACACGGCCAAAGCTGGAGGAAGAACAACAAACAAATAAGCTGGCAAGTTAATGAGCATGGAAACCACTCGAGCTTCTCATAAAGCAAAAGGCAAGCAAACTTGCTGGCAAAAAAGGGACATGTTAAGTGGGATGGGTTGAGAAGCGAGGCTTGGGTTTCTCATTTATTTTAGCTATGGCTGCCAAACTTGCCCGCTCAAACTAAAAACTAATTTCAAATAAAGAGGAATTTGCAAATAGCAAGATTGTGCAATGCCCAAAAAACAAGAACGTAAAAAATACTCAACCAAGTGTTGGCCAAAAAAATAAAACCCACTCAAAAATTATTAAGTGCACATTAATGAACATTAGCGGCTGCCACACTGCACCAACCACAGGGGCAGGTCTTGAAGAACGTTTCCCGCTCCTCGGCTGCTAGGCTGCGGTTGGAGCAGCATGGTTTGCTTGGCGAGCCGAAAATTCATTTAATAATTTTCCAATTAAATGCAGCTAGCCACTGGCCCACCGCAAAATAAAAAAAAATATTGAGCATTAAGAATACAGCTCATGGACAGAGACTAATAATTAACTGCAATTAAGTGAGTATAGTAAAAGCGTATCTTGAACACAGCACACTTTCCAAAGCTATCTTTTGCATCGATCCCATTTTTAAATTGTGGAAATTGTCCGAATTGGTGGGCTTCACAATATAAAATGATTGTAAACTTATAGCACAACATTTCGTAGTTTTTAATTCTTTATAGTTCGTTATTCGATTATGAGTCTCTGTTGTCTTTAAAATGCGAGTGGGATAATTACAGCTTAATTTAAATTAAATAGTTGATCGGCTTGTCATACCCTGAAACCACTCAATATGGTAAAATGGTAATAATATTTGTGTGCAAATGTATGTAAGAGGTAGAAAAATAGCATCTCCGACTCCATAAGTTATATATATATTCTTGATCATGATAGACTACCGACCTGATATAGCTATATATGCGCTGGCATAGTTTTGTTTTGGCTGTACCTGTACTTGCACGCCTGCTTACATTTGGGTGTACATAACTTTTTAAAGGGAAATATAGTCAATAAAACTTCAATATGTTCGACAACTATGTATCGTAATCGAGCTCACTCCACTACAACATCATTTCTTATTTCTTCTTATTTCTTTTTCCGAAATGAATATTAACACAAGGGATGCCAGAAAAGTCTGTACTTAATTTTAAAATAGGGCTTCGGCTTGATTGCTTTTGGACTTTGTTCATTTTCAAATCAAATTATTTTTATTATTAAAATTTTAATTTGTATTTTAAATGAAGCGTTAACCTTCAAGAAATATCAACTGATTCCGACATGGGCATTGTCATTCTTCTGATAAAATCTATAAATAATTCAATAAATCATCGAAATCAGTAAAATGAAATAATCGGGGCGAGTTTCTATAATTCGCAACATACTTTTCTAATGTTATGGGAAATGTACAGCCGGCAATAATATAATTCCCGTTTGTAAAAAAGATAATCATTGTTCGAGATATTCGGAATGAAACGGAAATTCTGTCGTAGCTGATCATAATAGATATTGACAAACGAATTCGAGACATATGCTAGTAGTAGCTAATTGTTAATCGTATGCTTCGTATGGAAATGAAAATGGAACTTTTTCCACTTTCTAAAAAACCGATTAGGTCAGCTTAAATTCGCCCCCAAGCTAATGAAGAATTCTTCTACCCAGATTAAATACATTTTTATGTATATGCAAATCTTGAATGTAACAAGACAGCGTGTGCTAATTAGCCAGCTGTGTGAAAAGTGGAGGCGGGGGCGGAGTTAAGTGTTCTGGGAGTTGCGTTCGCTAAAGCAGCATTACTGAGTAAGCAATATAAATAACAATAAATTATAAATCAAGCAATGCAGCAGAATCGTTGCTGCACTTTATAAGAGGCAGAAATGACCAAAAGCAGCCAGTAAAAGTAAAAGATTAAAATGTGGAGAAGAAGAAGAGCAGTGGAGAGTGTAGCTGACCTAATTTCACTTCTGCCACACCCAAAAATATTCGAATTTCTTAAAGCACAGTTTTTAGTTTACGTCTTGCTTACCTGGATTCGATGCATTTATATGAAATTCACAAAGATTTTTCATGCCCTGCGCAAAGTCATATGAATCCGAATCGGTGAAGAGTATGTCCACATCCAGCTCGAAGCCACGATTGGGTATTCCCTGCTGCAATGGCGCTGAGAAGGGGCTGGAGTGAAATGCAACCAACATCTCTGGACCACTGCAGAAGACAAGTTGTTAAATAAAATTAGTAAATACTAAACACATTTTTGCGGCATTCAAATTAAATTCTGAGGAAAGAAATAGATTCCTGTTAGACAATGAATAAATTACAATGAACCAAATGAAATAGTGACGTATATCAAATCAGTTTTACTTAAATGGAAAACTCGAATTTAATTATTTAAAGGACTTGAATAAGCAGTTATTCTGATGCAGCATATGTTCAACTTAAATATACTGCCTTGTGCTGTCCCAAAAAGGTCCAACAGCTTAGAATTTTGTTTTATGTAAAAAGAAACATAATTAGTTCTCGGCCAGCTGAAAATTTGTTGCTTTGATGTAAGAGGCTTAAGTATTTTATTTTTGGTAATACAAATATTATTTGAGACTAAAATAATCATCATAAGTCAGGCACATTGCCCATCGAGCCGATGAGCATTTGCCCAGCTTGGCCACTAAAATTAGAGGCGTGAGAAAACTAGTTTCTCATAAATTGAATTTGCACAACTCGACAATCAAGTCAAGTCGTAAAGTTGTTTATTTATATATGAAACCCGAAAAGCAAACAAACAGACAAACAGACAAACATACAAACAATGAGCGTGCCAGAAATGGCGGCAGCGCCTAAAAGATGACGCAGTATTTTGTTGTTTTGTGCTGTTTTGGTTCACAGTTTTGCCAGAATATCTTGTTCCCCGACCATGCCTGACTCCCTGCCGGCTATTTAAAGTGTCCGTCAGTCGTTTTGTCGTCTGCTTGTTTGCATTTTTGCTGCCAAATTAACTTTTTTCGCCATTGTGTGCTGCCACTGCTGCAAAGTTTTAGGCAAATTTTTGGCATAACAAGCGAAAAGCAAGTAGCGAATCTGCGAATGCGGGCCAACATTTTGGGGTCGTTTGTCTTTTGATTTTTGTCTAAAAATTATGAAATGACAGCCGTGGGTGTTGCACCATTTACTGTAGACGACGCGACGCCAGCACAAGAGGCACACCAGCCAGGGGTCAGGCAGCCAGGGGTCAAGCAGAAAGAGGAAGGACACAGATGCCAGGAGCCCTGAGTCCGAGCCGAATTGCTGGCCAGGGATGGCAATGACATCGAGTGCTCATAAACTTGGCCACTTTCGGGCGCTTGCTTGAGTAAGCGTTTGTCTCACTGGTCTTAAAGTAACATTAAAAGGCTTAAGTGTTAAGTAGATGTCTTTGAGCATTGCATAACATAAGCAGAAAAAAATTATATTTTTCGCGGCATATCATAAAGCTTACTAGCATGCAATATATTGTATTTGGACGACTTTTGTGAAGATTGTTACAGCATATAAAACTCGCAGAAGCTTTTGTGCAATTTTCATTAAATTCCTAAAGCCGGCCAATTTAAAATTCAAATTGAAATTTTATGCCAGATCCTACACGCGTATGAGTAATATAAAGTAAATAAAAAAAAATGAGGCCAACAGCAGCTCGAGCGGCCTGAGCAAGTTTAGCCCACACCTGTTCCTTGTCAGGGCTCTCACGCACAAGATGGCCGGATGTTAAAAGCTATCAAATATGGGCAACACAAATGACTTTTTAATACGTGTAAGTGTGGCTAAAAGACAGGCGCTCTTATTATTCAAACACCTACACAATTTATACACACACACACACACACACACACACACACACACACACACACACACACACACACACACATACATACAAAGTCAGAGCCCATCTCAAGGACTTGTGTGGCAGCTGCTGCAGCAACGCTTTTTGTCACTGCCAAGTGCAATAAACTGCAAATGAAAAGTAAATTAATTTTTAATAAAGCTCACAAATGTTAGCTCTTCTCTCTCTCTCTCTCTCTCTCTCTCTCTCTCTCTCTGTCCCTGTCTACATCTGCCCCAATGGAATTTCTTGGGGTCCTGTGACGCACAACGTATGCGTATCACTTGGGTACTTAATGGCCTGCGGCACTTGCGGGTGTCGTAAAATCAACACAAAACCAGCACACGTTTCCAGAGTGCTGTCCGTTTGCCGGTGGTTATCAAAGCGTCACATGAAATTCTTCGTTTCCTACGCTGCTCTGGGTCCCTCTCTCACCTTATCCCGCTGCTTGTTCTGGTCACGAATTTGCACATGCCCTCGATACCAAAATGTCTGACCGCAAATGGCAGTGTCGTCTTGTGGTTTGATAGACACAGGAGAGCATCGGGAGATGTGTTGGTTTGTGTGGGTGGTGGGGTAAGTGGGGCCAACGGAATTACCAGCAGTTCTGACCTCGCTTTGAGAAGCAAACAGAGCTGAGCCAGGCCGCTAATTGAACTAGTCCCACTGATGGACAGGCCTTTAGTCGACAGTTGATTCACTTTGAATTCAGCTAATGACTGGTTTAAGAAAGCATTTAGCTTGTGCCAGATAAAGCGAAAGACTGGCTTCACCAAAAATCTGAACCACAAACTTTTAGAAAATTACTAATTGAATAACAATGTAAAGACAAATGGAGAAAATTTAAAAATAGCTATTATGATTTGATCAAAGGAACTAATATTCAAACCACTGAAGTTATGTTTAAAAAATTATTAAAATGCATTACAAACAGAATATGTGAAGGATGAAGTGAACTTTGACAAACAAGAAAACTCGACGCATAGTTAGCATGTGTGAGCATGGCAACTAGTTGAAAGCCAACGCTCAGACTCAAAGCTTATGAGAGGACTTATGGTAATATATTTACCTACATATAACATACATGTTACATATTAACCCACACACTCACACACACCCACACACGCACTAAAACTTTATCATCAGGTACTCAAGCTTTGCTTGCAGCTCGAAACCACGAGACGCAAAATAATTAAATGCAAGAAAGATTTGTGTTATTGGATTGCCGAAGACTTAATACTCTTGCACGTATACAAATCTAAATATATTTATTTTTATTAATATTTTGCTAGGCAAATCCGATGTGATTTAATTATACTTAACCTTATCCATAAAAGTAAAATTTTCTTGTAAAAATTTTTAATTAATAGAGGCTACAATAGGTAAATGATATAGTCTGTGTGATATTCACCTTAATCGAGCGAACTTTAATCGAGTTTATGGCAGAATTTTGTGATTATCTAGTTTTGTATCTATAAATATGCAGCATTTTCCTCTTATCACTGCTTACCCACTCCCCTGCAAAGATATTTAAATCATATATATATATATATACATATATATTAGCCAACAACTAAGTCAAAATTAAAGTGCCATTTAAAAGCCAACGCTTTCCCAGATTTTTTGAAGTGCACACAAAAAAATTACAATCACGTACACTTGGCAGAGCAGCAGCTGCTGGCCAAGAGGTGCAGTGGAGGGTGGCATGAAACTGGGGAGACCCCCAAGGAAAAGGATTTCAATAAAAAAAAAGCACGTCAAGGATACGTTGCTTGTAGCTTGTTGCAATTTTAAGTTGCACAGGGAAATTAATAATTTTCATGTGGCAATATCAACCCCCCACCTCTGTGTCTCTCTCCCATCTCGCTCCGCAGAATTTCAGCGATGTTTACTGAGGAAGGGAGCAAAAAAGGTGCCAGGCAAATTGTATGACTGTCATGTCTGAGGTGTCTGTAAGCCAACAGTCGCACCCAGCCAGCTGATGCAGCTGTGCTTTCATATGTGTGTGTGTGTGTATGTGTGTATGCATTTATAATTCGTGTCCTCATATCGCGCAAGACGTTGGCTCCAGCATCGCACAGTGGGTTGGAGAGAGCTCAACTTTTGAAGCGCACTTAATGCCGTTTTTCTTCAAAAAGTGCGGGGCGTTGTGCACACTGGATGTTTTGAATGGGCTGGGTGTGTTGGGATGGGGTGGGTGTGGCATGAGAGCCCACTTCTTGCCATGACGAGGCCAGGCCGTGTCGTCATCTTTCGTGTGCATTTTCCGGTATATGAATTCGTAATGCGCTGCTGTGTGGTGTGCATGTTTGCTTATAAGATTTCAGTGCTCGCAGTTTCGCCAGCGTCCTCAAGAAAATGTCAATAAATGCCCGAGTGCAACTCATTAAGAGATTAAGCAACAAGGTAAAACGATCCTCATCATCAACTTCATCATGCGTAATCATCTTACTGCCTGAGCAACTTTTAATTTGTGCCCTGGCTTAAACTTTCAAACATTTTTGCAGCTGCAAGACCTCAAAAAAAAGGAAAAAAAAAAACAGAAAAAGGAAAAGATACGAAAAGAGCCCAACAACAATCAAAGTTGATGTGCATGTCTCAAGAGTCAGCGAAAAGCGCAAACTTTGCCCAGCCAAACAACAACAACAACACCAAAAGCAAAATGTGAAGTGCTAGATAAATGGACAAGAGTGGCACACGATGTGGTGGTTGATAGGGGAGAGGGGGGGGGGGGGGGGGTGTGTGTGTGTGTTGGACATAGTCCACTTAACTACCATGTGGAGGTGTAGCCTGTACTCGCAGTAGATTGCACTTGAGCCATTTTTAGTCCGATTTTCCTGAGGCGGTGCTTCCTAAAAAATGTATACTGTAAGTCTAAAGTGAGTGTCAGAAAAACTAACCAGCAAAACAAAGCAATAGAAAATAAAGATTTTGATTGAGAATAAAACAAAAAACAGTACAGAAAATGCTGAGCTGCAATAAATATATGAATAATATCTGGTGGATTGATAAACATACTGAAACTTGTTCCAATAATTCAGTCTATATTTAACAGAGGAAAACGAAAGAAATTGAACTCATGCTAATGTTTTTTATTATTACTTAATTCAGATATTTTCCTGTTAGATAGCAGCAAAAATAATCGTTGAAAAAGAAACATGATTTTTTAAAATATTTGCAGTGGCATTTTGCCAGAGAACATGGCACCTAATGAGCAAAGATATTTCCATTGCATAAATCACAAGCATGAAAATGGTTTCAATAGGCGGCCATTTTGTATAGTCAAACAAAAAGTTGCAAACGGTACACACATAAATCTATTTATATGTTGTTGTGTGGGTAAGTGTGTGTAAGTGTCTATGGGAGTCTCTTTTAAGTTTGTCTGTTGGTCGCTTTGTCTGTGTGCAGAGCAACCCAATTTCCGGTTTTTCTTAAGCATTGTACACAATTGCGAAGCCACATAAGCACTGTTTGTGTATGTGAGTGTATCTATGTGTAACTGAATTGGAACACATGTGCCTCAGGCCAACTGCAGTGCAGTGCACTACACACATACTCACACACACACACACACACACACACACGCACACACACACGCACATACACACATGGTGCATAGTGCATAGTGCAACAAACACAAACACAACACACGCTCATTAAAACGGCGTTCTGTCTGTCAGTTTGTATGTCTGCCTGGGAATGAAAATGTATTATGAGTCGTGCTCTGCTTATGTTTAACTTTTTCATAAAGGGGATATGGCGTTAAATGAATGCCTGACAAGAGCTTACAGTCGCAACACAAAGTATGCTTGCTTATATGGTTGCATTCATTCATTCCACTTACCGTGACACGACACGCGGCAACCAATCGCCGCCACAGTATTTGGCCAGAACGGGATCGTTGGTAGAGCTGCCATCGTAGAAAATCAAATGATCGCGTTCACCTGTACAGTCCGACCAGGCCCGAATAGAGCGCGAGGTTTTATTGAAGCTGGCAATCGAGCTGCAAATGTAAAGAAATCGTTTAGTTTATTGAAGAAAAAGGATGCAAACACATTGTTGGTCGCAAGAGAAAATGGCAATCAACATGTAACGATAGCATCTTAATTTTTAAAATCCAACTACCAGCAACTGCCAGCTGCCAATACTAATAACCCTCGAACAGGAATTTGAGTGTCATCACCCGACAACGGAATATACTTTTAAAAGTAAAAAAATTAAGCTACTAATTAAATTGCACATAAGAAACTTATAAGTACAGATAGAAAGAAAGAGAGAGAAAGAGAGAACAAAGGGGCACCCAGAATAACCAGTATATTCCAATTAATTAAATCGAATAACTGATGGAAAAATGTTCCTTTTGGAGACCTACCTTATATGCAGACCTACATACAATTTTCTCTCTCTCTCTCTCCTCATCTATATTCATAATATAATTATTTAAATTTATATAAGATTAAACAACTAAATGCGCAATTGTGTTTGCTTGGAACTTGCGCACTTTAGAAAGAAGTGATACACCTAAGACAAGATTTTATAAAAATCATATTAAGTGAAAGCTGTTTGATGAGAAAAGTACTCATCTTTCTTAGATATTTCGACATGAAAGTATAATTATGGTATTAGCTCATGTCTGTTTATTATTATTTATTAATTGCAGACTGTTGAGCTGAGAGAGTGTGTAATAATCGGGACATATAAAACACGTTTGCATATGAATTGGGTTTGAGATATGTATGAGCAGTTAGTCTGTCTGTTCCAATCTAATTTAGAATGCATGAATTGCATGCAACCATTTAATTGGAATATACAAAATACATGTGAGTCCGAGTCCGTCTGGCCGAGTCGAGCACAAAAGTGTGAAATGCAGGTGGACAATGGAACAGCAAGGCGCATTGCAATTTGCCAAATTGAAATTTGTCATACAAATGCGACACGGTCTTCTGCATCCACAAAAACTAATGCTTATTTAATGTGCTCCATGCACGTTGCATAGCATTTGCCATTTCAATGGAAAGAACTCCCCCAAGTCCTTCCCACTCCCCCCTGTCAGTCTTTTACTTACCGCTTTACTAGCGCCTTGTGCTGGTTTTCCTGGCTGACGGCAATCATGGCGTGCTTGCTGGTTGGCACTTCTTTCTGTCGTATGGTCCAATAGCAGGTAACATTCCTTGGATACATACCAGGATAATTTGGGCTTTGCAGGCGACACTTGTTACGATAGCATTCATCGAATTGCCTTGTACAATAGGTGCCTGGTGTGACGCGTCCCAATTCCAATGGCTTTTCGGGCAGTCCATACCTGAAATGTAATGTAAGAACAAATTCCGTTAGTAAAATGTGTGTAGTTGTGGGTGTGTGTAGTTGTATAGGTGTTGCTGTTTTGTTGAGTGTGTTTGTTTAGCATTTAATTCAGTTTAGCTGGCTCCACTCAGCAGTATATTTGTTTGGTATTTGGGGCTTGCAGAGAGCAGCTGCAATTTGCATATAATGCTGTTGGGCATTTTGGGTTAAAATCCTCATCTGGTGCAATGTTTGGCTATTGTTTGGTTTGCTAATGGTTCGTATGACGGACTTACACACACACACTCTCCTAGCTCTCGATGCATTTTTGCCTGCAACCGTGTAAATTGTCTGAAATTTGTTGAGGCGTAAAAATAGTTTTAAATTTCTAGCGCTATTGCCATATCCGGCACAAACAGACAACTGCCACAAACAAAAAAACACAAACGCGACACAGGCAAAGACTCAAAATTTGACACACGTCTGAGCAGAAATGGATTGCAGCTCGAACCTTGTGCGGCATGCCACGTTTCGAGCCAAAGAGCTGCTGCTCATGTTTTATGCAGCGTCCCAAACAAAACTCCATGCCACAAAGATATTGCTCACCAGCATTGCCTCAACTGCCACAGAGAGTGTCATTCGCCACAGCCGTGAGATGCCATTAAAGTGCCGAGCTGTCCGCACTTTCAAAGGTCACCTCCGTTTCCATAAGAGGGTTGAATGATAAATTATTGCCTCGGGAATGCTTGGCCACGTATTACGACACTAAAAGCATACATTGGCATAATTCTCAAAACAAAAACAAGAGAGATCGTAGCGACGGGCGTGACGGACCGCAGAATACTCTGGTATCAATAAGTCATACCAGCTGATAACAGGTGTCACAGAAAATACCGATCTCTGAAGGAGATCTCTGTAGCTCTTAAATTACGCGAGATTAGGCTTTTGTCGTTTTTAGGGGTGGGAGTGGGCGAGGTCTTAAATACTTATTTCTGTATTTTTCAAGGGGGTTACTAGAAATAAACCTTTCAAAATGTGATGACACTAGCTTACAAATTGTGGAAGATCTGCGCAATGCAGTAGTAACAAAGTTCCTGGGGGTTGCGGATATGGGCGTGGTCTGAAAATACATATGCTTATATTTAAAGGAAGTTAGCAGCAAGCTACCTTCAAAGTTTGGTGACTCTATCATGAAAATTGCGGTTTTATCGAATTTTTTCAACAGTTCACGAAAAATCAGCTTTGGCGATTATGGGCGCATTTGTGGGAGTCAGAAAAAAATTGTTATCGGTTCTTAAAGGCAGCTACCAGTAACATTGAGGGAGATATGTGGCGTTATCGATTTGATAATATTGCTTTATCGATTTCCTCGCTTCCTAGTGGACGTAACACATATTTTACACCTTGTCTTAGGCGGGCACAGATCAGTATAGTCAAGTTTCAAGGCTCTAGGGTGTCGAAAAGTTGTGTTCATACAGACGGACATACATACAATATGCAATGATACCTTCAGTATCAGAGTATAATAATTGAAGAGACACACGATAGATATTTAGTTATAATTATAATGCAAGTATTCCAATTGTCGCATTTGTCGCTTGTAATTTTATTAGTATATTTTATTTTCAATCTGTATAACTCTTCGATATATTTTGCGCAAATTATATCGCTTTTCGATCTTGGAGTTAACTTACCTCACAACTGCGTCGGACTGGCTAATAAATTTGTATCGTATGCTGAACTCAAAGGGTTTCTCGTCTCGTAGATTACGTGGCGAATGAAATACCTGCAAAATTGGTAAGAAGAGCATCGTGAATAAAGGTTCAACAAAAAAGACTTGCATATCGCGAGCCTTCCTTCAGCTGAATATTGAGTGCTGAAATAAAAGTATATATATATATATATATATAATACTAATATATATATATATATATATAATACTAATATATATATATATATATAATACTAATATATATATATATATATATATATAATACTAATATATATATATATATATATAATACTAATATATATATATATATATATGTATATATATATATATAATATATGTAATACGGAATCGTTGCCAGGAAAATTGTCCCGTCAGTCAAAAGATTGCTGCTCAATTGTGTGCGGCACTACAAAGGACATTGATGCACGGTCGAAAGTGCTAGGAACCCCATTGAACCATTGATTGTCAATACGGGGACCAAGTGCAGTAAGAAGCTGGCTAACACTTTCAATTGGGGCACAGAAGGGTTTAAGCGGAGGCTTATGTAGTCTTGAAATGAAAAATGTACGTTTGTACACGCAATTTTCTTTCAATTATGCAATCTGCAATCTGTGCCTTCCAACCATGTCAACTCATCATCACTCGAGCAATTTGGTGTATCTCCGACAGCAGTAACAGCAGCCGCAGTCGAGTGCGAAGTCTGGAATGTGAATCAGGCATGCATTTTTATTAATTTTCATAATTTATGCGCTAGCGAATTCTGCAGCCTGTCCAGAGTCGTTGTCCAGTTGCTTTTATGGCAGCCCGTTTGTTTAAATATTAATGAAAAAGTGGCAATGGCTGCTCAAGTAAACATTACGCATACGATACGTATCCGCAAAAGTTGTTCAGTTTTAAATTAAAAACTGAACAGATGGTTCAATGCCGTTTTCAAATACACTTTCATTATTACTATTTTAAGATATATATCTTTTTTTGGTTCACTTTGGCTAATGAAGCTCGCTTCACTTTTAATAGAAAGAGAAATAAGGACACTTATCATATACTGTAGATATATGCTAGCCCTATTGAAATAAAAACTTTATTGCTGCCATTTAATCTGTGTATGTTATTCTGTATCACATATCTCACAATTTACGTAGGAGTTCAAAAAGAAACGGAAGATCATTCCAAATGCATGTTGGCCATGAGCACATATACTCCAACTTGCGGTATGTTCGAGTCTGTCCTGGGACTGTCCTTCACTCACCTTCACGGATGCTGTCACCGTGGATGTTTCGCTGAAGTATAATTGCGGTCCGGTGGCCTTGCCGCACCAGGAGCCGCCCGTGAAAGGTCTCCCCAGTTCGCTGAGCTGCCAAGTAAATAAATAATATTTAATTAATTAAAAATCAAGTTTGCTTCGCACACACTGTTGTTAAAGCAATTCGCCAACGGCCAATGCCTTTATTATTTTGTCACATTTTAAAGCTCGTTAATGCAATTATAGCTTAAATTCAACTCAATTTTAAAAATCATTGATTTCGTTAAGAGAAATGTTTAAAAAAGTTTGTCATGCAATTAAGAAATTCATAAACGCACTAAAGCTGGAACCAGCTGGAGGAAGGAGCAATCCATCGCAAACCCAAATCCAAACCCAAACGCAAACCCAAACCCAAGCCCAAACACATCCAATTTCCACTACAACCTGACATGGTCTGGCATCTGGCATGGGTAATGGATTATGACTATTGTACACATTTTATTGATTGGCGCCGTTCGCCGGCTCGTCTGCTCAATATTTGATTGTTTTCCTTTCGCAACGCCAACTGCAGCTGCAGCAAAGAGTGAAACGTACATTTATGCGACAAGTGGCAAAAGCGAAACGCGCGTTTCAACCTATGCTGCAAAACTCTTTGCAATTGTCGAATGTGCACCAGCTGAAAAAAGTTCAACTCAAGTGCACAACGCCTAAAATAAAATGTGCAAAAGCAAACTCATACCGAAAAATATTAAAATGCATAGGCCTGCAACCTAAGCACAGGAC
Source organism: Drosophila setosimentum (assembly GCA_035043505.1). Classification (NCBI taxonomy): domain Eukaryota; kingdom Metazoa; phylum Arthropoda; class Insecta; order Diptera; family Drosophilidae; genus Drosophila; species Drosophila setosimentum. The sequence goes on along the minus strand of JAWNMY010000015.1, from coordinate 771,251 downwards.
ACTTAATTGTATCTTGTACCTTGGAAAGTTAATATATTAAAAAATAATACAATGAAGCTAATTGTGTGTTTACAACAATGGCTGTTATGGGTATTTGATAGTTCTAATCTTTGTGTTTTTTAGATTCGTATAAGGAAAGGAGCAAATACACATTGGACTGTGTGAGTATGCGTAATTGAATCTCACACTTTAATAAATACGTGTTTTCATTAAATTGGACAAACGACGCAAGGTTTCAGATTAAAAATGAATATTTCTGATCAAATTACGTGAATCTAATAATTATAATCTGCATAGATATGGGATTAAAAATCGATTTACATCGATTCAGTGCAGAAAATTGTGGTCAGAAATCGGTTTCTATCGATAGCGGAGTACTGTAGAGATGCAATCGACTCATTAAAATTTGCTCTGACAGACAATAACTTATGCTTGAAGTTTTAAGCTTTAATAATCTTTGAGATCGACTTTTGTATTGAGAATCAAGATTCATTATTAAATTTAATGAAAAAAATTAATTTAACTATAATTATAATTAAGATTAATCTGGTTTCGTTTTATGGTCTAAAGAGAACTTTCTTTAAACCGCAAACAATTTGACTTTGTAAGGAATTCAGAACAGCATTCAATGCGGTTTCGTAATTTTTGAACAGAATCGGAATCGTCTGTTTAATTATTATGCTTATGCACTTATACACCCCATTGAGAGCGAGCTGAGTGAACAGCGTATAGAAAAGAGAAATTACGAGAGCTGACAATTGACATTCATTGAGCCGAGTATAGGCAGCTAATGTCGATAATAGCAACCGAGAACGGGCAACCACATCGTCAACGGAATAGGCTCGGTGACTTGGGGTATGATGACTATTTTGCATTTCCTGCGCTGCATAGGTCAGTGTGCCCGTTACATCGATACTCCGCTACTACAACATCAGGCGGCATGCAGCATGCAGCATACAGCAGGCAGCAGGCAGCAGGCAGCAGGCAGCTCATTTACATTGGCAGTGCATATGAATGGGTCTGGGGTTCCAATTGATTAAGTTTTTAGTTAATGGGTTATATGACCAGTCAGGTCCATGTTCATGTGCCCAGTCGATGTCCAGTCTTGCAACTAGCCAGTTGGCCATGTCCTGCGGCTGCTGCTGCTGCGGCTCGGCCCCAATCCAAACAACAATTTTTGCTGTAATTGCAAGTCGCCATCTATGTCGTTCATTCCAGAGCTCTAGCCAATATTTGTTACTGGTTAGGGTAGCAAATTCACTGCTGTCATTTGAAATGGCCTCAACCAGCCGCTGTAGCTGGAGCTGAAGCTAGAGCAAGACCGGCATCAGGCACCAGGCTTGACAGCCCAGCATAATGGTAATTTTCTGATTTCGATTTTGTGTAAATTCATTGCAAACTGTGCGGACTCTCTACATATATCTATCTCTGTCTCTGTTTCATTTTTTTTATTTATTTTTTTTGTTCCCTGCCCCTAAGCACTGTCTGTAATGTATAACCTTCTCATCGTCGTCATCGTCATCATCATTATTATCAACTTTGTTGTCGTTGAGTCCATTGTGTGCAGTGGACCGTTATTAGCTTCGACTTCATAACGAATTATTGGAATTTTGTTTTTGCCCCTCAGTTGCAGTTACTTGGATTGTCCAGCATTTCATTTATTTCCTTTAGTTTTTAGTCTTGTGGTGTTTTGTTTGATTAAGTGTTGGTTTTAAATTGATTGATTTATTATGTGGTCAGTTAAAGTTTGCATTACTGACAGAAATGAAGCATTGGAGTATAATCTGTCATATAACTATTAGCTCTACAAGAAAAAAGTAAGTATACTATTTTCCCTTTCCCATTTCCTAGCTATAATACATATTTATACAATAAAACAATTAATTATTGGGATAAGAAATATTTAAAATTTACTATGCTAACTTTTAATCCAAAACAAACGAAACTCAAATGTATTATTTATGTCTGTTTATCGAGGCATGAGTTCAGTTTACATTAAAGATATTTCGGGGTTATTCTATGAACGTATCACGATTGATAAAAGTATATAGTCTGTTTCTTAAAATTATAATATTTTACAACGTTAAAAAAACCAATTAAGCTAAATCTGTAGCACAAAGCTGTTAGTTTTGAAAATGTTGTGTACAATCAACCTTTAGCTGATTAAACTTGGCTCAGTTCGGTTGATGCCACAGAGAAATACCTGGCATTGTTCGCCGGCAACAGCAACAGCGCCAGCAGAGCCGCATCATTTAAACAATAGGCGATAAAAGTTTTATCAGCACAGTTGTTGGGTGTCGCCGTCGTCGCTTCATAATCTGCCAACAATAAACAAAAGCCCCAAACAGAGAAGCCTTCAATGGCTGCATCCTCCATCCTGTTAGCTCGTCTCTCTGCCCTGCCCCTAGATATCTGTTCCCTTTTCTGTGTTTATCTCCACGGCCGTTAAATGCATGCATATATTCCAGGTTTAATTGTGAAACAATTTAAGCGCATAATGATACATTCGCTCTACGGTCCACAGCTCGCACACACACAGTCAACTTTACAACTGTCTGAATTTCGGCTTGATTTACTGTAATTTAAAACATTTGCCACAGTTTTTTACGTCATTGCTATTAAAAAATCATTAAATATAAATTTTGGTCCCAGTCGGAGCTTTAATTTGCAATTCAATGTGTTCTTGAATAAATAAATAATATTACAAAACATGAAAGGGACACTTTTGAATGTGAACTAGAATATACCCTGCACGTGGATGCATAATGCTTTATATGAACAAACAGATGTTCTTAAATAAGCGAGAGGTAAAGAGAATTTAAGTTTTATCGAGTTATCATTATTTTTTTTTTATATTTTTATTCAATTTTAAATGTAAGCAACAACACAATATACGATTTGTAAATATCATTTTAGCTGTTTTTCTTGTCGTTTTTTTTACAGAGTCATTGAATAAACATTTATTAGTGAATATAATGCAAAGGTTACAGGGTATAAGAAATTGGAAACTTGTAAATCACTCGAACATTTTTTTTTTTGATGACTCGTAAATTTACGACACAAACAAATGTCGCTGGACAGTGTAGTGAAGAGGCGGAAGTAGAACGCATGTCCAAGAAGTTTGCCAAGTTGAATTATGAGCTTGTCCATGGCACACACTCGCACACACACCCACACATACCCACACTTACAACTACTTGCATAGACGTTTCTGTACAACTATACATATTTATAGACGGGAGAGCTTAAACTCCCATTGACAAACTCGAATGTCCTTTCGCTGCTGTTGTTGTTGTCGTATCTGTTGTCTTTGCGGAGCAGAAGTAGGCAGGAGGAGCAGAGCATCGAGACTAAGCGGATGTTATGATTGTCAAATATTGAGTCATTTACTCAAGTTGCCCCGTCCTGGCCAAAGGACAACGTGGCAGGCAAGCAGAATAGCAGGACGGAAGGATAGAAGTCCTCGCCTTCTTGTTGATGTTGTTGTTGTTGATTTAGGTTAATACGCTTATGCATAAATTTTGTTATTTATGATTAACAATATTAGCAAATAAACAATGCAGCAGCAGCAGATTGGTCCCTTACTTTAGCCCTACCAGTTGGTCAAGTTTAAAGCTGGCACTATTGCAAAAAGTGCTGATGAATTATTCAATATAATCCAGAGCAGAAGGTCGCATTAAGGACACAGCCTTTTGCAATATGCATGAGACAAACTGTCTAACAAAATTGAATAACTGATTAAACTGTTACTTGGCAACTGCTCAAGCACAATCCCGGCAACTTTATGTGGCACTTTGCTACTCATATATATATTACAAAAATCACATAGGTATATTGCTATAAATACGAGGCGGTTAAGAATTTATGTGGCTAGGCCATGACACGAATAATTTATAAAGGAAACCAAACGGAAAAAAAGTTGGAAAAAACCGCGGAAAAAACTGAAACCGCGTCAGCAGTTAAAAATGTTTGCCTTAAATAAATAAAAACAGGCGAGCCGGCGACGATAAAGCCCGAAACGAAACCAGGAAAATGACAACACAAACCTGCGGTTAGTTACGAGTTTATAAAACGGCAACAGGCCCGCCGCATATGAGAAAAAATTGCAAATATTTAACTGCATTTAAAAGCCCGAACTCACATTCAAAAATGCCCAGTTTCCATCAGTCGGACACAGCCAGCGCTAAGCCCCGACCAGATCTATTTCGGCCGCCGTTTCCCCTACGAACATATGTCAACTGCCAAATGAAACCTCAACAGACGGACTGACGGACATCCCCGACAGCGCCTGGGATGCCAGATCTGGATGAGCCGGACGGGACCACAAAATGTCAGCGGACGCCCCACGCCTGTTCAAAATTTATTGTCAGAAAGGCAAACGAAGGGCGTGGCAGGCAGCCGGGCATTAAAAAAGAATTGCTGCAACACTCGCCGTCGCTAAACTAATAAAGGACTGTGTGCTTCAGAATTGGGGAAGAACGGGGAGCATAAGCTGGCAGACTTGAAATGAAACCGATGGGAATCATACAAACAAATTTGTATGTGACCATTTTAGGTCTAAAATAAAATCGGTTGCAAGCGGAACCATTCAGAATAATAGAAATATAAAAGAAAGAATAGAGTCTAATTATTATAATTGAAGAAATAATGCGACCGAAATAGTACAATCAACTTTGATCAGTGGATTTGTAGAGGAGTCATGTTCTTTGATTGCTGCATGCACAACCCAAACTACTATTAATTCGTACCTTCTGAAATTGTGGTCAATTGTGGTGGAGATGTAGGCTGTACTCTAGCTTACAACTTAAGTGAGATATACTTATGATATTATCGACTTACACCATGGTTTTGTGAAAATGTATGTAAAAGGCAGAAGGAAGCATCTCCGATCCCATAAAGTATATATATTCTTGATCAGGATCAACAACCTAGTCGATATAACCATGTTCGTCTGTCTGTAAACACACGCATATCTCAGAGACTATAAGAGTTAGAGACTTCAAGTTTGGAATATAGGTTATCGGATACCAGGCGCAGAGCAAGTTTGCGTTATTTTTATCAATAACGTGAGAAAGATATGGCGTTATAGTCGACGCGAGCGTCAATATGTTTTTGTGTGTATTCTGCAGAGCCCCTACGATTGCGTGTTTCACGTGTTTGTCGGCAGAGGGCGCTTCCAGAGCTGCTAGCATTTTTGTGCAAATCTTAATAAAGGGGGATTTGCCAATAATAATAGAATATATTTAATAACTGCGTTCAGGGCATATCTTAGTCGAGATCACTCGACTACAGCACTCTTACTTGTTAATGATGTGGGACTCGGTGCTGCGATGATGGGCAGGGGCGATGCTGATCTTTGAAGTTAATCAGCAATCTACAATTCGTGTTTGGTGATTTGGAGATTTGCGATTTTATGGATTTACACTTTGAGATATCGATTTTTTGGGATAAAATTATGGGGGCTTACCTTCCAATTTTATTGACTATGGCTACACAATTGTGAACGATGTAGTCATTTTCAAATTTTTATAGAGCCGCTGCCGATCTGTCAAGGGTATCGTCAAAAATCTACCAACCACTGACTCATTTGATATTTACTTTTATCGATTTGTCCTAGTCTCCTAGTCAACGTAGCACCACAATTTTAGCATATGTTCCAAGTCACCAGTCACTTGCTTTAAAGGTTAAAGCCAGCATATCGGACATTGCCTAAAAGCAATTTACTCTTATTGCTTTGGTCTCAGAGTATTAAAATATTTCGTAATATTGCAATCGAAGATTGTAGAAAATTTCTGGTTACTGCAAATAGAAAACGTAAGCTTCAATTCGTTAGCAGCTTTTAAATTGCTCATTTCGCAAGACAGTAATCACACCTAGGGTAATACTTCAAAGCAAATATCCTTTGTGTGATTTCTCGCCCCCAAACTTGTAAAATCACTTTGCCCTGCAATTCAACACTTTGCCCTTTTCAAATTGCCCCATTGCTCCATTGCTCCATTACACAAGCAGTTCACAGTCCGTACAACTTAAACTTTGAAATTAATTCAAAGGGTAGCTACGTGGCGGGGTGCCAAGGTGGCTAAAAGCGCATGCAAAGTGCATGCTACAATCTATGTAACGGTAAATATGTGTAGTGTATTGAATCAGAGTGCTGCAAACCCCGAACCCAAACTATATCAATTCAATGGCAATGCTCCGTAAATAGCAGCAAAACTCCATTTAATGTAATGCAGCAGCATCAGATTATCAAAGTACACACAAACACACACACACACACACGCACACACACATACACACTTAAATGTATATGTACATAAGCAGTTACGAGTTTATGGCACATATACAAATGTACAAATGTACATTTGAACATATTGCACAAGTCAATTACAGGGATTTGGTACATTTTATTTGGACAGGGCTTTAGTTTTACGGTATGCCTCCTCCCCACTCGTCCCCTGAAGTCCTGTAACATCACCCGTTTGTCAAACGGGACGGCGCAGAGACCAAAATGTCTGGACAAAGTAGCAATGTCAACAGTGTGGAGCCGCAAAAATTGTGATAAAAATATATGTATGTTAAATAGTTTGCTATTTCTTTTCCTTAGGTTTTTTTTATTTTCTTCTACTCGGCAGCCGACAGTGAACAGCACTCAAACTTCAATCTGCGGATACAGAGTACGAGAGGCATGAACACAGAAATGGATAAAGCAAACACACACACACAGGGAGAGAGATAGAGAGAGGGAGAGGGAGAGTGAGAGAGGCACACAATTCAATTCAATTTGCTGGGCTAATGTGGCATTTGTCAACAGAACCAACAGAAAATTACAGAATTACTCGGACATTGATTGAATCGAACGGCGCGACGAAGCGACTGAGGAACGGAGGAATGGTCAAGTCCAGAGCACGAGTGAGCAACAGACCCAAGAAAATCAAATTCTCCCTTTTGCATCTCTCTCTCGCTCTTTCTCGCTCTGTGTGTTTGTGTGTGTGTGTGTGTGTTGCCTGGCATAAAATTATAGTTGAACGCAAGTTCGATAGCAACAACAACGACAGCAAATGGAGTGCAAGTTACAATTTCATAGTGGAAAAGGATGGGGGAGAAGATTGTTGAGCTTACGTAATATTCAATTGGAGTTTTAATATATTAAATTTGCACTCACCTGCATAAAGCCCTCGGGACAGCCAGGTAGCTCGCCGGTCGGACTCAGATTCGTCTCATAACCATCCACATCCGTATCAACCATGCCCTCGTCAAAGCGGCCCACCGTAAACCCGTCGAATATGATCTGCACAAGGATAGAGAAATATGTGCACATCTGAGTTTTAGTGAATAATATGTTAAAGGCGGATGAGACAATACATCGGCTTAGAACTTCCCTGTGGATAAATCGCACTTCAAGAAGAAATACAATAAATAATTATACAAATATTATAAGTAAGTAAGTATTAAAATAAACACTTTACACAGACGCAATGTGGTTAATTCAAGACTTGTGATACATTTACAATCGGCCCCTTAACAAAAAGCTGACTAAGCCCTAGTCTCTGTGTGTGATGTTTAAGAAAATTAATAACGACTGCAAACTTACAAAGCACGTAAAATAATAAGAGCTAGTTTTTAGGAAATATGCATGTTGTCAAGAAACAATATTGTTATATTTGAAAAGAAACAATTTATTTATATTTAAATTCTTATTTCTAAATTTAAAATTAATTTTAATATATTTTAGGATATTGCTTATTTGCCCTTTGCAATTCCACTGCTGGGTATTCGAAATTTGATGTGAGTTTAGTTTCACACAGTTAAAGTTATGCAAATGAAATTCAATTGCAAAAAAGGAACTTTAACCACGCCCACGCCACAGACAATTCACTAGTCTCTGTTTGCATATTAGATTGGCCGTAAAAAGACAACACACAGCAGGCGCCGGAGAGAGCACGTTGAGAGTCGTGCAAGGTCAGGACAGGAACTTGGGAAACATCATCGAAAAAAATATAAATTCAAAGATGAGGGCTAAGGCAAAGTCAAGTGTGTGTGATGCTATTTGGTGCTACGCAGATACACACATATATTTTAATAAAATATGCAAATAAACTTGAGTGTGTTTGAAATTTTCCAAATTGCAAACAAAACTTCTAAAAAGGGTTGAACTTTCTGAGGCTTTATACATTTTGTAACATCTACCCAATAACCAGCCAGAAATGGGAAATGTAACGAAACTCCAGTTTAATTTTGAATATTAAACAGACGAAAGAACTTGAAGGTCACCTGAATGCTTCACTAGAAACATAATGGGCAAGTTCTCAAGTTTGCCAGCCAAGTGGACAGGCAAATTATGATTCCATACCCTTGCAAAGGCTATTACAATTTTGTAGTGAAGTACAAGAACATAACAAATAAATATGCTCGATCAGCAATATCATAAGTCATATCTTCAAGAAACTTTGCACATATTCAATTTTTGCTGTAGGCATTACATATTCTGATATCGGGCGGATCATGAGACAACAGCATATGTCAGAAATATAAGCTATGGTATAAAAAACATTTATGTTGAACAAACTCACCTATTAAATTCGGCGATTTGGTTCGTTTTTGTTTTGTTGTTGTTCTTTTTTAATGAAGTTTTGCTTGTTAAATGAAAGTTGTGGCAAAGTTGTTGCCACATGTAACGATTAAGAGTGGGTAATGGTTTCAGTTCAGTACAGTGTACAAATCGACTTTAACAAGTTTTATGCGAAATGTTGACAATACACTCGAAAGCATACCAGATATTTTTAGTAGTAAATTGAGCTGTTGTCATTATTAAGATTATTTGAAATGTCAATGTCGATAGAGTTCCTTATGCTTGTGATATCTCAGTTAAAAATTCCCTCTTGTGAAACTATTATAGGCAGCCGAAATATAGCATTAATATTTTCGATTAATATTTAATAATATTCAATTGCAAAAACCTTTTCCCTCAGTTTGTGTGTAATCGCCAATCCCAGTCAAATACTCAATTAGTTACCGCATAAAAAAGGAATACATCGTTTCCAACACAAAACAACAAAACGGATCACAAAATAAATTATATAAAAAATCTCGATTCCAATACATAAACAAATATAAAGAACACATTTAAAACACACGCCAAAGAGACAAACAAGCAAAATAAAATTCGCATGGAAAACATAATAAACGAATGTTATGCAGCTATGTGAATTTTATATAAAATATCCGTTGATTTATGTGGGTGGCAAAACTCGCTTGGCTTTATTGCTACAATTTAATATTGCTGCATGCTAAAAATGTAAAATACTGAGAAATAAGAGATTATTGGTGGCACCATTCACCGCTTCTTTTATTTATACTCTGATACCGAAGATATCATAGAATATTGGTTTTGTGTAATGTCCGTCATGCTGTCTTTCCGTCTGCTCATGGGTCCGTCTGTATGAACGCAACTTTTTTCCACACCCTTGGAACATCTACGGGTCTATGCCCTTGTCAGACAGAGTATAAAAATTGGAGTGCTACGTCAACTTTGAGATCGATAATTGCGAATCCACAAAGCCACATATCCCCAAAAATGTTAAGAATACAGTCTCCAAACTTGGCTGGATGGTGTTGTTCGCGATGTCCTTCAAAGATCGGCATATGCCACGCCTACCTCGATAAGTCCATATATGTATCTCACCCAATTTGAAAGCTAGAGACTTCAATTTTGAAATGTATATTGCTAGTAACACCCTTAAAAAAAAATCCGGAAATAACAACAATTTCTGACCAAGCCCACCCCCACCCCCAAATCTCACAAAAGCCTATATCTACTTGGAGGATAGATTACTAGGAATCTCCATCAAATATCGGGAACTCACCCCGTACTGCGGCACCTGTCATCAGATGGTATTACTTGTGGCATCAGAGTATTTTGTAGCCGGTTACGCCCGAGTGCAACGTTCTCACTTGTTTTTCGTCAATGTGTGTTTATAGTATATATAAGCTTTAAATCAACCCACGCCCTCTTATCAGCCTTACACCGCCGGCGTAAAAATTGCGCGCAGCTCGTGGCGTAAATTTCAGAGTGCAACTTCAGGGGATATTTGATTAAAGCATAAAAAATTGAAAAAGGCATCATTCCCGAAGATTGGGGGGCAAGTTATTTCCATTAAAAATTAGCCCCGGGTAAACTTGCAGTGCTCTGGACTTGGGATTTGAGGTGTGCGGTGTGCGAAGGGTGGTGTGGGATATGCAGGGTAATTTAAACTTTTGCTCTCGCTGGAAAGCACACGCCGACAATCATCAATCAATATGTTCAGCAGGTCTGCTGACAGACAAGACGATTGCGGTGCCCAGGACGATGTCCCATGAACCTGCGCGTAACATTATTATTTCAAGCCATTTCCCACGTAGACACATGGTGTGGCAAGGCAAAAGGGGATTAGATGGGAAAGGAGGAGGGAGAGGCAGAGGGAGGTGGAGGGAGGCGGAGGGATAGGTGGCTGGATAAGGCGAAAGCCAGGCACATGATTTATACGCATTGCGAACAAAATCAACCACGTTTATCAACATGGTCTACAAATGCGGAAACAGAAAATAAAAGTTATAACTTATGCATGACAGATTTGGTGCAAGGTGCAAAGCTGCCAGCGAAGCAACCAGCAAATTTAGCATATATCATTTTATATAGAGAGTGACACTGGTAATGCTGAGTAGAGGATTACGCAGGAGATTGACAACTCTAGCCAGAAAAACGACTAGTTGTCGTCTGTCTGTCCTGTTTCTGTTCCAGCATGCCATTCCCCCGTCGCTTGGGGTGCAGGGAAATCCCATTCCAATCCCAAACCCTGCCCTGTTAACTGCTCATTGCGCTGTTACGCAAATTGCATGGAAATCAATTATTTTGGAAATTGAAATTGACGTTTTTGTGACAGTTCGCCAAAAATGTACTGAAGCGTGTCTAATTTTATTTCTAACGCTTTTGCCATTGCCGACGCTAGTCTGTGCCCCAAAGGCACTTTAAAGACTTTACTTTAAGTAGATATTTCCCGGATGAGGCGAGCAACTAACTAGAGGCTTTAGGTCTAAGCTCAGGCTCTATGTACAGTTATACCCCTAATTGAGCACGCACATAAGCTCCGAGCACTGAAAGTGCCATGCATTCATCACGAGGCAAAAGAAATGAGAACACACTCAGCCAGAATGAGGCCTGAAATAAACGAAGCTCGAATGCTCTGAGATTTGATTAGCCGCATAAGAAATTTTAAAAAGTAAAGAGAAAAAGTATGATAAGTTTATATCGTAATTATCAATGAAGTATGGGTGCCCCGATTCTCTCAACTTACTATCCAGAGAAATATGAGATCGTGTAATTCACCTGGATACTGTACCTATTTAGAAACTAATTAATTAAAAAACTTCAGATTTAAATAAGAGCTTTGAATTCTCTGCATATGTTAAATTGACGCTTTTCCATTGTATAATATTCCATATAAAGGTAATGCCCCATTTGAAAATTAGCTTATTAGCTGAGAGTTTTTTTTTTTTTACAAAATTCGAAATACAAATGCAAAAAAAAGCTTATTGCATATGGAAAAACTACTTGTGATTTTACAAGAAAATGTTAAGGTAAACAAACTAGATTTCTAAACACTGATACCGATTGGAGTGCTTTGAGAAATACACAATATTTATATATTTAGTAAATGTAATAGATAATGCTGAGGCTCTTTGGACATCAATAAATATTTGTACTTGTACCTACTTAAACATATCTAAGAATTTCAATTGTATTATCTCTTTATTTAAAGAAAGAAGAGTGACTTTTTATAAAATTTCTCCAAATGTTTAAGGTCTGTTATCGACGTAAGCATACTTCTGGTAGTTAGTGTATTTAACCCCAGGCACAACGTCATCTGCCATATTCTTGTATGGTTTGCGTTCTGCACTGTACCCAAATATTTCATGGTGCGTTAGTGCGTGTCTGTGTGCATGTGAATGTGTGTGTGTGTGTATTGTTGTTGTTGTATATGTGTGTGTGTGCCAGCTTCAGCTTGTGTGTCTGCAGCCACGCATTAACAGAATACACATCTATATGTCAATGTGTGTGTGTGTGAGTGTGTATGTGTATGCATTGCACATCCTGCTAATCTAGGCCTACGGCGTGCCAAAGCCAACAACGAAAACAGCCGGGCAACCACTCCAGAGCTGGTAGCTCCATACACCCCCCTCCCCCCCGTCGCCGCTCTGACACATTCCCCATTTTAGAGGGGGTCCTCTGGTTGAAAGGCTGTGGGCTCACCTGGACAATGTCGCCTTGGTCATGGCCGGACGCAGTGAATGTCAAGTGGCAGAGGAAGGGCAATTTATTCCACTGTGGCGTTGGCACTTTTATAGCATAGGTGCGTCCAATATCACCGTAATATGTCCGATTGCATACTGTTTCCAAAGATAAATATGTACATATATATAGACAGGCACATTACGGGTTCAGGTAGTTATAAAGTTATGGCTGCTTCAGCTGCACTCACCAGAGCAGTGCTTGGGCTCATCACTGCCATCGGCACAGTCGCTGCGTCCATCGCAGTATTTGTCCAGTGGCACGCAGATGTTGCCACCGTTGCCACTGTTGCCACTGCCCTTGCACGAAAACTCTGAAACGCGGCAGGTGAGGCACATACTCATTGCTGCCACAAGGAGCAGCGACAACACCAGCCATGGCTGACTTAGCATATTTCTCCGATCTGTAGTCAGCATCTGCAAGGAGTGAAAATAATAAAACTTTAACTAGGTTATTGTAGAATCTAGTTCATCTTAAATAACTGCAAATACTGCTAAATTATATGATAAAAACTATACATTTTTTATTTCAGAATAAATAAATTGTATATTCCGTGAACAATAATCGCTAAATGCAATTTATTTTATAATAATCATAGTTTAATGAAAACCATTTTCAGTTTTCAGAACTTTGGCTTAAGTTTTATATCCAAATCAATGACAAAGCGGACAAGGTCTTAATGGTCTTATTCATGGGAATACAATTCAAAGGAAATGATACATGCCTTATTAAATAAATACAATAATAAACTTATTGTCAAGACATTGAGCCGGCTTTGTACAAAATCCGCAATATTTACAGCTCAGCAGCAACCACAACTGTTAAGATTATAAGGCGATAAATAATTTACGTCTTATTCATTTTACAGAAATTTCTAAAACGTTTGTTTCAAGAATTAATTATAGCTCAGCAGCAACAACAACTTTTCGGATTATTTTTGATTTAATCTTGACTAATATCAGTCGACACAGAAAAATATAAAAAGTTGAAAGTTGCTTAATTTAACTTAAAAATTAATTTTAATATTTAAATTCAAACTGAAAAAATATATATTTAATCTATATGAAAAGCATAATATGTAGTTGAAATATTTCTCGAATGTCTATTTTTATAATTACAATTCACCATTGGATCTAATGTGTCTGTAACTCAAAACTGAAAGCGTTCGACATAAAAGAGAGCAGATCTGCGAAAAATCCCCATACTCAAGACCCTCAAAAATATTCATCCCAGGCTTTTCACGGCTTCATCTTTCAGCTGTAGTTTTTGTTTGTGTTGATTGTTGTCTGGCTGAGACCGTGCAGACATTTTGACGTAACTGCTTCAGGTCTTATGATGCCGTCAACCTTTTTCTCTGTGCCAAACATACATACATTTTATGGGGCATACGTGGGGTTGGCCATATTGAAAGCGCAGCATTGTTATGACTTTGAAACTGGAGGGTAGCAGTGAGGAGGGGTTCAACAGGAAAGGAATACAACAGTATGAACCGTTGCAAGTCCAGGTAAGTCCAGTTATCGGTAGCCGGTTACCATGGATGAGGCAAAAGTTCTTAAAGCGTACTTGATTGCTCAAATCCTTTGTGTATCCTTTTAAGCCTTTTGTTTTCCATTATGCGCCGGAAGTGTTGTAAACACTTAAGGAAAAAAACAAAAATGCACAAAAAAGAGGTAGGAGAACAAATCGACTGCGGCCTGGCAACAATAACAACAACTTTTGCAGACTTGCAGAGAAGTTGTACTCCAGCCCCAGTCTATTCTCTGACTGGCCGCTGAGGACATCATGCGGAGACAGTCGGCACTGCGGGAAGCCGTCGCCCTCCGACTTGGCTATATGCAAATTTGAGACGACAGTTTTAATAAAAATAAAGGAGGCACGGAAATAAAGCATAATAATGTGTGATGACAATCACAACTCAGCAAAAGGGGTGAGCTGAGACTGAGGTGCGTGTCGAATGGGAAAGCACTCATAACGCTTGGTTGTTTCCATGTAGGCATTCCCTTGGCCTCTCAATATGCTACTCGCTTGAGATATGTTATATTTTGTATGTGCGTTTGAGAATGTTTTGCATAAGTGTATGTGCAGAGTTGGGACGTGGTTGAGCACTTTAAGTTACTTAGCCAATGCCCGGAGTGCCACCCAGGGAATGCAACTCTGCAAGGGATTTGACGTTGACAGGAACCTGAAAGTGGCCAACACGGTATGCCAAAGGCAGGGAGTTCAGATGATTAGTTTGTGCCACAAGAGAATTTACAACAAAAATTTATTTTACAATAAAAACATAAAAATCTTGAACGAGCAGCACGACCTAAGGGAATTTGACGAGCACAAATATGAAAGACAAAAGAGAATCAACTGGAATAAGCTTAAATCTTGAACGCTTTTCACTTCAGCGAAAAGGGGAACCAGTTGTCTGCTTTTATATTACACAGAGAATATGTAGATACTGAAGAAGCATTCATCTCCATCAACATAAGGTACATAAATTCATGATTGAAATCTAAATACTACGAATAAAAGAGCAAGTACAAAACTTAGAAAAATATTCTCAACCCTTAATTTAAAATAACGGGGGGTATTTATACACCGGTTTTCTCAAAAATATAGATTTTCTAACTTTGTAGAGTGCACTGAAGAAGATATATCCGTCCCATAAACTATACAGCTATATTAGCCGATATATCCATGACGACTGGTTTTAAGGCTATATCAACGAAACTTTTGGTATATTCGTATTTTAGTTTTGCGTACAGTATAAATATATGTAGAAGACGGCAAGATAGGAAAAGTATTTTATATCACACCTGATGTCACAATATAACCATAAAAATATAGTTTGTTGACTTCGACCTTCAAAGCAAACAGTGAATTTTTAACTTATTTCATAAAAAGTATAATAAAAGCAAATAGGAATGCTGTAGTCGACAGAGCTCAACTACTACTTACCCTCAACCCAGCTGTTGAATATATTCTAGTTTTATTGCTAAATTTTCCTTTCAAAGTTTGGCACACTCAAATGTAAGCAGGTGCGGAGTGCTTTCATTTCTTATGGCAAGGACAGCCATATATTTCTTCATAAGCCCGAACTAAAATCACAAACTTTGGTATATTCATATATATATTTGTCCAGTTTTTTAATAGTATGCATATTCATATTACCCATTACTTAGATTCCTTTGCTCAAAATTAATTGTGGCTTTTATTGCTATCGGAAATCGATCAGTATATATCCTGATTTTAATCTGCGCGGGTTATAAGAGAACTTATATTCTCTATCTTATATTCTCTATCTCTTCTGTGTTCACACAGACAAATAGACAGAGAACGGACGGGCAGACACTGGCTCGGCTGTTAATCCTGATCGAGAATATGTATACCAAATGGGGTCGAAAATGCTTTCTTCTCCCTGTTGCATTGATTTGTATGAAACCATTATACCCTTTTTATCAATTTTCAATGGGTGCGTGGAATAATACGTAAACTGTTTGTACCCTGCACACATTAAAAATGGGTAAAAAAGGTTTAATGGTTTTGTGCAAATGTATATGACAGGCAAAAGGTAGCATCTCCGACCCCATAAATTATACATGTTATTGATCAAGATGAACAGCCCAGTCGACATTGCTATGTCCGCACGTCCGACCGCCCGTCCGTCTGGATGACCACGCCGATCTCAGAGACTATAAGAGCCAAAGACTTCAAATTGGGATATAGATTATCGTCATATACCCGGCGCAGACCAAGTTTGCTTTAATTTACCGATAACTGCCTCCGTTTCTTGAATATCGGTACAATTCGAATTCGAATAGCAATAACTGACACAATTTTAAGAACGGAATCTAAGCTAATTAATAAAATATATGCACATGCATATTATTGACCCATTTTATAGTCGAAAAAATATTCATTTTCTGTATGCAGTGTAAGAAAGAGATGGCGAGCGATGATTCGACGCGAGCGTAAATATGGTTTTGTGTGTATTCTGCAGAGCCCCGTTATATAAGATTGCCTGTACGTATTTTTGTAGCCAGCTAGTTCGGGTGAGTTCGGGTTTGTGTATAAAATATGCGCTGCCTTAGTAGTTTTCTCGCTTCAGTGGCTGGGCTTGCTATAAGATTGCAGACCTTGCAGACCTGCTCACATTTGGGTGCAAAACTTTTTAGAAGAATAATTTTTGAATACATTTAACCCAGCTGTTAAGTGTATATTGTAGTCGAGCTCACTCGACTACAGCTTTCCTACTTGTTTATTTAAATAAAGCAGTAATTTTGCCATTCACACGTTAACGAATAAGGAGGCGAATAATGGAATAGCAAATGTTAAGAATGTGAATGTGAATCCGCCTATTACTTCTTTGAACTAAAATTTCTGGCTATAAGTGTAGGCTTGTCCAAAATACAAATGCATCGTGTCACAATTCTTAACAGTCAGATTAATATTTTACATGCAAAATATGAAATTATATATAACTCAGAATAGAAAAGCAATAAGAAATTGTGGTCGAATAAAACTAAAGTAATCTCCAATAATACCACCTGCACAATGGCTTATGTGATGAGTGTAATTGGCAGAATCCCGATTAATTTGTGGGTTTTTGATATCAGTATATCTGTCAACCATCTGCAAATTGAATGCGTTGGCTATTTCCAGGCATATATTTCAGCTTCGGTTAACTGCTCCAGCTTATGTCGTACAGCCCTATTCCAATATTAAGCTAGGGGAAGGGGCTGAGGGAAGTAAGCACTGCTGTTAGTCAGCCGTGCCTCCATGGGTAATCCAATCAATGCACTCTCGTGCCTCGACACAATCAAATTCTAGTTACCAAAAACTGGAGTCTTTGCGACACACGCTTGGCACAATTAGAGAGCACGTAGACAAAAAGGGAAATGATAAAAAATACTTGACTAAAGGACGCGGTGCGGACACACACACACACACGCACACACACATTTCTTGCGAGAAGCTGAGGCCAGAACCAGGACAATGACAATGACGAGCTGCAGAGTAAACAGGCAAACTGGCAAACTAGCTGACTGGCAGGCAGGCAACCAGGCAACCAGGCAGCCAACATTTGCCACAATTGACAAAGAATTTATGCGATGCTTATAAAAGGCTTATGGGGTAAGTCCTTTCACCCAGACAGGCACACACACATAGACACATGCACGGAAAAGGCGAGTAAAAAGTGACATGGGACGAGGAAGAATTTCACTTTTTTCATTCTGGAGAAACGACGATGTTGGGGCAGCCAAAGTGACAACAGTAAATAAAATAAAAAAAAGAGATGAGAAAATCTGAAAACTCGCGCAAGAGCTCGCAGCGAAAATGTTGGAAAATTATGTTGTAAATGCGCACATTTGTATTTTGTTTATTTTTGGCATTACTGCAGCCAGGACCAACTGAAGAATTAAACCTATGTCTGTCTGAACGACTGTCTAATGTTACAGGATCTATTTTACTCGTTAGTCGTAAATATTTAGGTAATTAAAATTTGTATATTGATAAGTTTAATAACAAAATGTTTATAGCCATGCGGAGGGAAATCTGCGTAAAAGTTGGCTTTTCTCTACACCCAACGATGGTATACATAAGAAATATAATTAAATTAGCGTCGGGGGCCACGAAAATTGTTGCCTTGAATATACCCAAAAAACGTCATCAAAGCAGGCAACAACCATAATAAACACAAGTCAAGGAGAGATAGGAGCAGGCGAGGCAACTTCAATGACCAGGAGGCGTCAAGAAATTAGCATAACAAAGCCATTAGAGAGAGGCGAGAGGATCCAACCCCGTGCACCAAAGGCAAACAACTATAAAAAAGAAAAAAAACAAAAACAAAAAATGAAAAATGAAACAGAGAGAAAAGAACAAAAACGAAGCAACACTAAAACGTTTGTGATTTCAAAGGCCAACGCAGTGGCGACTCTTGCTGTGGCGGTGAACGTGGCACTGACAGTGGACCAAGGGCGCTTCAGCACCAACACAAGCAGACTACAAATGTCACCAACAGCAACGGGAACAACGGCAATAACAGCGGTAACAGCAGTTTCAATTGTGGCTGAGTAGGTGGCCAACAACCCCAACTACAACTACAACCCCAGCTCCAGCTCAAGCTCCATCTCCAGCTCCCCAACTCCAGTACTGCCATTATAGCCGACATCGTTGCTCGTTTACATTGCTTCAATTTTGCTTATTTTTTTGTGGCCCGCTACGTGCTCGGCTACTATTTGAGTAATGGCCAAGATTACGCTGCAATGTGCAGCCAGGAGATACATATAGAGATAGAGTAGCAGGAACGTGGGGCGTTGGGAATAAGGGCGTGTCTTTCGACAATTTAAAGTTGGTGTCACGCATCACGCTTTGCTCTAATGAGTGTCGTCGATGTCCTCATCCTCATCCTCATCCTCAACATCATCCTCGACCTCGTCCCCGTCGATGCCATCGTCTCGTGGCAATTGCTGATTTGGCGCCAGCGAATGCCGCAGCTCAATCACGCTTGCATTCTCGGCTGCAGTGCGGACAAATGGCAGCTGTTGTACTGTTGTACGGCAACTGGAGTCGACTCCGTGATGCATTGCGGAGGCCATGTGCCGTATGAGCAATATTTAATTGTATGTGATGCATTGGATGTTAAATGAATTAGTTAAACTGTCATGTCGAATGTGTGCGTGTGTGCTAACGAGGTAATTAGTTAGCAATAAGAGATAACAGTGAAATATATTCACTTTCTATATTCTATATTGAAACAAATCAAAAAATTGCATTATGGTAAAAATAATTCGATACAAAATTGGAAATCAGCCGAATTCTGTTAAGTTCTAAGCCCATTAATATGAGTTTAAAGCATGAACAAAATGTTCAATCTGTTAATGGTTGAGCAAAACATCTTATCACACAAAAAAAAAAAACAAATGCAAATCGCGTTTCTGATTCATCATGGGAACAGCTACGCAATAAAATAAATAAATTGTTTTCACTTTGTAGAGCTGAGTTAAAAAAAAAAAATAGAGAGTAAGAAGTCTTAACTAACTTTTGAGATTATGATCGAACTCTTTGCATCAAAGCTTCTCTTTGGCTTAGCGAAATAAGTATATGGCATTTGCAGAATTCAATACAAATGAGACGTATTTATGGTTGCTTTTGGAGCTTACTGCCGCAAAGGAGAACAACTAAGCCAGAACGAACTGACACACATATTTCTTTGAAATAACATTTTTAAGGTGATCTAGTATTTGGTTGTCGCTGCCATGAAATATATGACTTATTCACAATGGAATTGTTGCCCTTGCGATTGTCTTGAAATGCTGTAAGACTATTGGACGAATATAAGTCCATCCACATGCAATGACTTTAACTACATTCCAGAGCAACCCAAGCTGACTCAACTGGTGACACTATTCTTTCCCCCCTCCCCAACCTTCTCCTCGAAAGTCATGGCCATTAAAGTTACAATCATAAAGCTGCTGAGTCAGTGGACGTTGGATTTTAGAATAGCACATTAAGAATGTAAGTCTTCTTTTAAAGCAGTTCTACGCTTTTGATTGGTTGTGTGTGTGTAATGGGAAAGTTTTGAGTTGCATACAACAATAATGCCCGATCCCAGTAGTCTTGAGTTTGCCTCGGCAAACAATTTGCATAAAATGCTGTAGCAAGATCGTAAAGCAAACTACTGTTGGCAAACGCCACTGGCAACAATGTATGTCCAGCACTTTATGCCACGGCCCGCAAGCGCAAATTCGTTCAGCAATTTTAGCCGCGCTGCAACGCAAACGAATTGCATATGAGCATTTTTCAATTTACATTTTTTCAGCGCTCCGGGCGTTGCTATGCACAGAGTGTAAATTGGAATTTCTCGGAAAATACAGAAAAAATTCAAATGTAAAATGATTCATAATAGCATAAGGTATTGCAGTGCTGGAAACTTGTTGCCAAAGAAACAAATAAAGAATCTTAGCACGGGACATGGTCCCCATCCGCCGCGTATTTCAAAGACTGCAAACATTTAAGGCCAAGGGCCATCTGATAAACCAAGCACAAGCAAGTTGATAAATGTATGACGCTCCTTAGATAATTTAGAATTTAAGTTTCAGCTTCCATGAAGTCTTAATCTGATAGACAACAAAATGAAAATTTGTATACTCTGATACCGAAGGTTAATATTTAGAGACTTGAAACTGTGGACAATATTTGATTTGGCCACGTCCCCTCGGCCGCCAAATCCTTGTTGGGGAAGTTCTAGTTAGTCAATTTTCCCAATAACAATACAGCAATAACAACAACAAAGCTATACATATGAGTGCTTGCATTTATCAGCAAGTTCAAAACCATTTAATAAACTTTGAAGGAGATTCCTAGTAATCTATCCTCCAAGTTAGCATTACAAATTTCGGTAGGTATATTAATATGTGGGATATATGTGACTTTATCGACTTGCTATGATCGATTTCCTCGATCTCCCAGCACTTAAATTTTGACACTTTGTCTGACACGAGCACCGACCAGTATATTTTCCAAGTTTCAAGTCTCTATTTCTTGGGGTGTCAAAAAAAGTGGCGTTCATACAGACAGACAGAAATCATATCGGACTTTGCACAAAACCCGCATTATCAGAGTACTAAAACTTATTCGACACTCTTCGAAACTCAGGTTAAATAATCGGAGCTTAACATTAATAATAAAAAAGTAAAATAAAAAAAACACAACCACAAAATACTGTAGAGATGCTTTCTTCCCTTCAAAGTGAAAGCAGTTAAGGACAGATTTACTATAAAAGTGTTATTTATTTAATGATTCTTACATCCAAATTTATATTGCAGAAGTTTCAAATATTTCAACTAAAATTAAAGCGAATGCGCTTGTGAAATAGTTAATTTAAGAATCGAACAGTGAAGTATACTTTTAGCGAAAGTATTTCTAGTGGTGGTTTAATGAGCTGAGATGCAACACATCGCACATACGGTCTGGTTTCTGGTGACAGGCATATAGAGCAGTGAAAGCAATGAACAAAACACTTGAGCACAACTGACATGCGGCTGTCAAACTCTTCCCATTGGGGAGGAGTCGCACTTTGTGCCTTTGGACCAGTCGGTACCTTTTGTCGGTGATTTTTGCACAAAAACCACAAAAACAGAATCAGACAGACAAACAGGCCAGGCCAAAATCTTATGAATCTTTGAACATACTTTAGCACTTTGACACTTTGCCGACGGCAAATGGCAACAACAACGACAACGGCAACGGCAATGGCAAATGGCAACGACAACGTTTTTTTGGGCGCAATTCTGACTTGGTGCCATTAAATACGGAGGCAAGTGGGCGGAATCTACTTGTCTTGTAGCTGGCTGCCTCAACGCGCGTCTTAGATTAATAGCAGTCGGCTGCGTTGACGATGCGACATTGCGTTTGGACTACGTGCGTGCTACGTGCCTCTTGATGTATGCCACGTTTTTCTGTACATAGATCTCGTTTATAACTCAACGCCGAGATTAACTGACAATTGTTTTCAGATAAGCAAATGCAATTCGTATTGTAGAAGCTTTTATCTCGAACAGCGAAGCGGCCACAAGTACTGAGGTATTGTGTGAGAAAAACTGACACAATAGATTTGATAGGAAATATATATATAAAGCGAAAATATAATATTTACACATGTACATTTATAAATGTATGTGTATGTAACAAAATTGAAATGAAACATCTAAAAATACGCAAAGTCTCGGATTTGTTTTGGACTTTTATTTTAGCTGTGGCATTGCAACTAAATAGAAAATATAAAATTTATAGAAATTCAAATGCAATGCAAGCAACCTTCACGTAAAGCTGGCTTAAAGCGTTCAGGAAGAGCAAGGGGCGGAGGCAGGGGCACATGAAGAAGAGCCGAAGTAGGAAGCGGAAGGGTCAGGATACAAAACTATCAATGACAGTCGCTGCCGCTGCCGCTGACGCTGCGGCTGCCGCAGCTTTGGCGTTGCTACAAAATGCCAAATTTGCATATAAAGTAAAATTGAAAATGCCAGCAGGAATTGAGAAGAGCCCTGAAAAACCCAAAACTCTAAAACAAGCCCAAAGGCAGTCAAAACCAGAGGACTGCAGTGGCAACAACAAATGCTATGGCACCTAAAACTACTTCATCTGCGCACACTGGCAATGTAAACTATTCAAATACGTTCTAAGCTACGCTAAAAGGCGTTCCCAAAATATTTACATTGATTTGCTGCTGTTGTTACTTTCACAGTCGCCATTCAAGTATAAACTGCAATCACTTTATATTTGATGGGCATTGAGCGAAAATGCGCGTCACGTTCAGGTCCGCAGACTCAAAAAACCAACAGGCCGCAAATCAAAACGGACCCCGCAGCACACCTTAAACAAAAAAAAGAAACAAGTAAGAATGCTATAGTCGAGTGAACTCGACTACGATTTACCCTAAACCAAGTTGTTAAATATATTCTAATTTTATTGGAAAATTTCCTTCAAATAATTTTGCACCAAAACTAAGCAGCTCTGCAAGTGCGCTCTGCCGAGAAACGCGTGAATACTCATACTCAAATAGTACACGCAATCGTAACGGGGTAACGGTGCTCTGCACGCGTCGATTATCACGCCATCTCTTTCTCACGTTATCGATAAAATAACGCACACTGGATATGGGTCTGGTATATGAGAACCTATATTCCAAATTGTAAGTCTCTAGTTCTTATAGTATCTGAGATCTGCGTGATCCTACAGACAGACGGATAGGCGGACATAACTTTATTGACTCGGCTGATCAAGAATATGAATACTTTATGGAGTGGGAGATGCTTCCTTCTGCCTGTTACATACATTTGCACAAAACCATTATACTCCTTTTCTCCATTTTGAATGGGTTCAAAGTATAATAAATAAATGCAGTTAAAAAAAATACAAAAAATAATTTTTCTACTTTCTATTAAATGTTGTGGGTATATAGCAAAAGTAATAAAACAGTTGTCTTAGTTGTAGTTATATAGTTGTTAGCTTTAGTTGCTTATTTTTCATAACCTCTATTTATAATTTAAATAGTTTTTCTTTTCCTCCATACCTCACTGAACGGATGCTGTGTATCTCTCCCTAAAGACATTTACCGATTGCAATCGAAATATATACTTTTATTTTATATTTATAATTTAAATATGTTTTTCTTTTCCTCCATACCTCACTGAACGGATGCTGTGAATCTTTCCCTAAAGACATTTACCGATTGCAATCGAAATATATACATGTTTATAAAAAATAGAAATCACTTGACTCAGAGCCAAAAAAACATATATAAAATACAGAAGATATATTTAAAAAATTAAATAAATGAAATAAGTGCAATTTTTATTTTCTTTACTCATTAATTATAATTATTTCAAATCAATTGAAAAGAAACGCAATAATAAAAATTTCAATAATTATAAGATAAGTGAGGTTCTTATATTATTTATTTTTTTTTCAGTAGATTTGGAAAGTGACTATCCAAATCGCAAAGCTCCACTAATAATTCTCTTTTTCTCCTTTTTATAGGGTATAAAAACCCACTAAAAATGGGTAAAATTGGTATCCTGAGGTTATACATGTGTGTGTGTATGCATAAGCGTGACAGGGTATATCTAAGTTGGGCAATTTCGTCTAGAACACTCATATTTCCTTTTTTTTCGGTGCTGGGTAAACGCTGCAAGGGAGACCCAAACTAACTGATACAAATTTGCTACACGTACAGAACTCAATGGCTTTCTCTATCTATGTGTAAGTGTGTATGTGTGGTTGTGTGTGTGTGTATTGATGTGTACGTGTGTTCGTTAGCCTAAAATCCGCGCTGGTTATAAGCCAGCCATTGTTGTTGTTGTTGTTGCGAGACAAGCTAAAAACTAATTCGAAATTCATGGGCTCGATTTGCATTTTTGATTACTTGAATACACTACATGCGAAGAGGAAGAGAGAGAGATAGCAAGACAGTAGATAGAGCCAGAGCTAGTTTTAGCTATAGCATTGTCTTGGCCTGGATAGCACTCACACACACACACATACACTCGCACACACCCCACTGGGCTAAAAGCCTACGTACGTAACTAACGAAACCCGTCAGAGGTGTGATATTTATATTTATGAACGCAAATTGTACGGCTAACGCTTGGGGAATTTTTCGTTAGTTTTAAGTAATTGGGCGCCATTTTCATGCACATGTTGAGATAGAAACTAGAGAAGGGGAAGAGCACACATCGTTCCAAGGGGCGCATAGCGAAACACATAAATATTAAAATAAAAATAAAATTATAATGTATGCGTTACGGTTTAATTGGTTCTCTCTCACTCAATATCTCTACGTGTCTTTATATTTCTCTCTCTCTCTCTCTCTCTCACGGCATCTTTCTTGCTGCATATGTGCATAAAATGAAAGCGTAACAGTTTTGCGACTTTGATTAAAAGTATGGCTTGGGAGCGCGATGCAGATTCACGAATTAGGGGAACAATAATATATTGTACATAATTTAATGGTGCCACAAGTCAATATAAATGGGTTAATAATGACTCATAAAAAACGTGTCAAATTTATGCATGAAAGAGAAAATACAATATGCAACTATAACAAGTAAGAGTGCTGTAGTCGAGTAAACTTGACTACGATATACCCTGAAGCCAGTTATTAAATATATTCTATTATTATTGGCAAATTCCCCTTTAAAAAGATTTGCACTAAATTGTGAGCTGCTCTGGAAGCGCCCTCTGCCGACACACAGAAACATATTGACGCTCGCGTCGATTATTATGCCATCTCTTTCTCACACATGCGCAAACATGCATTCAGAAAATGCTTGCGGCTGCTGATAGAAATGAGATCAATATGAGAATATATTTTCGACTATAGCTTGGGTGTTTCTTATATATCATGTATTAAATAGAGTTAGGTTCTGCCTTCAAAATTGTGGAATTTATTGCTATCGGAAATTTAATTGATCGATATTCGATAAACGAAGACAGTTATCGAAAAAATAACGCAATCTTGATCTGCGCCTGGTATATTCCAAATTGGAAGTCTCTAGCTTTTACAGTTTCTGAGATCTGCGTGTTCATACAGACGGACGGACGGACGGCCGGACAGACGGACATGGCTATATCAACTCGACTATTGATCCTGATTAAGAATATATATACTTTGTGGGGTCGGAGATGCTTCCTTCTGCCTGTTACATACATTTGCACAAAACCATTATACCCTTTTTATCCATTTTTAATGGGTTCAGGGTATAAAAATGAAAAGACGTTAAGAGAATTACTTAAAACTTTTAACAGTACAACTCAAGCCTTTGATATTCGGGAACATTTTCCAAGTCATGTAAGCATAGGCATAAGTAGGGATAGTCATCTACTATATACAACCATAACAATGAAAAGTCCTTAAGGAACTCCTTTTGAAATCTTATCAGTATTGTTAAAGCAACTGATATTCAGAATTGGGACTAGCATAAAACATAAAACCATATAAAGCTGATTGCTATGAATATGATAAAAACTGAGTTATGTACAAACTCAGGTATATTTTTAGTACCGCGTTAGCATAATATAAAAGCGTTTATGTGCTTGCTTCTTAATTGTGTATTTACCCACACTTATTATTAGAATTTGAGCTACTACCTTAACTCCATAAAAATGTGTTAATTTGCTTGGTATGCGGCACTCTCTCCTTATGTGAGCCCAGAGTTGACAAATAACTGTATTAATTTCAGGTGCCTAAACTTTCAAATATGCCAAAGTTGCCGCCATCAATTGCCAGTGGGACGATGATAATTGTCGACCTGTTTACGTGTCGCCTGTATATTAGGAGCAGCTATTGCCATCAGCAATTTCTTAGTCGATGGCTTAATTAGTCAAAAATTTCAACAATATATATTTCCCTCCTGCCTTTCGTTTTCTGCCTCTGGCAGGCAGGCAACTGTCAAAATGTCATTCAAAGTCGGCAAGACCTAATTCTGTATAAGCTTTTGCCAGAGGGTGGTGAGTGGGTGCCACATAAATTACATTAGACATTAGCTTTTTGTGTGTTGATTTCTGATTATTGTGTGTCGTTTTTCGTCCAGGCAGGACTCACGGGCCTGCCAAATATCCTGGCATGTTGCCTAATCAATGACCCTTATCACCGTCTCCCGCACTCGCCCCTCACCTGTCGTCTGTCACTGCTCGTGGCTTTAATTAAAGTTCAAACTGTCAGTGCGCACGTAAATTGAATTTTAATGTGTGCTGCGTATACGTAATAATCAATATACGCCTACGTCTACGTATACATACATATACATATACGTAATGTGATACAATACGTATCACTCGAGCAACTGGCCAATTACTTGGGCACTGCTGTCGACACATAATATAATCAATAGGCAACCATCAAATAGAAAACATAGCCCACATTTCGAGTACCCTCGAATTCAGAGTCTGCAGCGAGCTAGCTCTTTCCAATCCAATCTGTGCTCCGTCTCTGTGGCCCAATTCTGCACGCCTAATCAATGAATGTATGTATGTAAATTTTGAAAATGGCTCAAGTATCAGCTGAATCTTAAGCCGCGAACCAAAAGGATACTTTATATGCTCTAAAAATACAAAATTTTATCCAGTATAACTTTGTAAAACTTTATCAGAAACTTAAGCAAATATTTGTTACAAACAGAAGAAGCCTTCCCGATTTCCGTCGATCGATTTGTCTAGGTCTGTATATAGGTTTTTTCTTTATGATAACTCCATTTATTGTTTAGTAATTTACTTATTTATTTAGCCGGCTCCAGGTCAAGAGATTTTTAAATAGATTTTCCACCTCATGTTTTAAACGTTTTTAATGTTAACGGCAAATTATCTAACATATTCTCATACAGCATTCATAGACGAAACATTTTAAACTTTTTGAATACATTCTCTCATCCGAATCCCAATTGGAAAGCACATACTTTTTAAGGTGTGTCGACCAATTTAAATATTCATACTTTTTATTTGCATATGTGTTTTTATAATATTGTGTGACCATAGATATATAAACACAAAAATTCTATTCACCAAATTCAATTATTTAGGGGATTCAGACACACTCTTTTTGTTGGTGGATGAAAATGGTACTTACAAGTCGCGCACTCAAGATTATTTTCTTCTTTGTTTTTTAGCCCATTGCAGAGGGTATTATCATTTTGTATAGTACTTTGAACCCCGATGATGGCAACGACTCTGATCCCTAATAAATAAAATGTACATTCTTGATCAGCATCACTAGCTGAGTCGATATTGCCATGTCCGACTATCTTTCTGTTTGTATGTAAACTAATCCCTCTGTTTTTGAGTTATGATAGTTATACTTGGCATGCATCCGTGTTTTTTTTTTCTGCAGACAGCACACATACGAGAGGTTGCTGGATCGAATCATTATATCTTAGAGCAGCCATAGAAACGATTTGTCGCAAAATGAGTAATGAAATATATGAGAGGCTATGTTGATTACCAAGATATCAAAGTCATTATAACTAATAATATAATATGCGTACAAGAAAATCATCAACATCAGTCTACTGTGTCATATAGCTTTAAAAAATCGGTCGGTTTTTTTTTTTTAATTTATAGTGCAAGTTAGACTTCAAATATTTGACTCCAGTCTGGAAAGCCGTTCTTACTTGTTGTACATTTTATTTTTTTTACTGCCTATTATGCCAAATGGTCCCAGATCGTGCAGTTTTTAAGTTATTTATAGGGTCATGCAATTTTTCATGTTTCATATATTATATTATTTCATGTTTGGCACTCTACGCAATGCCTACTTGAATTGGCCTTCACATTTCCTGATCGGCTCTGCTGAAACTTGTTTATTGTAAAATTTTTTTTACATTTATTGGCACTATATGACTCCACGCTTTTTACTGCCGCTCTACTGGCACTATTCCGTCCTTCTGTCCTTCACGCTGTCCAACTGTGTGACTGCCAGTGGATATCACAGTACTCTCTTTATGGGCACAATTTTTCAATGCGCTGGCATTTTGTTTATTCATAAAACGCGCGATTCTTGCATTTTATGTGTCATATGTTTTCTGGGTTTTATCTTTTTCCTGCACGTTTGTCGCCTTTGGAAAAAAAAGTTGACAAGCAATTTATTTAGTTTTTATGCAAATCAAATTACAGACAAACTACTGTTTTTATTGCTTTCTTCTCTTAGTGTTGCTGTTGGGCTTTTAAGCGTTTTTCATTTAAATTCCGTTTGGCACACGAATTTTTTAGCTCTAAGTGCGTTTCGCTTGAAATGGCAGCAGTATGTTAGAGGCTTTTAATTAATTGATTGCATTTCTCTGGCAGACCACAAAAAAGTCGAACATATGACAAGAGGCGTCAGCTGTATTTAGTGAAATGACACACGAAATTGGAAGCGGTCAAATTGTATTTGATTTAAATTTAAATTGCTTTATTTATATTAAAATAGGCTTGCAATCAAGGGCTAAGCAGGTCTTATAAAAATTTACGATTTTTTTTATATTTATTTATTTATATTTTCTTAAAGTAATCATGCTTTTAAGCCTGAGTATATCCAATACCTCAATTTTCTCCTTTTTTTTATCAATAAATTCAGTAATTTTTCACCAAACTTCCGAGATGTTGCAATTTTATGATTTTTCACTTTCCAAACATGAAACGACAAACTTCAAATTAGCTTCAAACTCAAGACAACAAGCAAAAACTACACCAATTTGTCAACACATACACACTCACACACAATCTGAAAAAATATATGTGAAAAGCAATTTCTATAAACGAAAGATTGCAGTTACATTTCAACTTTGGCCACACAACTTGTGTGTGTATAAAAGAAAGTTTCCAGAAATGAAGTAAATTTGTGAGTAAGGGAAGTGTGCATCAGTCGAAGCCGTTGACCAGGATATGTATAATATTGTTGTGGTCATAGCAAATATTCTATGAATATGCAAAGTGAAACTAAATGGCGTGTAACAAAAGCACACACTCGAAAAGAAAAGAGCGACCGAAAAATACACATTGAGATGTGGAAAGAGAAAACTGTTTTCTTGTGCGTGATAAAAAGAAACGAATGCATACTAAAGACTGGCGCCAAGTTGATCAAATTGATGCTTGGCTTTTGTGCCAGCAGCCAAGCTGTTGCCGCACGACTCTACGAATATAACTTATGAAGTCTCCCTGCAAAGAAAAAAAAGTGCATAAAATAGAATTGCAAGTGAGTCACATTCAGAGTCAGAGTCAAAAACAGCCTTTGTGCCCAGAAATTGGACTGCAAAGGAGGTAAGCTGCAAGCGGCCAAGAAACGTAAGCAGAGCGCAACGGACACGTAACATGGATGGTTGCCACAATTGTTTCGCTTGTTGTATGACAACCATAACAAGAGTTGCACTCCTGTGGGCCTGTCACGACACAGTTCAATTTCGCTCCAAAATGGGAGCAGACAGAAATTGATAGCAATATCGAACTGCTCTTTGGCGCTGGAGCGAAACGTACAAGATTAACTTCTATATCTAAGCATGATTTTTCACTTTTTTGCATAATCGAAATATTGAAGCTATAGATACATTTGGCAAAGTGAATGACAGCTAGGCAAACGTTTACGTAATGACGTAATGGATATTCTGCAAATTTGCAACGTAAGTTGAGGACTGAGTAGCGATGCAGGCTCTCAACTGCGCACACAGGATTTACCAAATTTTTATATGCAAATACTTATTATATAGACTAATAATATTATATAAATATGAATAATTACATTTGTTCACTCAGAAAAACACCTGGTGCTATTTCATTTTTTTATTTTTTTTTTATTTTATAATTATGAAATGAATTTCTAAAATGTATCAATTCTTGGAAAATAATAAGATCTTTTGGTATTGTTTTCGAATCTCCATTAGATCGTAAGCTTCTTCAGACTGACCTTTATGAATCTTATAAACTATGTAAAATTTCATTGTATATGTGAATTCTTAAAATTAAAATATTTAATAATATAAGTAACCAAAAAGCTAATATTTTATTTATTTAAATGTTTTAAATGTATAATACAGATAATATTTAGCTATTATTATATAAAGGACTACTTGTAAAATCTGTCTTTTGTGTTGTCTAGAAGCTTACCATTAAAAAAACAAAGGCAATAAATAAACAAACAATTGAATTTGAAATTAAATAAATTTACTGAAAACAGCAAGTTAATTAGCATCCTGTTCAATGAAAGTTTTGTATTTTTGATTTTAACACCACAAAGTAGTAATTAAGTAATTTAAGCCAACGCTCCAAATTGTGCATTTCAAATGGTTGTCATGATCACATATATAATCACACAAATACGGGACATGCTGGCCAATTCATTTTATTGTCCTTTTGAAGCTGCATTAGACTGAGGGAATTAATTTCGAGTCTACCTAGAAGTCTGACACGCACTCTGAATTGAAGTAACCTTTAACAATTGGGAATGCATGCAGATTTCATGCACACACTTCCGATAACAGAAAGAGATTTTAGACAGAGTTTGAGTAGAAAGCTTAAAAGGAAATATGCACCTAATTAGAGGGCGACCCTGTTCTATTTCTCACTTGTATCGCAGCAGCAGAAGAAGAATTTAATTATTTATGAACACATGCAATGGCCAAATAGCCAAATGACCAACGAACGAGTCAAGCCAGCATTTTTCATTAGTGCGCGCGTCGAGTGGCCAAAAGCCCCGATGTTTTACAATATAATTGCAAACGAGCAGCCCCAACAAAATTCTCTGGCCTGACCGCCGTTGCGGCCTTGAGCTCGTACGTAATTTGTTTTAGCCGAGTTTGCGCTCTTTCCTAACCCCGCCCCCTGTCAAACATTTTCAACATGCAAGGCAAAGAGCAACACTCACACAAGCACAAACGAGTAGAAATATACGTTTATATGTATATCGCTCGATCCACTATACATATATTAAACTCATGCACGCAACAGCCAAAAAGAGCAGGAAGGCATACAAAAAAAAAAACAACTCAGAAATATATGAAACCATTTAAAACAACGAAAGCCAATAAAACGTTGCCCACAAAAGTTGGTCGGAACTGAATAGGCGAACTGACAGACTCAGTCCTTATGAGCGACAAGGCAGAGTGAAAGTATTCGAATTGAAGGCCAGAATATGTCGGTAATAAATATGCAGTAAATGTTGATTGCTGCCCCCATGCCAAAAGACCGTTTAACATAAGGCAACAACAAAAATGAGCCTCTGTTTAGGAATATGATATCATTCTAAAGAGATAAAGGAACATAAACCACAAGGAATGGCATTTTATGCATTTAATACTTTGAATATATTTGAATGTGTTTTATACTCATGTTGAGGAATTTC
Organism: Drosophila setosimentum; assembly: GCA_035043505.1. Taxonomy (NCBI): domain Eukaryota; kingdom Metazoa; phylum Arthropoda; class Insecta; order Diptera; family Drosophilidae; genus Drosophila; species Drosophila setosimentum. The sequence goes on along the minus strand of JAWNMY010000015.1, from coordinate 739,572 downwards.
TAATATGAATATGACCACCTTAGCAGAACACAATTACATTGATAAGAATCTATGAAGATGCATTTAAAATATTAAACAAAAGTTTCTTAAGCTGTATTTTGAGCCACTAAAAGATACGTCAAGTAAATAATAAACGAATACAGCAACATTATATTTTTCTTTCATAAAAGCCCACTTATATCGCTGTCTAAAAGCAATTTCTTAACATACTACTTAAGCCTAAAGAACAACAATTTGGAACAGCATAAAAGAACACATGTATATATAAGAGTTACCCCATCTACAACGAGTTGGCTGCAAATAACTGGGCTATATATAAAAATACACGAGAATGCTGTCATAATGACCCAGATACGGAACACTTTTCAAATGACAAATGCAACCCAGTCAGCGCTACAATTTCCATTACAATATGTAGTAGTTGTGTTGTGCACACTTCTGAACAACTAAAAGCCAATCAAAAACCCGAGTTTTACCCAAAACACAAATTAAAAAACAACATAAAAGCGTTGAGGGCAAAAAAGTTATATGTACATATATATAGATATTTTTAAATATATTTATACATATTTACTGACTGCACATTTTAGGACTTCTGGCTTGAGCCAAGCTGATTGTGCTTACCTATTTTTATTGTTGCTGTTGTTGCTGCCCTTGTTGTTGTTGTTCCTGTTGTTATTGCTTGCTACACACTCTTAGCCTTCAAGTCTGGCCGTTGCTCTGCTTTCATTGATTTTTTAGTTTATTTATGTATATACCCTGTGCCCATTACTTGTATACAATAGGGCGTAGCAAATGTAATATATAATAATAACGATTTTTTCAGCAGCTCAGTAAACAATTAAACCGAACAGTAATTTTACCAATTTTATTGATATCGAATTATTCTTATTTTCAAATGTTTACTTTTATGGAATTGCACTAAAATCTTATTTATTATTTTCATTATCGAATGACTACAGTTTGTATAGCTTTAGCGTTTGGTATTTCAAGAAAGATAAGCGCTTCTCTCAAAATACAATAACAATTTAATCCATATGATTTACTTTTTAATAAATAATATAACTTAATGCTGACAGAAAAATATAAATGAATTAATTTTCCATTTTTAAATGTGATTCTTATTTATTGGGCAGTTTGCTTAAAGATGGCTATCGTCTGTCTTATATTTTATTTATTTATTTTCTGATTCATTTCTCCTACAGAAGTTAAAATAGGCCAATCACCTTTTTTTTTATTTTTCTGCATGTATTATTTGTCATACGTACTAGCTATAGGGTATCTCTTAGTCATGACTGGATCATTCTTGTCTTTTTTTTTTAGATTACACAGTAGACAACTGTTTTGGTAGAAGAATTTTAATATTTAAAGCAACCCTCAGTTACACAAACACAATTCGGAATTGACCCAAATGTTTAAATCTCAATAAAAGGGCATTTGCTTTGAACCGTCAATCAGTCTGCATGTTAGTCAGTCAGTCAATCCGTTAGTCGGGCTTGTTTGTTCTATTTGAATTGTCTGCTTTGTTGTTTGTAGTCGCCAACAATTTGCAGTACCAAGTCTGCCCGTCTGCCTTACAAGCATTCCGACTGACGCAGCGGCTCAATGTCAGACTGGCTGGCTGACTGAGTGACTGGCTGACTATTCGAACGGCTTGTTTGCCATTGCCTTCCTCATAGCCCTGGTCAGCTCCCTGTTGGCATATTTCAATGTGAAATTGTGTTAAAAATCGCATTCCTTGCCCGGGTTTTGTGCAACGGAAATTGAAAATAGCGCTATGTTCGTATGCCACTCTCCATTTTAGCAGCGCTCCGTTGTTGTTGCTCACAAAATGCTCATGTGGCATGAAAATTTAATTGGACTGAAATGCTGCCGCACAACTCTCGAAAACTAGTTTATGTTTGAGAAAAAAAAAATAAATAAAAGAAACTGGAACATAAATCAACGAGTGTATATTCTGCGACTGAAATGTGCATATGGCATTAGCTTCAAATATATAGTATTAGTATATAGTATTCGTATATATGTAAGTCGATTATACAAAAATACTTTAAGTACACATCTGCTAAGTAAAAAGTGAGAAATATGCGCTTAAAAACACATTCAAGAGGACAACTAGAATTGCAAATTGCTCACTCAATTTAATGAACGCTTTTTATTAATGTAACAATCTTGAGACTTTATTACTATTTGCTATTAATAGAAGCAAATTTTTTTGGTGTCTTATTAAATCTGTATCTTTAAGATAAGAGATTAAATACTTGTATTGCAATATGTAGGTATAAATATATCTAAGAGTTGTTAGAACAAGTTTTATGAAGCTGCAGAGACCACTTTAATCTTAATTAATATTTGATTCATACATATATATTTAAGCCTGTGTGCATATTTGATGGCAGATAAGTAATCTTGTCGTATGCCCTAAAAGATATCAAACAAGTTTCACCCACGTTGCGTATGAGTTATGCATTATGTTCTCTTCTTTCTCGCTCAAACCTGCTCGATTCTGCTGGGCTCTGTGCTTGTTTGTGCAACGCATTACGACAAATATTTGCGCATTGGACATCAACATATTCTTGTCATTGTTGTTGCTTCGGCTGTGTTTGTGGGTTTTTCGGTTTTACTTGTTAGCCCGAAAACGAGGTCATTCCAAAATCTATGCCCTTAGCTATCCAAACAGCTGATGTCAGCACAACATAAAAGAGGTGTGCGTGTCTCTGAGTGTATGTGTGTGTGTGCTTTGGAACGTAACGTGTTTTTTGTTCTCACTTTGATAAATCAGTTGGTTGGCGCTGCAGGCAAAGCAGACCTATAAGTGCTCTAATGGGGGACACGGGCGTGGCAAACACTTTGTCTATGATTTATCTGCAATGCAACCCGGAGGCACACAGCAAGTTGCTTACACAGAGTTCACTAGGGGCATAAATGAAGTGTTTATTTAGATAGACCTGGAGTAAGCCGCAGCAAGAATTTAAGACATTCTTACATTTTATGCATACTAAACTGGTAAGCCAAAGAAATTTGTTGGTGCCCGCCTCGGTTGCAAGATATCTGTGAAGGATTCCCAGCTTTGAGTTATGCTTGTTGCCATGTGTGAATGAATCATAAAGTTATTTGCATTCCACAGCACAGACCGAGTTCCCCGAGGGCCAAGGCTAAAAGTAACTCATTGTAAATAATTTATTGAGCCGCTCTTATTTTTCATGTTTGCCATTTGCTGTTTGTGACAAAAATCTAAATTATTTTGAATGCTTGGATCACTTTCTAATATTTTAACAATACACAGCTCAGGTAATATTTTAAAACCATAAGCATTATTAAATTAAATAACTAGTGTTAATGATGCTAATATGGAATTTAAGCCTTTCACAAATATTGTATAAATTGATTTAATATTAAGTTTTTAACATCATTCAATTTGACCCAAGCCCATTACTTGTTCTATTAATTTCCTAAAAAAAACTGAATTATTAACAAATCAACAAAGTCTATTTGAAAAAAATTCAATTTGTACAAGCCATAAATAATGGCAAATATCAATTTCAAAAATTGTGATATATTTCCACAAATAAAAATGACCTATTTAAATGAATTATTATAGAGTAGTTAAAAATAGCAATCAAAAATTATACTAGCTCAAATTTAAATACAACTGAAACACATTTGTTAGAAATACACAAAATAATTTTTTCACATTATGCACTATATATGGAAAACCATTAAAAAATATATTAACTTCAATTAAATCGCAGAATTTCTTCAGAGCAATCTTCTTACACTCGCTCCGAGAACAGCGAGTACGAAAAAAAAACCAAATCTGTAAGCGATTTTGCAGTTTTTATGGCAGCTTAGTCAACGTAAAGAACAAACCGAAAAAAAATAAGACACTGAGTTTTCGATACAAGAGAGATACAGAAAATATTGCAGAAGATTCTCGGATTTCCAGTTCGTTGTCCTACAAACAGGGCCAGTCACATGACCTGTGCAACCAACCACACTCAATAAGGATCAGGCTTCTGTTCTTGTTGTTGGGATTGAAGCCGGTTTAGGGCTGTCTGCCATTTACTTTACTTGAAGTAAACTGAAAGATATATGGACTTATAGACAGTCTGGTGCCATTTCGGCGTTCTCTCACGTAAAATACACGAATAATTCGATTTTTCGCCACTAGCCTGTGTTGGCATTACTTTTGCATTTCATTTCATTTCGCTTGGTTTGCTTACTTTAATTTGGCTTTGGCAGCTGATGAGTTGAGCCTGCTGGCGACGATGACAATTTGCTTTGCTGCTCGTTTTAAATATTTGCCAATCGTCGTTTGTTGTTTTCGCTTTTGTTGTTGTTGTTTGTTTTTAGGTGTCTGTTTGTGACATTTTGTCTGTGTGACCGCACAAAAAATGCGACCTTGAATGGGCGCCCTCACTTTTAACAAATATCCACAAAATCGGACTGGCACAATTTTTGTGGGCAACAGTTTTTATGGCGCCGCTGTTGATGCCAGAATCCGGTTTGGTAACATTTTAAAGCAGATGCTCACAAATTTCGTATCCTTGAGAGCAGCGTAGATAACGTGCAATCAATAAAAATACACACACACACAAACTTGCCAACCCACACTGACACGAATGGTCACACGCTATGTATACGTTACGCACACATCTGTATGTCGAACAAATATTTGACTCGCTTCTTGTGCAGCTGATTTTGGCATATAACTTTGGCATTTACACACACACACACACCAGCACTGAGAGAGACACACACAGAGACACGAGCTGGACAGTGGGACCCAAATTTATGAATTGGGCTTTAATTTTTATCACCGTTATGCGTTTTGTTGCGCGTTTGCTTTTGCACGTTACGCGTCCTTGTTCCAACTACTGACGTTCAACGCAACGCAACGACCACAACTCGATTCGCTGACGGGTCCTGGACGCCCCCGAAAGCTGCAGCAGCAGCAGCAACAGCAGCAGCAGCAGCGCCAGCACTCGCAAAGCTTTTACACTCGCACTCGTGCTCTCTCTCGCTCTCAGTCTCTCTGTCTGCTGGAATTCCATTCAGCGCAAGTTGAAAAGCTTTGCGCTCTCACTGTTCTTGCTGTTGTTGGCCCAGGCTCTCTCAGCACGTGCTTTTCCGTCTGTTTGACTTCATCTCTCTCTGCTGCTGTTGCTGTTGAGGTTGCTCTCTTCTATGCCACTATGCCCTTCTCGTTTTTGTTTTGTTTGCCAGATTCGTTGGCAAGGTTAACAACAAACGCAATTGCATGGCGCCAATATCCCTAAACATCTGATTCCTGTCAAAATTACGAAACATGCGCATTTCGTCTTTCACAGCTCAATGTGTGTTTGCTGGTCAATGGTCAAATCTAATGGGATCTGGGCTACATATGTTTAACTTATAATTCTTTCCACCAATATCTTTAAACACACGTTCGCTTAGTTCGGTCTGCTCAGTTAGAAAGGGGTTATCGATTTGTTGATCCTTAGTTACATTCAGCTCGATTACACGATTACATTGAGCTCGAAATGCAACCGTGTATTGCATTGTATCATTTTCTCAATGCTATGTCTAGTTTGCGTATTAAACTAGCTTCTGTAAATTGAACACTCATAAAAAAATTTGTCTAAATTTTAATAAATCGCCATAGTTTTTGCGTCAATGATTATGCACAATGTAAATTTATGCTTTTGACATACTAAAACCAGGTTTTGCATTCCCAAATTTCAGGATACATTTTTCTAAAATTAAAAAAAAAATATATTATTTAATTAACATTGTGTCGTTTATTAAATGTTTAAATTGAAGAATTCTTAAAATATTATTTTCGTACTTACTTTTAAGATTATTTAATGATAGTATTTTTATACCCCGAACCCATTAAAAATCCGACGTACTTTCCGGTGCTACCACGACAATGGCCCCAAGCATAAGCCCGGAATAGTATTGTCCTGGCTTATCTGGAACTGCCCCATATGATAATTCCACCGGCCCAGTCTCCAGATTTAAATGTTGTTGAAAATTTGTGGTCTCAGCTGGAAAATAATATTCCGGAATCACAGCATATCCAGCAAACAGGATCTCAAAAATTATCTGCTGGACGAGTGGAGCAAGATAAGCCCAGAAACTACCCGGAAGCTGGTATCTTCCATGAATAATAGGTTAAGGGAATTTGTCAAGGCTAAAGGATATCAAACTAAGTATTAACATCCCTATTTAAGTTTTTATAAGTCAAATATGTTATTTTTTTAAGACTGGTCCAAATAAGCGTTGACATGTATTTTGGATATGTTTTCAGTTTTTGACTAATTTTAATTAATTAATTAATATTTAAATTAAAACTAAAGTTTTTTCCCAAACGTGATATAACATTAAACAAATTGGCATTTAAACATTTTGCGTTTGTTTCTAAGCTGTGGGACGTATATGGAGAAAAAAATATTTGTACTTCGAAGTGTTTAAGTAGAAGTTGTGCAAAATTAAGTCAAAAATACAAGAACGTGCATCATATTTTTTATGTGACCTTGGACCCTATACTGCCTAGAAGGCAACGCGTCGAAAATTTTGCAGGCTTCGGCTGTCGAGCACCGATCGTAGTCTATTATTTTACTTGACTTTGCACGCTTCGTTTCCATGTTATACTTATCTTTCAGAGAAAAGTGGGAGGACTCATTACTCTCCGAATTTTTTTCTCTCTGCATTTTAAGACATAAAACCAAACTAATTTATATTGCTGTCTTGCACTTTCATTAGAATTTTTTGGACACAGCATTATACGTAGGTTTTTGATGTATACGGTTTCCCTGATTTATCTCAGTTATTTTCTTGCTTAAATTAAAAGTGTAAGCGTGCACTTATAGAAAACTGAAAAAATTATATTAATACTTTTTTATTAATTGTTTACCTCGAAAACATTTTCAAAAGATATTCAGGAACTTATCAATATAGCAGTTTAAAAAATATATTTTGCATAATGCTTTTATAATTAAAATATTAAAATGATAGATTTTTTTATAAATCATAAAATATATTCTGAAGCAACGCTATATTGCAGCTTAAGAACTTTATTTAGCATTGAGCTATCAAATTGTTTAAAAGAATTAATTTAAGCTCTTGGTTAAATCAGCTCAGTGCACTGTTAATTTTAGTGACTGGGTAACCGCAATTGCTACACCTGCAACTGCAAATATAGGCAGAGAGGTGCCAGCTGCTAGCACACCCAGAATTTACATCCCGCCCCGTCTAAACTAATATTTAAAAGCCACCACATTTCGAAAAAGCGCCCAAACGCCAATGACGCATGGGCTACCCCTGAAAGTATGCAACGAAAACGAGTAAAACAACAAAGAAAATACAAAATATGGCAAACTAGAAACCGGGAGCTGGCAACATACAGGTATAGGTAGCCAAAATTGTAGCCAGATGAGGCTGCAGCTGTGGCTAAGTGAGACTCTGCCCAGTTAGCCAGTGATAAAACTGGTTACCAATAAATTTTTATTTCAGAAAAGTTGCGACAAAGTTGTCAGAATCGTCGTTTTGGCCACCGCGTGAAAATATGAGAGGTGACACTTGTCCAAATTATCTTGCACGATAAGCCAGCGCACTAAGCGTGTTATCAAAGCAAACGATGCCGGGAAACAAACATACACTCACACAACGAGTCCATCCAGGATGAGGCGCATTGTAGTCAAACGCAGGCAGCTGCAGCCCTCCAGCAACAATCAGAGAAACCAGCAGGCGAGCCGAGGACTGACGTGCAGTTGACTCCAGTCGAGTCGCTGCCAGGATACAAGCATCAGGATACCACCACCACGGACGCTCGAGAGTGTGACCAAAGCTACATCTGAATGCAAGTGCAACTCGGAGTTTGAGTGGCGGTTTGTGTCCGCCGTCGTCAGCTGCCGCATAATGCAGAATATACACTCGACTCAGCTCAGAGCCAACTAGAAAGTGTTCAACTCGAAAAGGAGTTGTCGCCCTGACAGGACGAGGCCAGAATTTAAACGAGACAACGACAACGACAACGCGGACATGGCGATGTCACCCGCGAAATTAGGACAAACCTCTGACGAAGGAAATAAGGAAAGTTACCGATATTTCTCTGTGCTCTATGGATTCTCTTTTCTCTGCGAACTGAAAACCTATTCGAGATGAAAATAGAGTGCTAATTTTGAGATTAGGCATTCTAGAAAATTTAAAATAAATGTGTTCTTTTTATTTTTACAAGCATTACAAATTATGCTTATACATGGCAACAATATTACTTTACTCTTATCAGACCGAATCGAGTAAACATTGCAAAAATTGCATTCATTTTTATAATAATTATATTAAAATAATATTATATATCATACCACCATTACCATGTAGAGTTCGATAGGACACACGCAAACCAGCTCAGGTGCTAAATATCTCATTGTGCAAAGAGATGCAGGTTGTGTTGTATATTTAACAGCTTAACAAAAAAATTAAATATTAAAATGTAGTAAATTTAGTAATATTATTTGATACGTATATTTGATGTCATTGCGCTCTTAGCCCTGCAATAGTATTAATATTTAAAAGATAGCATTCAACATAAATTGTAATTACTTCTTTGTAACAATCACTCTATAATATTTGTTTTCAAGTTGGGAACGCATTAATGGAGACATTTTGATCTGTTTCATTAGACGAGTCGATATATGTGCAAAAGTCCATCAATTTTTTCTAGACAACGGAAATAAAACTAAATTTTCGACATCAGCTTAATCACGGTGTACAGTGAAAAATATCAGGCTTGTTAGGCTTGAGTTTTAAGAGAATGTTAGATAGCCATAGAATAGACATTGCAATAAAACCACATCATCATTCGATAAGTCGATGGTTCGCTTCCCGCTGAAGTTACAACCAAAGATATCGTCTTTTACACTTTTCTGAAAAGTTACATGGGCTAAATGAATTTATTTTATTGCACCGAAAGATAGTTGCACAAAAGTTAGACTTAAATAAAATATAGTATGGTTTTACCTGATAGTTAAATATTTTGCATTTCAGCTATTCACTGCACGAAACTTTTCAACAAGCTCTTTTTACTGCTTGAAACTATTCACAAGGAACAGCTGCCCCACCTTAAAAGCCAGAATAGCTTTGTAATTTTCATTTAGCTAAAAATTAAAACGCTTTGGCCAATGAAAAAAACAAAACCAAGAACAAGAACAACCTCGGTAACCGCAGGCCATGCGACAGCAGACAGTTAGTTGCTGGCAGTCGTGGGTTGGTCAAGGGTGTGGGGGAAGGTGGAATGGGAGCGGGAACGGGGATCAAAGCCGCATACTCCATGGGAGTAGACATTACAGTATACCCTCATCGGAACAGAATGGCGACCCCCCAATGGCTGTCAGTTTTGAGGCCGCGTTGGTTGCCTGCAACTGAAATCTAAAATGAATGCGGCAGCAACTGTTGAAAAAAAAAAATTCAAGTAGCTGCAGTTGTTGGCCGGATATGATGCTGCCTGCAGAGCTGGAGCCAAAAAACCACTCCTGAGAATAGTTTTTATTTTCTCTTATGGGCCTACTCCGAGGAGGGAGGAAGTGAAAAATTCGTAATGTCCGTCGATTAGCGCAAAAAATTTCAAGTTAAGTCGGCTTTGCGGTAGCTTTCTCCCACCTCGCAATGACTTTAAAATGTGGCCACAAGTCATTTAAAGGCGGCACATTCCTGCCCACCCTCCTTATCAACGCCACCCTTCTGCCACCAACTTCTCGTTGGCATTTGTGTGGACCAGTTATGACAAAGTCAGCGCCAACTAATTACACGAGAGAATGGGCCAACCAACCCAGGCACCCCTTGCCAATTTCTTGTTGTTTTAGTCCTGAAACAGTCGCTAGCGTTGCTTTGATGGCCATACAAAAAACAACCGCAAGCAGCGTCCCCCACAACAACAGCAAGAACAGCAAGTACAACAACACATAGGCAACTTAACGTTAACGCGTTAAAGAGCAAACGAGTGGTTAAAAGCTATGGCAGCATGCAGAGCAAGCAGTGCGGGTCCTGTATGGCAACCGGTTCTCGGGCTGTGCCTCCGTTGGTTAGTGGGTGCAGGAAGGGGTGACAAAGTGGCGGAATGGGAAGGACGAGGGCCAAGTCAAAGACTTTTCGAGAGGACTGCAGCACACTGCAGAGGTTAAACACTAACCTGATGGCAGCAAACACCGGAGCAAAACAAAAACACAAAATTTATATTTTATTGAAGCGAATTTTTAATACCCTAAACCGCACTTATGAAATGGAAAATATGAAAAGAGAGCGATTTATATAAAACACAAGTTAATATTTATCAAGCCTTTTACGTTAGAAGGACAGCGCTAGTAGACTAATGAATTTTAGAATATATTTAGCAGTATTAAATCTTTAATTTGAATCTGCTAATAATTTATGTAATCAATCTCAGTCAGCATTAGAAAATCAGGAGCTTTTCTACTTAAATTTATATTAAAAATAAAATATAACTTTCTATTTGATTTCCATTCTATCCGCAGCTAATTGAATGGTAAAAAACTACTTAAACTTTAAGAAGAGGTCAGTAAACTATTAACTAAGATTTTGAAAGTAATATTAGGGAATCATTTTGTACATAAAGCTCACTTCTATTTATAAATTTGTGTAATTATTTGTCGCGATAGCATATATTGCAATAAACTCAGTGTTCTTCATATTATTATTATCATCAACAATTCAAATAAATATATTAAGCAACCAAGATGAAATAGAGGTGCAACTCTTCCCTGAGTTAGTTCTATAATAATGCTTCAGTTTATGTAAATATGTTGTGGACCAAGTCGTTGTCGGTGCCTTTTGTGCGTTTGTTGTGTTGCTTGTGTTGGTGACTGTGTTGGGCATATTTGGAGCCCACGAAAATCAAGACATTTTTGAAGTTGAACTTTCTCCAGGTAGAAGTTTCAGTTTGTTCAGCTGGGTTCAACTCTCTTAAAATGTTGCAGGCAACAATTGAGTGCAATATTTTGCACTTTAAGGAACCACAATGTGACATGCCCGAGCAGTAACACGCTGCAGCAAGCATGAAATATTAAAATATTATGACTTTTGGTGCATTCAAAAGGTTTTTCGTCAGTGTTCTTTGCATTTTATACATTTTTTTATTCTGTTTTATTTTGTTTTGCTCACTGCGACACTAAAAATTATGTTGCCTGACTCTTGATGTTGTTGATGACTGCCTGCTGTGGCGTCCGTGATGTGTTCCCTCCTCTCCCAGCCGGTCCTTTTCTTGCCTTTCCCCTCTCCCGTTACCAGTTACTAGTTGCAAGTTGATGTTGCCGCGCTGGCAGCCGTATAACACGTCGCCTACAAAATAAGAACAACTGCAACTGCAATAGCAGCAACGTAATCACTTTGACATTGATGAATAACTTCAACACTTTTTGCAAAGGCACAGCCTGTAAAACGGATTGTGGCAAATGATGTCTTCATTTTTATTTTTTGAGCTTTTCATCCGCACTGTTTTCAATTTGCATTTTGCCAAAAATATTTTATGTATTGGAGAACACATAAAAAAAAATTTTGTTGTAGACTTAGATGGCACGTCGTAATACTTAATACAGCCACTAAAATTCAATAATTTAATACTCAATATTAAGCATCTGCGATCCAAAGAACATAAAATTCTCTTTCATAAAATATTGTTTCCGATTTTATGTTTCGCAGCTTTAAGGAACATATAATCCCTTTATTATTTTCTAAGGATTTTCAAAAATGTTACCGATTGCAATTTCATTATTACAAAGTAATTTCCGTTCAGTTCGTTGTTCCTCTTACATCAAAGCTTTAGAATACAAATAATGCACTATATTAAAATACTTCCTGCTGATAAAGGAACGCTTATAAGCTTGTCTGCCAGCTGTTAAATGCGTTCATCAAGCATACGCCTAGTCTGCCACAATATAGCAATTCTGCCCCAAGAGTGACAACAATTCGACCTCTTTTCAGCTAACCCAAATGACTTTAACCCCAAAGACTCTCGCACAAAGCCTTTCGACAGCGCATAAAAGCAAACCAAAACTACACTCAGCTCAACCTCAAAACTAGCTAACCAACAAGCCTTATTAAAATGCGGGCTACACACCCTAGACTGAACTGAACCTAACCTGCCTCAAATACTCAACCGACATTCCCTCCCCCATACCTTCATGCCTCTTATCTACGGGTACGTAAGGAAGCGTATAATTTAATTAAATTATCTGGGGCAGCTGCAGCGACAGCAGAAGCAGCAGTTTCTACATCTACATCAGCATCAACGAAAAATGTGCATCAAAGTGCACTTAAATCATCAGCGAGGCACGGCGACACACAGCCAGATAGAGAAGCTCTCCCAATGTAGACCAACCTCATCCCGATTCCCACCCCATCCCCCCCTCATCCTTTCGAAATGGCGTTGGCTAAGTGCCGTAGCATTATAATCGAGAGAAGCGAAGGGAAGAGAAGTAAAGTCAGCCAACCAGCCAGGCTACCAACCAACTTTGTACTTTGACTTATATTAGTGACCGGAAATGCAGCTTTCAAACGAGGAGGATGCACAAAATCAGAGCTGCCCGAATGACTTACCAAAGTGGCATAGAGCCGAAGGTGGCATGGCCAAGCAGAGATCGTTGCACCAGGGGGCGGGGAGTGGCTGGGAATGGTGGGGGCGTGTTGATGGTTGATGTTGTGGAGTTAAATGCGCTTATTTTTAAAATTTTTATTTATTGCATTCAGAGCACCATTAGAACTGAAGCAGATTTATGAGAACTAATGACAGCTTCGACCTCTGTCATAAGAAAAAAACTTTCAAATATTTAAATTTTAGAAGCAAAAAAGCTACAGGACTCATTTTCATATCTTTAATTTCTTTATCAAGAATCTTTATTGGTATCACTTGGTAAATAGTAGTTGCAATTGCCTAGAAACAATGGAGTTACACATTGGAAAATAGTTTTCACTTGCTGGTACTCTGCCGGCAGACACACAAAATCAAATAATTAATTAGTAATAATGTAAAATATAAAATAAATAATATTAATAAAAGTTACGTACAAGATCTGCAAAAATGATGTGAGGCAAATTTCCATACGATTCTTATACCCTGAACCAATTAAAAAAGGGTATAATGGTTTTGTGCAAATTTATGTAACAGGCAGAAGGAAACATCTCCAACCCCACAAAGTATATATATTCTTCATCATGGTCAACAGTCGAGTCTATATTGCCATGTCCGTCTGTCCCTCCGTCCGTTCGTTCGTCCGTCCGTCCGTCCGTCTGTATGAACACGCAGATCTCAGAGACTGTAAGAGCTAGAGACTTCAAGAAAATGCTTGCTGCTGCTGATAGAAATGAGATCAATATGAAAATATATTTTCGACTATAACTTGGGTGTTTCTTATCCGATCTTGGGCAGTTGATCAATAATATGCATATGCATATTATGTATTAATTAGAAGTTTCTGCCATTAAAATTGTGTCATTTATTGCTATCGGAAATTTAAATGTATCGATATTCAAGAAACGGAGGCAGCTATCGATAAAATAAAGCAAACTTGATCTGAGCCGGGTATACGAGATCCTATATTCCGAATATCTAGCTCATAAAGTCTCTGAGATCTGCGTGTTCAATCAGACGGACGGACAGACGGAAAGGCGGACATGGCTATATCGACACGGCTGTTTATCCTGATCAAGAATATATTTTTATACTTTATGGGGTCGGAGAAGCTGCCTTCTATCTGTTACATACATTTGCACAAAACCATTATTCCCTTTTTTCCCATTTTTAATGGGTTCAGAGTATAAAAATCGACCATATATCCCGCAAGAGGAAGAGAGACTAAATTCAAAAAGGACATAAACGGATATTCAGTGGTGTCAAAGTATTCCATCGTCGGTTACGCTCGAGTGTCACGTTTTCACTTGTTTTGACTTGATCTCTATTTCTATTTGCCGCACCCCATATCTCTTCTATATAAATTATACGTAAATAAGAGGTAAATTTGAACCACAAACCTCCAATTTGACACGCCCGCAATTAACTCGATATCGCCTCATGCCCCAAAAATATAATATTAGAATTCATGAAAACTTAATTAGATTCTTATTCGGCGCATTTGGAAAGCGTCAACATTTGCATACCGCACTTAATGTGCTCCGTGTATAGATAGGACCAAAAACAACAAAACAACAAAGCATTCCGTTGTATGCGAAATACTAAAATGAATTGAGCTAAATTAGCATAAGCAATAATGCGATAAGCGAAAACTTTGCAAATGTGTCACATTGAACAACTAATTTGGTTGAACGGTTAAAAATTCATAAGTCGCTTAGCTACTAGGCCGCTAAAAATATTTCATAACTGAAATGTGCAGCGAAAACACACAAACTAAAATTAAATTAAAAAATAACAAATTGCATGCGTTTTTCAATATTTATTGTCATAAACGATTAAATTTATTGGTCCATAAAACTTAGGGCTAATCGTCAAAAATATTGAAAATTTATAAATAACACAAAAGACCATGACCTCATCATATTTTAGAACAAGTGGGAATGTTGCAATCTGATTTAGCAGAGGACTCCAAAAAGTGGTGAGAAACACCCTTTATGACTTGGTTAGAACTTTCAAATGACAACGGCCTCATTAAAAAATATTAAGAATTAAGGTTTTGTTAAAGGTTTAGTCGATTTGACCAGACTAGACTTTTAGAGACATTTTGTCTATCTTTGGTTACAATATAATAAGAAGAAACAGTATTTTATTATATTTTTATATATACAAACATATAAGCACAGAAATGACTGAGATTCTTTCAAACATCACACAAGTAAGGCTAATTAGCGCCTACATAATTAAATCTGAAAAAAGAGCAAAGAAATTAATAAAACTTGTATTAAAAAAAATCGCCTTATAAAATAAATAATTTTTTTTTTCAGAATATTTATATTAATAATAATAAAAATAGAAATGCAAGCCCTTAATTTTAGAAAAAAATAATTTTTGAACTTTATTCAAATTAGCTCTCTCAACTGCAATCTAGCCTAATAGTTCAATGGGAAGTCCATCGCTGTAATATCGTCTGATTTGCCAAACCCAACAATGCTAGTATACACAATTTTTATATGGCATTTATATTTTAAACATTAATCAACCTACTGAAAGGCTGTAAAACATTGATTTGTAAAGGTACGAATAATAGCAGTGAATTGAAAATCTATAACGTAATCATAGAACTGGTTTTAGCAGATAATACATTAAATTAAATATAACATTTATAGCTCATTAATTTAACGCCCAACAGTCCAAAGGTCGCTGGTGAGGAGGCGCTTCAACCGTCTGCGTGTTGTATTTGACCCAAGTGTGCAAGCCAAAGGGTTGACGTGGTTATGCAACCGGTCATTGTAACGACTCGTATGCCGATTGATTTCTTCCATAATGGTTGGAAGGCCGAAGTCATTGTGCTGCGTCCTATTTCTGACATAAGGTGGACCCCCAGAGATGTCTCTGAGCATCTTGTTCTGGAAAACATGAATTTGGTTAATCCAAAATTTTGCAGCTGTGCCCCAAAATGGAATTCCGTATGTCCATGTGGGCACGATGATGCTCCTATACACGAGCAGCTTGTTGCTCATGCTGAGTTTGCTAGATGGCTTCAGCAACCAGTTGAGTTTTGCCCCTTTGGATATACACACTGCCGCCGTGATCTGAATGTGCTTTCGCCATGTAAGTTTCCTGTCCATGTACAAGCTCAGGTAGCGAACATGGTTCTCATGAGGTAAGACCATGTTGTTGAGTCGGACAGTTTCACAGTTACCATTCTTGAGCGCAAAAGTGCAGTTCTGAAACTTGCTCCCATTGACGTAGATGTTCCACCGTCTGGCCCAAGAACTAAATCCATCCAAGAACCTCTGTGTAGCCGCTGCTGCTCTCCATGCAGAGGTGGAGTTGGCAAGAATCACAGTGTCATCTGCGAATGTGGCAAGCAGCGTTTTTATGCATACTGGAATCGGCAAGTCCGCAGTGTACAAAGTGTACAGGGCAGGTCTAAGGACACTACCCTGCGGTACACCCGCTCCAATTCTTGGTAGTCAGTTTACTTTTATCCTGCATCTCGAGTGCAATCAGCCAAAAATGACTATGGAAAAACTACTACTGATCGACGGAATCTCATAGTGGAGCACTTCCAAATGGGATATTAACATCGCCAAACAGCTGAAATGGTCAATCTAAGCAAGTCAACTGTATACAACATCATTCGACGCTTCGTCGACGAAAATTGGGCAGAGAACAAGGGAAAAGTGGCACCAAACAAGATTTTCAACCAACAGGAGGAGCAGAGGATCATCAGGAAAATATGGGAAAATTGTAAGGTATCGGCACCAAAACCGACCAACAAGCGCAGGATGAAATGGGGAAAAAGTGCAGTGTAAAAATTGTGCGCCTGGTTCTGCACAACCATGACTTAAATGCCCGAGTACCACGGAAGAACCGTTTTATAAGCGATCCCACTTAAATCCCACAATAACATCCGGAATCACACCATATCCTGGAAACAGGATCTCAAAAATGATCTGCTGGATGAGTTGAGCACGATCATTCCAGAAGCTATCCAGAAGCTGATATCTTCCATGAATAATAGGTTATGGGAAGTTGTTAAGGCTAAAGGATTTCATACTAAGTATTAACATCCTTATTTAAGTTTTTATACGTCAAATATGTTACTTTTTTAAGACTGGTCCAAATAAGCTTTGATGTATTGGATATGTTTTTAGTTTTTGACTTATTTCAATTTATTACCTAATATCTTAATAAAAACGAACGTTTTTCTCTCAAACGTGATATAACATGAAACAAATGGGCATTTAAACATCTTGAGTTTGTTTCCTTGTTTAAACGTTATAGCACTTTGAATTTTTTACTTGACACTGCTCGAAATAAGCTTTGAGACACCGTATATACAATAATATTGTACCAGGCCACTAGTAATGAAGGGAACAGGCTACTAGTGACGTAGTAATAAGACTGGAACGTAACAGTTTAAAGACAAAGAAATTTAATCTTTTCGAACAAAGTACAGTGAGCAGATAAAGACCTCCATTTCCGAAATATACTTTCTGAATAATAGGGCGACTTAACCTTGGCGTCAAAGTATGTCGTTTTACTAAAATTGAGGTCGACTTTTTTTTTAATTGCGGGCCACATATTTTTCAAGCATACATTTTTTTTTGAAATGTGTAGAATATTCAATTTCGTGGGCAAATTTGAAAAAAAACAGCTTGAATAACCTTTCAGACAGGCGCGAATAACGACAAGCAGTCCCTGAGCTCTTGGTGCATGTGTCTGCGAATGGCTGCGTAGGTTCAGCTATGTTGGTGGCAGCAATATGATTGGTACAGCATATACACGGGGCCACAGAAACTGGAAGGCCTATGTAAGTAAGTTGTTAATTAATTTTAAAACGTTTTATGTACAAATATATACACATATTTCGGAAATGCGACAAGGACGAGAGCGGAAATTCAAGTTGTATTTGGTGGCAGTTTGTTGTCGTCGGTTGCTTGATAAATTTAATAAACTCATGCGAGTTAATTAAAATGAAATTAATTAACTTTTGGACGGGTATGATGCAATTTTAGGAACTCACTTAAAGCTGCTATCTATTGAGGCAACATACGAGTGAGTCCAAATGAAAGAGCAACGAGATGTTTGCAGAAGCTCATGGTGCATGTGCCGCATATGCCGCATTGTCTCTATGAACGGAAGATTTGCATTAATTTCAAGCTAAAACTTTAATTTTCTACGCTGTTCTGTTGTCTCTTTTTGTGTCTCTGGCGCTTTGTGTAATTTATATGCGCGAAAAATGTTTGTAAAGTTGCTAAAGTTGCTGCTACTGCTGCTGCTGGTTCTGGTGCCGCATCTTTTGTTTTCCGGCTGCTTCTAATTAAAAACAAAAGTTTTTTAATCTGCTTTATGGCATAAGCAAATAATTATTCACAATTAACTTGAACAAAAAAGCACGCCAAAATGTCATAACTTCTTCTTCTATTTTTAGAGTTTATTGCTGCGGGGTACAAATGCCTTGATTTAGAATGATATAAAGAAATGGAAGACTATAAATCTTTAATTAAATCGAAAATTGTTTACCGAATAGTATTGTAGTAGCTAATAGCTTACAACTATACACATAACAATTTCTAAATTCGTCCAACTAATATGTAATTGGTGAATTGGAGTAAAAATTGTTTGGAGGAACACGTGAAAATTCTCCAAATAGCTGTGCAGACGCCTACGTGATGGAAATAGATTTGAAGACCGGCCAATTGGCAAAGTTGTATTTACTATTTATTTACATAGCCGAAAGTTATGCGGCTCCAGGCTGCAGTTGGCCTGCTTAAGTATGTAAACAATCCATTAACCAGAAACTTAATCAATTCAAACTAGTTTGGAATTGCAAATGCATTGCCAACACACCAAAAGCCAAATGTAAACGCCTAGACTCCAAGGCAGACACTTGGGTAAACCATTCTCATCATTTTCAAAGTGCCTGGAGAAGTTTACCAAGCCACATCCGCAATTGTGTATTTACTAGAGGTGCGTAGACCCACTCCCCCTTTCCCATCACTCTGTTTCCGTTGCTGGCGTATCTTTTGAACAAAATTTGAACAATATCCACACCACGGCCAAGTAACCCTACTGAGACCTGTCCTATCTCTGATGCCGTCTCCAGTTTGCCTTCGCTTGTCAATAGGTAACTGATAAGTTTTCTGATTTAGAGCTGCAGTTTAAATTGGGTTTTAATTGTATATCAGCTCTGGGCTCTTGGTCTCTGCAAATTTACCAAATGGCAACTAATGATAAAGTATTAAGAAAAACTAACATTTAAGATTAACTAGCTTGATTCTTAAATTTCCTATCAACTATCTGGCAGTGAGTAACACGAAAGTAGATAAGGCTGCCTGGCGGGTATAAGTGAACAAACGATAAATTATTATTAATTGTTATATGTACGTATATTCACAAATAATTGGTTATTCAAATTTGACAAAAAGCTCAAAATATTTAAAATAAACAGAAAAATGCATTGTGCAACTTATGAATTTTAAAGGACATTACTGAACAAAGAAACTATTTGCAAGTAGCAAATGAGTTTCTGGCAGCATTATAATTTTTTTATAAGACATCATTCTAGTTGAAAATATACACTTACATTTCTTAAAAAAATAAATAAATATAAAAATAATTTTATTGATATTTACATCTATCAGCAACATAATGTGATCAAGTTCAAAGCATATTGGAATGATATAAGACCCGTAACGTAAATTAATGTTATCAAAATGAATGATTTATATGGGTTCGTTGTGGAAAGAGAAGTGTATGTGTGGGTGTTGTTCATTGTGGGTGGAGTGGAAAGTATTGTTGGCAAAACGACAACGGCAGCAGTTGTCGCTTCACACATTAAAATATTACAACATGAACTGGAAACATGAGCGCAAGGCTGAGACTTGGACACATACATAAGCATACATACACCTCCACCCACTTACCCACACCCACACACTCATGCACACACATACTCGCAACAAGAGCCAAATTATGATGTGTCAGCATAACAACAACATCCAGAACAACTTTAACAACATGTATGTGTGTAACTTTGGCGCTCAAATTTTGGTAGCTATAAATAAACTAAATGGCCAAAGTCGAGTCGAGATGAGTCGAGTCGGGGCACACACAGAGAGCCACCGAGTTACAAAAGCTTCGACATTGGCTTAACAGCAGATTAAACATAAGCGACTGGTGGGCGTCAGACCACGCCCATACATTGTTATGTAAGCAGTCCCGTTAGCGATTATTAAGTATGCACATTAAACTTGCTGTTACTCTCTGGCTGCTTGGGCAAGTGCATTACTTGAAAGGCAAACGTATCCACTGACGTATCTAACTGACTATTTTAGGTAAGACGCTCAGTAAAAATATAATAATTGAAAAGAGGGCACACGGGTTGTTTTTGGATAAATAGTCATCAAAGAAAAAGAGTATAAAACACATTTGCTTATAATATTCAGTGATAAAATCAGTCTGCATACAGTGAGGATTAAGTTTACTAATAACCTTATATAAAGTAAATCTATTAAATCTGTACTAATTTCATAAATATCCTTACATCTGTCAGAACTGACGTTTGAGTTTTTTAACCGATATAAATTGTGTTTCATTTCCAACAATTAAAAGACAATCGTATCCAATGGGAACTTAAAATCGTTTGCAAAACGCTCATTAAAATTATAAAAACTGATTTTTAAAAGATACATGACACATCATGAAGGTTATTTCATCATCAAAGAAATAGATAATATTTGACATTATTTACAGTTTATTATTATCAAGTTTACTTATAAATTGAGAAACTTTAAGGATAAATAAATAACTTATTATTATCGAATTAAAGGTAGATTATGTTAGGTTAGGTTAAATGGTTATTGATCACCAAAGCCATCTAACTTGGGCCAGATCTGGGCCGTTTTGCTATCATACTCGAATTCTACTCCGGTTTCCAGACATTGGTTGGAAACGACGAGATCAGAAGATGGTCCAACCGAATGCGCTTATAAATATCGGTTGGTCCTAGATTTGCTAACTTACTGGTTTTCAAAAGTTATTCTTATTCCTCCTCTTTCAAGTTTCTGCTGTAGTCATGAAACCTTGTTTCTATTGGCGTGAATTCCGACTAATTCACCAATTAAGTATAATGTTTCGAAAAATGTCTTCCTATACATTTATATAACAGAAAACTTGGATTTCAACCTTTAATACACTGTTTATTTACATATGTTGGCAAGCATTATTTATTCGAATTCATACAGAAATAATATTACGATAACCATAATGCTTACAATTTTGCAAAGATGTGAATTACATTAATATAGCATTGGGCTTTAAATTCAAAAACAAATTAGTTGCTACTTAAGCTCAGAACATCAAAAAGAAAATCATTTCAAGCCAAAAATTGTTTAGCCTAAATGTTAATTGGGCTCGTGACAATGCTCGACGGCACATAAATCATCAAAATGTAGAGCCAATGCAACGGACAAGCCAGCCAACTAAAACAAAAATAATAATACTAATATTGTACTAGGAAGCATTGGCCAAGCAGACAGACCAAGCGACAAAGTTCACAGCGAGTGGGAAAAAAAAAATGTTTGGTTTTGTCTTTGTGTCTCTAACGAAACGTAACGACGAAAATGCAAAGACTTGATAAGTGAGAACATTATAAATATGTATGTATAATGAAGTACGTAATTGGGGTATGCTCAAAGATGTATATACGCTAGCTGCAAAATTCTGCAAGTATCAAAAAAATTCTATCAAGTATCATTCATTGTCAATAAATTAACACATTTTGGTGGAACCATTTAAAACAAAATACTCGATATGGATAAATAAGTGCAATAACAGAAAATACAGCAAAGTTCTGCTTTTTCTTATCGCTTGCAATTAGGCTATATTTTAAGTAATAAACTCAGTTTGAACTTCGAAGTCAACCATATATATATATTTTCAATATTATCATAGATACAGTTGCAAAAACAATAATATTACCAATATCACAATAAATGTTGTCCAAGATGTCTTTTTAAATTGATAAGTTTAGAAACTTATGAATCCGTTTTTAGAAGCCTAAATAGTCACATAAAAGAAGCAGAATGAAAGAATCCATTATTTTACTCACCGTTTTCTTCCTATTTAAAGTTGATTATTTTTTTAATTTGTTACTTTTCATCACTTTTCTTTTCATATATTAAAAATAATCATTTGAATAATTTTCAAAACCTATCGTGTGTTTTTTCGTTCGTATGGAAATAATGTCAAAGTGCCATAATTTCCGCAACTGTATTGTTTATTGCACAGAGAGATCTATATTTGTGAATGAAAGGTGGCAGAACAGGCATTTGAGTTATTCAAACTAGATAAGCAATAGTGACTGATTTTCATGCCGATTTCGAATGGCACTAATCATACCCTTATCATCTTTGCCTATTTCCTCAGGACAGCAGTCCAACATTTGCTGACCAAGAATTTGTGCAATTCATTTTGGCTCTGAGAGTTATAGAGTTATGTTACTTGCACTTGGACATCTTCATTATGCCGCGTTTTCCTTTTTAAATTGCTGTAGGGTATTCAAATTGGACAACTTTCGTCGAAAAGAAGTCCGTGAAGTGAAATGTAAGTACAACGTAACTTAAACAGTTTTACATTTTCAACCAGAATGAAATTGATTGATGGCATTCTACGTGAAAAATGAAAAATGAAAAATGATGGCGGTGGATTATGAGTTGTGGCACCACTTGAAACTCGGAAACTATGCTGGCTGGCTGACAGAATCAAGAGCACTTGTAACCTTGCTTTCGCACGGACTTGGCATTGATTAAAGCCGCGCTGTCATCAAAGTCAAAGTTAAGTAGGCATTAGCAGTAGGCAGCCAAGTGAAACTGCTTGAAGAGGGATAAAAAAAGTGCTCTGGACGCACATTTCCGACGGCCTAGACAACGAAAAATGACAGCTGATTGGCTTCCCGCTTAATTGGTGTGGGGTTGGTGGGAGGGGTGTGGACTTCAATGAATATATCCACAACTCATGGTACTTAGAGCTTAAGGGGCACATTTAAGTTCAAGGCCAGCGCGCTTTTGCCTCGGGGCCGTTCTCCTGTTAGGTAGCATAATTAATTTTCGTTTAATTGCCAGGCGCTAGTTGAACTAACAAGCGTGCAAAACACACGACTTCCCAGACCCCACTGTTCGCTCACCATGGCCGACAGCATTTCAATTAATTAATGTGCCAACATTTGTGGGCATGCTCAGGCATCATAGGAGCTGTGGCTGAGCGGTGGCTGAGCGGTGGCTGAGCGGAGTCTGGGAGGGGTTTGTGCCACAACTGTGTGACAGCAGCAAACACACAAGTTAGCCTACATATAAAGCGACAAATCAAATATGGCAGCTCTCTGTGCCGTCCCCGCACCAACGGATTTATCTGTGCGTGTGTGAGCAGAGAGAGACAACCATAGACAGACTGAATGAGACACACTGAATTAATGTGGGAGTGGCAGATCTGAGAATGGGATGTTGCAGCTTGTGTGTGAAAGCGTTAACGACTTCCGATAGTTGCAAAAGTTCTCGCGCCCCAAGCCACCAACCATCTCAACCATCCACCATCCAAACCCCAACCATAGATTTCAAAAAGCGCCGCAGGATAAGTCTGATAAACTAAAAAAACAAACAAACAAACACACAAATCGCAAGCGAGGGCCGCAGGAAGACTAACCCAAAATTGAACAAGAAATTGTAATGACAATAATAACAAATATATCTTATAAGTATTTGATGAAGTTGGCAATTGAAAATGAATATGATATTTGTATGAGGATAATTTACACTTAACATGATTTTCTCAATTCGATTATAAGCGAATACTAGACGGTTCAAATTCAACCTTGAGATTATTCTAAATTCACATCATGCATAGATGAGTAAAAATGTTTAATCAACCCAATTGATGAATAAAACATACAAACAGATTATAAACACACATGTATATAAACATAAGTGTGTATGTGCACATGTTGGCTGGAAAACTCTGTGCTCATTATATAATTGTATCTGTTTGAAGTTTTCTGGTGTTGCAACTTCTGTGAGTGTTGGAACTGGTTCTCGTATTTCCCTCTATGGCCGCTGCCATGGCCACGGGTTATGTGTCGTAATTTGTAATCACAAAACTGTGGCAGGGAAAAATGGTTATCGCTCTTTATGTTTGCTGTTAAATTGCCACAGCAGCGCACCAATGCAAAAGCGCTTTCCAAGCGAAGCGGCTACAAAAGATTCCAAAGGGTTTTAAGCGTCTATCATATTAAACATTTTTCTGGTGGCTTTTATTTATGTATGCGCGTGTTGGTAACAGACATAGTGTGTGTGTATGTGTGTGTGTGTGTGTGCTTGTATGTGTGGCTCGTGTATTACGTCTAGACACAGTTCTTTGCACAGGTAGCCAAACAAAAGTTGACTGAACTGCAAAGCTAAGCATAAAATACTCTTAAGTAGAAAAATACCAGACACTTGCTGCCCTTTGCTCTTGCTATTGTTGTTGTTCTTGTTGTTGTTGTTGTTCTTGTTGTTGTTGTTGTTGTTGTTGCTGTTGCTGTTGCTGTTGCTGTTGCTACTACTAAAGTATTCAACAAAATATTATATTAGCAAACAAAGGCAGTTGCAGAAAATACACATCATTGAAGTACACTCGCACACACACTATAAGCAAACACAAATATACCACAAGCGCAATGCGTCGTATACTTACCCAGTGTGGCAACAATATTATATTGAAAGTACAAAATGCATGTCAGCAACTGGCTACGATGCGGAGAGGCATGCCCGCTCCCAAGTCGTCTGCCTTTTAAAAAGCTAAATTACTCATTGGCAATGTTGTTTCGCTGATTAGAATCGACTGCGACATGGACGTTTTCGCAATTTAGGTTTAGTTCCACAACAGCAGACCAACAAAATGTATCCCTATATATCCAATTTAGTCAGTTGTTAAAATATTAATTATATGGCGTATAATGTAAATAATACATAATACAATTTTACATCAGGTCTGTGATTAAATATTTAATAACTCTAGTAAACTATACTGAGAATATTAAAATATTTTTTACTTTACTTTTTATTTGCCGACTTATTTTTATACTTTAATTGCGAAGGTATAATAGTATATTGGTTTTGTGCATTGGCCGTCATGCTGTCTGTTTGTCGGTCAGTCTGTGCGTCTATCCGTTTGTACGAACGAAACCTTTTCGACACCTTTAGAGAGAGAGACTTGAAACTTAGAACATATATTGGTCTGTGCCCACGTCAGACAAAGTGTAAAAATTGGAGTGCTATGTCAACTAGTTTTCAGACCACACCCACACCCGCCGCTCTAGGAACTTAGCCCTGAAATCGGCTAGAAATCTGAAGTGCGCATATTCCCTACAATTTGTAAACAAGAATTAGACAAAACCTCCCTAAACCGATTGCACCCAAAAACTGAAAACATACCAGTCTTAAAAAAGTAACATATTTGGCGTATAAAAACTTAAATAAGGATGTTAATACATAGTATGATATCCTTTAGCATTAACAACTTTCCTTAACCTATTATTCATGGAAGTTTCCATCTTCCGGGTAGTTTCTGGACTGATCTTGCTCCACTCAAATTATCAATAACATTTAAATTTGAAGACTGGCTTGGTGGAATTATCATATGGGGCAGTCCCAGATAAACCAGGACAATACTATTTCGGACTTATGCTTGGGGTCGTTCTCCTGGTAGAACAGGAGAGTACGTCGAATTCCTAGCTCTCCGGCATTTTTTAGTAAATTTTCCATTAATATATTGAGGTACACATTTTTGTCCATTGTTGTTTCAATGAACAACAAATTCCCGACTCCGGCTGCCGAGAGTTTTGCTAGATACTGGTCGAAATAGGTCTGAGACACTGTATATTCAATAATATATTAATAGCTGTGTAACTTTTGTACAAACCTAAAGACGACACCTGACGGGATTCAAAATATATTGGAGAATAAAAAATCAAATTTAACAAGTAAGAATGCTCTAGTAGAGTGAGCTTGACTACGATATACCCTAAGCCCTGCTTTTATATATATTATAATTTTATTGAAAAATTTCCCTTTAAAAAGTTTTGCACCAAAATGCGAGCAGGCCTGCAAGCGCCCTCTGCCGACAAAGACGTGAATATTCATACATACGCAATCGTACATAACGGGGCTCTGCAGAGTACACACAAAAACACATTTACAGTCGCGAGGATTCTTATGCCATCTCTTTCTCACACACATAAAATGCTTGCGGCTGCTGATGGATGGAAATGAGATCAATATCAGCAACTTTGCTGTTTTTTATCCGAAATTTGATCAATATTATGGATATGCATGTTGCTTGCGCTATCGGCTTGTTGATAGCCTTATTTGTAAGTAAATACACAAAATTATTTTCACTAAGGTGTAAGTTTTTCTACAACATGAGTATTTCATATATTTGATTATATTAAGACTAGAAGCCAATTCTTATTCTTTCAACAACTATAGAAAATCAACACGAACGTTATGCTAAAGTTCTGCGAATCAACAACTCATTAGCTGCAGCAACAACAATATACCCATTGGTATAAAAACAACACTTGACATTGTATTGTTATTATTATACCCTGAACCCATTAAAAATGGGCACAAAGGGTATAATGGTTTTGTGCAAATGTATGTAAGAGCCAGAAGGAAGCATCTCCGACCCCACAAAGTATATATATTCTTGATCAGAATCAACAGTCGAGTCGATATAGCCATGTCCGTCTGTCCGTCCGTCCGTCCGTCCGTCTGTATGAACACGGAGATCTCAGTGACTGTAAAAGCTAGAGAATATGGAATATAGTTTCTCGTATACCAGGCGCAGATCAAGTTTGCGTTATTTTATCGATAACTGCCTCCGTTTATCGAATATCGATCAATTAAATTTCCGATAGCAATAAATGCCACAATTTTAAAAGCAGAATCTTCTAATTAATATATAATATGCATATGCATACTCTTGATCAAATGCCCAAATATCGTCAAGATCGGATAAGAAACAACCAAGTTATAGTCGAAAATATATTCTGATATTTTCTCTCATTTATATCAGCAGCCGCAAGCATTTTCTGTATGATTAAATATGCGAGCGCATGTGTGAGAAAGATATGGCATGAGAATGGACTCGAGCGTCAATATGTTTTTAAATGTATTGCGTGTTTCACGTATTTGTCGGCAGAGGGCGCTTGCAGAGCTGCTCGCATTTTAGTGCAAATCTTTTTCAAAAGGGATTTGCCAAAAATAATAGAATATATTTAATAACTGGGTTCAGGGTATATCGAAGTCGAGTTCACTCGACTACAGCTCTCTTACTTGTTTTTAAATATCATTCAGATATTTCTAGCATTGACTTCTGCTGCTTTGGTTCTATATGAAAACAAAAATTATTGCATTAATGTAAACATAATCAATATAACAAGCTGTCAATTGCGCTCAATCAGCAGTACGAGCAACTGCAATAGAAACACAATAGTTTCGCATTACGACAATGACATCAGTGCGAGCTTAGAACGTTAATCAATATCATCAGCATCATCATCATCATGGTCGGTATCATCAAAAGATGACATATTCCCTCACGGCTCACGTTTCTGGACCCTCGTTGAAGAGCCGAGCAGCTCATTAATGTTTTTGTCTGGCATTTAGTCTGTGTTTCTCTCACTTGTTGTCCTATATCTTGGCGCACCTTTCTGCGCTTTCATTACGTCAACTACTTTAATTATTTGCTGTGCTTTCAGTTCTGCCATTGAATGGAATTTAACGCTCATTGTTTGGTCAGCCATCCGCGTGGCCGTGCCTTTTGTTCGGCGCTAATTAAAAGAATTTTTCAGCAGGTGTTTGTGGTTGTTTCCAACCATTTTAGATATCGAGCGCAGCTCCATTGTATGGTCCGCCCGCAAAAGGTGAAACTGTTTCACGTAATTCTGTTTCAGCGCTCAATTTTTGACCGCCTGCTAATTGAATATGCATTTTAAAGGCATAATTCTTGGCTACTTTTTAAAATTGAGCCATATTGAATATCCCAAAGTGAACCCAAATGAACTTTGGGGTGCTGCAAAGTATAGGCTCATAAATGATTTTATTCGCTTCCTTTGTTATTGCTGTTCTGCGCGTTGGCCCAGAAAATGCTTGTTTTTTTGTGGGAATTTGCATAAAGTGCTTTTCAGAGCAATGTGGAAAAAATTATAACAAGTAAGGAGAAGATATGAAAATCGGCGGTCTTTAAATGATTCTCCGCGTCCCGCATAAGTGCTATCTTTGACAGTTAACGAAGTGTAAATATTTTTATAAGAGCTTCTGATATCCTTAGCACTCGGCTGAATCTCATGTCAACTGCCCCATGTTGACAAATTTGTAATTATATCTTCCGTGTGAATACACAAGTGCTCACAATGTGAATATGACGAGCGACTAGGAAAGTCGGAAGTGATTTGTGAGCCAGAATAACATTGACAAATAAAAAAAAATATTATATGCCATAAGTTCTTAAGTACCGAAAAGTTGATATTTTAAGGATATGGACTGCAAATTTGTCGAAAGACATTATTTGTATACATTTCTCTTCAATTAAAGTTTCGTTTGGAATCATTCAAACATTTGCTTTTATTTTTACACAATAACTACCTCCCATTACTTTCTCCTACGAAAATCGAAAGACTCACTGCTCCCAATTATAAGATTCGGATACCTATCTTTTGTTCAGTAGCATTGTGCATGTGTTTTCAATTAAAATGTATGTACTGATTTACTGATGTACTAGATTTATTCAATTTGCACATGTTTTCTAAATACATATCTCAAATGAAATGAATTTCGTGCCCCTATTATTCATCAGTACATCAGTACAGAAAACAAAGCTGACTAAAGTTACTAAAAAAGTTACATGACAAAAAGACTTACAGTTAATCTACTCATAAAAAACATTGCACAGCCCCCTATAAAGCGGATTTGCCCATTTCCCATATGAGCCTTTATCCTTTTAATTTTCCGCACTAAATCACATCCCCCACATTTTCAACTGGGGTAATCAAATTAAGCACAAATTTTATAACAAAGTCGCCCCCAATGTGAATCACATACTATTTTTTGAATAGTGACGAAAATAGTCAACTCTCGACCCCCAAGAACCCAAACACATTCGCATCCAGTCATCGAGTCAGGTGTTTGGGCAGTGGATCAACGAACGCTCAAGTGGAACTTGAAACTATGACTCGAATAAAGAGACATAAATTATTCGTGGGTGTGTGTGTTCTGTGTGTGTTCTGTGTGTGTTGTGTGTGCTGACACAATAAATTATTTTTAAATTCTAGCTTTGGCTTAAGTTGTCTGAGTGCGGCAAGAGTTCCACACGCTGCCAGAGTCATGAGCCAAATGTGGCACAGCTGAAATTATGTGAAACACAGCAGCACAAAAACAATGAAATTTCCAAAAAGAAAAAAAAAATGTTGGAGAGAATGTGCAGAATTGTGTGCAGTAAAAGTTCAAACTTCCAATCAGCCAAAGAGAATTAACCAGACCGAGAATACTAGAGAGAGAGAGAGGGAGCGAGAGAGAAAGTTAAGCTGCGCAAGAGTGAGAGAAAAGCTTGACTGGCTGAGAGATAGTCAGAGAGAGAGAGGGGCAAAGAGAGAGAGGGAGAGAGAGTCCAAATCTGAGCACGTGTTGTGTGTAAAAATGTTGTGTTGCGAATAGAAGAAGAAGCTGCGTATAAATCGCAACGGCACAAAACAAAGCTTAGAAGGAAAGGAATGTGGATAAGAACTATGCTATAAAATGTGATATGGAACAGCAACATATGACAGCTGTCATGTTAGAGTCCGTAACAGCTAGCATAGCCAGCACAATGAAAGTTGGGTTAGGTTGCGGAATTGTAAGATTACGGAAAGAAAAGAACGGAACTAGCCGGATGATGTGGCGGAAGAAGCGATGTGGGATTAACGGATACAAAGCACCATAAAGATGTCAATGAATAACCGAATGAAAACAGATAGATTAGCCAACTGGGAAGTGTTTTATGCTACGGCTTTATAAACTCTTACTGTGAACAAATCGATGCAACAGCGATGAGACAAAGATAGTAGATAACAAGAAGCTGCAATTATTGAACGGCAACTAATATGACAAACTGAAAAGAATAAAATTCTGAAAATCTATGGAAAGAAAACAAGAAATATTATAGAACGGGAAACGTTAAATAATAACAAGTAAGAATGCTATAGTCGAAGACGACTGCCTACGAAATACTCTCTACCATCCCATGACATATTTTCAAGGATACTCTATTTTATTTTTATTTTATCCACTCATATAATATTATATTTCGGTAATACTTGCAATATCTACAAAACGAAGCAACTCTAATCCCATGAATTATATATTTTCCTAATCAAAAGTCGTGTCGCTAAAGCTAATCTCAGAAACTATAAAGGCTTGCGGCTTCAGATGTGGAAAAAGAAGGGCTCATGTGACCTTCAACGAATAACGCTTAACATCGATGAAATCGAAAAATGAAATTGATATCGATTATCGATAGCAAGATATAGCATTTTGCAGAATTGTGATTTTGATAATTCGTAAAAATTCCATTCCAAGATCAGATATGAAATACGCATTTAATTTACCAAATGACAGCAGCAATCGAAAACGAATACCGTCTACAAATAGTTGGCAAATAGTTGGCATTAGTCTCCTAGTCAAACTCACTCGCCCAGAGTATTCTCAACAAAAATGACACTCGCTACATGCTGTTTCCTTCAGGCTATGACGGTGACTGCAATACCAAGGTTGGTAGCTCAACTGAATATAGTCTTGAGCTGTGTACGCTATCGTCTTTATATTTTGTAGTCTGTGGGATCGACGAGTCTATACCGACAGAAGTACTGATAGATAGGCAAAAATACTGACGAACTTGGCGAGACTTAACATTTTCGCAGATCGTTCCTTTATTTAAATGGTCTGAATGTATACAAAATTAAATGTATAATTTGTAACCATTTACTATAAAAGGAGCTTATGAAAATCAGCTTGCCACAAGTGAATTGTGAACTGAAGAAAATCAATTTACACTTTAATTTAATTTAACATTGGATCGGATAGGATCACAAATTATTTGTACACACTTCCACCGTCTCGACTCGTCGACTCGTCGAGAACCAAGTTACCAAGTTCAGTATATTCCATAGTTTACTGGGCACGAAGACAACAGCTGCTCCGAGGCAGGTGGCGCAGAGAAAGGCTAGCATTTTTTTTACATTGAAACCCAAATCGAAGGGGTTAAATGATGCGTAAAATGCCAGCAGCTGAATGGGAGACAGCAGATACAGTAGTAGTGGGGTAGCTAGATATATAAATGTATATGTCTGTATGTATGAAGTCCAGAGATAGAGAGATAGCGATATTCAATGCGTTGGCTCCTGCGGCGTGCTAAGAGTGTGCTGTGAACACACAATAAACCTGAGTCGTCTACTCATCTGCTTCTGACATTGTCACTGGCTGGCACAGAGCACAGCGGGAAATGATGATCCAGGGGGAAGGGAAGGGAAAGATGGCAGGCAGCAAATTGCCACACAGCTGCAGCATCCACAAAATGCATTTCAACCGCAGCCGCAAACGATAGCCAGAACCATAACAACAGCAGAGCAAATTAATATGTTATTACTTAATTAAAACACCAAATAAAAGAGCCGTGTAAATATATGAAAATAGTGTATAAATAAAAAGCAGAGCGTTGAGGTCACCGGCAACTTTAAGTTGCCGCCGAGGTATTTTCTATAATTCATACGCCGCGTGGCAGGCAACGGAAAAACGCTTCTAACGCGAATTGCACACAGTCAATTTAATTTTAATTTACACTGCTCATGCATAAAAAATACAAAAATAAAATGTAGCGCTGCGTCAGCGACCCATTGATGGAGCAGGGACGACAAAAGCTGATATCTACGTTCACGTTCACCATGCCTCCATTGTCCGAATGCACAACATTTACAAAAATTAGTACCTCGCCCAATCCCGCTACACCCACCCATTCGCTGCTCTCCCTCAATACCAGGCCATTAAGCAGTGAACACCGCTGCGGTCACTGCGATTGTTTGTGCAAATGTGCAGCGTAATCGAGATACGAGCATTTTATTGACAAGGGCAAGGTGCAAGAGTCAATGGGACAAGGAGGCAAGTATTGGACAGAGGTGCGTTGTACCGTAGAGCGTAGATCGAGTCCCTACATATTTACAGATGTATGTGGGATCAGGAGGGAGACAGAGAGGAATACATATAAACCATTTTAGTTTATTGAGTTCAAAGCGAGATAGTGAAGTGAAAACATTAACTTACATTTGCTAAAATCATAATTAAATACAATATTACCTTGCACTCCGTACTCAGTTAGTTCTCATTTTATAAACACTAGAACTAAGCATATTATATATATATACATATGTTATAAGCATAAGCATATTACACTTAATTAAAATATACAAGATTGAAAGTAATTCAGTGCTGAGTGAAGTTAAAGAATAAGTCGCAATAGCGCAATAGCGAGTATCCGAGTGTAAATAATTTTATTTGTATAAATTAATTAACAGTGCCCGTTAAAGCTATATTATATGTACTACAGATCAAATTAGTATATATTACATGTTTCATAAATGTAGCATTGCAAATAAGATATTGCTTCGCATAGAAACAGACAAGCAGACGTATGCTCAGTAAAACAAGAAATAATGCTGAAGTTACGTGATTTGGACTACGAGATACCCTGGAACCAGCTGTAAAATATATTATTCTAATTTTATTTCCAAATTTACCTATTTTGCAAACCGTCAAATGAAAGAATGTGCGAAAGTGCTCTCATTTCTTATGACCGGCACATGTACTGTAGAGTAAACTAAGGCAGCGACTATTTTTATTCAGAAGCACAAACTTAAATCACCGGCATATTCATACATACATGTATATACATATATATAAGTCCATATGTTACACACAATCGTAAAATCGTGACACTACAGACACACATATATTTACAACATTACTACATTTACTCGTGCCGTCCCTTTCCACGTGCCCATATTTATTTATTATAATTATTTACTTTAATTAAAATTTGTAACCAAATTGTAAGGCTATGGTATAAGGAAAAAAATTGGGAAGTAGATGTCAATTTTAATTAGGGTCATCATTTCTTCATTTTTTGCTTTTTGAGCGGGAAAGGGTCAGGTGTTAAGCATAATTTGGAACAATTTGAGGTTTCGGAGCACTTATGAGACGTTATTGACAGAATAGAGTAAACTTATGACTGAATCCATTTTTTAAAAAAAAAAAGATATGCGTAACTTGTAACCAGTGGATTTGAATCAGAAGACGGATCAATATGGATTTTATAAAGTAGATTATGTGTAATGTACGTAACCTTAACACCTGTGCTAGAACGAAGTTTGAATTTGGTCTCTGCCTATATTTCTGCGCTTTTGTGCACACACCATAGAAAATACCAACAGTTAATCAGAGCAATGGAATCACATATGAGGTGGTCCAACAATTAACATACTTCATAAGGCAGATTGACAGACTCAACATTTTAATTGTTACCTAGACTCGGCACCAGCTAGATTCCACCTCAGTGAGTCCACAACTCACATCAAATAGTTGGGTTGCCTTTTATGTCTGCCATTTGAAGCTCTAAAATCCAAACAATGAAGACATCGCAGCC
The DNA here is from genome assembly GCA_035043505.1 of Drosophila setosimentum. NCBI lineage: Eukaryota > Metazoa > Arthropoda > Insecta > Diptera > Drosophilidae > Drosophila > Drosophila setosimentum. Next base: position 706,175 of record JAWNMY010000015.1, on the reverse strand, counting down.
ACATCCACATCCACAGTGCAGATGCAATGAAAACATAGAAATAGCAGTGTTATTGTGGTTTCGAAGGGTTTTTGTTATTTTGCTGGTGTGTAGCTTATTGTGTCTTGTTCCGCAGTATAAAGTAAACAAGGCACCATTTTACTGTAGTCACAGTCCAAATTCGGGGCCATAAGCGAACTAAAATCGAATTCCAAAGATTCCGAGGCCGGCAGACTGTAAAATACATTTCAAATTGACTGTAAATTTAACTAGTACTAATTAATGGCATTCAAAAGTCCCTAGGCTTATGAGAGTTATCCGACGTTAGTGCGTATCACCCACATGCGAGGAATATGTCTTTGCAGATGTAGAATTGGCACAGCCAGTTGAGAACACAATCCTTACGATATTCCAGTGGTCAAAAGTGTGAACTAAAAATAGTAAATTACAAGAATTTGACTCATGAATATCTACCCATGCTTTACAAGGGCATCTACCGAACTCGTGTTGTACAATGACTGCTGGGAAATTAAAAAGCATTCGTGTGAGCATTTCACTTAGATAATTAATTGAATATCATTTTATACCCTGAACCCATTAAAAATGGGTAAAAAGGGTATAATGGTTTTGTGCAAATGTATGTAACAGGCAGAAGGTAGCATCTCCGACCCCACAAAGTATATATATTCTTGATCAGGGTCAACAGCCGAGTCGATATATACATATAGTCCGTCCGACCGTCTGTCCGTCTGTCTGTATGAACACGCAGATCTCAGAGACTATAAAAGTTAGAGAGAGAAGTGCTGCAGCCGAGTGATCTCGACTACGATAAACCCTGAATCCATTTATTAAATATATTCTATTATTATAGCAAATTTAAATGAACGATATTCGATAAGCGGCGACAGCTATCGAGAAAATAACGCAAACTTGATCTGCGCCTGGTATACGAGAACCTATATTTCAAATTTGAAGTCTCTAACTTTTATAGTCTCTGAGATCTGCGTGTTCATACAGACAGACGGTCGGACGGACTATATGTATATATCGACTCGGCTGTTGACCCTGATCAAGAATATGAATACTTTATGGGGCCGGAGATGCTTCGTTCTTCCTGTTACATACATTTTCACAAAAGCATTATACCCTTTTTAGCAGTTTTTAATGGTTTCGGGGTATAAAAAGATCACAAGGATGTGAAAATAGATTTTTTAAATGGTGAAAAAAATGTGAAGAACGTATAGGATTAGTCAGTCGACTTAAAGTGATGAATTCACCAGGCCCATGGGATCACATGGTCCAACAGTTTGTCATATAATCTAAACTTTTACTACTTTAAATAGCAAAACAGTGTGGACGAATGATTAAAGAAAAGCACACTTATTTGCTAAAATCGGGTCGCATCTATGAGTGCGGATTAAATATACAGAATATCGGTTACGTTGCCAAACCGATAAGCAAAGTTGTGAACGAGTCAACGAATGTTCGCAATGGGAATGAAAAGTGCCATTAGAATGACTAAATATCGACTGTAAAATTTCTTTTTAAACGGAGTGTTATTTTATAACGCATTAACTGAGTTACTGCACAAATTGAAAGTTCATAGCTTAAGAACAATATTTGCAATATTTTCAATTTAATATGACCAGCTCCTATCATAATGTACAAAAACGACTTCGTACTCGTAATTTAATCTATCCATATATATTCAAAACAAACAACCAGTGCCAATAAATCGTTACAAGAAATCGTTTTATGCAACAAACACATAATGTATATAGCCCCATTAGTGTGTGCGGACCCAACCCAAACATATTTCAATATTTGCCAACAAGCATTTTTTTTGTAATGTTTCAATTAACTTGGGCAAAAATATTTATGAGCGACGCACATAAAATTGTTGGCAGGCATAAAAAGCGTTGGGCAAACACCTCACATACACTTAGACATACACATACACATGCGCATGCACATTCACATACATACAGAGACACATGAACACGCTTTCCCGTCTGCTCGTACTCTTTGGCAGTTTTCCCTTTTGTTCTCCCGACGACAACATAATTTGAGTCTATTTGGCGCGTAGCATACTTTTCAGCGTCTGCCTGACTGACGCACAACAGGAACAACAACAACAGTCACAACAACGACAACCATCACAACAAAAACAAAACCAAAAACAACAAATTCACACATAAAAGCAATCAAGTGTCGCTGAAACAAAACAAAACATTGCCAAAGAGCAAAGCGTTAAGTGTGGTGGGTTGTTTGAGGTGGGTGTGGCGGTAGTGGGGGTTGAGTTGTTTTTGGGGGTAAAGTTAGCTTATGCGTAACAGGCAACAAAACAACAACAAACTGTAAATTTAGTTACCGCCGCAAATGATTTTAATATCGATTTCACCCAAATTTCGACAGTATTTAATTTAATAAAATCTAGAAGCATTCTAATAGATTAGAATGGACGCATAAGCAAATACAAATAAAATAAGGCAATAAAATATATTATGTATGCTTTTTGCTTTAATTTTGATATAAAATAAAATAAGAATGCTTCTTGCTTTCATTTTGTTTTGATTTGGTTTGAAGTTAGTTTACCCATAATGGCTTCTCTTTCCAAAAGTTGCTCATATTTTCCGAAACTCTTGCACAGATTAAATTGAAATGTAAGTGCTACACTTGCAACTTCAAATGTTATTTTAATGTGTACGTAGGTGAAATATTTAAGAATCTGTGTTGTGGAACAGGTATGAGCCAACAAACATCAGAAGCGGCTTCTGCTACAGTTCTGTCCGTCGGACATCATCAACATCGACGGCAGCGACCAAAAATCAATGGACTGGAAAATATTTATGATGCCCACATGCTATGTGCAAGGGGCAGAGAGGGGCTAGAAACACAGGCAGCTGGGGATCCTGGAATCTGGCTACCAGCAGGGTGTGAAGTTTGGCAAAATGGCAAAAGTTGACAGTTGCGTATGCAAAATTACAGGGGGATAGCTGGTAAGGCCAAATATGGGTGGGGTGGCAATTAACAGGCATAAAAATAAGTTGCAACTGCCGTCGATGAATAAATTTTGCTGCAATATATTTTTTAGGGCTCCCGCCCCATTGGAGACCATGCGGCAAAGCATTTGCCGCTTCAGTGGCCACCCAAAGGCATTTCAAATATAAATCGCAGCCAAAGAGCTGCCATTTTGTGTTTGGGTATTTGGTTTCAGTTTTCAGTTTGTTTCCCTCTGTTCCTCTCGCTCTCGCTCTCGCTCTCGCTCTCACTCTATCTCTCTTCTCTTTCGCCCTCCAACTCCGTATTTGCTTCTTTTGTTGCCACTCGACGAATGTGTTGCCTTTTGTTCGAATTTATTGTCTATGCTTAGCATCCGAAAGGGGGCGTGGCAGTTCCAACACATATATTCTGTACTCCGTGCTAAGTTTATCGATCTGGAAACCATTTGTGTGTTTGTCTGCTCTACGTTTGTCTGCTGTCCCATGTCTTGTTGGCTTGCCAATGGTTTTCCTTTGCATTCCCGATCTACATTCATATATTTCCGATAGTTCGCTGGATGTCTTGCTGGAATTGAAACAAACATTAATTTTATACAAAATTCACTCCTTTTCAATTCGAAATTAATGATACTGTACTTGCCTGCCTCCATTTACAAAAATTATCTTCAAATTTACAATTCATCAAAAATTCGAAATATTTCCGTTGAAAACGCTGATTAAAACTAACACTTTATTAAAAGCCCCAACAATTAAGGCAATTAGATATTATCACCTGCGGCAAATCGAAGAAAATTAAATTTAAAGCGATTGAAAGTAGCTTACGCAATGAATCTGAAAACAGTTAAAAACTGGAAGACCATTAAGAATATAATTAAAGCCATGGCCAAAAGTGCTACGATATCTACTGGTGGCCAAAGCATTGCAAACTATAAATCTGAAATTTGGATTGAGCTTCCTTTTGGACATAAGACGACTGGCTGGAAAATAGAGGTTCAAGGTTGTATTATGTGAAAGTAGTTTCACATTTTACAAAATAAACGGATCGAAAATGGGCAGTAAAATTTTATTTTATCGCGTGAGCCTACATTTTTTTTTTTGGAAAATTTATCACGGTGTGTAAAAAAATGTTTGTAAAGTTATCTGGAGGAAAATTTAATTGCAAGTGGATTCAAAGGCATTTTTTTAATATTACTCATGAACAAGGTTCGCCGGAAAACCGTAGTAGAAAGTTAGGTTGGTCCTTGTCTGATAAGTTTTAACGTATTTTAAAAACTCTACTCAGAAAACTGACGGAAAACTTAAGCAAAAAATATCTTTTTAGTTTTCAGTTTTAGCAGATTTGAAAGCTAAAAATAGAAATTTCATAAGAGTGCTTCACTTTCAAAAAAATCTTAATTTCTGCTTGGAAATATTCATTGCAGTTCTTAATTGTTTTTCGATTATCACATGTTTTAAAGATATATAAAAAAATTAAAAATAATTTTAAGCACTCTTTTAATTATTGAGCGATTGTCTTCAATCTTTTTTTCACAGCTCCATTCATAAAGAAGTTCAAAGCGTATCAATATTAGAAATTTTGTCAGCACGTTGAGAGTTGACCGAAAAATCAATCTGTTTAAAAAATCTTTTAATTCATGGATTGAAATTCATAAAATTATCGATCGATTTTGCGCATGTCTGTGTGCTCAGACTAAACATTCATTTAGTAGACTGCAGACCTAAAGAAATTTTAACAGCTTGCGTTCGTCTTGACACCTTCTTTGAGGAGGAAAATCAATAAAGAAAACCTAAACCAAGCAACAGACACATCTCAATTGTTCTGTATACCAAATTTGTTCAAGCGCCTGTCAGACGCCGGCGATGAAACCCAATCTGACGAGACACTGTTAATGTGCTGTCATTGAATTTTTAATTTAATTTAGCTGTAAGCAACGTCTGGAATGCACAACAAAACGAAAAGCAATTGCTTTTATTAAACGTAAGGCGTTGAATTTGGCATTCAAATTGTCTTATCAAAAACAAATTTCGTTTGAATAGTGTTTGATGTCATCGAAGTAGGACAAAAACGTGCCACCTTAGCCCAGATTGTCGCCAGGTGATAGCTAGCCAATAATGAGGCCACGACTCAAGTTGAGTTGAGTTGCGTTGGGAATACAATCCAAGACAACCACCATGACAACCGCAGGAAACACATCATGGGAAAACCAACAGTCTTCTGATTTAAGAGCTGTCGCAACCGCAGTGGCAAAAATTATGCTATTAAAATGTATTTTTTTCAATGAGCCACACACACTTTTCTCTGTTGTGCTCCTTTTCACCGCGTTTTGTAATTTCTGTGGTGTTGTCTGTAAAAATGTTTCGGCATTATTAAAAGGCACACGCTGCGTATACGCGATGTAATTTCGTCTCGGATGTGCGCTCCTAATTATACGGCCAGACATATTTGCGCTTGCCTCCGCAAGACAACAACAATCAACAATGGCAAATGGCAGCGAAACGTTGCTGGCTTTGTGCTAACAAACAAATTTTAATTAAAAGCCGCAGAACAGCACTGTAAAAAGTGGCAGAAAGTAAAGTTCAGCCACAAAATGTTGCAAAATTATGCGGGCGCACCGAAAAGTTTAATGGAATTTTGATTTGCCACGAAACTGGAGCAGCCAAAAAGCGTCAACATTTAGAAACATTGATAATAATTAATTTCATTGGCAAATTGATAAAGGAGCGAAGCAAAGCAGTATAAGTTGCAAAGGTGATGTCAGTAAATACCGCTAGACAATATGCGCAAATAGTTACAGACTTTATGTATCTATAAAATTTAATTGAAACCACATTTGATATGCAAACTGATGCAGCATTATTCGACTAAGATACGCTTACTTCGCAATCGCTTAAGCTGCGTTCCCTCACAAATTTTATATTTTTTCCTTGGAGCCTGAGAAAATTAAATTAATCAGACTCGACAGTGTTTGGGTGACTCCATGGTTGCATTTAGAAATGCCAGAAATGTGTAACCATTTTTTTTATGTTCAATAACAACCGCAGACATTGAGATGTATTTTCCTTAAGGCAATTCACAATATTTCAAATATTCGTTTATCTTGAATTTAACACTTATGCTTAAAATATATTCATATATATTTAAAATATATGTACATTTAGCTAGCAATGAATACAAAGTTTCCGATGAGTAACACATGTGATAGTCGCGGACTCTCTCTCTGATCTATTCTAATGTCCAAAGTCATGTATTTAATTCTTCTCAATTCACTGCTAATAAACTAACTGTTTGTTTTGTTTGTTTGCCAGTTACTTTTTTTAAGTCACACGATTGCCTTATTTTATAATCACACTTTAAAAATGTTTACCACATTATTATAATACATGTTCATGTATGTATGGTTAATTAAAAATTAAATTAAAATTAAAAAATTAAATAAAAATTAAAAAATTTGACAATTCAACTGTCCTTAAATCTCAGGCATTGCGCAAGTAAAATGATTACTCAGAACGACAAAAGTTCAATGTTGAGCGTGGCATGGTAATTGGGGACCACAATGTGTAAATATGCTGAAATCTCTGTCGGTGTGTGTTTGTGTCCCTGCTTATGTGTGTCCTTTGGTAGGGAACGTGCACTTTAGCATATGTGCCAGAGAGAGATTTTGAAGAAATGTGCATGCAAACGAGTATTTTGTGAGACATGTGTTAACATATGTGCATTTTGCAGCTGCAATCCAAAACTTCATTAGGCCAAGCGGTTGTCGGTCAGTGACTGGGTGAGAAAGCAGGCAAAAAGTTTGCCCTCTAATAAATTGATATATAAGTAACTCCATGCTTGTGCATGACCACAATTTTCATTTGTGTTAATAACGCCAACGGTCAGCTTTGATTGTACATTTTGGGCCAGCAAGTTTTTGGGGAGAACATGCCACAAAACTTTGACTGCAGCGCAAAAAAGCATGAAGAATTGAAATTTGAGAAGAGGATGCTCTATTACGCAGCGTCTTGACGACGGTGATGCCACTCGAAAACCACTTGGGCAATTAGAGCTGAAAGTTTGCGTTTGTGCCCAGAAGCTATGACAACTTTTGCCAGGCCCCGGGGGTGTTGAACTTTTTCCAAGCTCCCAACTGCGGTAATTGCATGCGTATTGTTGAACATAAAACGGAACGGAAACGGACTCAGACTCGGACTCGAACTCTAGACGAACAATCCGGGCTAGCTTTAAGGTGTGTGCCCCAAAAGCAATTACCGAACCGCCGGCGTTGCAGTGCCAGTGACTAACTGCAGATGGAGCTCAAATGCACTGGACCGATGGCATCAATCAAAGCGATTTGTCTAATGATAAGCAACTAGATGTGGAAGGTGGCGGTGGCGAGGACGCTGGAACGGTGCTGGCGGGCATGGTGGGGCCGGGGGGGTTCGGAAAGATCGAGTGCCAAAAATGTGAAACCTAATGCATTACAATCAGTCTAGATTTGATGACGCCCGAGTGCGTATTCATGGCCGGTCGATGCACCGGTCACACTCAGAATTAATTTAACTCTTTGCGGCTGCAATCAATGCTTTGTGAACTTCTGTCAAAGTAAATGCATAGTACATATATTATTATTATGTTATTATATTTAATCATTACTTTCTTAATAACTTTTATAAATGCACTTGCCAGTCGTGTCAAATCAAGTTATTAAAAGTTATTCCTTCAAAAATTCATATACGATATCTTTGGAAACAATATTTTTTACAGTTTAGTTAAAGGGTTCACCCAACACAGAAATTTTACTGCTGAACCAATGTGCCGAATGATTACTTTGATTTCCAATAAGTTTCACAAGCATCGCATTAACATATCGTATGAAAGGGAGGCGAAACGAATATCGAGCTAACATTTAATATCCTTAAAGAAACAACAAGCGAACAAACAACAACATTGTATGCGTGCATGTAAATAAAATACTTCTTTGTGTTGCATGAAATAAAAGCAAAGCGAATGCAAATGCGAAAAGAAAGACCGAAAAGGGCGCATAAAAAGCCTGAAAGTCGACAAGTGGATGGGACTTACTCATTGGTTGGAAAATGTTTGAAAATGTACCTGTGCCTAGACATTATGCAATAAAAATGCAGACGCGTCGCTCACATACAGTGTCTCAGACCTTATTTCGACCAGTGTCCAGCAAAAATTTAAATTGCCTCCCTTAAACTTATTACACATTATTTTTCAAAAATTCCAAAGACTTATGGCAGGTACATATATTAACCACCAAAATGAATATATGACCCTAATAAAAAGGGGTGTCCCCACCAGCTACGTCGGGTTATGTTAAAAAGTGCCTAAATTTATGGTCAAAGCTTATTTAAAACAGTTACATTATGGACACCTGGGTGCCATAAAGCCCGGATTTTTTACGTCAGGTGCAATATTTTCGGTATAATTAGACCAATCCTTTGTAGTCAGTTTAGTTATATTCTGCATCTCGGGTGCATCCAGCCAACAAGGGCAAACCGGCCACCATTGATCAACGGAATCTCATCCTGGAGCACTTCCTAATGGGATATTAACATCGCCAAATAGCTGAAATGGTCAATCTAAGCTAGTCAACTGTAAGCAACATCATTCGGCGCTTCGTCTACGAAAATCGTATCGAGGACAAGGGCAGAATGGCACCAAACAAGATTTTAACCGAAAAGGAGGAGAATCCTAAGCTATCGGCTCCAAAACTGAGTCAACACGTGCAGGACGAAATGGGAAAAAAGTGCAGTGTGGAAACTATGCACCATTTTCGGCGCAACGTAAAGGTAACAGTCAAGCACGGAGGAAGAAGTGTCATTGTATGGCAATGTATCTCGGCAGCCGGAGTCGGAAATTTGGTGTTTATTGGAACAACAATGGACAAGAATGTATACTTCAATATATTAAAGGAAAATGTATTCCAAAGTGCCGAGAAACTAGGAATCCGACGTACTTTCCTGTTCTACCAGGACAACGACCCCAAGCACAAGTCCGGAATAGTATTGTCCTGGTTTATCTGGAACTGCCCCATATGATAATTCCACCAAGCCAGTCTCCAGATTTAAATGTTATTGAAAATTTGTGGGTTCTGCTGGAAAATAACATCCGGAATCACAGCATATCCTGCAAGCAGGATCTCAAAAGTAGTCTGCTGGATGAGTGGAGCAAGATCAGTCCAGAAACTTCCCGGAAGCTGTTATCTTTCATGAATAATATGTTAAGGGAAGTTGTTAAGGCTAAAGGATATCATTCTAAGTATTAACATCCTTATTTAAGTTTTTAAACGTCAAATATGTTACTTTTTTAAGACTGGTCCAAATAAGCTTTGACATTTATTTTGGATATGATTTCAGTTTTTGACTAATTTTAATTAATAATTAATATTTTAATACAGACTAAAGTTTTCAAACGTGATATAATATTAAACAAATTTGCATTTAAACATTTTGCGTTTGTTTCCTTGTTTAAACTTTATAGCATTCTAAATTTTTTCCTTGGCACTGGTCAAAATAAGCTCTGAGACACCGTATGTATATATGGGTTTTACTGGAAAATGTGAGGTGAGAAAGCTGGGGTGTAGACAACAACCAGCCACCACATTATGGCAACAATGAAACGTTGAATAGCAATATACAAAATATATGTACAAGTGGTTATAAAGAGTGATAAAGAGGTGTGCTTTACAAGTTTACAATCATTAAAAAGTAGACCGATAAGCGCAGTGTACCATGTAAAATGTAAGACTGTTGAGTTGAAGCTAACTGGCTGCGTAGCTGGTTAATCTAATCATAGTATTTCTTATTGCTTTTATGATATTTTTTAATTAGTATTGCGATATCTTTATTAAAAGCGTGCTCCAATTTACGCAAAACTTTTCCGTAAACTTCTTTTAAAATGTGTGCATACATATTTATACATATGTTATTATGTACACATACGAGTATTTTTTAAAAAAGAGTTTAAAAAAAAATCACTTTCACATTGAAAGTCTCATTATCTGATGATCAGTTCAGTTTTCTGCATAACACGTCAAAAATATTATCAATTTAGAATATATGAAACTACTCAATCGACCTTAGTTCATAGTTGAACTCAATGCTAGCGGTAATGCAGCTGAGTAAAACCTAGTTGTCGATGGAAAATGAGGCTCTTATTTATAATAGCTGTTTAGCATTTTACATAAAGTACAAAAACAATAGCTATGTGCATACAATGAGTGAACGAGATGAAAAGATAAGCAAAGATTTGGAAAATTATGTTTTTCTATTGAGAGGAGTGAGGGAATCAAAAGCTGTCTTGGCTAAGGCTTCACAAAACGAAAAAAAATAAATAAAGAATAAGAAAAAAAGTTGCTTCCATTCGATTGTTAGACCAGGACCAAGCAGAATAGCCCAAGCCAAGAGCAAAGTGTTGTCCGGGCCAACGTCCATTTGGCCAACCCTTTCATGAGAGCTCAATTCTACTCAATTTCCGTTACACGTCAATGCGCGTGTAAGCAGCATGTAAATATGAAAGCGGTAGATAGATCCAAAGTTATTAGATACATTTGGAGATGGGGTTGGGGATGGGATTGAGATTGGGGTTTGTGTTCGGGCTCCGGCTCTGGTTTGTGCTTAGACTTTGATTCCGATTCGAGATGTTTCCCGTATTTGTGGGCAGCATAAATCAAAATAGAATTTGAGTGCTGTTTAGTCAAGTGGCTACAAGGCTAGCGGAAATAGTACCCGAAGTGACCGATAAGTGGGTCAGCATTGAGCACAAAGTGGAATGCCAAACTATTATACTGAGTTTCCGAATTCGGTGAGAAGAGCAGCACGAGAGATGGCAGCATAGAAGTGCCTTCTGATTGGGTTGCTTAAGACAATTAAAAGCTATCAAAACTCAACAGCTTACCAACAAATGAAAGTCATAAAAGGGGCGATGATTGCGAAATAGAGATGAAAGCGATATAACATAATCGTAATGGACATGAAGGGTCTTAATAGGAATTTTAATTGGGAAACATACTTTAAGCATCCTTACACACTAAGAATATTATAGTCCAGTCAATGAATTTTTTTTAAAGAGCTTATGCAAATGCAAATAAATTAGTAAAAATAGTTGTATCATGTTCATTTAATTTTATCCTTGTATTTAAAGCAAGCAGCATAAAAGAAATACATATGATTAAAGCATATTTGGATATGTTCTAATATTAATTCCTAAATATTTGATTTCACCCAAAAGTATTTTTAAGTCACGTAAACATCTCCAGATTTGAGCTTCATTTAAATCGCTTTGTTTACGCGAAAGACAATTTGCATTTTATTGGCCTCACTGAAGGCTGTAATACGGGGTAGGAAACTAAGAAGTCAAATGCAAAAGTAAAAGTAAAATCAATGAATGACAGAAACATGGACATCAAGACAGACCGAAAGACAAGCAAAACAGATTCAGCCTCAGACCCACATGCCGAAAAGGGGCCAACAGATTTGCATTACAAAGTTACGAGCCGGCAAATAAAAAAACACTTTGGCAGGCTTTCAGGTGCGGCGTTGCGGTTAAATCAAAATGTTTGAAATTAAAAGCGCTCGCTCACTGGAAAGGAAACTCGCTGAATTTTTTGTTATGTCTGTTATAAATATCTATGGTTAATAGTGTATTTAAGTTTGGATGCAGTTACTCGCAAAAAAATGCGAAAGTTTTCCAGCTACTTTGATTGCCTGTGCAGCTCGTACAGACTAAGGACTAAGGATTAAGGACATAGACTACAAAACAGAGAACCGAGAGTTAGGCAAAGAGAAATGGAGATTGCGAGAGTGGAATGTACAGAACCGAAACCCATTTGAATTTCATTTTCGTATGTAAATTTTCAATAGGTTTTTATGCTGTTCGTTTGGTTTGAAAACGGAAACTAAGCCACAGAAATATGCAAGTGAATGGCTTCTGCCGCCCAGCCTTATACTCGGCTTTGGCCATTTGTGTACACGCTTTGCCTTGACTTTCATGGCAAATGCGCCACCAGCTTTTAGCAACTCAGGCCAGCCCAGCAGCGTCCTTTGTAGCGCTCCTCACTCGGTTACGAAACAATTGAAACAAGTTTGCAAGCAGTGCATAAAGTTTTTGTCGAATACAAAACACTGCAGCAACAGAAACAGCAGCAGCATAAACATTCAAGCACTGCAAAACAGACACTGCTGAAGATACAAAGCGCAGAGCAAATTGTGCGGCTGCTTCTCCCTTCTCGGCACCCCTCTGCGGCTATTGCTGTTGCTGTTGGTCAGCGCGTTTGACTGCAAACAAGGTAAATCGCGCGCCTAAAAGTATGCAGCAAATGCGCCTTTGAAAAGAGATGCTCAGCGTATTTGATACCCTTTTATGGTGGTTCCTTTATTTTGTTCGAGCTCTGCTCTGTATATGTGTTAATGTTATTATGCTAGTGTATCGCTAATTTCAATTAAGGCATTATTTAGTTTACTGACGACGTGATGGAGACTGCTGTCTTGAACAGTAATATTTATTTTACTTATAATGTAAGAGATGCAACTGATTTTTTTTTTTGTATGTAATGTTGATACTATTGCCAGATAACTTGATAGAGACTGCCGACCACTCAGACACTTGAACATTAGCATTAATTTAATGGGATACCGATTTTTCTTATATACGCTGGAAACTATTGCTAGATATATAAACAGTTTTTAAAGATGATATACATTTTATTCCGCAACTTGCTGCTCTATACAATTTAGCTACGACAATGGGATGGAATACAAAAAGGGTGGGTGGACTGGCTGTTGGCTTGGGTTCTGTATGATCCACCATCTATAAATCAAAAAGCGCACAAAAGCTTTTTTGCAATGCGTCCTGATCCAATAAACAAGTGAGCTAGGAAAAGTTTAAGCAACAATCATTGACAAAAAACTGGGAACAAACTGAAGCGTCCCATAAGCCTTCAAATTGAAACTTAAATTTGTTATTTATGTTCATTGAATGTAATACAATAGAGTTAATAAAAGTACGCTTGATTGATTGAAATCAATAAATGCTTTGCACACAAACGCCAACATACATTTCCGAACAAATTTAATGTTTTTTAATTACGCCTCATTAGAGATGCAAGCAGCAGAACAACTGAGAAAGGAGGAAGGACGTGGTTTTCTGTTTACGCTCTCATAAATATTTAGGACAACGAGAGTAGCATTAAATGAAACTGAAAATGACAACATTGAGAATTGAATTGAGGCATGTGATTGATTGTCTGGCAGCTGCTATTGCAGCAGTTTCTGATAATGAAATCCTTCACGTGCCCGATGCTGTCGTCGTCGACACCATAAATGTCACAGTCACACCTACATACACACACCCACACTCACACATACATAGACAGCGAAACAGACAACAGAAGGTGTGGGTGGATTTTGGCAAAAACATGACGTATGAAAGTCGTAACAAAACACTTTGATTGATGATTGACTGAAATAGGCAACAGTATTGGAAACTGTAGAAGTTGAATGTATGTGTGCGTGTGTCTTTGTGTCGTGTACTCGACCACAAATCGTTGTCAGAACAGCAGCAGCTAGAACCAAAATGAAGTTCAGCACATACAGGTATACAAACGAGAAACACCCACTCTCACACTCGCACTCAAAACTCACACCCACACTCCTACACGCTCACACTAACACGACAACAACAAAAACAACGCCAGTACGTTCATGATTCTATAATGTCTCTGACATGTGGCTGCCTCAATTTTCCACAGCCTCACTCTTGCCCGCATCAACGTTTCTGTGTGTGCGGTCATTCAGTTACAGGTTTGAGAGTTAATCCGTCGCCATTGTTGTTATTGTTACTGCTGGTTTGTCTTTGAATTGTTTCAGCGGTCGTTCTTCTGTGGCTGTGGACTTGATTTTTGGAATCAGATGGCAGGCACTGTGGCCGGCAGGTTGAGTGCAGAGCAAGTCAAAATCGAATGACCGATGAATATTCATCGTATACTGGGCAGTATAAGTCGATTCATAGGAGCTTATGAGCTTATGAGTACACCTTAAAAGCACGTCCCTGAAAAGGTGCTTCAGGTTCGCTGGCAGATGTAATATTTCGCCTGACTCGCGATAAACAATCAAAATAATTCAGAATGCTACGAGCGTAAGCGCTATGTTAGGATAATAAATAGTGTTTCTATTTTATTTTATTTGATCGATAATTCCCATCTCTTTGCATAGGCTCATTCTTAAATATTTAAAAAATAGTAATATCAATCAAATGTAACTAAAATTTTACTTTCGACTTTTCAAATTGTAAATGAATTAAATATTTTGGTTTTTCTTTAATTATTCTCTTTAAATTCTCTATTTTATTAGATGTACTATAAAGAATTATACTTCAAACTTGTTATTTAACTCATACTGTTTATTTATTTTTATACCCTGAACCCATTAAAAATGGATTAAAATGGTATAATGGTTTTGTGCAAATGTATGTAACTGGCAGAAGGAAGCATCTCCAACCCCACAAAGTATATATATTCTTGATCAGGATCAATAGTCGAGTCGATATAGCCATGTCCGTCTGTCCGTCCGTCTGTATGAACACGCAGATCTCAGAGGCTGTAAGAGCTGGAGACTTCAAATTTGGAATATAGGTTCTCGTATACTAGGCGCAGATCAAGTTTGCGTTATTTTTTCGATAACTGACTTCGTTTATCGAATATCGATAAATTAAATTTCCGATTGCAATAAATGCCACAATTTTAAGGGCAGAATCTTCTAATTAATACATAATATGCATATGCATACTATTCGTCCAAATTTCGTCAACATCGGATAAGAAACACCCAAGTTATAGTCCAAAATGTATTCTCATATTGATCTCATTTTTATCAGCAGCCGCAAGCATTTTCTGTATGCATAAATATGCGAGCGCATGTGTGAGAAAGTGACGGCATGATAATCGACGCGAGCCTCAATATGTTTCTATGTGTATTGCGTGTTTCACGTATTTGTCGGCAGAGGGCGCTTCCAGAGCTGCTCGTATTTTAGTGCAAATCTTTTTAAAGGGGAATTTGCCAATAATAATAAAATATATTTTATAACTGGGTTCAGGGTATATCGTAGTCGGGTTCACTCGAGTTGAATTAGAGTTGAATTTAATATTAAAGCTGGCCAACAACAGTAATTTCAACAACAACTGTTAGCTACGAAGAAGCATCGGGCGACTGACAAAAGTAGCCAATCAAGCTGGTTATCAGAGATGCTGTACAAAGATAGTCGAGCACGCTATTAGACAAGGGGCGACATATCACTTTATTAAGGTACGTCCGCCTTCAGTTCACTTTAATTCTTATTGTTGAGAGTTTTATGTATATTTTTGTACATTTATATCTTCGTCAACGAAATCCTTGTCCATAACACGGATATTTGCTGATTTAGTTCAAATCAACTAGATCAATTTTATTAGGAACTTGATATGAACACTTTAGTTTTAGCCATTTAACATAATTTTTGTTTTAACTATTTTAATATTTTGATAGCGAAGGCGTCAAAAGTAGTGTAATCGAGCGAGCTAAACATTAGCAAATGTTGAAAGATGCTGTCAATAATCTATCTTGGAGGATGTGTCCTTTACATAGAAACGATAAAGTAATGTATATTTCGATCCTTAAAGGAATTGGGTTGTGCAGTACCAGCCTCAAAACTTTATCCAACGTATAAATGGTCAAGTATTTATTCCAAGTATCAAGTCTCAAGCTACAGGTTGTTTTCATAAGAACAGATACAATACAGATACAATATTAAACAGAATAATCCTTAAAATTAAAAATTTAATTACATGATATTTAAGATCAACAATATATCAAACCAGGCCTTGTATAAGTATGTATTTAAATACGTCTGCCCACACATACATATTGGAGTATCTCGGTTAAATGGCAACTGCCATGAGGCAAAGATTATTATTTGCTTTATTTTTGATTAATTTTTCATTATTAGTCACCGGATTTAATTTGCTTCCTTTTATTAATGCTCAAATCTGTTTGAATTTTATGCAAGTAATTAACTGTCCATGCTTTGGTAAATTACGATATTATCCTTGTGACAAACAATGAGATGACAATTACATTAGCATTATGAAACAGCCACCAAGGAATTTTGAACTCGCATCTCCTGCTGCGCCCCTCATCCTGTTAATACGTTTCCTGCTTGCCTGTTTGTTGTTCACCTATTTGGATGCCTGTAATTGACACTTTGGCCAGAACGCCACACAAAGGCAAAGACTATTGTCCTTATTACGCGCCCAACTCAAAGGCGACTCGGACCGTCCGTCCGTCTATCCGTCATGGCCCCAACGTAACGCTGCTGGGCATGTGCAGATTAACTCCAATTTCTCCATATTATGCAACTCGCAAGCATTAAGTTGCCCTCACATAACTCAAACGCAGTAGAATGGATAAAAGGCTATAATGAAGTTGTCCCAAGCAGAAGAAATCGATTCAGTCGATTCAGCTATATCCGCTAATCGGACGGCGGTCACTCAGAGACTATCGGTTAACCATCGGTTATGCCACTGGAAATGTTAGATACATTTTTGGATTATTAATCTCTGGCTTGTCTACGATAGCCGTTCTTACATACTTATTTTTACTTATGATTTGTCAGGGCTAAACTGATCCAGTTACATTGATAGTAGCATGTATTGCAATCCTAGTCTTCATAACTGCCAAGCAAATTCATTAGGAGAATTTAAAGAATCTGGGCAACATAATGTAAAGAAGAGTATGAGGTAGCATAATAATTAGATTCTTTAACATACTAACTGTATATTGTGATTCATCAGATTTAAAATCTATGTGCGACTTTTGCAATTGTAATGATGAATTGGCTAATGGATCTTGTTTAGTTATGTATACCCGTGTTGCAAATCGTGTCTCACAGGTATTTCATTAACACACTGATATGTATCAATCTTGTAGTATGTAAATAGATAAACTTTTAAATACATTTCATATTTATATATATTTCAGAGCTGGGTTGGATAAAAATACATCGTCATCTAAAATGCTATTTGATTTAAGGTAACAAGTATCGAAACATTGTGCTCAACAAATTTAACAAGTAATGATCGATTGTTTTGAAAGAAAATGAAGTCAAAGTCAGTTTTACCGAAGGCACACCAAATATCCATATAAAATATTGAAAAAGAACACTTGTCCTGGACTCAGGAGTAGGAAAATGTGGTATTTTTTAATGAGAAAAGGTCTACTTCCGATTGTCTAGATGGTTTAAATTGTTGCTGGCATGATTTTAAGAATTTCAACTCATTATTCATTTATTATTTTCATGCTATTTCTAGGTATTACATTTTAATTTATTCATATTATATTAATATTAATAGTAGCACTGCATTTAATCGAATTTCGCACTCTAGGCATACTTTTCACTTAAATAATTCCTTTTTATATTATTAAAAAATTTAAAAATTGTATTTTCAAGTCTCTTAGGTGGAAATCAAGAGCCCTTAATTTCGTAGAGTTTTAGTCAAAATTGTCTTATTTCTCAATAAATCAAATAGTATTGGGCATAAATGGAATTGATATTTTGAAGTGCTAAAATAGAGATAAAATCTTCGAAGTAGATAAATAATTGATATTTAAGAACAGCAATAGCTGCTGGTTTAAATATATAAGTTGGAGTATGTCGGTTAGTCTGTGGCTGATGTGTACATTCAGAATCAATTTATAATTCGGCTGATTTGAATTTGGCCCACAGTCTGGTTATTTAGATTTTAAATGCATGTAATTAAAATTAATCAAACATCACATTTTTACGACCAAGCTCAGGAAAATCTCAAGCTGGAAACTGCCTTGAGACAAATATTATTATTTGGTTTATTTTAATTTTCCATTTACTTACTCTCAGTTATAAGTCATCGGATTCCCTTTCTCACACATGCGCTCGCATATTTATGCATACAGAAAATGCTTGCGGTTGCTGATAGAAATGAGATCAATATGAGAATATATTTTCGACTATAACTGGGTGTTTCTTATCCGATCTTAACGAAATTTGGGCAGTTGATCCATAATATGCATATGCATATTATGTATTAATTAGAAGATTCTGATCCTTTAAGATCCTTTAAAATTGTGACATTTATTGCTATCGGAATTTTAATGTATCGATATTCGATTAACGAAGACAGTTATCGAAAAAAAAACGCAAATTTGATCTGTGCCTGGTATACGAGAATCTATATTTCCAATTTCTCTTGCTCTTACAGCCTCTGAGATCTGCGTGTTCGTAGAGACGGACGGACAGACGGACGGACGGACGGACAGACGGTCGGACGGACGGACAGACGGACATGGCTATATCGACTCGACTATTGATCCTGATCAAGAATATATATACTTTGAGGGGTCGGAGATGCTTCCTTCTGCCTGTTACATACATTTGCACAAAACCATTATACCCTTTTTACCCATTTTTAATGGGTTCAGGGTATAAAAAGAAACTTAAACTGGTTAAAATAAATAAATATTCTTCGGAGGACTACAGCAATACAGATTGGTAATATTCAGTTCGTGTCTTTGGAGCTTGCTTTGCTGTCGGTTTGAATTTTATGCAAGTAATTAACTGTCCATGCTTTGGAAAATTACGATATTATCCTTGTGACAAACAATGAGATGACAATTACATTAGCATTATGAAACAGCCACCAAGGAATTTTGAACTCGCATCTCCTGCTGCGCCCCTCATCCTGTTAATACGTTTCCTGCTTGCCTGTTTGTTGTTCACCTATTTGGATGCCTGTAATTGACACTTTGGCCAGAACGCCACACAAAGGCAAAGACTATTGTCCTTATTACGCGCCCAACTCAAAGGCGACTCGGACCGTCCGTCCGTCTATCCGTCATGGCCCCAACGTAACGCTGCTGGGCATGTGCAGATTAACTCCAATTTCTCCATATTATGCAACTCGCAAGCATTAAGTTGCCCTCACATAACTCAAACGCAGTAGGGCGATTGGATGAGAGTCGAAAATTACCCGTTCCTTTCATCCAATCCACAATGAGCTAAAGAATTTGGCCAAGTTAAATGAGATTGTCGGTAACCTTTTTTAAATAAAATATTTTAAAGCCCTTTGAAAGTCAATTTTGAAAGTGTCTCAAGATTTATGTTAGCCATTAACAGACTGAAGTCATTATCTCATTTGAATATTGAAGAACATGTTTGCGACCCCATAATGTGCCGAAGAAACTCGTCAAGGAGACAATGTCAAACGACATTTTAAATTGATCATAGGCTGGCTGATAATATTATGGTCAATATGAAAGTCACTTTGGTAGTAGGCCAGAAGTTAAATTATCTTAGCGAATTCTGTATATCTTTCCGATCTTAATAACATTTTTATATGTGATGTCAAGATAAATTTTATAGTAATTGATAGGATAAATCATTACAACTTTTTCCTTTATTTCTATCAAAAATCGATTTGAATCGATATTCCAGAAGCTAAAAATGTTATCTATAAAAATTAAATAAGCTTAATCTGTTTGTGGCATAAGTTCCCTCATATTTAAAATATTTCAAGCCCTTATAGTCTCTGAGATCGATTTAATAAAGGGGTAAACGCATGCGGCTAAATCATCTTGGTGGTTGATGACAATCAACAATATATATACCCTACGGAATGGGAAATGCTTCCTTATACACTTTTCAGGGTACTTTAATAAATTGACTTTAAATTTTAAATATATGGTAACAAGACAATCGCTACAGTTTTACAAAGTGGGCATTAAAATAAGTACACTCTTCAAGAAGCCGCCTGCTTCATACTTTATTAAATCCTTTTCACTCAATGTGCATTGGCCGAATAATTATGTTATTTATATTCTGATACCGAAGGTATCATAGGATATTTTTTTTTACAATGTCCGCCATGCTGGCTGTCCGTCTGTATGAACGCAACTTTTTTCGACATCCTTAGAGACAGATACTTGAAACTGTCTGTGACCGCGTCCGACAAAGTGTAAAGACTGGAGTGCTACGACCACTAGAGGAGGCTAGAAAAACATGAAGTTCTAAAAAATCGATAATCGCTAAAGGATATCTCTCTTAATTTTAAAGATAGAATTTCCAAATCTAATTGGTTCTTCGAAGATCGGTCTTTGCGCTATCAGCTTTTTAATATTTTTTTTTTTTTCAATTAATAAAACAAAGTTATTTCGAAAAGTTATGAGTTTATATAAAATAATATAGTTAGACTAGAAGAGACTAGAGTTACGCGAAATAAGTGATTAGCTGCAGCAGCTGGCGTATCAGCGAACACCCTTTATGATTGAGCCACGCAAGGCTCCAAATTCAAGTACGTAAACAGTTAATGATCACTTGAACTTGTTCAACTTTAACATACTAACTATATATGGTGATTCATTATTAGATTTAAGATCTTTGTGCGACTTTTTGCAATTGTAATGATGAATGGGCTAAAGAATCTTTCTGTAGTTGTTTAAACCGTGTTGGAAATACGCCTTCATTTGCTGATTTAATCCAGTTATAAGTTCCCTGGGATGATTCAATCGTGTTGCCCTAAAATTGATACATTTTTAATAATTATGTTCGTCTAAACAGTTGGCTGATTATATGAAAATACGCATCGTACTTATACAAACCATTTAAATATATTTAACAATTCAGTAATTCTAAGCTAATTGAACTCAATGAAAATTTCAAGTCAAATAATTTTTATCATGTACATTACTTGACCAAAGCAATTTTAAGCAGTAAAGATTATTTAAAACAACTTCTTCATAAGCACTATTTGTATGTCCAATATATAATAATATAAAATTAAATATTTTCTTTCACGCTGCATTTGATTAGCATACATTTACTAATAATTGCGTAGCTTAAATGTTACAGGACTACCTCAAATACCAGAACGTAAAAGAGTAAGAGTGTTGTAGTCGAGTGAACTCGACTACGATATACCCTGAACCCAGTTATTAGATATATTTTATTATTATTGGCAAATTCCCCTTTAAAAAGATTTGCACCACAATGCGAGCTGGTCTGCAAGCGCCCTCTGCCGACAAGCACGTGAATATTCATGCATACGTACACGCAATCGTAGATTACGGGGCTCTGCAGAATACGTACAAAAACATATCACACATGCGATCGCATATTTATGCATACAGATAATGCTTGCGGCTGCTGATAGAAATGAGATCAATATGAGAATGTATTTTCGACTATAACTTGGGTTATATCTTGATGAAAGTTCGGCAGTTGATCAATAATATGCATAAGCATATTATGTATCAATTAAAAGATTCTGCCTATAACATTGCAGCATTTATTGCTATCGGAAATATAAATGTATCGATATTCGAGAAACGGACTTATCAATAAAATAAATCAAAGTTGATCTGCGCCGGCAATACCTATATTCCAAATTTGAAGTAACTAGCAGTTATAATCTCTGAGACCGGCGTGTTTCAGACGAACGACCTGACCTGTTTATCCTGATCAAGAATATATATACCTTATGGAGTCGGAGATGCTTCCTTCGGCCGGTTACACACATTTGCACAAAATTAATATACCCGTTTTACCCATTTTTAATGGGTTCAGTGTATAAAAAATGTTGGTTTATTTGTAGGAATATTTACAATCCAAACTTACCTGATACCTTATATTCCCAGTCTCGATTAAGGTCAGACCCTAATTCTAGAATACTGTATATTATATGGCTTATTATTAAAATATGTCCCAAAAAGAGGATGTATAGACGCTTATGTGACCGAAACCGGTAATTCAGTAAGCTCAACTATGGGCATTATACTCAAATGGACTCCTAATTATCTAACTAGTATGACAATGATCTAATTAAGTATGATAATGGCAAGGCTAATTATATATATATATGGCGTAGAATGAAATAAATTATTCTTTTTGTATTTCTTCAAATCACGAATCGGATGAAGTTACTCGTTTGGCAGCCGAACCATTTGCAGTACCCAACTTTTCTTCTCTTCTGTGGAGGAGGTCTGCTCCTCTCAAGGCATTTCTGGCATTACTGGTAGAATTCTGAAATCCTTTCCGCCGTCAGGGATACGTCTTCCGATGAAACTCTTCAATGTGATCCTCCCTCATTGGCATATCTCACCTCCTATCCACACAATCCAATTGGGCTTAAAAACCTAGGTCAACACTTTGAGCATCGGAATATTATTAAGTAAATCAGTTCAGCGCAGTTTTATCAGGAGACTGAGGATCTCCTGTCATTATCAATGGAACTATTCTCGCTACAAACTAAATACATTAATCACTTTTACCTATCTGAACCTATGGGGTAGACATTTGGGGCAACCAACACAAAAATCACTTTATCCAATCAAATCTTAAACATATTATGTCAGTTTGATTGAAAGTCAAATTGTTTGACATAAAATATTTTTATTTTTATTTTAAGCTCTAATTGTGGCATAAATATTTTGTGGGCTTCAAGTGTTAGGTATTAAAAATTATTATATAATAAATCTTTTGTCATTGGTGTGTGCTGAACTTTTGCTTGAGAAAGTGTTGCAAAAAGGTTAAAATTCCAACATATTTACAATAGTCCGCAAATTGGTGAATTACTAAATACTCTTGCCACACATGCCACACTCACATTGCAATATATTTGCTGGGACAATGTTAATATTTGGAGCAGCAACAATTGCATATGCCATTTATCAGAAAATATCAACAAATTTAAGTAAAGATTCAAATTCATTAAATATTGAAGCAAACTAAGGATTATAAATTATGTTGAAAATCGAGGCCAAGTTCCACCATAAAATGATTAAGGAAAAAAAACACTGGGTGGCCAGCAAAATTATATTTATATTATTTTTTTATATAGTATTTATATTTTAAACATTAATCAACCTACTGAAAACAGCAGTGAATGAAAATCTACATCGTAAACATAGAACTGGTTTTAGCAGATAATACATAACATTAAATATTACATTTGTAGCACATTAATTAAACGCCCAACAGTCCAGAGGTCGCTGGCGTGGAAGCAAAATGATTGATTAAAATGTTGAAAAATATCGCCTTTACTTTAAATAATAAATATATCTTAAATAAAATTATAATACTCAATGGTTATATGGAAGCTATATGATGTAGTGGTCCGAACCGAAATTTCGTAATATCATTGTGAGAGTCTTAATACATAGACAAACCAAATATAGAATTGATGTCTTATTTCATAGATTATGCGGAAAATTATTTTTCTCATAGTTCGAACGTATTATCTTAGAACAGACCTTAACATATTCAAGACAATCTAACTGAAACTTTCTATTCATGATAATCAAGACTTCTCTCCTTTGGGAAGAAGCTGAAATGTTGCCTTGAGGGCACACACTTTGTTTTCGGAATCGGTCAAATAAACCTAAAAACACGCCCACATCAGGCTCTTTGTTAAACTTTTAATTCACTAATATCAGGTATCCGTATCAAAATATATGGTTCTGTGCAATGTCTGTTATGCTGTCTGTCGGTCCATCGGTCTGAATGAACTCAACTTTTATCGACACCCTTACAGATAGAGTTTAGAAGTTTTGAACACATACTGGACTGTGTCCCATTCGGACAAGGTGTACAATTTTGAGTGCAACGCCTTTAAGAACAAATGAAAAAATTGTTGGCCACGCTCATACCTGCGCTCAAAGCCGATTTTTACGAAAGTTTAAGTCGATAAAACCGCATATATCCCGCAATTTTGAAGACGGAGTCACCAAGCTTATAAGGTAACTTGCTGGTAACCGCCTTCAAATATCAGTACTTACATTTTTGGACCACGCATTTGGGCCATGAAATCTGAAATGCGCACATCCACAATTGTAAGCTAGAGTCTCCCGACTCCGTAGCCCCAAAACAATAGATGCCTATTTCTCCCGCAATTTTGAGTGTTATATTAATGGTATCAACGTACTTCGAAGTCGGTTACGCCCGATTGCAAATTTTTTTTATAAAATTTGACCCAGCGAGCTATCGTCAAAGTAAATAATCTTGACCTCCGGTTCCATTTTCAATGAGAACAACGTATGAAAGGAAATCGCACTGAATTACAACATAAGTTTCTTTATTTAATATTTTCCTTACAATCAAATCAAAAATGGAGTGCTGTACGCCAAAGGAGAGCTATACGTAAAGGGAGAAGCAGCATAGTTCGCAATGAGAGGAGCAGCAACTGGAGCAGCCAAAGGAGCCGCTGCATACTTGGCAATCACGGGAGCAGCAACTGGAGCGATCACTGGAGCATGGGCGATGCCATTGTAGTTGCGGGCAATCACCTGGCTACTGGTGGCAGTCACAATCGGAGCAGGAGCAGCAACGACTGCAGCGGGAGCAGCAGCTACAATGGGAGCAGTATAGGCCAACTGTTGGCCAAGGAGAAGACCTGGCTTGGCAGCAGCGCAGGCGATGATGGCAAAGATAACAGCAGCCTGAAGACAAATAAGCCACTTTCAAATTGTGCTCAAATATCAATAAAACAGTTTGTCAACTTACGAATTTGAACATTTTGGTTATTTGGGATATACTTGCAGCTCGATGAGTTGAACTTGTTCGATAGCATTTAATAGTTTGGCTGCGCTATTTATACAAAAAGGCGACTACGATGTTGACCTTAAGTCTGCATTTTTGAAATTTGTGGCTACCACGACGCGTTATACATAAAACAATGGGAAATAATATAGGTAGCCATGCGAAGTGATAACGGCTACACAATGTTTAATGTTAACTGTGATTGCAAACTGTCAACGCATTTCAATGAACCAAATGACTCACAGTTGGATGAAGACTATTTTGGTGTTATATGGTATAAATACACGCTGACAACTGTAGTTGGATATCACATACATAGTTTGCAGCTAACCCTACAAGCAACACAAGCCACAAATCTTCAACATGTTCAAATACGTAAGAGACAGAGAGGGAAAGTCCTTGTCGTGTGGCCTGCTTCTCTAACTTAACTGCCTCTGTTTTCATTTACAGACCATCGTTATCCTCGCTATCATCGCCTGCGCTGCTGCCAAGCCAGGTCTTCTCCTTGGCCAACAGTTGGCCTATACTGCGCCCGCTGCAGTCGTTGCTGCTCCTGCTCCGATTGTGACTGCCACCAGTAGCCAGGTGATTGCCCGTAACTACAATGGCATCGCCCATGCTCCGGTGATCGCTCCTTTTGCTGCTCCCGTGATCGCCAAGTATGCAGCGGCTCCTTTGGCTGCTCCAGTTGCTGCTCCTCTCATTGCGAACTATGCTGCTTCTCCCTTGGGCTACACCTCTCCTTTGGCTTACAGCTTGCCATCGACTTACTCCGTCGGAGCTGCTCCAGTTCTGTTTTAAGATTATTGTAAAAGGATTAATAATGCAAATAAAAATCGATTTCTAATATATTACTTTTGGGCACACCAAAATGAATTAATGAACGTGCTCTGTGTGCAGATAATGTGCATAAGCGTCCATTCGCTTTTTACATTTAACTCACGTAGCATGGGAAAAATTACCATCAGTAGCGGTTAGCGGACCAAAGGCTTAATAGTTTATTTTGAATATTTGGAATAATTCAACTGGGTCAAGGTCTCTAGGGCCAGCCTGCGATGGTCTTGGCAGTTGAATGAACTCTTAAGAAACGAGCGAATCATAAAAACATATTTTCAGATTAATGAAGAGCCGATTCTAATTTTGTTTAGTGACCAGCTCTCTTCTTGTTAATTTACATCAAATTATTTTTTAATGGAAATTCAATTTATTTGATTCGTTTGTAAGAAACAACAAATCGAGTGAACCCGACTACGATATACCCTGAACCCAGTTGTTAAACATATTCTAGTTTTATTGGCAAATTCCCGTTTAAAAAGATTTGCACCAAAATGCGAGCAGGTCTACAAGCGCCCTCTGCCGACAAGCACGTAAATATTCATGCATACATACGTACACGCAATCGTACATAGCGGGGCTCTGCAGAATACACAAACATACACAAACATATTGAGGCTCGCGTCGATTATCATGCGATCGCATATTTATGCATACAGAAAATACTTGCGGCTGCTGATAGAAATGAGATCAATATGAGAATATATTTTCGACTATAACTTGGGTTATATCTTGATGAAAGTTCGGCAGTTGATCAATAATATGCATATGCATATGCATATTATGTATCAATTAAAAGATTCTGCCTATAACATTGCAGCATTTATTGCTATCGGAAATATAAATGTATCGATATTTGACAAACGGAGACAATTATCGAAAAAAATAACGCAAACTTGATCTGCGCCTAGTATACGAGAATCTATATTCCAAATTTGCTTTTATAGCCTCTGAGATCTGCGTTTTCATACAGAGATGTTGAGCTGTTGACCCTGATAAAGAATATAGATGCTTCCTGTTACATACATTTACACAAAACCATTATACCCTTTTTACCAATTTTTATGGGTTCAGGGATGCTGTAGTCGAGAGAGAGAGAGAGAGAGAGAAAGAGCGACTTGGAGATACTCTGTGATCAAATATGTTTTTGTTAATAAAACCGAAGCTTCAAAATAGTAGGCTTCCTGATAGTAGTGTGCTTAATATGAAGTTTCGTTAACAAACTCTACGTTTCATTAGTTGATTAATAATATATTAAAGTGTGCTAGGTATCAATTGGAAGGTTTTATCTTTACTATCGATCGATTTGTATCAATATTCGCGGAACATTCAGGGGAATTTGCCGATAAAATAGTATGGTATAAGTTCTCGTATATTCCAATTTAAAAGTCTCTTGCTCCTATAGTCTCTGAGATTGGCTTATTTAAACAGGCGGATGGATAGACAGACATTTCTATCCTCGACTCGGCTTTTGATGCTAATCATATATACTTCACGTGGTGACGCATAGTTTCTTTTGACGGTTACATACTTTTGCACAAATTCATTATGCCCTTTATCACATTTTATAATGGGTTCAAGGTATAAAAAGGTGTACTTTTGATTGAATTTTTTTTTTGGGATCTTTTGGGTTTTTGTGCTATAAGCTGCACGTTCCAGTAAAAATATTTACAGCTCTGCGCCGTTTAACTACTTAAACATGAAAGGGCCGAAACTACCAGGTCGCACAATCGTCCACAATTGCCCGTCAACATTATGAGATGGGAAATAGAAGGTTGTGAAGGACATGGGCGGGGCGGAGGAGCCATCAACCCACGCACATTTTTCACATAATTTCCTTGGGGATTAAGTTTCCACTTGGCTTTGCCTTTGCCGCTACTGTGCACCTCCCTTTTATTAATTTTGTGCCACAAAGTAAATAGAATGGCAACCCGAGTAAATTTCATTAAAGACGCCGAACAGAACACGGCCAGGATGAAATTGAAGAAGTAGCAAAATGAAGGCGGCAATGTAACTAATAGATAAAGCGCGATTACGATTACTCAGGTCACAAATCACAAGACGGCAGGCAGCTAAAGGAAATGACATTTGAAGTCGCCTGGAAAATGAAATAACCAAAATCGGTAATGGGCACCAACCAGTGGTGCCAAGGAGCGTGACGGTGTGTAGAGTCGCAGACGGGAGTTAAATGAAATTACAATCAGTCTAGCTTTAAAACGAGTTTAGTCCTAGGTCATTTGGTGTCCCTCAATCGTTCGCTTTTGTGCAAATATCTTAAGCAACTTCATGAAGCCGAAGCATCTTCCAGCAGACCCCTTGCATAAGTGCTCGCTGCAGGGCACAGGCGACAACAATTTATGCACACACCTCTCTGGAATTTATGAAAAAAAATGAGGAAAAGAAACAGAAAAGAAGAAGAGAGGCGGAGTCCTGGGACTCGCGGCTGCTGTACACAAAATGGCGACAAAAGTGCGAGCAAAACTTTTTAAAGCGTTAAAAATGTGTAGCTGCAGTTAACAGAGAGCAAAGTAAGAGCGTAGGAAACGTTGAACGAACGCTGTGGCAAAAATGAAATATTTCAGCAATTTTTGTAAACGCAGCGAGCAAATCTAAATTATTTATTAAGAATGGTCGATTAATCAATACCCTATTTGGGGATATGATTTGAATTGGAAAGTAATTGACTTATTCAAAAAACTTTATTATAAGATACTGCTTTAATTATCTGACAATATAAATAAAGAATACACATATTTTTATAATACAAAACGTTATAAGTGTATCAAAAGTCGACAATACGATATTTTGTATAATTTTGATTACGAAAATAAAGTGAAAGTAATGTTTAACATATCATCATATATTACTCTTTCCTAAAAAAAAAAATCTTAATTTTCTCGATGAAGTAGATCTATATAGAAAACTCCCGATTTATTAGTAAGAAACAGGGCAACATAAAGCACAAATCAAGGCGACGACTTCAACGTGTGGCAGTCATGGGTAAATTATACGAAATATTTACTGGGTCCAAAGTAGAATGCTCAAAATGCCAGCCAACAACAAAAAGAACAGCTAGGAACATTGTTTCAAGGAACATCGAATATTACATACCTTTTTAGACCGGACTCAACCTGAAGAATTCAAATTTCATAATAAATTAAAATATTAATACACATTTGAAGATAACATTATATTAATTATGTCACTTTCGGGATGTAAGCTTTGATGATTACGGTTTTCCGTCTTGCTATGAACTACATATGAACAGTTCATTTGTGGAGTTATTTTATAGCAGCAGGTGTGATGCTCAGCTGTGATGCTGATATACGTATAATATATACATATATATTATATTGATTCGGAGTAGTCTCTCCTAATGCGTTACAAATATCATGACAAAACAATAATGCTCTCTGCAAAGGTATGAATGAAAACGCTTAACTCTTGTGGCGGCAACTTTTGTAGCTGGGCATAGTGAAATGTTGGTGAAATGGCTCAAAATAAATTATAGACAAAATCAAGGCAATTAAATCAAAGCTACGTCAGTAACTCAAACAGGCGTCAGCTCTCATGAATATGCAATGAATGAGGAGATTGGGGAACGGAGCACCCAACAACGCAGCTTTGAAGGGAGACCAACAACATTTTCGTGATTGAATTCATTGATGAACAACAACAGCAGCTCATGGCTGGCATTGGCAGTAAGCAGCAGAAGTAGGGGTCTAGCGGCACTGAAGGACAGGGGAAGAGAAATTGAAGTGCATGCAAGTGATTGGCCACATGCGGCAAGCAGAGTGGAGCAACAGGAAACTGGTAGCTGGCCGCAAACTCCATCGATTGCTGCCAGGACTCCATGTCCATCTGTAGCCACAACAGCGTGATATCCGTGGCTGGGGCATTGAAACAAATCACCTTGATTGATGATTGGCATTTTGTTACCAAGTGATTTGGGGGCAGAATCCAGAATGCCAGTTGGCCCAATGTGATTCTCTGTCTGTCTGTTTGTCAGAGCCCCAAAAGTCAACCGCAATTAAATGAAAAGCAGCGGCTACAAGGGCGTTGAATTGTGCGGGGAGTATTTGGGGTTGTGCTGTCGGGCAATTTGAGCTGTTGTTCTGCTTTATAACTGCAGCAGTTGCTGAGATGGCGGAGATAGTGCAGATGGGTAATGAGTCCTCGAGCTATAGTTGTCAACATGTGGCCAAACATCAAAGAGACAATTCAACACTTGACATTAAATCTGCAGTTAATCGAATCAATACCAGTTCATCAGTTTATTCTTCCAATTAAACATACTTGAGTGATGTTTATGGTTAAAAAACTGACAGTCAACGCCAGTAATTAAGGAAATTTAACTGAAATATAGAGAGAAAAGAGTGATGGACACGATAGCTGACAGATAAAAAGCTATGAAAGAGCAAACAAACAGGCAACTAAATTATTATTTTAACTTCTTTATAATTTATCAAATCGGTCATTAGATGATGAGAATACAAACAAACTCAGAAAAAAAGCACCCTGAAATTAAAAAAAAAGTAATTTTTTTCGACTGACCGTGATATTAGGAAAGTAAAGAAACCCGAAGTTTTAGATTTCTGTTAGATACGTATGTTTTTACAATACGGTCGATGTTGTTTTACAAAGCCGAGACAAAAACCACAAAAGAATAATTTCCAGATTTAAAGGTGATTTTCTTATTGAGGGAAATTTTTCTTTTTAGTGACTGAATCTACAGCTCAAACATAAGTTTAAGGAAAAGTACATCACTATGCTGTTCTTTGGTCGTTAAATAACTTCTGTTTACTGTACTTTTAGATTCCTTCTTCCTGTAAAGATTATATTAATATGTACAAAAATATAATATCGAAAAATCATAAGAGCATTCGAAATGTTCTTAATTACAGTAAGCTTCTCAGACAAATTGATTTGCCTCCAATAAAATTAAGGGCAAGCAAACAAATTAAATCAAACAACGCTTAACAATTTATTAACGGCCAAATGACTTAAATATCAGCAAATTGTATTTTTATGTTAAATCCATTAATGAAAATTGGGGGAAGAGAATAAAAGCGGCAAAAGCATTTTTGCATTCACTGTGGGCATTACGAGCTGGAGAACAAGCTGCAGGATGCACAGCGATGCTGTCGACGGCATCGCCATCAGCAGTACTTCGATTAAATAGCTTTGTAAATAGCTTGCGACTGGCTGGCAGGACTTCTCCTTCAGGCAAGACCAGATCCCAGCCAGACACTTGAAAATGCATAACTTTTGAATGGCCGCAAAGGGTCCGGGAGTTAAATTCTCTATGGTGGACAACCTAAGGGTTGCCACTTCGGGGAAGTCTGTTGTCCATTTGTCCAGCTCTACAGTTGTCTGTCTGTATGTCTGTCTGCGTGTTTACAACGCTTTTAATGCATTTTACGCTGCGCTGGTTTCCTCTTTGCTCGCCGCGCTTTGTTTAACTTTTCAGCAGCTGGAAAAAATGCAACGCTATCAATTCAAATAAAGCTGATTAAGCAGTTGCCATTCTATATATATATATCTGTATATATGCATCCTTACTAGCTGACCATTCCCCAATTTTGAGGAATATAAAGCAACATTGGCGTTTTTAGTCCAGTTTTGCCCAAATTGTCATCCATTTTGTGCCTAAAAGCATTTAACGATACTTCATCACCTCTACTTACTCAAAGCCATATAAATTACCATACACATCAGGGTTACCAAACTATTTAAAAGCGCTCCGAAACACCAAACTGGATTGCCGTCAGCCAATAATTTGATCAACCAATGCAGTTTAATACACAAGATAGAGAAAAATAGTTTTAATTGACCAATTAATTAGTTATTATTTATTTATTTGATGGTACATAATATAATATTTTAAATTAATTAAAAATTAAAAATGTATATCAAGATAAAAAATATATATTTTTGGGCTAATAAAGATATAATTGACGAATCAGCAATGAAGCAGCCCTGAGCCCTTGAACGTCTTTCGAGTGCTTACACATCATTTTCGTGTAACTAGCGCAAAACTTTTGAGCTGTTTGCTTATTTGTCGTGTAATTAAAAGGCCAGCACATTAATTTTGACTGCAGCAAGAAGTGCGCATTGCAGACGTGGCCCAGCACCAACGCCAGGATCAGCAGCTGTAGCAAAGCAATAGTCTCCAAAAGTTCTTACAAGGCGCTCGTGATAAATCCACAGAATTTTGGCCAAGTCACAAAGCACCCAAACGATTTGCTGTTCATCTGCAACTTATTTTATTTTCGTTCTCCGTTTTTGGCTGCCTGCACAAAGTCAACAAAGTCCCTGGAAAAGTCTGGCAAAGGCCGGCAAAAACAAAGACTCCTTGCAATTAGCGCTGGAAAACTTCTTAACAGTAATTGATTTGCTGGAAACCGTTTGACGCGGCCGCCGTCGATGTAGCTGCCACAGTTGCGACTCCTTTAAAATCCTCTTTTAATGTCAGCCAGCCCCTTCACACTAAAGTATGCAACAAAATGGTTATTGAACACGTAGCAACCAACAAATGCAAGCAGGTTGCAACTTGCATCGAGTCGTAGCGGGAGCTGCCGTCAAAAGCAAAACAAAGAGCTTCTCTCCTTCCAACTTTTGTGTTACAATAAAAAAATAAATAAATCGTCGAATGAGAAAAACAGTGGAAGTTAGATGATTTGGAAATATAACTACATTTGTGTACATTCATATTGGAAAGACAACTTAAGTGAAATTGTCAGTCAAAATTATACATGTTCAATAATAATGGAAAGAAATAACGAAAAACAAAATAAGTAAAACAAATCAAGAAAATACATCAATATTTACGCGATGTTTTGAATAAGATAAAAGATAAACGCAGATCAGGCTATTTATCGACACCGAATTTCATAAATATCGATAAACATCGCTTAGACTATAATTTAAAAAGCATATCCTTGACATTTAGTATATTTTATTTTATATTTATTAAATTAATTATGATTCAATTTTGGTACTCAGAAAATACTGCAGAAGTATTACTAACAAGTTTCTTACCACAATTAAATTTTCAATTACTACTGAGGCTCTGTCGACTAGAGCTGCACTTATTTTTAGTCGCCTAGTACGAGTGGAATATCTAGCAACAAAGTAAGGAGCAGCCCTCGCTCCGTGAGCTCTCCCCGAAGTGCAACAAAATGCACGGAAGTATAGAGAGAATGCAATAGAAGCAACAACAGTATCAGCTTGGCAAATGGTTGCTCAGTGAACGATTTGAAAAATTCAACAAAAGCAAGCGGCATTAACAAGCCAACAAAGCTTTGCACTTTGTTTAGGTAGACTTGTAACTGCAGCTGTCCCATTGATGATTTGAAAATTACACAAACTTTACCATTGCATGAAAGCAACACACGAAACAATAACTCGAATAGAAACTGACAAAGTTGCCCCACAGTTATTTAGACCTGTAAATAATGAGCTGGATTTAAGCGACAAATATTCGCTTTGGGACGGACAGTTTCAAGCCACAGACTGACACTTTTAGCAGTGAAAAGCGCAAGGACAATCAAAAACACATCTAAAAAATTAAACAAAAAAAAATAGCAAGCAAATCCATCAAAAAATTAGCCCAGACCGCCGTCGATGCCTCGGGTAACACAACACCCAAGCTGAAACTCAGTTTAGCCACGTCGCGACATCAAATGTCACATTCCCGACCAGCACAGCCACCGCCAGAGGGCGCCACAGGACGCCAGCCAGAAAAAAAAAAAGTAAAAATGAGACTTGTTGGCCGGGTATTTTAAGAAATGCTGAAAATTGCAAAAGACTGACAAACGCAACAGAAAGCGAGTTACACTTAAAGCTATGCCAACGCCTTTGACACGCATCGCGGCACGAAGCTTTGATGTTGTCCTTCTCTCTATGGAGGCAGGCCTGTGAGACTTGAGAGGAAGATGGAGCTCAGGATGTCGGCTGAATTGGTTGCTAGCAAATATTTGCTAAATGCAAATTACTTTTGACGCTCTGCGGCCTGAAAATATAAGTGAAATGATTGACTCAGATCGAGTCTATGAGTGGGTGACAATCAACGGCGCGGCACTGCGGCACTGGCAAAGTAAGCAGCTTGAGAGATCACAGGAGAGCTCTGCTAGATGACAGATTATTTGACAGTTGGGTTTAACCATTAAAAACAAGACATCACGGAATTCTTTTGATATTTGCTTCCATAACAATATAACATTTGAGGTTTAGGCTTAAGCGCTATACTTGGAGATACTCAGCATCAATCAAGGAATAAGCAGTTTAAGCCCCAACCTTTCTGATGTCAAACTTTGTGACGAAGTGTATGCAATTTGATGTATGAGCCGAACCCAAATTAGAAAATTAATTCATCGTGCATTTCACATGCATTTCAAAATGTCTCAAAGATGCCCCAACAATACTACATCAGAGAAAATGTACCTGGGATGTTAATATTTCTAAATACGTAACTTATGACACTTAACATTACCGCAATAAAAAAAAATATTATATAAAAAACATTAAAAAAAAAAAGATTTCAATACTTTATTCGCTTCCTCTTCCTGTGGCTGTAAATATTGAGAGTGGCCCTTAGCATGCACAGTTATTTTTCGTCACAGTTGACTTAATGAGTTCAAACACTAATTAATTATTAGGGAGAGTGACGATGTGGAAATTTCAATTTTGATTCCATTCATTCACTTTGAGAGGGTATTGCAAATGCTGTCACACACAATTCGCTAGTTGCGAAAGAAACTTTAATAAATTCACTTCAGGGCGCTTCAGTTTGCAACAATTCCAAGTTCAAGTAGTTAGCATCTGCTCCGAATGTTACTCTCCAGTGGCTTCAGGTGTTGGTGGCAGTGCTTGGGAGCATATGTTGCCACTGACATCCGAATGCAACTTCGTTGCAATTAAACACTCAATTTGCAGCCCCTCTCTTGAAATGTTTATAAATGAAATTTGGGCAAAGGTAAAGTTTGTGCGCCACTGGCTACAGTTGCTGATGAAAGGGAATGAAGGAGGAATGCGAGACGAGTGGATAAGGAGAGGAAGATGGAGACACTTACTGAGAGACAGGAGACAACGTCAACAGAAGTCGCAAAACAAATAGTAAAAGTAAAATGGCGCCCCGGAACTTTGGTTGTTGTGGACTCGTCATGGAGGTATTCGAGGCAAAGACGATGACGTTGCGCATTTGCTGTAGATTATTACAAAAGTTTAAATACACAGACAGATAGGGCGATGGCATGTTGTGCTTATAGAGAGCCCTCAGGTGTTTTGAATTCTGCTTGTCGACGGCCAGAGCAAGAACCTGGTCGAAACATCCGAGGAGTTGAGCTGAGTTCGAGTTGAAGCCTTAAATAGCCTTGGCAGTTCCAATTGCACATGGCAGAGTTCTTCAAGAGTTTTTGGCCTAGCTTACATACGTCGCCAGACCGTAAATTGTTTGGTTAGAAGTTTAGAATAGCCAGAAAGTAGACAACATGCCAGCTTAAGGGGGCGCCGATGGAAAATTTGTACTTGGCATCCATTCTGTTATTGAGAAGTCAACTAATTGCCTGTGATTAGTCAACTTTTATTGAAAATTTCGAAAATAAATGCAGCCGCACATGTTGCTGCTTGTATACATGTTGTAGGTATTATTTATACACATGGATTTCTATTGAGTAAACCAACAAATAGCTAATTGCCTACTAAATGCATTATATATATATTATAGAAAATACTATTTTAAGATTCGTAACTAAACAGTAAGTTAGGTAAAGTAAGTAATATTAGCTCGTGCAGAAGAGAATTGCTAATTGCTGTGTCAGGAGATAAATTGAGATTCTGGCAGTTGCCTGGTGGGACTTCCGAAATTTCTGTCTCACTGTAGCAGCTGGCATGTGTGTTCGCCTCAATTCTTTTGTGTATCTTTAAACGATGTCTGGTTATTTCCGGGCGTCTGCTGCTGGCGTTTACTTTTAGTTTTAATTTGACAACCCGCATAATTTTGCTATGATTTGCACTTCTTAATTAATTATTTTTCGCTTTCGTAACTAAATGCGGATCAGAGCTGTGTCAGCAAATAAGCGACACATCCATACCCACACCCGCAAACATACCCACACACACACACTTACACCCATGCACACACTCAAACGCACACATGTGCCTGGCAACCCTTCAACGCCAGAGCCTGGCAGCAAAACAAACTTCGACAAAAACTTTCTCTTTTTTCCGGCATGTGTAAGAGGCGCTTATTCTGGTACAATGCTGTGTCGAAGCAGACGTTGGGAATTGGTTTTGCCCAATTTCTGAGAGATTCGCAAATGCATTTGGCATTTCTTAGCACCTTTGACACATGCGGCGTATGCGTAATATGCGATGGCAAAATCAATCCCCGAATGAAAAGGCTTACCGTGCAAATTCCCAGCTTATGGCAATTGACAGGGAACGATGCAGACATGCCAACCATCCCTTTTGTTTCATTTAAACAAAAGCTTCTGCCTTTTTTCTAATATTCGTGTGTATGTATGTGCAATCAGTTTTCTCCACGCCACAACTGTTAAGCTGCCCTGGCCCCTGCCCCGTGCACCCTGCCCCTGCCCCTGCCACTGCCTCTGTCTCCTTCCCACCTGCCATTCGATGGCATCTGTTCCGTGTCAATTGCATTTAGCTAGCAATGCAAATTGGCGGAGCGTTTGCCATTTTCCGTTCGACGGCTACTCATTATTAAGACGGTTAAGTCACGTCCCCTTGCATTAGGTGATTAAGTTTAGCAACGCCACCTGGCGGTCGGAACTGATATTCGCTTTGTGCGTTGCTCTCGCTTCACTTCATGGACGTTTTTGATATCGCATTCAATTGTTGGAGTTGCGCTTTCGTATTCGAAATTCTATTATACTTTCATTTATATCCCGACAGAGTTTTACTTTGATCCAGTTAGTTTTAAAAAAAAAGAATTACCTTATGAACAATTCGCCAGTCGCTGGTATTTATGCTTCAATTTAAATGTAAGCGATGGGACTCTGCTCTGTAAGGGTAGTTTAACTTCGATTTGCTAAAACAACTTTCCTTCTATGTTTTTTTAAATTTTTTTTTATGGAAGCCTCAGATGCTGGTGCCAAATGTCAAAGTGGTAGCAAGATCAACACACCCACACAAACATACGGCCAATACCAATACAAATATCAGCACCAACGCATAGATATGTGAACGTTGGCATCTACCTCGCCCGGGCATCTAAATTGCTCTAGCAAACAAATCACGTAGTCGGTGTCCCAAGCGCCGTGCAAGACTTGTTGTCGTCATATCAAAAGACAGAAGGCTGGTGGATTTTCGCGGTGTTTTATCTGAAAGGCTAAGAGAACAAAGCTCCACTTACCCACCCTATCCCATCAATTCCCCAAATCGACTGAGGAAGCTCTAAGCCACCACAACGAAGCCATCAACATTGCCATCCGCTTGTCTGGCAAATTCTGAGATTTAAGAACATTTTTTACAAGTCAAGTTTTTGGGTTAAAAATAAGTTTAATATGTAAAGTATTCGGTTTAAAAAAATAAGTTTTTTTTACTGCAACCTTAAGCGCACTGGCCAAATAAAGAACAATTCATTCTGTTAACAAATTAAGCAGATTATATCAAATTAATATAATAAAATTGTTTAAATTATATACACACATTATGATAGTTCTTTTGTGTTGATTATTGCTTAGTATTTGAACTAAATGTTTTGTGTATTTGCTCAAGAATGCAATATCGTATTCTAAGATATATATATGTTCCACTAATATGTTAACTTATTCAGAGACAAGAAATTTAACTTTTTCTCCACAACAGCGCTACTAATTTAATTTTTAATTTAGCTAATTAGTGTTTATAAAATAAATAAAGAGTTCGTTTTAATTTATAAATTTTTTGACTAGAGGCAGACTGATCGACACTTACATTGAACATAGTTCAAATTTTGGGAAATTGGAGGGTTTTATAGATTTGTACTTATCGATGTAATAGATTTTGCATCCTCCAGTGCAATGGAGTCGCATCAAATACTTAACAATTTGACACTAATTAATAAGTATTTCTAAATTCAAGAGTGTCGAAAAAAGTTGGGTTCATACTTATATTAATGAGCAGTGCACAAAACAAGGAAAATAAGAATACGGCGTATTATTAAAAATATTTTAAGATTTAATTTCATAAATTCAAAATATATGCTATGAAATACAAAGTTGAATATAAAGAATAAAGTCCTTCTAATTACACGTAAATGTGCATTAAAAGTTTGCACAAGAACTTGCTATGAAATCAATTACCAAAAGGAAAAACTTGACGACGCAATGATGCAACAAATTAAAATGCATGTAAAGAAGGCTAATGAAATGTTTGAAGGCAGCAACCGACCCACACATACATTGACAACTGCTGAGACGATGCTAAGCAGTGGCAAGAGGCAATTGGCAAGTGGCAGGGGCAGATTGAAGCACATAGAATTTTTGTGTCTGTATTTGCCAGGGGAGGAAATTACCAAAAATGTGCCGAGCGCAACACGAACAACAATAACGTAAGCGAAAATTAAGGCAAGTGGAGTTAAAAGTTAAGCCAACAAATGAAGATGAGACTGGAATAGGATAGAATAGGATAGGAAAGGATGTGATACGATGGTATACGGAGTTCCGCATGTAAAGCATATGTGTGTGTGTATGTGGGTGTGTGTGTGTGTGTGTGCGTGTGCGTGATGTATGGCCTACAGCACACACTCACATACACTCAAACGGACAAACAGAACTCCGGCGCAGCTTTACGCAACTACAAAAAGTTTAATTGAGGATAAACTTGGCTGCGTTTGCGCTGCTGTTCAAAATCAGCCAACGTCGATGGCGAATTGGATATATATATATATATATATTTATATATATATGTATAGGTTTGGGTAGGGGAAGTGGGATAGAGGATTGTCTGCATGTGTTTGTCGCTTATCTTTGCCGTTTAAGTTTTCGCTTTCCTTCACTAACAAGTTTTATTGTTCCCCAACCCAAAAAAAAGAAATAACTTTAAGATTAAATTTCTGTGCACACATTCTAGAGACTATAATTCAAATAAAATTATTTGGACATTTATTGGCCATGGGTAGGCACTTCCCTCGCATTGTTGGCCAACGTTAAATTACTGGCAAATATAGATGAAAGGTGCATGAGAAACGACCTGAACCTGAACGCCGGGTTATAGTGCAGTCCTGGTTCCATGCTCGATGCTCAATGCTCGATTTGACCCACACAAAGGCAGATGTACCATAATTCATTTAGATGGATGCAAGTGAAAAGCGAAGGACAATGAAACAGAAATGACCTGAATAAAACCGATGTGCCACAAGCGATTGGATCTTTCACCCTCTTTCATTCTCTCTTGCCAGGCACAATAACAAAAAATAAAATAACCCAATGCTACCAAATGCATTGGGGCCGGTTTTTACTTTCAGCATCAGTTCTATTTTTCTATTTAGTCATAAAAAAGCAAAAAGGCTAAGTTAAAAACTCTCAATTGCATTTAGATTTAAAGAAAGCATTTTTATAGAAGGAAATCAACAAATAAACTAACTAATCCCAATTTGAATTAAAAAGATTCAGTGATCATTTAATCTTATAATACCTGGCATACTCTTCCAATTAGCATTACTGCGTCTAGACAAACAATAAAGGCCATGTTTAACTTTTCATACCAAGTTGAAGCGGTTTTATTAAAGGCTATCAGTCATTACACACCCACGCTGTTAATCCTTTCTGAACACAGCTCCTACCACAATGCGGGTGCTGCTGCATAGCTCAGCGGAGATAGTCCATAAGCCAAGGGGGCTGTGTATTTGGCAAACACAGGTGCTGCATAAGGATGAGCAAACGGACCCGCCAATGGAGCAGCGAATGGTGCAGCGAAGGGAGTAGCCAGAGGAGCAGCAATTGGAGCAGCCAGTGGAGCAGCCAGAGGAGCTGCTACTGGAGCGGCGAACGGAGTAGCCAGATGTGCGGCAATTGGTGCCACATGGCGGAAAACTGGAGCAGCAATTGGTGCCACAGGTCTGATAAGTGGAGCTGCAACTGGTGCCACAGTTCTGATGAATGGAGTAGCAACTGGCACTGGAGCAGCGGCAATCACGGGTGCAGCAGCGATGCCATTGAATGTCCTGGCCACCACTTGGCTACTGGCAGAGGTAACCACAGGTGCAGGTGCTGCAAAGACGGCAGCTGGAGCAGCTAGCGGCGCATGCAGCAATCCTGGCTTGCCGGCAACGCAGGCAAGCAGAGCGGAGAGGACAACGGCCTGTGAAGGATTTCAAGAAATTCAAGGATTAAGTATATCATCAGCAAATATGTTCAACCGAAATAGTACTAACGTATTTGAACATGGTGAATTGTTGGTTGGTTGATTTGCTGAGTTGGTTGTTAGTTGCGGCTTTAGAGCAGACTGTGAACTGATGTCAAATTAAAGCCTTGCCACGCATATTTATACCCAAGAAGACAGCTCATTGCTGGGGCTACTTAAAATGCGCCCTGCGTGGCACTCGTTGTCCGTTATAAGTGGCGGCAATTGGTTACAATTGGTAGTTAGCCATGTCTTTCGAGGGTCTCAGTGCTGCTGCCAAAACCCGAAGGGCAGCCAATGCCGATAGCCGCAGCTAATTACACAAAATTTGTCTGCAAATCAAAGTGCATGAAATTAAATTGAACGTATTTGCTTGATTAGGATGAATTTATATTACTTGGGGTCGATTATATCCACACTAGTAAGTGAACATGTTAACTGACTGAATTAACTAACTCTTAATTGAATGTAATTGACTAAATGACAACTCACAATGTATATGTAACTGTACATATAAATGTACATGTATACTATATATATAAACTCGATTTCGTATATTACCAATTAAATTTGAATCCATTTGCTGTTAAATCTACATATACATGTCGATTTATATATGTAAAAATATAAATCAAATACAGTTTCCAACCGTACACTTAAACTCTGCAGGCAGTGACCTGACTTCGCCGAGTTCTATTCAGTTCAGAGCAGTCGACCAATTATACATTTTGAGCACGTACGCAGGCTAAAAATTATTGCTCGAACCCGGTCAGCTAAAACACACACACACACACACCCATATGCATCCAAAGAAACGAACACACACACACACAATGGACACTTTTGCTTGTTGACACAAAAATTATTTATTTTATTGGTATTCCATTTTTTTGGGTCAAGGCTGTTGCAATCTGAGCACTGCTTTAAGGCTAAGCGACTTTTTGGTAGCAAATGTAATATATACACATGAAGTTGGTAGCATAATATTTTAAACTGATTTAACATTGAATATTACAAGTAATCGTAAATATAATAAAATTATATTTTATTATTAACTTATTATTTTCAGTTGTAAAAATACGTAAAGAATTTCTAAAAACTATTTGCAAAGGCATCTGCTCAAATCTTTAAAAAGATCAATATTATTATAGTTAAATATTGAAAGTTATCTTTTTGTTGTCAGCTTATATTGAATATATATATTATTTATTTATTTGTATATATATATATATATATATATATATATATAAATATATATATACAAATATAAATATATATATGTATTATATATATTAAGATTTTAAGCAAAGAAAAATAATCGATTAGTTTCCCTATTGATATGGGCGACCTTGCTTGTTATGTGTGTGGGTGTGTGGGTGTGTGTGTGTGTGTGTGTGTGTGTGTGTGTATGTATGTGTTGTTATAAACACCAGTGAGAAACTTAATGCGAAGCAATGCATTTATGAATCAATGCACTTATTACAGTTACAATTCACACAACGCTTTGTTTTGTCTGTCTTGGCTCACTTTGCTCGCGCGCTCTGCATGCTAATTTCTTATTTTCCGTTGTGCCGGTTTATGGGTTTTGTTTTCATTTTCTATGGGGCGTCCGTCACGTGCGTTTCTAGTCGCGATAAAATTGTCATCAAACACAGTTTTGCTTTTCAAGTGGCCACTCCAGAAAGCAATCAGACATCTCTCAACATGTTCAAATACGTAAGTTGTCGTCATTCTATTATTATTACTCCTGCTTCTCCCAATGCTCACATCTCCACAACTTTCGTTCAGGTCGCTGTCCTCTGCGCCCTGGTTGCCTGTATTGGCGCCAAGCCTGAACTTCTCCAGCACGCACCACTGGCTGCTCCAGCTGCCATCGTTGCTCCTCCACTGCTGACGGCCAGCAATAGCCAGGTGGTGGCCAGAAACTATTACGGCATCGCCGTTGCGCCCGTAATTGCAGCTGCTCCACTCATCAGAGCCAGTTGCTCTTCCTCTGGCTGCGCCTCTCGTCGTCAAGTATGCAGCTGCTCCGCTGGCAGCGCCATTAGTTGCTCCACTCACTTCTCCAGTCTTTGCTGCTCCTCTAACTGCTCCGCTTGCCTATAATGCACCGCTGCGGCACCTGCACCACTTTTGATTAAAGCATTTACACTCTGATCCCATGTACATAAATACTGTATTAAATAAAATGTTAATTTGAAATGTCATCTATTTCAAGCATCCGCAACACCTCTGTCCCACCCAGCGGATAATTGTCAACTGTTATCAGCTGGTAAACATTGGTTATTCAGTGTGGGATCCCTGTTACACCATCCTCACAACTCGCCCCATTAATCCGGTGGCCTGGTTTCTCCCTTCTAGCAGCGCGCCAATTTAAGAAAGATTTTGCATTATAGTGAATCGACACCGCGATGATTTCTTGTCTCCTTCTTCGATCAGCGCCCCTAATAATTTTGTTTATAAAATAAACTGATGCGGTTATATTTATAAGCAACGTATTGATGACACGCCCTCTCTAGGGCATTCAGATGTTGCGCAGCTACTTATTTCCAGGTCGAGATCTGATTGTGTGTGTATGTATTTCATGGGTCAATAACTTCGGCCGTAGTTAAACTAATATCGTGGGGTCTTCACAAAAAACAACCCAGTACAGTACAAGTAATTGTAATCTTTATCACCTGTAATGTGGGAATTGCTATATTGTAAGATATTGGTTAGCTAACTTAAAAAGCAATTATGACCTTGACATAATTACAATTTGTGTTCAAAACAAACTCAAACTTTGCTGTGGACACTTTAATGTCACGCGTCACGCATTCGTTAATAATTAAAATAGCAGTTGCCGGTGTCGGCAAAAAATTTTACGGCCTATGTGACTTGCATTACAATTGGCTAACCGTCGCCACAGTTGTCGAGCCATTGTATATGTGCTAGCTGTCAGTCCAATAAGGAAAGACCAACTGCACCCAGAGATAAGTTAAAATTGGTTAAGCTACAATTATGGGCTTTTATTATCAGTCAGTCCACAAGTTCTTACAACAGAGCTGGAGCGTAGGAGAGAGGAGCCGCCAAATGTGAGCTGTAAGCCAGAGGATTAGCCAAAGGAGCAGCAGCATACGAAGCGATCAGAGGAGCAGCCACTGAAGCAGCTGCATACCTGGCAATCACGGGAGCAGCAACTGGAGCAGCAAATGGAGCGATCACTGGAGCATGGGCGATGCCATTGTAGTTGCGGGCAATCACCTGGCTACTGGTTGCAGTCACAATCGGAGCAGGAGCAGCGACTACTGCAGCGGGAGCAGCAGCTACAATGGGAGCAGAATAGGCCAACTGTTGGCCAAGGAGAAGACCTGGCTTGGCAGAAGCGTAGGCGATGATGGCAAAGATAACAGCAGCCTGAAGACAAATAAGCCACTTTCAAATTGTGCTCAAATATCAATAAGACAGTTTGTCAACTTACGAATTTGAACATTTTGGTTATTTGGGATATACTTGCAGCTCGATGAGTTGAACTTGTTCGATAGCATTTAATAGTTTGGCTGCGCTATTTATACAAAAAGGCGACTACGATGTTGACCTTAAGTCTGCATTTTTGAAATTTGTGGCTACCACGACGCGTTATACATAAAACAATGGGAAATAATATAGGTACCCATGCGAAGTGATAACGGCTACACAATGTTTAATGTTAACTGTGATTGTAAACTGTCAACGCATTTCAATGAACCAAATGACTCACAGTTGGATGAAAACTATTTTGGTGTTATATGGTATAAATACACGCTGACAACTGTAGTTGGACATCACATACATAGTTTGCAGCTAACCCTACAAGCAACACAAGCCACAAATCTTCAACATGTTCAAATACGTAAGAGACAGAGAGGGAAAGTCCTTGTCGTGTGGCCTGCTTCTCTAACTTAACTGCCTCTGTTTTCATTTACAGACCATCGTTATCCTCGCTATCATCGCCTGCGCTGCTGCCAAGCCAGGTCTTCTCCTTGGCCAACAGTTGGCCTATACT
Organism: Drosophila setosimentum; assembly: GCA_035043505.1. Taxonomy (NCBI): domain Eukaryota; kingdom Metazoa; phylum Arthropoda; class Insecta; order Diptera; family Drosophilidae; genus Drosophila; species Drosophila setosimentum. Next base: position 662,393 of record JAWNMY010000015.1, on the reverse strand, counting down.
GCGCCCGCTGCAGTCGTTGCTGCTCCTGCTCCGATTGTGACTGCCACCAGTAGCCAGGTGATTGCCCGTAATTACAATGGCATCGCCCATGCTCCGGTGATCGCTCCTTTTGCTACTCCCGTGATCGCCAAGTATGCAGCGGCTCCTTTGGCTGCTCCAGTTGCTGCTCCTCTCATTGCGAACTATGCTGCTTCTCCCTTGGGGTACACCTCTCCTTTGGCTTACAGCTTGCCATCGACTTACTCCGTCGGAGCTGCTCCAGTTCTGTTGTAAGATTATTGTAAAAGGATTAATAATGCAAATAAAAATCGATTTCAAATATATTACTTTTGGGCACACCAAAATGAATTAATGAACGTGCTCTGTGTGCAGATAATGTGCATAAGCGTCCATTCGCTTTTTACATTTAACTCACGTAGCATGGGAAAAATTACCATCAGTAGCGGTTAGCGGACCAAAGGCTTAATAGTTTATTTTGAATATTTGGAATAATTCAACTGGGTCAAGGTCTCTAGGGCCAGCCTGCGATGGTCTTGGCAGTTGAATGAACTCTTAAGAAACGAGCGAATCATAAAAACATATTTTCAGATTAATGAAGAGCCGATTCTAATTTTGTTTAGTGACCAGCTCTCTCCTTGTTAATTTACATCAAAATATTTTTTAATTGAAATTAAATTTATTTGATTCGTTTGTAAGAAACAACAAATCGAGTGAACTCGACTACGATATACCCTGAACCCAGTTGTTAAATATATTCTATTATTATTGGCAAATTCCCCTTTAAAAAGATTTGCACTAACACGTGAAACACGCAATCGTAGGTAGCGGGGCTCATGCCATCCCATTCTTACACATACGCTCGCATAATTATGCATAGAGAATTTGCTGGCGGCTGCTGATTGAAATGAGATCAATATGAGAATATATTTTCGACTATAACTTGGGTTATATCTTGATGAAAGTTCGGCAGTTGATCAATAATATGCATATGCATATTATGTATCAATTAAAAGATTCTGCCTATAACATTGCAGCATTTATTGCTATCGGAAATATAAATGTATCGATATTCGAGAAACGGACTTATCAATAAAATAAATCAAAGTTGATCTGCGCCGGCAATACCTATATTCCAAATTTGAAGTAACTAGCAGTTATAATCTCTGAGACCGGCGTGTTTTAGGCGAACGACCTGACCTGTTTATCCTGATCAAGAATATATATACCTTATGGAGTCGGAGATGCTTCCTTCGGCCGGTTACACACATTTGCACAAAATGAATATACCCGTTTTACCCATTTTTAATGGGTTCAGTGTATACAAAATTTTGGTTTATTTGTAAGATTATTTACAATCCAAACTTACCTGATACCTTATATTCCCAGTCACGATTAAGGTCAGACCCTAATTCTAGAATACTGTATATTATATGGCTTATTATTAAGATATGTCCCAAAAAGAGGATGGATAGACGCTTATGTGACCGAAACCGGTAATTCAGTAAGCTCAACTATGGGCATTATACGCAAATGGGCTCCTAATTATCTAACTAGTATGACAATGATCCAATTAAGTATGATAATGGCAAGGCTAATTATATATATATGGCGTAGAATGAAATAAATGATTCTTTTTGTATTTCTTCAAATCACGAACCGGACGAAGTTACTCGTTTGGCAGCCGAACCATTTGCAGTACCCAACTTTTCTTCTCTTCTGTGGAGGAGGTCTGCTCCTCTCAAGGCATTTCTGGCATTAGTGGTAGAATTCTGAAATCCTTTCCGCCGTCAGGGATACGTCTTCAGATGAAACTCTTCAATGTGATCCTCCCTCATTGGCATATCTCACCTCCTATCCACACAATCCAATTGGGCTTAATAACCTAGGTCAACACTTTGAGCGGAATATCGGAATATTATTAAGTAAATCAGTTCAGCGCAGTTTTATCAGGACACTGAGGATCTCCTGTCATTATCAATGGAACTATTCTCGCTACAAACTAAATACATTAATCACTTTTACCTATCTGAACCTATGGGGTAGACATTTGGGGCAACCAACACGAAAATTACTTTATCCAATCAAATCTTAAACATATTATATCAGTTTGATTGAAAGTCAAATTGTTTGACATAAAATATTTTTATTTTTATTTTAAGCTCTAATTGTGGCATAAATATTTTGTGGGCTTCAAGTGTTAGTATCCACAGGTATTAAAAATGATTATATAATAAATCTTTTGTCATTGGTGTGTGCTGAACTTTTGCTTGAGAAAGTGTTGCAAAAAGGTTAAAATTCCAACATATTTACAATAGTCCGCAAATTGGTGAATTACTAAATACTCTTGCCACACATGCCACACTCACATTGCAATATATTTGCTGGGACAATGTTAATATTTGGAGCAGCAACAATTGCATATGCCATTTATCAAAAAATATCAACAAATTTAAGTAAAGATTCAAATTCATTAAATATTGAAGCAAACTAAGGATTATAAATTTTGTTGAAAATCGAGGCCAAGTTCCACCATAAAATGATTAAGGAAAAAAACACTGGGTGGCCAGCAAAATTATATTTATATTATTAAACTCGACTACGATATACCCCGAACCCAGTTATTTAATATATTCTAGTTTTATTGGCAAATTCCCCTTTAAAAAGATTTGCACTAACACGTGAAACACGCAATCGTAGGTAGCGGGGCTCATGCCATCCCATTCTTACACATACGCTCGCATAATTATGCATAGAGAATTTGCTGGCGGCTGCTGATAGAAATGAGATCAATATGAGAATATATGTTCGACTATAACTTGGGTGTTTCTTATCCGATCTTGACGAAATTTGGGCATTTGATCAAGAGTATGCATATGCATCTATTAATTAGAAGATTCTGTCTTTAAAATTGTGTCATTTATTGCCTATCGGAAATTTAATTTATCGATATTCGATAAACGGAGGCAGTTATCGAAAAAATAACGCAAACTTGTACTGCGCCTGGTATACGAGAGCCTATATTCCAAATTTTAAGTCTCTAGCTCTTACAGTTTCTGAGATCTGCGTGTTCCTACAGACGGACGGACGGACGGACAGACGGACATGGCTATATCGACTCGACTATTGATCCTGATCAAGAATATATATTCTTTGTGGGATCGGTGATGCTTCCTTCTGCCTGTTACATACATTTGCACAAATCCATGATACCCTTTTTACCCATTTTTAATGGGTTCAGGGTATAATTATAATACTCAATGGTTATATGGAAGCTATATGATGTAGTGGTCCGAACCGAAATTTCGTAATATCATTGTGAGAGTCTTAATACATAGACAAACCAAATATAGAATTGATGTCTTATTTCATAGATTATGCGGAAAATTTTTTTTCTCATAGTTCGAACGTATTATCTTAGAACAGACCTTAACATATTCAAGACAATCTAACTGAAACTCTCTATTCATGATAATCAAGACTTCTCTCCTTTGGGAAGAAGCTGAAATATTGCCTTGGGGGCACACACTTTGTTTTCGGAATCGGTCAAATAAACCTAAAAACACGCCCAACTTTTAATTCACTAATATCAGGTATCCGTATCAAAATATATGGTTCTGTGCAATGTCTGTCATGCTGTCTGTCGGTCCATCGGTCTAAATAAACTCAACTTTTATCGACACCCTTAGAGATTGTAGTGTACCTGGGTATTATTTCTTTTTATATAAGCTATTTTTTAGGGTAACTTATGTGGTCTTTACTAGAGATTGGCAGGTGGAATTTCCAATCTAAGCGACCGGTGTATTGTTGTGTTCGAGATGCGCACTCTTTCTATGCTCGTCCTAGCTCGCCGGATTGTCGCGGTTCTTTCTTACTCAATCAATACAGATGTACTCTGCCACATTTAAATAGGGCGCGTTTACAAAACAAGTAACAACTTGTGTAACTGAAATTCAATACTCTATTATTGGAGACGCCGACACGTCCTTTAAACTACCCTGAGACACTAGTCCTATTAGAGGGAACATAGATGGGTAGTTGTCCCTTTTCTCTACCCACCCTACCATGATAATGACATCAATTTATTTTACATTATCCCTTGGACGGACTCTTTTAATCCTACCACATTCTATAAAAACTTAGCATGGATACTCGACAGACAAATACTACCTCTTAGCACTTCTTTTTAAATTCGTTCAAATTCCTGTATTCTTCCTTAACCTAAGTCGGTGGAGTATGGACATTGCTCTTAATTCTACGATCTATTATCTATGCGGACTATATTTTTTGTTTATTCTTATTCAATACATTTTTTTTTTTTGTTTGTTAATTAATTTTAAACTCCATTATTACTTCATTATTTGTATACGGCTTCACGCCAAATTCAACTTCAAAATGTGTGACTTATATTTAATGCTTAACTAGGTATGGAGTATATATATTATTATTATTATTTTTTATTTTAATGAATTATAAATATATGGCTGTTGCATATATGGCTGTTGTTCAGACTTTATTATATATATATATATATATATATATATAATATATTGTATATATATTTATATATATTGTTTTCCTTATTTACTAATCAGGCCGTACATATTTAATTATTTATGTACCTACATTATAGCCCGTTATTTACTCACGTTGTTTATCTGCAGTCGGTGCGATCGTTGGGCCCAATGTTCGTCGACGTAGATGACGTAGAGATGAAGCTATTGGTAATATTATTTAGGTATTAGGAACACATACATATATATAAAATTTAAAATTTTTCATTAATGAGTTTAATATCAGCCAGAGTATTACTTAATTACGAGCAAATAAAACTACTTCTTCTAACATAAATATCTATTAATATGAATATAAAAAAAACGTTAACGACTAATTTTTACACAGCTGGTGATTAAGCGAGTCACTCAAAGTAAATTGGAGCATTTTGCCAAGTACAAGCTGAGCTTCTTGAACAGTGCTGAGCTTATCAGAGATTTTATGATCTCCTCAACTTTATGATACGCTTGTACACGCTCATAAAAATACAACAAAAGCTGATAAGCAATTCAACCCAAAAATAAATATGTGTGTTTGTAATTTTTTGTTTGTTTATTTTTTTCTGGCATGTATTAATTTTTAAGGTCACTTGCTAATATATAAACTTGGAATTTTTGATAGCACAAACTATTTATTGTGTCCTGGACAATAGGGCATATCCAATCCGTGGGATGAACTTGCTGTCTTGGGTCAACCCACTCCTTCGCCACTTTGTCCCACTGACCTCCGACGGCGACTCAAGGGAATAACGCAAAATAACTATAGCCTTGTCGGGTTATATAATTCCCCCGGCGTAAATTATCAGTTACGTGAACCTTACCAGTAAGGTTGGCTGGTCTTTTCTCTTTCGCAAAGAAATTGCCTATAACGGATTGGATTGGTTTCATTGAATTCTATTTTCTTTTTTCACCAATTGCACTAACATACCTTATATTCTCTACCGCACTTTCACCAAAGCAATTATATGCAGAATTAACTGCTCTAGGTATATGTAAAAGCTTAGAGTTGCAGTCTTTATTTAATTTTATCTGCCGGCAAATGGCAAGCGACACGACTTTTTCGTCCAATAACCTTGACCATTTGACCGCTGCAAAGACATCAGCTTGAGCCTTACGCATGTTAAAAAGCTTCTTTCTGAGCGTTTCTTGAGTGAGCGATCTCATGTTGCGTTTTGAGTGGTTCTGTTTGGTTCGCTTATCTGTCTATCTCTTTGCTTGAGCTGACGCCTACGTACCAACAACAATAGGGTGGACCAAGATTTGTTCCCAAAGACTATCGTCAAAGTAAATAATCTTGACCTCCGGTTCCATTTTCAATGAGAACAACGTATGAAAGGAAATCGCACTGAATTACAACATAAATTTCTTTATTTAATATTTTCCTTACAATCAAATCAAAAATGGAGTGCTGTACGCCAAAGGAGAGCTATACGTAAAGGGAGAAGCAGCATAGTTCGCAATGAGAGGAGCAGCAACTGGAGCAGCCAAAGGAGCCGCTGCATACTTGGCAATCACGGGAGCAGCAACTGGAGCGATCACTGGAGCATGGGCGATGCCATTGTAGTTGCGGGCAATCACCTGGCTACTGGTGGCAGTCACAATCGGAGCAGGAGCAGCAACGACTGCAGCGGGAGCAGCAGCTACAATGGGAGCAGTATAGGCCAACTGTTGGCCAAGGAGAAGACCTGGCTTGGCAAAAGCGTAGGCGATGATGGCAAAGATAACAGCAGCCTGAAGACAAATAAGCCACTTTCAAATTGTGCTCAAATATCAATAAGACAGTTTGTCAACTTACGAATTTGAACATTTTGGTTATTTGGGATATACTTGCAGCTCGATGAGTTGAACTTGTTCGATAGCATTTAATAGTTTGGCTGCGCTATTTATACAAAAAGGCGACTACGATGTTGACCTTAAGTCTGCATTTTTGAAATTTGTGGCTACCACGACGCGTTATACATAAAACAATGGGAAATAATATAGGTAGCCATGCGAAGTGATAACGGCTACACAATGTTTAATGTTAACTGTGATTGCAAACTGTCAACGCATTTCAATGAACCAAATGACTCACAGTTGGATGAAGACAGGTGTTATATGGTATAAATACACGCTGACAACTGTAGTTGGACATCACATACATAGTTTGCAGCTAACCATACAAGCAACACAAGCCACAAATCTTCAACATGTTCAAATACGTAAGAGACAGAGAGGGAAAGTCCTTGTCGTGTGGCCTGCTTCTCTAACTTAACTGCCTCTGTTTTCATTTACAGACCATCGTTATCCTCGCTATCATCGCCTGCGCTGCTGCCAAGCCAGGTCTTCTCCTTGGCCAACAGTTGGCCTATACTGCGCCCGCTGCAGTCGTTGCTGCTCCTGCTCCGATTGTGACTGCCACCAGTAGCCAGGTGATTGCCCGTAATTACAATGGCATCGCCCATGCTCCGGTGATCGCTCCTTTTGCTACTCCCGTGATCGCCAAGTATGCAGCGGCTCCTTTGGCTGCTCCAGTTGCTGCTCCTCTCATTGCGAACTATGCTGCTTCTCCCTTGGGCTACAGCTCTCCTTTGGCGTACAGCACCCCCTTAGGATATGCTGCTGCGCCAGCACCACTTTTGATTTGATCGATTTTAATTGATTGTTATAAAACTATTATATAACGAACAATGTTAATATAGCAAACTTTAGCTTTTTAAAGTCTGTGATAATAAAAAGTAAATTGAAAATTCTGGGGTTGTGGAACTGTATGTCTCAGAGGAAATGAAGCATTTCGAACACACGTCAATATTATGTTATTCACTCTTAAGGTTATACGATAATGTATTTACTGCTCAGGTCTTACTTGCTGGGCCGTTCTTTTATGGTCGAAGTTAGGGGCGAGCGATCAAACATCCGCCGCATTGGAGCAGGTGTACCGCAGGGTAGTGTCCTTGGACCTGCCCTGCACACATTGTATACCGCGGACTTGCCGATCCCAGTAGCCAGAAACACGCTGCTTGCCACATACGCAGATGACACTGTATTCCTTGCTAACTCCACATCTGCATGGAGAGCAGCTGCGGCTACGCAGAGGTTCTTGGATGGATTTAGTTCTTGGGCCAATCGGTGGAACATCTGCGTCAATGGGACCAAGTCTAAGCACTGCACTTTTGCGCTCAAGAATGGTAACTGTCCAGCTGTCCGACTAAACAACATGGTCATACCTCATAAGAACCATGTTCGCTACCTGGGTTTGTACCTGGACAGGAAACTTACATGGCGCAAACACATTCAGATCACGGCGGCAGTATGTAGATCCAAAAGGGCAAAACTCAACTGGTTGCTGAAGCCATCTAGCAAACTCAGCATGAGCAACAAGCTGCTCGTGTATAGGAGCATCATTGTGCCCATATGGACATACGGAATTCCATTTTGGGGCACAGCTGCAAAATCTTGGATTAAGCAAATTCAAGTTTTGCAAAACAAGATGCTCAGAGACATCTCTGGGGCTCCACCTTATGTCAGAAATAGGACGCTGCACAATGACTTCGGCCTTCCAACCATTATGGAAGAAATCAATCGGCATACGAGTCGTTACAATGACCGGTTGCATAACCACGTCAACCCTTTGGCTTGCACACTTGGGTCAAATACAACACGCAGAAGGTTGAAGCGCCTCCACACCAGCGACCTTTGGACTGTTGGGCGTTAAATTAATGAGATATAAATGTTATATTTAATTTTATGTATTATCTACTGAAACCAGATCTATGTTATAGATATTAAATTCACTGCTATTATTCGTACCTTTATAAATCAATGTTTTATAGCCTTTCAGTAGGTTGATTAATGTTTAAAATATAAAAGACATATAAAAAAAAAAAGTTTTCGATATGAAGGAGCTGAAGAAAGTCAGCAGCAGTGTTCAATTCAAGTTTCGTGACTTCAGCTTTTGAATTCTGAGAGACTTGTGGTTTTATCGACTTTCAACTTTTAATTTCGATATAAGAGTTTAAGTACTGGGACTTAAATCTATGCTTTTTTCTAAAATCTAATGTCATTTACCCCTAAGTCTAAGTCGAGGAAACCAATAATTACCGACATTTTTTTAAATCTCAAAATGGACTGCAGCCATCTGTTTTAATAATCCAAATTACAATTCATCCCTCCATCGCATATTTTTATATCCCACTGTTGCAAACCTAAATTAAGTTTGGTAGATCCTTTCGCATAACACTCTTCCAACAAAAACATTGTGGTAGGCGACTGGTGATGCAGAAACCAGATTATTATCATATCTGTTTGATTATTCCATACATACATAATATGTAGAAATTATATTTGTGTTGGTTTTATTTTATCAGTTAATAATATTACGAATATAATGTAATTAATAGTTTATTGTATTTCACTTCAGCGTCTTTGAAGAGGACGAAAAGGACTTCATTATAGTTTTTGTCTTCTTTCTTGAGAAACAGCTCTCACAACCTATCGTCGTTGTTGTCATTGTTTTGATTACTTTCGTCGATGTATTTGTGCTTAAGGATACTGATGTTAGAACTAATGCTTTCGTATACCGCTCGCTGCAAGCGAATGACTTTTGATGATCTTCAGATAATCCACCGTCTTATACACCTCCATGCAAATCACTCTTATTCGCATAATCTTTATTCTTTTTCTGAACGCATTGAATATTTATATATTATTGGCTACGGACAAACAGCTTCGCGGCCCTACTAACCAATTGTTTTGAGCAGACAAAAGTATTGCATATTAATCTAGCTCTAGCAGTTGGGGTTGTTTGTTCCCAACAAATTTCACACACTGATCATCCGTGTAAACCTCGTCATACCGAATACCGAACTTACTGCAGGTAAGTAATATTAAAATATTTCTGAAATGTTCACTGCCACATTTCTTACAATTGCAGCTTCTAACAACGCCTAACAATTCAGTAATTTAATTTCTAATCTAACTTTTACGTCTATGTCAACTGATGTTAATACCAATTGCCAAAAGCCTTTAAGCTTCTTGCTTATCTACCACTCGGTAGCTGCTCGTGCCTCAGAACTGTCTGTCCTATGAACTAAAATGCCCGCCGTTTTAAGAACAGTTTGCTTCTGCTCTTTGTGCTTAAATATGTTTCAATTTGATTTTGTGATTAATAATGCGTCTGTCTTCTAATTCTGGCTGCAACAAACTGACTTTCGTTGCCCTTCAGATATTAATGCCCTACTGATATCGCACCTGACTCGATTACTTACCCTCAAAATTATCGGAGCAATGGTAACAAATCACACATAACACACGATATCGAAATCAAACATATTATGCCATCATAATCGGATTACTATACGACTTAGCTACTAAGGTATAAGAATTTGAAGTTGGGGGATCGAGATAGATGTAGATACAAATAACTATACAAATGTGAAATGTCGCATTTACAGCCAGAGCTGAAATAGATATCAAATTACTACTCTTTAATAATTTCCATAAGTAAAAAAAAACCTAATAAAAAACTAAAATTATATTTAATCGCAATTCGAACAAGAATTGTTGGTATAATTACTCAATATCTATAAGAGAATGTTATTTTTGGTGTGCCTAGCACTTCTATTATTGTTTCTAAAAGCCGATCAAATAAGGTGAGATATAACTAACCAAAAAAATAAAATTTACCTAAATCAAAAAACAGGAATGTCTCATGCAGTAATCGAAACCTACACTGCATTTATGATTCGCTCGTTTCTTAAGAGTTCATTCAACTGCCAAGACCATCGCAGGCTGGCCCTAGAGACCTTGACCCAGTTGAATTATTCCAAATATTCAAAATAAACTATTAAGCCTTTGGTCCGCTAACCGCTACTGATGGTAATTTTTCCCATGCTACGTGAGTTAAATGTAAAAAGCGAATGGACGCTTATGCACATTATCTGCACACAGAGCACGTTCATTAATTCATTTTGGTGTGCCCAAAAGTAATATATTTGAAATCGATTTTTATTTGCATTATTAATCCTTTTACAATCATCTTAAAGCAGAACTGGAGCAGCTCCGACGGAGTAAGTCGATGGCAAGCTGTAAGCCAAAGGAGAGCTGTAGCCCAAGGGAGAAGCAGCATAGTTCGCAATGAGAGGAGCAGCAACTGGAGCAGCCAAAGGAGCCGCTGCATACTTGGCGATCACGGGAGTAGCAAAAGGAGCGATCACCGGAGCATGGGCGATGCCATTGTAATTACGGGCAATCACCTGGCTACTGGTGGCAGTCACAATCGGAGCAGGAGCAGCAACGACTGCAGCGGGCGCAGTATAGGCCAACTGTTGGCCAAGGAGAAGACCTGGCTTGGCAGCAGCGCAGGCGATGATAGCGAGGATAACGATGGTCTGTAAATGAAAACAGAGGCAGTTAAGTTAGAGAAGCAGGCCACACGACAAGGACTTTCCCTCTCTGTCTCTTACGTATTTGAACATGTTGAAGATTTGTGGCTTGTGTTGCTTGTAGGGTTAGCTGCAAACTATGTATGTGATGTCCAACTACAGTTGTCAGCGTGTATTTATACCATATAACACCTGTCTTCATCCAACTGTGAGTCATTTGGTTCATTGAAATGCGTTGACAGTTTACAATCACAGTTAACATTAAACATTGTGTAGCCGGTATCACTTCGCATGGGTACCTATATTATTTCCCATTGTTTTATGTATAACGCGTCGTGGTAGCCACAAATTTCAAAAATGCAGACTTAAGGTCAACATCGTAGTCGCCTTTTTGTATAAATAGCGCAGCCAAACTATTAAATGCTATCGAACAAGTTCAACTCATCGAGCTGCAAGTATATCCCAAATAACCAAAATGTTCAAATTCGTAAGTTGACAAACTGTTTTATTGATATTTGAGCACAATTTGAAAGTGGCTTATTTGTCTTCAGGCTGCTGTTATCTTTGCCATCATCGCCTACGCTTCTGCCAAGCCAGGTCTTCTCCTTGGCCAACAGTTGGCCTATACTGCTCCCATTGTAGCTGCTGCTCCCGCTGCAGTAGTCGCTGCTCCTGCTCCGATTGTGACTGCAACCAGTAGCCAGGTGATTGCCCGCAACTACAATGGCATCGCCCATGCTCCAGTGATCGCTCCAGTTGCTGCTCCAGTTGCTGCTCACGTGATTGCCAGGTTTGCAGCTGCTCCAGTGGCAGCTCCTCTGGTCCGCCAGTATGCTGTTGCTCCTTTAGCAAGTCCACTGGCCTATCATGCTTCTCCTCTGACCTACACTTCACCGCTTGTGCTGTAATATTATTTCAGATCTTGCTGAACTTGAATTCATATTGAATTAAAACTGAGAGACTTGGTATTCACTAAACTGCGTCCAATTTATTTGATCCGTATCGCTTACTTTTTATACACACGCACAGAGCTGCTGTCTTCTTCTATTGAATGGCTTTTGCAGATGGTTGTTTGTTAGTTCGCATATTTATCTAAAACGCTTTCATAGCGTATTTCATGCATTGATGCACACTTTAAAAAGCCATTTTTGCGCTCGAGCTTATAGACGATAAAAGCCTTTTGCAGACTCACGCACTAAAAGGTCCTGGAAAATCCTTGGCATATGTTATCGCACATGAGCTCATCGCCTGATGGGCACATTTTTTTGGAGGTCTTTTCGTCGCTTACAAGGTGCCTCTAATTTGATTAATTGCAACTTCAAAAAACAAAATCCAAATAAAATGACATCAGCTGCGTATTTTAATTTACCTTTCGAGAGCAGCCACAACACATCATACACATTCATCCTACTACGATATCGGGAAAACTGCGACCAGTGCTGAGTAAAAATTTTGTTTGTTATTTGATATTGCTATTAATGGCAAAAACATACATGAGGCAGCAGTGCATAGCTGGTGCTAAAAGGGGAAAACAACTACAGGAAAGTCCGTTACTCTGCAGCTCGAAATGCTACACGTATTTTGCATTAAAATACCTGACGACCAACTCAAAAAATCCGAATAGCTGCTCCACGCGTCCCACCAAAAAAGAGGAGCATGTAGGACAGGAAGACAGGACGAAAGCCTAGTCAAAAAGTAAATGTGTGTATGTACACGAGTTATTTGTAATCGTAATGTTAATTTCACTCGTACAATAGACAAAATTGCCAGGATGAATATTAAAACAAATGTCATAAACATATAATATATAACATAAGTACATCCAAACTCGAGTAAGAGAGCTAACCATGTGTTAATTATTTCAATAGCTGATGTACATATAGATATTGCCTGTCATAAATTAAATATACTTAATTTTTTAAAATTTCCAAAGACCCCAATAAACTAGGGTTTTCCCATCTTATGTAAAAAAGTACCTCAATTTATGGTACAAGCTTATTTCGACCAGTTACATTATAGACACTTGGCTGCCATAAAACCCGGATTTTTTACGTCAGCTTGAATATTTTCGGGATAAATAGACCAATCCTTTGTAGTTAGTTTAGTTATATCCGGCATATCGGGTGCAACCAGCCAACAAGGACTATCGACAAACGGACTACCATTGATCAACGGAATCTGATCCTGGAACACTTCCAAATTAGATATTCACATCGCAAAAATGGTCAATCTAAGTAAGTCAACTGTATACAACATCATTTGGCGCTTCGTTGATGAAAATCGGACAGAGGACAAGGGCAGAATGGCGCCAAACAAGATTTTCACCGAACAGGAGGAATGGAGGGAGCTATCGGCTCCAAAACTGACTCAACAGGTGCAGGACGAAATGGGAAAAAAGGGGAATGTAAAAATTGTGCGCTTGGTTCTGCGCAACCATGACTTAAATGCCCAAGTACGGAGGAAGCGTTTTATAAGCGCATAAAATAAAATGACCGGGATGCCGTTCTCCAAATCCCACTTGGACAAGGATTTGAAGTTCTGGAACACAGTCATATTTGAAGATGAACACAAATTCAAAATTTTTAGCTCGGACGGACGGCATTATGTGTGGCGACAGTCCAATGCTGAACTGAATCCCAAAAACGTAAAGGCAACAGTGAAGCACGGCGGAGAAAGTGACATGGTATGGGCATCTATCTCGGCAGCCGGCGTCGTCAATTTGGTGTTCATTGAAACAACAATGGACAAGAATGTGTACTTCAATATATTAAAGGAAAATTTACTCCAAACAGCCGAGAGCTAGGAATCCGACGTGCTTTCCGGTTCTACCACGACAATGACCCCAAGCATAAGTCCGGATTAGTACAGTCCTGGCTTATCTGGAACTGTCCCCACATGACAATTCCACCGGCCCAGTCTCCAGATTAAATGTTATTGAAAATTTGTGTGTTGGGCTCTGCTGGAAAATAACATCCGGAATCACAGTATATCCAGCAAACAGGATCTCAAAAGTGGTCTGCTGGATGAGTGGAGCAAGATCAGCGCAGAAACTACTCGAAAGCTGGTATCTTCCATGAATAATAGGTTAAAGGAAGTTGTTAACGCTAAAGGATATCATACTAAGTGTTAACATCCTTATTTAAGTTCTTATACGCCAAATATCTTACTTTTTTAAGACTGCTTGATATAAGCTTTGACATGTATTTTGGATATGTTTTCAGTTTTTGACTAATTTTAATTAATTAATTAATATTTTTATAAAAACTAAGGTTTAAACTTTATAGCACTTTGAATTTTTTGCTTGACACTGCTCGAAATAAAGTTTGTGACACCGTATATATACTTGAGGCTCCAGGATAGAAATAAAGGCGAAGGGTGCAGCCTTTCAATGTTCATAATTTTATTTCATTTATTAGTTTTTGAAATTTGAGTTTTTAATATGAGTGTAGCTAAATTAAATTTAAATAAAATTAAACTCGTCTCTCAAGACTTCAATTGCGTATCGAAATCAATGAACAAACACAAATAAAGTTTTTATGTACTAGTTTAAGATTTCATAGGTCTGGCAATGATTCAGTTGGAAATTGGATATATTTTAAGTCATTTCTAATGACAAAGTGAAGCTTTCCGCGTTCTTCGAATTTTCGTTGGCTTACCGTCTTTGCTATCGTTGTCTGTTTATCAGCTGGTCGCTAATTTGGCTAAACAAATTATGGAATATGATTAATAGAGGGTACGGGAAAGCAATTAACTTTTTGCGATAAACAGCTGCGAGTGGAATTAATGTGCTTTGGAATTGCATGCCGAATTATTTCGACCCATCGGCTGGGAGCTCTGGCAATGGCAGGCAACGGGATACTTCCCAAAACCGACTATATATTTTACAATTCATGTAGTGACATTTGCATTTTTGATTACTTCAATATTTCCTGCATTACGTTTTGGTTTATTTGTAGGCGTTGAGCATATATTTATTTATTTATTTTTTTTGGCAGGGTAGTTTGTTGAAACGTGTCATGCAAATAAAAAGGTTGCCCCACGGGGCGAAAGGTCGGTCAGGTCTCAAAAAATTTCCCAGCCACTGTTTTGGGTTATTTCTTTATGCAAATCATGGGGGTGGCTTAACCATTGTCCACATTTGCATTTGCGGTGGGCGTGACAAGGTCTGATTATGTTGTTGTTGGTCAGGGCTGAATTTGCCAGAGTCGCTTGTGATTTATGTTGTCCACGGTGTCATTTGCTTAATTTGTTTGTCGCGCGTACACAGCAAAAAAGATTCAATCAAAAGTATTTTGAGACTGAATACAAAGGCAAAAAAAAACAAGAAAATACAAAAACAACAAAGTTCAAGCAACCCCCCAGACGATGAGCCATGTATTATATTTCCAGGCAATTGTTAAAGCGCACCAAAACTTGCCAACAAAAAGGCTCCGCCATTTAAAAGTTTGAAGACGGGGGCTGTGCTTTTAAGGGATGCGGTTTCGTGCTCAAGCAGCAAAACCTTATAAGAATTATTGTAAAAATGGGAGCCACTCTCGAAACAACTCCCACACGCTATAGCTATGAAAGGAGCGAGTGGGCGGCAGGATTCAAAATTCAGGACCCGACTCTGACGTGTTTGCAGCTGCTTCTACTACGGCTGCAGTAGCAACAAGCCACACTTAACCTTGTCTGTATACGGCCGAGGACACGCCACTTAACTTATGAATTAAATTCCAGCGCTCGGCAAATGCTGAAGCCAAAGTACGACATATATTTTATGACCAGAACTCGCAACTCTAACCCAAAAAGCGTTGCGGGCTCGCTGCTTGCCAGCTGCCAAAGTTTGCACTCTCAAAGCATGCGAGAGACGCGCTTTCTGTGCGAATTTCCATTCAGCGCGCTCTTTGCAGCCAAAGCTCTTGATGCGGCTCTCTTTAATTTTGAATTCAAAGAGAATTCAAGTTTTGTGCAAAATGTTTGTTGGGTTATCATAGGGAACAGCTAATTAAGCTATAAGAAACGAATAGTGTGAAATTGCTTATTAATTTTATGATCTCAGATTACTACTAAAGTAGAGTGTTATATCAAACTATTTAAAAATCGCCCTGAAATTCAAACTTTGCTTACCTTTTTATAACCTGAACCCATTGAAAATGAGTAAAAAGGGTATAATGGTTTTGTGTAAATGTAACAGTCAGAAGGAAGCATATCCGATACCATAAGGTATACATTTTCTTGACAAGGACCAACAGCCGAGTCGATATAACAATGTCTATCTGTCCGTCCATCTGTATGAACACGTGTATCTCAGAGACTATAACAGATAAAGATTTCAAATTTGGAATATATGTTATTTTATAACATAGGCAGGAAAATATTTGTATATTTTTTATAAATTCTGTAATATATATAAATATATATATATATATATTAATTGATAACTGCCTCCGCTTCTCGAATATCGATACATTTAGATTTCCGGTGGCAATAAAAGCATATTTTTAAAGGCCGATACGTGCAATTAACATAAGACATGCATATGCATATTACTGATCAACAGGACAATTTTGATCAACTTCGGATTAGAATCCCCTTTTACCCAAGTTACCTACGATTTCGTGTACGGCTGTAAGTGTGTATGTACATATACATTCTGCCCTTGTCCTTTGTCCGATTTTCGTCGACGAAGCGCCAAATGATGTTGTATACAGTTGAGTTGCTTAGATTAATCACTTCAGCTATTTGGTGATGTGAATATCCCATTTGGAAGTGTTCCAGGATGAGATTATGTTGATCAATGGTAGTCCGTTTGTCGATAGTCCTTGTTGGCTGGTTGCACCCGAGATGCCGGATATAATTAAACTAAATACAAAGGATTGGTCTATTTATCCCGAAAATATTCAAGCTGACGTAGAAAATCCGGGTTTTATGGCACCCAGGTGCCCATAATGTAACTGGTCCAAATAAGCTTTGACCATAAATTGAGGTACTTTCTTACATAACCCGACCTAGCTGGTGGGGACACCCCAGTTTATTGGGGTCATATATTAATTTTGGTGGTTAAAATATGTACCTGCCATCGGTTTTTGGAATTTTTGAAAAATAATGTATAATTAATTTATGACAATCAATTAAAAATTTTGCCACTGCTTGAAATAAGCTCTGAGCCACTGTATATGCAAACGTTTGTCGCAGCCGTTGATTTCAGTACGGACTTGTGAGTAGATCTATGCGCCGCATTATTTCTTTACTCTTACTGCCTATGCTAGCCATAAGTCCTGCTTGCATTAAGTGTGTAAAAATTTTTATAGGGAAACTTTCAATAAGACTATATTATTATTAATTATATACTGTACAGCTGGAATAACGTTTACATTTGAGTGTGTAAAACTTTTTAACAGCTGATCAGCTGAGTTCTCGGTATATTATAGTTGCACTGACTTGGCTAATTAATTGACTTGTTAATTATTAATCACATGTACAAAACAATTTGGATAGTTGCAATTCATTTACAAAAAAAAATTCATATTTTAAAGCAATTTAAACTCGCGACTGAATATTTTTAGAGCGTAGTACTAGTACTGGGCTGTAAGCTTATTAATCTGATTAGCCCTTCCAGCGACACTGAGCATCCTCATAATCGCTATCAAATTAAACTGAAAACTCCTCTATGCTAATGTGCCACGGAAATTGTATGCGAATTTTAACCATTCCGCTGAGCCACAAAATTATCTTGAACTTCACCGAGATCACTAATCACTGATGATATCTGATAATTCAGCTACATATTACCCAAATCCCAGACCAGCTACATCGTATATAAGACACAAGTCACCCATGTGGTTGTATAGACGCTTACTATTACTTATTAAATATATTTGTTGATTAGAGAGTTATGCATATTGCGTAGCTGCTTGATCCAGATGTGAAGGCAACGCAGTCATTGGCTGGCAGTCCTTCAATTGATTTAAATTTGTATTACCCACAAACTTGCTTAACCATGACTGTATTCTGAAGCTACTGCTGTTGCAATATATTAATGATATCAACCAATTCTTAATTGGAATGATTCAGTTGTTCATTATTTTTTATTGTCCCAAGTTTCGCCGACTTCATCCGTGTTCTCGTTTTTCTTTTATTAGTGATTTAAATATAAATTGGAATTTTCAATTCCCCATTAACTGATATCTTCAACATCATTGAAATTCTCTTATATCACTATATTTGTTATGGCTTCAATTTCAAATAGGCTTCCACGCTGCGCTTCTCATCCAGAGCATCCAATTCGATATATGACATTTTGGTGAGCATATTCAGACTGCATAAGGCCAGCTAAAGTTAATTCTCATAGCAGACCTTAGACAATTATGAGTCTGTTTCCAAGTGTTCAATTGTTCCAGATTGGAATCCTTAATCGCCATAATGATTGTTAAACTACGATCTTTTACAATTGCTTAGACGAGAGTACTTCATTTGTGGTATCACCAAGGAGCTCCACGGTTGTCCAGCGTAGCATTCAGACAATTTTTTTTTTTATTTGAAAATAAAAACATTTTATACAATAAAGGTCTGAAGATAAACGGAGATCTATTTTATGTTTAGTTTCTTCAAAAGCATTATGAAAATCAATACAAAAATTCATTAAATCTGTATAAAATAGATTATTTTTATATTTTTATTATATTTATATTGTTATAAGCAAAACATTCAAATTTAGGCAAGCACATATTTAATACAACCGATCACAGTGTGTAATTATGCAAAGTACTTCGAGCACAATCTACTATAGCATTATTACTTATTTGTAATTGGACTATACATTTTAAAAATACTTCAAAAAATGCATTCGATGCGGCTATGTTTTTACAAAATGTAAAGGAAATGGCCAATGTTGATATTAATAAAGTCCATTACAAGCGGGTGAGCTCTGACTAAAATTAATACATTTTTTCCCGCCCTCACTCAAGGCATATTAAACTATAGAGGGATTATGATTGTCACACTATTTCTTATGTGTCTGGTGCTAGGTAAATACATGCTAGTAGTCAGGTTAAAACTTTTAAATTGAGCCGGAACAGTCAGGAATCGTTTGAGGTGTACCCTTTTTTATTTTTGCTGGCCAGAAAGGATATGTCTGGAAAAGTTACAGTTATTGCAAAAGCACTCTGTCACTGCTCATTTGTTGCTAATAATTATAAAAGTTTACACAATTCCCCACCGGGTTCACACATATGTGCACATATTATTATTGTGTGTGTATGTGACTGTGACGTGTGAGTGTGCACCAAAAAAGTAGCAGACAGTCTGTCTGCAGGGAGGGCGTGTAAGTTAACTGGCAAAAGTTTAGCGCCGTTCGCAATTGTTTAGTTTAGCTACATTTGCTGTTGATCAAAATGTTTGTAAAGTTTTTAGTGCGGGTCTAACACAAACGGCTGCCTCCGATTACACAGATCTGGGTACTGCAAGCTGGAAACTGGGCAACCCAAATAGTTTTCTACAGCAGCAGCCTAAAAGCATGAGGTATTAAATTTTTATTTGCCAACCCATAACAATTGTGCGAGCTGAATGCTCTTTCAAGTAAGTCCGAAATGGTTCGCTAGTCATAAGTCATTTCGCTATTGGCCAACAGCCAGGCTCAGGTTCCGCAAGTTTTTGCAAAGAAGTCCAACAAAGCCATCTTCAAATTGCCTTAAAAGCCTTTTCAAGTCAAATAGAGAAACTATTTGCGCATAATTATTTAGTTGTTTTGAAGATGTCATCTAAAAGAGAAAAATAGAATACTACAAATCTTATTTAAAATTGGGAGCATTTGTAAAATAAAAAAAGATTTAGGGCAATAATGGTTTGAAAAACTCTTCAGCAACAATAATATCAGTATTAATCGTTCGATGATAACAACTAACAAAAATAAATTGACATGTTTGTCCCACTTGCTCCTTAGCTTGTAACGATGAATGACTGAATGAACTGTAATACGACTACCAAGTAGACGACCAACACCAGGATCGCGATGTAGGGTCACTAATACTGTCAATACTGTCACATGTCACATCTGGTATAACACTGCCAAAGGGCAATTGTTCCATTCGCAGTGTACACACACTGAACATATCTGCATCCACATTGTAGAGGGTAAAGTCCATAAATACCGCTGAAGTGTAATAGTTAAGCCATTGGCTATCAGCAAGAAAGTCGAATATCTTCATGCGCTGACCTGAGAAACTTTAGGTAAAATAGTGTTTTCAACATTTCGATTATTCTTTTAACAGTGTATTTTACTTGATTGATTAAATTTACTTATTGTTAATAGGCTATCTCACTTAAGTATCATAATCTTAATCTTCAACATCTTCCGTTGGATCTTTAGACTTTATCAGCTTCCAATAGCATGCCGTCATATAGTTCCACTTGGGTCTGCATGATAGAATCCGTTTTATGTTCTCGGCAACTAGAATTGCAAACAGTTAATATTTTGTTCGTGTTTCTCATCTCGCATGCGCTTCGCACGCGAAAAATAATCGTTAATTATTGAAACAAATAGGTTCGTCATCAGCAAGGCAACAAAAAATGCCAAAATTAGATATAAAACGAAGCCCAGCAACCGACCACCATAAAATAGATCATTTGGCGTGATTTGTGAGCTGAAGCCAAACGAAAAGCACAACGATGAAGAGCTGGCTGGCTCTTGAAGAGCTGGCTGAAGCTATCCGCATTATTGCCATTTATAGTAACAACTGCAATGCCGAACCCTACTAAAAATGTTAGAATTATCATAGCAGTACTAGCCAGCGCCTGCCACGCTGAGTACAACGTGGAAGCAAATAGTTGAAAGACGCTGGCAAACTGTAGCACACGCCACAGACGCATGGTGGTGAGGCAGACAAGAAAGCCAAGCATGTTGCGGGTCCATTCATGCAGTCGTGTAGGCATGCGAAAGTCGAGAAACTCGAGTTTGCTGGAACTATAAGTTCCTGTACGCTTACTAGAATAATCACTGTGATGTTGAGCACAAAGATTATCAAATCCAACTTGGTCCACATGCTGCGCAGCTTGATCGGCTCATACCATACCAGCATAACCAATGCCTTGAAGAACTATATGACCACAAGTATTAGTCGCGATAATTGAATAATTTATATTTTTTTAGAAATGCCCTAATTTTAAACTGATTAGATTTCTCAATTAATTTATTCAATTTGAATGACAATACTATTTGACTAAAGCCTGTTAATCTCAAGTAACACAAGAGAAACACAGAATATTAGGTTATACTCCATGTATTGTGTGCTTAGTGATATTAGCCAACATAATTAACTTGTGTGTATTCTTGAGTTTTAATTTTTTAAAGGGAATAAACAAAAAGTGAAATCCTTTTCCATTATAGTATTGTTATGAGGATATTTATTTTCCTGACATGATCAATTGCTACAATTATTTATAGGTCAATCTGTTGAGCCTGCAGCATGTTATCCACATAATTGTGAAACATGACAGTGCCATCGTCCCTGTGCACACCCATAATGCTGTCCAGCAGCTGCCAGGCTATCATCGGGCGAATCAAATACTGCTGGCACACCTCTCCCTTACTTTTAGCTCGAAGCTGGTGCACTTCCAGTGATGCCCAAAGGGCGGCATGTAGATGCGATGGAGAGTGATCACATCCGCATATTCCTCATCAATGTCAGGCATTGCATTTGCAGTAGGCGTAGTGCCAGTAGTACCAGTAGTATCGATGTTGTCGTGCTGGCAGCGCTTCTTGCGGACTCGACTTGGGCATGTGCTCTTTGGCCTTGTAGTTTTGTAGCCAGTTATAATTGAGTTTGGATAGCATCACTTGCCCCTTTTCAGTGAGACGGTTTCCTCAAAGATTTGACAAGGTATCCTTGATTACATGTGTAAAGTGCGCGACTCACGAATACAGCTTTTGTCAATTGTCTTCTTAACAGTCATGCCACGTGACATCTTGCGTGGGAAATTTCTTTGCGTGTATATATTCAGTGATGCGTCTAGTGCTAATTATTTATATTCTCATATCCAGGCAATTCCCTGACCGGGGGGATTCTTCGCTCTAACAATGGGAATTGTGCAGTCCAACACAACTCTTTGTGTATTGTATTGTGTATTCAACACAACACATTGGCTGCAGTATGTTCAAGTCACAGTTAATAACGATTAGACTTATAAGAGACGACTCAAATATGACCAAAGCCTAAAGGCGGCTACCGACAGATGTCATACTTCACATAAAATCTAAAATCTAAATCTAAAAAAAAAATCTAAAATCTACATAAATCTATAAATCACTAAGAAACAGCTGATTTAACGGACAGTGTCAATCGTAAATATTAAAATCACAAAAACTAGACTTTCGGCGTCCAACGGCAGACTCGCTGTCATTGCTGTAGCACTCCCGTCCTTCTTGTGGTGTTAAACTTTTACGACAAAAAAAACTTTAGTCTATATTTCTTCGGTATTTATCTTTGCGCAAGTCCAAGAGCCTTGGATGATCGGAGGCAAGGTTTGCGGACTATGCAGCAAGGATCATATGCTCATAACAGCACAAACAGAAGGTAATATAAGACCCTGCGTTATTACAACAAACACCTAAGTATTTTTCTGCACAATAATTTTAGCAATGGCGACAACTTCGTAGTAAGCCTGGAGCTACGGCCAGCTCCAATAAGGCTACTCTCGTCGTACATGGCCCACACCCGCTTTGGAGCACAACTAAACGAGAGCTTCGCACCACACCAATTGAGATACTAGACGCTATCTTAGACATTCCATGCCTGGAATCAGAAGACATTGAATAGTCTACACTCACGGCCAAAAATCACACTATTTACATGTTATTTTGCAAATTAATGTTATTAATTAAATTAGTTTTTGCTATTAATTTTTGTAAATTAAAATTTGTATAATGAAATTTTTTTTCTTTTAGTATTATTAATCATTTTTTGCATTTTTTTTAAATAAATGTTTATAATTATATTTTTTTAATCATTATGGGGCTGACGCTATTCGTCTCTAATGTTATTTTAGCTACATGGATAAACTTGCAAAATAATTGTGAAATTAATTGCTAAAAGTCTTGAACGTTCCTGGGAGTCATGGTAATATAATGAGTAAAGTTACGGATACGTACGGATCTTCGATAGGCGACGTCTCGAAGATCATGGTTGGGTTAGGGTACAGAACGCGAGTGTCGGCCACCACCTCACCTTTTGTTCGAAGAGTATCGTCTCCTAGTTTATTTTCAGTAGGAATCCTAAATAATAAAATTGTATTGATTATTATATTTATTGAGGACTAGCAAATACCTACCCTCTCGCGAAAGAGCTAGGATCCATAGGATTCCTTTCGCTTTCTCCCTCAATAATTATAAACGTTTCCCGAATTTGGGGAAACGTATGTACCCGACTATCGATTTTGATGCCAAATATGGCCTGAGTGTGTCGACTTTGCTCGGCAACCGTTAAACCTAACTTAACCTAATCTAATCTTTGCGCAGTATTTGGTATTGACTTTAAGCCATTCACATAACCTAAATAAATTTGAGTTTAAGCATGCCAAATTATGTATACAAAATAAAGGTGAGCTGTTTAAATAATTTGGGGACACCCTTGGCCGTCCTATGGAGCTCCCAGGGACAGTTATCAGGGTATAATTATTGAAGAAAATTGTGCACAAAAATGTATTACGATTTTTACATAAAAGAAAGATTGTTATGTCTCAGTGACCAACATAAATAAATAATAATGAATTTAAGTAAACAAAAGAAAATATTAGTGAAAAGTAGCATACTAAAAAATGATGAACAAATAATGAACAATACATTAACAAACAAAATAAAACAAAAATAAATTAATTAAAAAGAAAAATTATCATATAAGAATAAACATAATTAATACGCTGCGTCGAAAATGAGCCAAACAAGTTGCGCATCACTAACAGCGTCTGCGCATCACTGATGCTTACAGGCAAAAGAACTATCAGCTGAGAGAGCGTTAGGCATGCGCACTGATCAACTAAAAAATACCATTTCCGCCTTAGGTATGGTATGGGACAATATGGAACGGACTCTTTTAGATTTCGGTGCGAAGTTCGGATGTGGTCTTCTTTAGTAATAGTAATGCGCAAATGTCGAATGGTTGTTGTTGGGCTGTCGATACTACTGATTTGTCGTCGAGGCCTTTTAAAATATTTGTTGAAATTGGCACTTTAACATTGTTGTTGTTGCTTTTTAGTTTTAACTTTTATATTTTTGTTGTTGTTGCGGTTGTTGTTTAAATGTTGTTGTGATCGATACTTAAGTGTTGTTTTGTGGTTGAGGGTATATAAATGGTTTTGTTGTTGTAGCCACATAAATGTTTTTGCTCTTGTTGTTGTAGCCGACACGTTGAAGTTTTTGTTCATGTAGTCTTAGTCGGAAATTGGAAGATTTTGTTGTTATAGTTCTATCGTCATTTAATTTTGTTCATATTCCAAACTTTAAATTTAATTTTAAATTTATTTTATTTATTTGCCATCGCGTATGGCATGATGGCCTGCTTTTTAAGATTAAGTCCCTACTACCATCGGCGCTGTATTTACTGCTCAGGTCTTACTTGCTGGGCCGTTCTTTTATGGTCGAAGTTAGGGGCGAGCGATCAAACATCCGCCGCATTGGAGCAGGTGTACCGCAGGGTAGTGTCCTTGGACCTGCCCTGTACACATTGTATACCGCGGACTTGCCGATCCCAGTATGCATAAAAACGCTGCTTGCCACATTCGCAGATGACACTGTGATTCTTGCCAACTCCACCTCTGCATGGATAGCAGCAGCGGCTACACAGAGGTTCTTGGATGGATTTAGTTCTTGGGCCAATCGGTGGAACATCTGCGTCAATGGGACCAAGTCTCAGCACTGCACTTTTGCGCTCAATAATGGTAAATGTCCAGCTGTCCGACTAAACAACATGGTCATTCCTCATGAGAACCATGTTCGCTACCTGGGTTTGTACCTGGACAGGAAACTTACATGGCGCAAACACATTCAGATCACGGCGGCAGTATGTAGATCCAAAAGGGCAAAACTCAATTGGTTGCTGAAGCCATCTAGCAAACTCAGCATGAGCAACAAGCTGCTCGTGTATAGGAGCATCATCGTGCCCACATGGACATACGGAATTCCATTTTGGGGCACAGCTGCAAAATCTTGGATTAAGCAAATTCAAGTTTTGCAAAACAAGATGCTCAGAGACATCTCTGGGGCTCCACCTTATGTCAGAAATAGGACGCTGCACAATGACTTCGGCCTTCCAACCATTATGGAAGAAATCAATCGGCATACGAGTCGTTACAATGACCGGTTGCATAACCACGTCAACCCTTTGGCTTGCACACTTGGGTCAAATACAACACGCAGAAGGTTGAAGCGCCTCCACACCAGCGACCTTTCGACTGTTGGGCGTTAAATTAATGAGATATAAATGTTATATTTAATTTTATGTATTATCTACTGAAACCAGATCTATGTTATAGATTTTAAATTCACTGCTATTATTCGTACCTTTATAAATCAATGTTTTATAGCCTTTTAGTAGGTTGATTAATGTTTAAAATATAAAAGAAATATATAAAAAAAAAAAAAAAAATTTATTTGCCACAACTTTGCCGAAATTTTCTTTTTAAAAAACTTTCCTCACCGGACCCGCTGGCTCATTTTTCATTCAGTTTCCTACATCTCGCTGACTTTCGACCTTCATAAAAGTCGATCATTGGCCATTTATTTCTTTTTAGACCCCTCTCGGATAATTTTCTATTATCTTATGACCGTCTTTTGAGCGCACGAGCTCACCCTCTCATTCTAATTTGACCATCTCTCTATACTCTCATAAGATTCAAGCTGTTGGCATCTCCAATTATCAATACTATCGACCCCCGCAGCAACAGGTTTTAGATTTGACTAAAAATCAACCACAATTGAGCTGGTATTTTGAGCGGCATAAGGCATCAAAATTCAGTTTTATGCTGCTCCGTTATATTTTACCGTGCCTTTACAGCCTTTTCCGTATGATCTTCTTCAAAAATATCGTCAGTATTTTGTGGTCAATATATTTTTTTTAATTGGGAAATAGTCCAGTGATCTAAACTTTCCACAACTTTAGCTATGACAATTGTCCGTTGCTCTGTGCACACAGTGCCAATAACTATCTATCTTTACGTGCATCTTCGGATATATCGAGTGTCGCCTCTTGTTATTTGCTTTTAGACGACGAGATTGTGCGTTTCAAAAATAATATCAAAACGATCGTTAAATACAAATATAAAGCATTATATCTTAATATTTATCTTGGAGTGAATATATACTTATATATATTTTATTTAAATGGACAATAGTAATATTCGAACTTCGGTTCAATATATAAAAGTCAGCAGATTTATTCCGGTCTTCCTTTTATATCATAAAGAAATTTTTAACACTGTGTCTATTAAACGCTAGTGTAAAGTGTACCATAAAGTTGTGCAAAGATATGGCATAAGCTGTACATACATATATATTTTAAAATATTCTTGATCAGCATTAACAGACAAGTCAATCAAGCCATGTCATATGGTCTATGGTCTATTTATTTATTTATTTCTATGCCAATCTTTGGAAAATATTTTATTACTGTAAGAAGTTTATTTGTTGGCCTAAATGGATTCACTATATTATTCTGTATATCCATGTTTAAAAATATTTTTATACCCTGAACCCATTAAAAATGGAAGCCTAGACTGTAAGAGCTAGAGACTTCAAATTTGGAATATAGGTTCTTGTATGCCAGGCGCAGATCAAGTTTTCGTTGTTTTATCGATAACTGCCTTCGATAAATTGAATTTCCGATAGCAATAAATGCCTCAATCTTAAAGGTAGAATCTTCTAATTATGACATAATATGCATATGCATAATATTGATCAACACCCTAGTTATAGTCGAAAATATATTCTCATATTGATCTCATTTCTATCAGCAGCCGCCAGCAAATTCTCTATGCATAATTATGCGAGCTGGGATGGCATGAGCCCCGCTACCTACGATTGCGTGTTTCACGTGTTACTGTAAATCTTTTTAAAGGGGAATTTGCCAATAATAATAGAATATATTTAATAACTGGGTTCAGGGTATATCATAGTCGAGTGCACTCGACTACAGCACTCTTACTTGTTTTTACATACGGACCTATTCTATATCATAAGTCTCGTATTGGAATAATCTGATAATGATCTGATTTTTCAAACCATCGCTACATTTAATATTACAAATAATTTAAAATTAGGAGCATTTGAAAAATATAATAATATTAGTAAAAAAGGTTTTTTAATGATTTTATTAGACGAATAAATGTCCTTAGGTAATTACACTGCGCTATCATTTTTATCATTAAAACCTTCTTTGTTGTTTTGCACTGCATCTGGATTGCCTTGATTTTTATTCCTCTCCCCTCTCTTTTTTTTGTCGCCATCGAATATCAGACGCTCCAGTATTTCCATTTGGATATTCAAAATAGAAGCGATGGCATACATGTGCTCCACACGTTCCCTGTACTCTGCCTGTCGAGTTTCCTCATCCTTATATTCTTCATCTTTCTCCGTGCTGCTCAATACACGCATTTTAGCTCGATCTTTCATTTGTGCAAGTTTATCGGCGTTTTCCAAGGTGTGTTGGATATTCTCAGCCACTGTACGATTGTGTCGTTTGTATTCCTTTTTTATAAAGGGCAGCGATTTATAGAATCTGTAGACACCATAATATTCTACACGCAAGAATTGCCAAAATGTGATTTCTCGCCTGAAATTGGCATTGCGCTCAGACTTTGCAACCGTAAAATAATCATGGATCGTTGTAATAAACACATTGATTAGCATCACAGAAACCACAAATCCTAAGGCAGCATACATTAACATGCCAAAAAATTTGCCACCATGAAAGAGATCCGATGGATTCAGCTGCTGACTGAAGCCTACCGAGAAGCACAATGCCGTAATAACACTTCTTACCGGTTGAACAAAGTAGGGGCTATTATTGCCGTTGATGATAGTAAACGCAATGCCAAATGCCATTAAGATGATGAGTATTGCCAGGGCAGTGATGGCCAAAGCCTTCCAGGCAAGGTACAGGGTGTTCGTAAATAGCTGGAATACTTTCGAGAACTGCAACACTTTCCACAATCGCAGCGTAGTTATGCAGATAAGAAATCCAGTCAATATATTTGTCAGCATATACAAGCGTGCCGGCTTTCGAAAATCGAGAAATGACATCTTATTGGAGCCCTCCAAACTCCTTAACAGCGACGATATCAGTATTAACCGGACGATGATAACAAATAACAAAAAGACATTGAGAAGAACAATGATCAGATCCAGTTTGTACCACATGCTCTTTAGCTTGTTAGGCTGATACCACAAGTTCACTATGAATGCCTGAATAAACTGTAAAACGACTACCAAGTAGACGACCAACACCAGGATCGCGATGTAGGGTAGCTGCAAGGCGTCACTAATCATCGCAATACTGTCACATGTCACATCTGGTATAACACTGCCAAAGGGCAATTGTTCCATTCGCAGTGTACACACACTGAACATATCTGCATCCACATTGTAGAGGGTAAAGTCCATAAATACCGCTGAAGTGTTATAGTTAAGCCATTGGTTATCAGTAAGAAAATCCAGTATCTTCATGCTGTTCTGCCTGTTGCGGGCAAGCAGTGCGACGTACCCACTAAGTTCCGGATAATGCTGGAATTTCCCAACGTGATCAAAGTTTAGAAGTACGCTGGATGTAAAGTCTTGTTGCTCATTTATGGGTAGCCACGGATCGTAGACGCGCCAATATTTGTGGGTATAGTGCAGCCGTTGGTAAGGCAACTGCCAGCCGGGCATATACATAAGATCTGTAAATTTGGGAACACCCCAGCCAAAGTCCTCTTTGGCCATGCGCAATTGGCGCAGGCGAACGACGCCAAGTATTTTATTTTGTTCGGAGTGGACCCAGGATGCGCCCTCTTCGCTCGCACCTTCATAGAAGGCATCGATTAGTGATGACTTTACAAAATCGAAAAGCTGATTAAGGTGGTTAATCTCCTTTAGTCCAATATATTCGGAGTGATTTCGCATGAGAAGATAATTCATTTTGGACGTGTTATAGAACATCAGCTGGTCACGTGACAACACCACCACGCAGATTAAGATAAGAAAGTACTTCCCATAGAGCAATAGATCTTTTTCAATATCTTTGTATTCGTGGTTCAAGGTCTGGTTGCGGTAGCGCTCCGTGATCAACATCTGAACTCGCATGCTGCTTAGCCGTTGCTTAAGGAAATTGAGGCGGTTGTGGTCCTTTTCGTCCTCTTTTGTGTGTTTGCGATGCTTGGCCATGCTTCGTGGCCAAAAAGCCATATCAATGGAAATTAAAAGATATTTAATTGGATCTGCGATTACTGTTTGGAAGAACAATACAATCAGTATTATCAGTAGAAGATTTTTCCCGTTTGTTGACTCATGATCAAAGCCAGAATAAATAATCACCAAAATCACGCAGGTGAGTATAATAAGAGCTGTGAATGCAAAAAACCATTTGTGTTTTGTGTGTCTGTCCATTGCTTATACTTTATTCTAGATATATTGAACAAAATTTCGACTCGTTTTTAATTTGAACAAAACAATGTTGTTAAGAAATATTTCAAATGATTTCCGGACAAACTCGATCAACGTTTTTACAAATTATGACTGAAATGTAAGCAAGTTCAATTTCTCAACAAACTTAAACTGTCAATTTTCCAGTTGTCATTCATTTGTTCGCTATAACATATTAGGCAGAGTTCTCATAGCATTATGCAAATACCACAATGCTATATAACGTACACGGTTGTATTGACCGCGAGTACATAATGCGCGATAAAAACTGTAATTAACATAATCTGAAGCTACAACAAACTCATTTCTTATGTGGGGACCGAACTGAGAAGTCATGTGATTGAAATAAATTTTATTTTATTTAATTGCTTAAATCAAGTTAATGTAGATAAAGCTTCACGATTTAGCACATTACTTGCCCAAAAAGAATGTTTATTTATTCGTTTATTATACCCTGAACCCATTAAAAATGGGTAAAAAGGGTATAATGGTTTTGTGCAAATGTATGTAACAGGCAGAAGGAAGCATCTCCGACCCCACAAAGTGTATATATTCTTGATCAGGATCAATAGTCGAGTCGATATAGCCCTGTCCGTCTGTCCGTCCGTCCGTCCGTCTGTATGAACACGCAGATCTCAGAAACTGTAAGAGCTAGAGACTTCAAATTTGGAATATAGGTTCTCGTATACCAGGCGCAGATCAAGTTTGCGTTATTTTTTCGATAACTGTCTTCGTTTATCGAATATCGATCAATTAAATTTCCGATAGCAATAAAATCCACAATTTTAAAGGCATAAATTCTAATTAATACATAATATGCATATGCATACTCTTGGTCAAATGCCCAAATATCGTCAAGATCGGATAAGAAACACCCAAGTTATAGTCGAAAATGTATTCTGATATTGATCTCATTTCTATCAGCAGCCGCAAGCATTTTCTGTATGCATAAATATGCGAGCGCATGTGTGAGAAAGGGCTGGCATGAGCCCCGCTACCAACGATTGCGTGTTTCACGTGTTAGTGTAAATCTTTTTAAAGGGGAATTTGCCAATAATAATAGAATATATTTAAAAACTGGGTTCAGGGTATATAGTAGTCGAGTTCACTCGACTACAGCTTTCTTACTTGTTATTTTTGATTAATTACATTTTATTCTAATTACATATTTTGTGCTCTTATTGATTCATTCTCACATTCCAGTTAAACACATGTGAGTTCGACTTATTTATATTGTTTGATTCAGGGTCTTTTTTTGGCCAATTCTTCTCCTCTATATCACCTCTTTAAATAGTTATGGGTCATAGGGTCATTGTAGGTTGGGGTTTAAAAGAGCATTTTGCTTTTTGTTATGTTCGTGTTGCTAGGGTATGTATAGAATTACTATGTCATTTAAATTTAGGTTTTGAATAGGTTTGTACTGGACTCACCAATATCCATCCAAATGTGCTGTCCTTATCTGCTTGTCCGCTAAGCTCTTCAAATTGCTAAATACTGGGGATGAAAAGTCCACAATTTGGACCCTCCATACCTCGGTGCTATCTTCGCAGCGAATACTTCAACATCATTGGAAAAGTTGTGTTGCCATACCCATACACTGTATCCAATATCGGGTTTTCATTGTCTACGACGAAGGTTGTAGTGCCTTGCTAGGCCTTGTGCCGCTTTTTGAATGCATCGTCAGATAACCGCAACTATTTCCATTGTCACAGGGCTTTGGTTTGCCTGACTTCGTCGATCAATGTCTTTGGTGTTGACCGTCTGTGTTAGCTCGGGTAATGCTCTATGGCAATGAATTTGATTATGCTTTGTGAATTGTGCGATCATCGTTTTCACAGGTCGCTGTGAATTGATTCCTGACTATATACAGTGCCTTAAACCTTATTTCAAGCAGTGTCAAGTAAACTAATTAAACATTATTTTTCAAAAATTCCAAAGAACGATGGCAGGTACATATATTTACCACCAAAATTATGTATGACCCCAATATACTGGGGTTTCCCCACCAGCTAGGTCGGGTTATCTAAAAGGAACCTCAATTTAAGGTCAAAGCTTATTTCAAGCAGTTACATAATGGACACCTGGGTGCCATAAAACCCGGATTTTTTACGTCAGGTTGATTGTTTTTTATATAAACAGACCAATACTTTGTAGTTAGTTTAGTTATATCCTACATCTCGGGTGCAACCAGCCAACAAGGACTATGGGCAAACGGACTACTATTGATCAACGGAAACTCATCCTGGAACACTTCCAAATGAGATATTCACAACGCCAAATAGCTCAAATGGTCAATCTAAGCAAGTCAACTGTTTCGCTTCGTGGACGCAAATCGGACAGAGGACAAAGGAAGAATGGCGCCAAACAAGATTTTCACCGAACAGGAGGAGCGGAGGATTATCAGGAAAATAAGGGGAAATCGTAAGCTATCGGCTCCAAATCTGACCAAGAGGTGCAGGATGAAATGGGGAAAAAGTGGAATGTAAAAATTGTGCGCCTGAGTTTGCACAACCATAACTTTAATGCCCGAGTACCACGGAGAAAGCGTTTTATAAGCGCATAAAATAAAGGGACCAGGATGACGTTCGCCAAAATCCACTTGGACAAGGATTTGAAGTTCTGGAACACATTCATATTTGCAGATTAGTCCAAATTCAAAATTTTTGGTTCAAACGGATGGAATTATGGGTGGCGACAATCCAATATGGATCCCAAAAACGTGAAGGCAACAGACAAGCACGGAGAAGGAAGTGACATGGTATGGGCATCTATCTTGTCAGCCGGCGTCGGGAATTTGGTGTTCATTGAAACAATAATGGACAAGAACTAATACTTCAATATATTAAAGGAAAATTTACTCCAAACAGCCGAGAGCTAGGAATCCGACGTACTTTTCGGTTCTACCACGACAATGACCCCAAGCATAAGTCTGGATTAGTACAGTACTGACTTATCTGGAACTGTCCCCACATGATAATTCCACCGGTCCAGTCTCCAGATTTAAATGTTATTGAAAATTTGTGTGTTGGGCTCTGCTGGAAAATAACATCCGGAATCACAGTATATCCAGCAAACAGGATCTCAAAAGTGGCCTGCTGGATGAGTGGAGCAAGATCAGCCCAGAAACTTCCCGAAAGCTGTTATCTTCCATGAATAATAGGTTAAGGGAAGTTGTTAAGGCTAAAGGATATCATACTAAGTGTTAACATCCTTATTTAAATAATGTTTGAGGCACTGTATATAGTCAGGAATCAATTCACAGCGACCTGTGAAAACGATGATCGCACAATTCACAAAGCATAATCAAATTCATTGCCATAGAGCATTACCCGAGCTAACACAGACGGTCAACACCAAAGACATTGATCGACGAAGTCAGGCAAACCAAAGCCCTGTGACAATGGAAATAGTTGCGGTTATCTGACGATGCATTCAAAAAGCGGCACAAGGCCTAGCAAGGCACTACAACCTTCGTCGTAGACAATGAAAACCCGATATTGGATACAGTGTATGGGTATGGCAACACAACTTTTCCAATGATGTTGAAGTATTCGCTGCGAAGATAGCACCGAGGTATGGAGGGTCCAAATTGTGGACTTTTCATCCCCAGTATTTAGCAATTTGAAGAGCTTAGCGGACAAGCAGATAAGGACAGCACATTTGGATGGATATTGGTGAGTCCAGTACAAACCTATTCAAAACCTAAATTTAAATGACATAGTAATTCTATACATACCCTAGCAACACGAACATAACAAAAAGCAAAATGCTCTTTTAAACCCCAACCTACAATGACCCTATGACCCATAACTATTTAAACAGGTGATATAGAGGAGAAGAATTAGCCAAAAAAAGACCCTGAATCAAACAATATAAATAAGTCGAACTCACATGTGTTTAACTGGAATGTGAGAATGAATCAATAAGAGCACAAAATATGTAATTAGAATAAAATGTAATTAATCAAAAATAACAAGTAAGAAAGCTGTAGTCGAGTGAACTCGACTACTATATACCCTGAACCCAGTTTTTAAATATATTCTATTATTATTGGCAAATTCCCCTTTAAAAAGATTTACACTAACACGTGAAACACGCAATCGTTGGTAGCGGGGCTCATGCCAGCCCTTTCTCACACATGCGCTCGCATATTTATGCATACAGAAAATGCTTGCGGCTGCTGATAGAAATGAGATCAATATCAGAATACATTTTCGACTATAACTTGGGTGTTTCTTATCCGATCTTGACGATATTTGGGCATTTGACCAAGAGTATGCATATGCATATTATGTATTAATTAGAATTTATGCCTTTAAAATTGTGGATTTTATTGCTATCGGAAATTTAATTGATCGATATTCGATAAACGAAGACAGTTATCGAAAAAATAACGCAAACTTGATCTGCGCCTGGTATACGAGAACCTATATTCCAAATTTGAAGTCTCTAGCTCTTACAGTTTCTGAGATCTGCGTGTTCATACAGACGGACGGACGGACGGACAGACGGACAGGGCTATATCGACTCGACTATTGATCCTGATCAAGAATATATACACTTTGTGGGGTCGGAGATGCTTCCTTCTGCCTGTTACATACATTTGCACAAAACCATTTTACCCTTTTTACCCATTTTTAATGGGTTCAGGGTATAATAATCTATATACTATATAGAA
Source organism: Drosophila setosimentum (assembly GCA_035043505.1). Lineage (NCBI taxonomy): Eukaryota > Metazoa > Arthropoda > Insecta > Diptera > Drosophilidae > Drosophila > Drosophila setosimentum. Next base: position 628,157 of record JAWNMY010000015.1, on the reverse strand, counting down.
AGAAAAATAATGATTGAATAAGAATTAAAGGAAAGAAAGAAAATGTACTTATAGAATATAGTTCGAATATATAACAGAACGTAGAATTAAGAACAATATTCACACTCTACCGACTTAGATTAAGGAATAATATATGAATTTGAAGCTAATTTAAAATGAAGTGCTAAGAGGTAGTATTTGTCTGTCGAGTATCCATACTAAGTTTTTATAGGATGTGGTAGGATTTAGAGAGTCTGTCTAAGGGATAATGTAATAAATTAATGTTATTATCATGGTAGGGTGAGTTGAGAAGCGGAGCAACTACCATCTGTGTTCCCTTCAATAGGACTAGTATCTCAGGGTAGTTTAAAGGACGTGTCGGCGTCTCCAATAATAGAGTATTGAATTTCAGTTACACAAGTTGTTATTTGTTTTGTAAACGCGCACTATTTAAATGTGGCAGAGAATAGCTGTATTGCTCGAGTTAGAAAGAAACCCGACAATCCGGCGAGCTAGGACGAGCATAGAAAGAGTGCGCAACCCGAACCCAAACAATACGCCGGTCGCTTAGTTTGGAAATTCCACCCGCCAATCACTAGTAAAGACCACATAAGTTATCCTGAGGGAATGGCTTATATAAAATTAAATAATACTCTGGTACAATACAGAAGCTAAGCTAAACATATACGTTAACTGTGTATGATCGTGGGGGCAGACGTGTAAGAAACTATGCTTATAAACTATCAAATAAATTATATAGCCTTTTATACAGTTCGAAAGAGAAACACGTGCAATTAATTATTCTCAAAAAATCAAATATTTTATGTAATTGATTCGTTATATTTTTATGTTAATGGGGTATCTAGCTCACTTAAGTATCAGAATCTTAATCTAATTAGACTTTTTCAGCTTCGAATAGCATGTGGTCAAGTAGTTCCATTTGGGTCTGCATGATAGCCGCAACTGTGAAAAGTCGTTCAATACGACGCTTATAGTCAGCGTGCTTAATGCTTTCGGATTTTTCGGATGTTTTCACTTTCATCTTGTGGTCCAAAATCCGTTTTATGTTCTCGGCAACTGTGCGATTATGCCGCTTGTAGGCTATGTTCAAACATGCCATCTTTTGAAGGAATCTAAATATGGCGGCGTATTCGACTCTCAAGAATTGCAGAAAGTTAATATTTTGTTCATGTTTCTCATCTCGCATGCGCTTCGCACGCGAAAAATAATCGTTAATTATTGAAACAAATAGGTTCGTCATCAGCAAGGCAACAAAAAATGCCAAAATTAGATATAAAACGAAGCCCAGCAACCGACCACCATAAAATAGATCATTTGGCGTGATTTGTGAGCTGAAGCCAAACGAAAAGCACAACGATGATATAATACTCTTGAAGAGCTGGCTGAAGCTATCCGCATTATTGCCATTTATAGTAACAACTGCAATGCCGAACCCTACTAAAAATGTTAGAATTATCATAGCAGTACTTGCCAGCGCCTGCCACGCTGAGTACAACGTGGAAGCAAATAATTGAAAGACGCTGGCAAACTGTAGCACACGCCACAGACGCATGGTGGTGAGGCAGACAAGAAAGCCAAGCATGTTGCGGGTCCATTCATGCAGTCGTGTAGGCATGCGAAAGTCGAGAAACTCGAGTTTGCTGGAACTCTCCACCTTTGCAAGCAGATGCGATACCATAAGTTCCTGTACGCTTACTAGAATAATCACTGTGATGTTGAGCACAAAGATTATCAAATCCAACTTGGTCCACATGCTGCGCAGCTTGATCGGCTCATACCATACCACCATAACCAATGCCTTGAAGAACTGTATGACCACAATTATATAGACGATCAGTACGATCAACCCACCTTTTCCCAGCTGAGCAACAAAGTGCAGTTTTGCACTTATTATCCTTCCGTTGGACAGAATTGTCCCAAAAGGCGTCTGTTCCACAACTAAAGTGCATATGGTGAAGATATTCGCATCGGCATTGAAGAGAGTAAAATCCATCAAAACTGCCGCTGTCTTCCACGTAAGCCAATGCTTCTCCTGGAGGTATTTAACCACCCTCATGCTATTATCATAGCTGTTTGAGAGCAGTGTTACATAGCCCTCCATCTCCGGATAGCTCTGTAAATAACCGGGATAGTTATAGTTGAACAAAATCTTATCCGTTTTGCTGTAAGTCGGACTAATGGGCAGCCAGGGCGCATAGATGCGCCAATATTTGTCTGTGTATGATATTCGCTCGTAAGGCAACTTCCATTTGGGCTTATAGTCGAGATTTGAAAACTCGACTGGTTTCCAGCCCATGTGCGAATTTTCCTTTCTGCGCAGCTGACGCAGTCGCACCACTCCCAACATGCTAGTGTGATCGCCATACAAAATATGAGGATTACCTATGTTGGTGGCATCCGTTTCGAATGCCTTCACAAGCGAGTTCTCAATAAACGGATAGAGTTGATCGAGTCTATTCACATGTTTCAATCCCATGGTGTACGTGTGATTGTTCATAAAGAAGTCATTCAGTACGTCGCTGTTGAAGTAGAGCAATTCGTCTTGGGTCACCAGCACCAGGCACATCAGTAGGAAAAAATACTTCCCATAAAGCCACAGATCTTGTGCAATATTTTGATATCTCAAATTAAGTTTCTCATTGCGATGATCCTCCGTTACCAGCAGCCGATAGCGCAACGAATTTAGTCGCATCTTTAGGTAATCCGTGCGAGTGTGGAGCTTTGCCTCACTATCCGTGGTGAAGGCTGACAACTTGCGCGGCCAGAAGGCCTCATCAATTGCCAACAGTAGGAATTTGATTGTATCAGCAACAAGGAATAGCATCACTGTCACCATAAATACATTCACCAGAATCGAGATTATCTTCTCTTTTTCATGGTTAAAGCCAGAAAAATGTATTATGAAACCTACACAAATGAGTATTATAAGAATGGTAGTCGCGAAAAATAATTTATCTTTCTTTAGAAATGCTTTCATTATGATCTGATTAGGTTTCTCAATGAATTTATACAATTTTAATGACAATACTATTTAACTAACGCCTGTCAATGTCAAATATGACTTTAGAATATCAGTGAAGGATTTCAGTCAAGGCTATCTGGCAACCAAGTTCCCATTGCACCGATACTTTTGAGAGAAATTAATCTAGTCAGTATCGATATGAGTAATGTATCGATATCTTAATTGCATCGAAAGTCAGTTGGCTGCAGATAGAGTTGAAGGATGAAGGATGTGTGAAGCGCAATAGTTAAGCATAAGTTCAAACTGCAATATATTTAACCACAAAGAGCAGAAGCAAACTGTTATAAAATCGGCGCGAAATGCAAATGTTCTGAGGCTTCAAGAGATAACGTAGTCAAAGCAGCTACCGAGTGATAGAACAGCAAGAAGCTTTAGCGCTTGAGATACAAATATCGATGGAAAGTGTAATTGGTATGAACATCGATTGACGTAGACATTAAATTTAAATTAGAAACGTTGATTAAGTTAATGGCTGGATTGGAAGACATTGTGGCACTCATCGTTGCAGAGCTGTGTGCAAAACTGTCTTAAATAGATTTATCTACAGTTGGCATAGAGTGCGGATTACAGACTACTGGCTTACTTCCGTGATCGGGATGATGAGGATGACTCGGATGATCAATCTCATCAGTAGTTGCCACTTTAAATTGTCCCAGCTTGAAACACCCCAATATAGTTCTTGATTGAAGGATGTCGAGGGCAGTATGTTAAATCTTTTGGGAACAAACAACCCTAATGTTGAGCAGATGCCAATGAAATATATAAGAATGGGAATTGTTGAAAAGTCGACTGCTTGAAATATTTGCTATCAATATTTTGTCTGCGGGTTGGATCAATGTGTTTAGAAAATGGAAATACATTACTCGAATATTTGTATGCCTTGATGGATATAGCAAGTTTAGTCAAAGTAGATGAAGAAAGTTGGGTAGGGAATTTTATATAGCGTATTCCAGATTTGAGCGCAAACAAAAAGTTCACAGGCCAGAAATGTAGAGGAGACTGAGGTATAAACTCGTTATGCCGCTAAGACTGCAATAAAACATGAACCCAGCGTAGATGCCAAAGATGTTGGGAATTTTTTAAAATGTGTTAATTCTTCGCATGTCAAAATAAATTTTCCAAAACTGAATTTCAACTGGTTTAGTTATGATAACCGTGCATAATGCAAATATAAATTAAGAAGCAGATAAGCACCCATATTATGCATATTGAGATAAATGCATATGCAGTGATAAATCCGAAAAGTGAGCTTACTGCGTCCGGTCTTAAACATAAGAATGTTGTCCATTCCGTACTCGATTTTAAATATCTTGTTGACACACGAGCTGATGCAAAGCTGAGTTTTTCTCAATCTTAGAACAGAGTTGATATCCGGAAGGAAAGTGTTTGACTGGAATAGTCTATTTTGAAAATATATTAACTACGCTCAGTATCCTCAAACAGATGTACTCCGTCATCGATAACGTTAAAGTCAAGTGGGCGTATCAAATACGGAGAACAGATAAAATAAAACATGCTACAACTATCTGATTCATGTCTCCAGTCGATGTACAGTGAAATCCGACAGACTACCACAACACCGACAGCTGTACACTTAAGAGTGCAAACTGCAATCTGACTTTCCAGCCAAATTTAGTTTAGTTATTCCATTCGGTACCATAACCAAATGATTCAGGCTGTGAAGGATTTCCCCATAACCCACGATCCAACGTTTCTTACGAATTTACAATAGTAAAGGACTTCAATGTTTTTAAAAGACCATGAACAAGAAAGGGGTTCACTTTTGACTAGCTCGATTATTTCACATGTTGAAATTACTTAGTCATAAAGCTCGCACTGGAAAATCCTTTGGATTTTTCAATGCAACGTTAAATTTATTTGGAAGCATGGTGACTCTGTTCTAGGAGGAGCGTATTGACAAGCACACGCAAAGACATCCATTTTTTAGCTGCTGGTCAACAAATCGACTTAAAGAACCAAGAGAAGCTCAGTCACAAAACTTAGCTCAACGAAAACTTTTCAAGTTAAGTGCTCGTCCCTGCAAACTTACATTTTTTGTGAAGTAAAGACAACTGTGTCTGAGAAATAAAAACTTGTCTGTGCAGCCTTCTCTGGTTGCTGCATTGCCCCACATTTCCCATTGTGGTCAGCTTACTAACGACTTCTCGATAAGGAGCTCTAAACTTTGCGCCTTACCTGTCAGATAAGATTGACAATAGCTGGCCAAGCTTGCCTTGCACCGAGTGCCACCTGCTCTGGACTAATCTCCGAGAACTGATGCGGCTGAGATGGGCTGCATATTAATAAACTGCGCAAATGTTTGCCGGCTGCAAGTTCAGTATATTAAATGGCACAGTCGCCTTTTGCTCGCCAGTTGCCCTTCTGTCAGCTTCCCTTCTGTCTGCAGAAAACATGGAAAACATGTTAGCCCAGCCTGAAACAGCCCCAACCATGCTCAACTTCCGTTAGCCAGGCCAAGGGCAACCAGTGTTTTTCTTCACTCAAACTGATTGCCGTTGAGTTTTGCATAAGGCGTACACACTGTAAAATGCATAAATCCTTGTTGCTTTTGGCTCTGGCTGTAGACTGTGCGCCATGTTTGTCGCACTTTTCATTTGTCAAAAAAGGTTTTACAATTTTATAGCTAACATTTAGTGCTCAGTGCGGTGTGTGAGCATAAAACTCAGAAAAAGGATGTCGGATGTGGTGCGTCTCTGGTAAATTTGAGTAAAACTAAGCTGAATAATCAATACAATGAGTACCCTAAATATATTTTCACTGCAGTGGGTGGCTGCGCGGCTCGACCATTGAAGAATCATCAGTAATCCGCCTCATTAGTTGAGCTCCAAGAATTATGGAAGATGCGATGATTTTGCAATTTTTTGAAGCTAGGCGGTATACGCGAAAGGAAAAGAACTGAAATATCTGGAAGAATTTACCTATCAATCTACCTTCAGAATTAAATTCTCACATTATTAATATCCTTGGATTTGAAAGTCTTTCAGTGTCTAATATTAACACTTTATCAGACAGACCGAATATATATTCCAAGTTTAAAGTACCCTCTGTCTGTCTGTTTTCGTGTCCTTATGTGAGTCTGTCTGTATGAGCGAGTTGAATTTATAAACGAAAAAAATAAAACAGAGAAATTAAACTTGAAATTAATCTTCTTGTATACAATTGGAGATTATGATTTTAATTTTTAAAATATCGACAATTTAAATAGAATTTACTATCTGGATCACTGTCGTAGAAGTATGATTATAATGTGAAGAACAACATTTCTCTTGGACTGGGCCAGGTTGCTCCTCTCAGTTTGAATACTTTCCTTTATATTTTTCCTTTTTGCCATAGCAATTGCATAACTAAACTCTTTCTGTCTGCTTTGTTCAGTCATTTGAAAGAGCAATAGAATTAGCAAGAGCTAAAACATTTCCATTGTGCTCTCCGTAGTAGTAGCAATGACAGAAAGAAAGAATACACAAATATTACTTTTTATAAATGACAGAGAAAGAACCAACAATATCTTCGATTGGTACCTAAGCGCAAATACAAATCTATACATAAGTAGTACATGAGTAGAATTTTCAGTTAGGTCCAACATTTTCAAATATATATGTGAATTAAAAATTATTATAAAAATGAAATTAGAGTTGACTAAATTTAGCTCAATTATATAACAGTTCGAGGTAAACCCTTAATTATATGTAAGTCATTTAATTATTTGAGGCGACGCCTATTCATTACTCATACAGATATAAGCTGTAATCTACATATGTATGTTTATGGGGATCTGTCACTTGTGTCTCCTTATAATGCCACCAAAATCAAATTAACCGAAATTAAACGCAACAACAAACCGGCAAAGAGACAAGGATAACAAAGCGAGTGCTGACTGTGAGCCTGGGTCCACGATATGATTCCCTTATTTTAATTTCTTTTTTTCCCTATTTTCCTTTTGGCAAGCACACATATGCGTCCCGTTGACAAATAAAGTTTACAGATATGTGCAAAAAGCACATAGCTGCAAACAGCAACATATATACTTGGAGAGACTTAGAGAGAGAGAGATAGAGAGAGAGAGAGAGAGAGAGAGAGAGAAATGCTGGGAACACATTGAGAGACAGATGGGCAACGCACACGAGTAAACAATGGAGAACTGAGTGGACTGTGGGGTGTGTGGAGTGATGAGGAGTAAGCGATGTGTGAGGAAATGGGCAATGGCAATCGCACTGGCATGCTTGAAACACTAACACCAACGACAAGTATGGAGAACTGCTAATGTACACAGACAACTCCCAAATGAAATAGTTTATGGTAAACCGCAATGCGAAAAATGTCACCTCTTGGCAAAAATGAGCAAAGCCATAGAGCGGGCGAGATTCAAAGAGATACAAAGCAACAGACACAGACAGAGAAATTGAGATGGAGATGGAGCAGAACTGGGAGATAGGAGATAGCTGGCTGGCTGAACAAGTGCGGAAGTTGTTTGCGGAGCTGGCAAAAGGCAAACGGAAACGGCCTATTGAGCAATGCCGGCGCCACAAGCGGAAATGAATCAACTTGGTTGCCATATGAGGCGTTGCTTCTGGCGCTAAGTCAAACACCCGACCACCATCTTACAATTTCGACTTGATCTTTAATAAGTATGTGCAAATATACATTGCTCGACTTAAACTAGAAGTTGACCTAAGTAATCCTGAGTTGTAGCACCTGTTAGAGCAAAGCAGAGCGCAGCTTCAGCTCATCTATGGGCCTCGCAGCGGTGGCTCTGTGAATTCCTCACTTTGAGCATCGCACCGCTTGGCATCCGCCTCGGTGGGCACCACATCCTTGGCCAACTCGAGCAACTTGTCCAACGGACACTGGAACTCACAGCCGGGTACTGTTAACTTCTGAGCTGGTGCCTTCGGATTATTTCGGAAATAGATCTCCACCCAGTACTCGCCGGTTTCCTTGTTCTTGTGCAGCTCAAACATTGCCATGACCGAATAACGTGGCAGCTGACGCTCCCAGATCTTCAGGCCGGACAGCACGTTCACCACGGTGGAGTCGTGACCCGTATAGATGAATAGCTTCCGCTTCTCTGGCTTCAGGGTTGCGTTACGCCTCTGTTGCATTTCGTCGAACATCTTTTTGAGGAATGGACCAGCCTTGATCTTTTGCATCTCGGGCGTGTACACGTTGTACACATAGCTTTGTTCAGTTAGGAACTGCATTTTCTCGGGAAAGTATTCCTTAGTCCATTCGGGCAACTCCAGACCCCATTCCTGCTCGGCGAGCAACGTCAGATACAACGATTGTACATCTTCTGGTTCTTTGAACTCAAGTCCAGTGTGAGCTGCCAGCTCCTTGTACATATCGAGATATGGCTCGATTTCCGTCTTGACCTCAGGTAATTCATAGACATCGTGCAGGGCCTCAAAGTATCGAGGGCAAGGCTTACGCACGAGCAATAGCTATTAATTAAAAATATCAGTTAATATTATTAATTAACAGAAAAAATTATATTATCAATACACAAGATTGAAATGTAAACAAATTTAAAATTGTAATTAAAATTCCAATAATACAACATTCAAGTTTGAATGATGCACTAAATGCAATTAAATAAATGTTCAAATTGATATTCGAGCTCAGTTGGGCCAAGCTGAAAGGTAATCTGCATTGAAAAGAAGACATATAGAAGCGATTAAACACACCAGTTAACAAAAGTTAAAAAAAACGGTAAATTCGTATCATTTGCCAATGTTGCAAAAGACTTCGAGATGCAGCTGAATATAAATCCTGGCTAAATGAATGTGTTTAAAAATAGTGTAAAAATAATAGAGACTTTAGATTCAGCAATGAAGCATTATAAATGTTTTAAATTTGTTTATAGATTCTCCCGCTCGAATTAAGAATAAAAGTAAAATACGAATCATGCCTTAGCATTGAATCCACGATGAGATGAAGTAAGGCATAAATAACATTCAACTGAGGATGCCATCAATATTGATGGTTTGGATTGACATACCGTATCCTCATTTAGCTCCTGCGAGAACACTGGAATCGGCTGCCAATTGTACTTGCTGTTCCACTCCATGGGCGTGCCTTTCGGGGGGAAGAAACTGGCCAGCACCGTCTGCAAGGTCATGTGTGTGCGTGGAACTCCCGTTGCCTGTGCGTGCACCAACTGTTCATGTGGAGAGCAAAAAGAAATTGAGTGATGAGGCAAGCGCGCTTGAGCTCTGCAATTTATAAACGTCCGCACTATCAGACACCCGTCCGGCTGCTGCCGGTACGGTTGTCTGGCGGTTCGTTAGTTCGTTGGTTGGGTTACTCACATCGGGACTGTAGTATGGTGCCAGAAATTTGCCATAACGCTTACGCAGCCAACTTCCAATGTTGAACAGCTCGCGTTTGCCATTCTGAGCGTTGATTTATTGCATGGCATGGGCGGTTGGTACGTGAGACAACAGTCGGGTAGCCCACAAATAGAAACAGCAAAGCAGGCAAAGAGAGAGAGAGAGAGAGAGAGAGACGGAGAGACGGAGAGAGAACAAGACAGAGATGGAAAATGTTATAAAATAATAAATGTCTTGCAATTTGGCAATTGCATAAACATATGCATGTGTATATGTTAATGCAGCAGAGAACAGCTCAGCTTCCCCGCCGCATTTTTCCCGTCCTTTGCCCTGACAAACATTTGCATTTCAATTTGTTTAAATGCCTTGCTGCGTGGTATTCGGAGTGAATGGGAAGCTGCCAGGTTCTCTTTTCACATTTTCACTTATTTTTCTTATCGTTATTGTTGTTGTTGTTATTTGAGTAGTTTTTGGGGAAAAGTTTTGCTGCAACTTGTGCTCAACTCACATTTGTAACTTGTCCCCAGCCAAATGGATAGTAGGTTTCATTTACATGGGGATCCGTGGGATATGTGTCCGCCGGTGTGCGTGGTCCATGTCGGAAGACCTGAAAATTTATAAATGTATGCAGTGCTAGTTAGCAGTTTGTCAACTATTAATTCCATTCATTGCTTTAATTAGCCAGACTGATGACAGCAGTGCTAGATTGTTAAAGGCATAACTTTCACTATTTAGTATCACTTGCAACCTTAGTTTTTAAATTAATACCTAGAGTATCACGTTTGAAAAATTGTTAATTGTTAATTCTTGATGACGTTGTCTCACTCAACCTGTGGCTATTTATTCTCCAGACTAGACCTCGTATCAAATGTAATAGGCGTCTAGGCAGCGTCTGCAGCATCAGTTGCAATGTAGATTTTTAACCGAGCACCCGACCGTGATGAGCAGCATAACAATAACGAGCAGAAACACTCAGTCTCTTGCTGGTATTAAGTATGTGTCCGAGTTTCAATTTAAGATTTGAGATTTGAGGAAGCTGTCCAGCAGCATATGCGATTTGATTAAAACTGCACGTTGCCAGTTTTCTGATAAGCAGGCGCCTTGTTTGCGGCATGTTTGAAGGTCGGCAGCCTTGGACTGAACTCGTCTGCTTATCTCCAAATCAGTTGAATAGGTTTTCAGTGCATTAATATTAGGCCGAACTACGTATAAAATGTACATATTCACATATACATACAAAGCCAACAGACTGGTTTTTTTTTTTGTTTTTGTTTGTTTTGATTTGTTTTTGCAGTGTTTGATCAGTCAAAACGAGTAGCTTTAATTGTAATTAAGCATGTAGCTGGTTTGAGATTGGTTTGATTTTGATTTGTTGTTTTTTTGGGGCATGTGTTGCTACGTATAACCGATTTATTTGCCACTTGGACGAAGCGTCCAACACATTATTTATATTATTTACAGACACAAATGTAAATTTCATAGAGTGGCAAAGAGGTACAATTCCACTCTATGCTTAATATATTATATATCTCATTATACTATTAACAAATGTGCTGAAGCGCGAAAGAGAACGCAACTCACGTCGAATTTCGCAGCTTACTAAACTTAACGACGCAATGGCTGGCTGATTATTAATTAATGTTATTAAACTCACAAATAATCGCTGGAAATTATATTTTTACCCTGTAGAACTGTAATCATTGTATTCTATTATTATGGCACTAGCATGATTGGATCATTAAATATAAATTAAAACAACTGATAGAACACACGTCACTTGTCACTTGGCTTGATTTCAGTCCGGCCATAAAACTGCTATCGATGTTTGCTAACTTTAACAAAACCTTTCTATTCTGATGACACATATTTAATGACACTTAGCGTTTTCGTATACAATTTTACACTGAGCGCTTTACACTCATCCACAGTAAGTGCTGGCAGCATACTTAATTAATTGTGTATGTTGTGTATTTAAAGTTACAGCTACACTGAGCTAAAAATTGCGTCCGTAAACACTTCTCGACGAATATTTATCACCCAAATTTGTTTAAATATTGTTATCACTGGGTCTATGCAAGTAAAGTATGCCATACAAATTCAATGACGACTTTATAAAGTAAATGTGAGCTGAAATTTTAAATTTGTTTTATCAGCTGCTTTTACGGTAATTTACCATTCTCGTGAAAGACGTGACGATAGTAAATACTGAAAGACTTATACACTGTAGCTTGGCATTCTTTATGAGGCATGGATAAGCATTGAGGAGCACTTAATTAGTTGCGTATAGATATTTATATATGGACATAAATTATGGAGGTGAGTTTGTGCTGTCGAGTAAGTAATGAATAACAAAGCAAACTCAGAAGCAATCAAACAAAACACTTACTCTAAATTAGTTTTATCTATTAAATATAACACATTGATCTTTTTTATCTCTGTTTGTTTTGAGTTTGTTTTATTCTTATTATCTGTTTTTGTTTTTTATAATTTCAGTTGTTAGACGTAGGAACACATTTGTTGTTAGCTCAAGCTTGAACGCTCTCTGACAGTGTAATTATTCCAGCTGTTATTCAACAGCTGCTTTTTGTTGAATTGCTAGAGGTTTAGGGGACTTACCACATGCAACAGCTCGAGCGTAGACTCGTCGGTGCCCGGATCGGAGATCTTGCCCGAGAAGACTGTCGAGTGAGTGAAGCACAAGATCAGCAAAACCACTGCAATTAAGCCGCCCGTCATCGCTAGACAGTGCCTCCTAGTAAAATGCGAACGAGGCATTTTGATAGTCGCGCTTTATATGGCTCAGGCGGTGCTCGAACTTGGAGTTCTCTGTTTTGTTATTATTTGTTTATATGAATATTTGCTTGCTTGGCGCTAATAGCAGGGCGGGAACGTCGTCGTTATATGGACAGCCCCAAGCACACAAATCAGAAGATACACATTCAACGTTATTCTTTTTTCGGCTATTTGATTTGTCTGTTTTCGACTTTTTAATTATGTTGTTCGTAAAACAACAAAGTCAACAAATAAAACGTGTTTGCGTATGGTTAATTTGCAAAGTCGCTATTGGAACGAGTTTTGAGGGCCCCTTTCGTTCATCAGCATTTGAATATATGTATTTTGGTGCCAATTTGTCTTATTTCTCTTATCGCCAATACAAACGATATTTTTAATTGCTTTTGACAAACACAAGGCGCGTATTTGCAGTTGAATGGGCCGCGTAATGATTCAGTTCAGTTCAATTCAACTCGCCGATAAGCGAACCAACTTATAACGGATAACGGATAACAACTATTCAACGGAGCACTTATGCCGGACTGTCTCACATTTCGCACTCCATGTGAAGCTCACAGAAACGATGTGCAGAACACACGTACTTTTGAGATACGTACGTAATATGTACAAAAATGCATGTCATTTATCGTTTCTTTATCACCAAAGGCTTTCGTCACCGTCGTCGCTTTCGTCTATTATTAATGTTACTCTTATTGCCGTTATTGTTGTTGTTGTTACTGTTGTCGAGTGTGTCTATTGTGTGTTGCGTGGCCCGTAACTGATCGTACATTGAGCAGTCGCCCCAACAATGCCCGTACATTTGAGGCGTTTTAAGTCGCGGGCGCGACTTGCACTTGTGTGGAATACAAACACACACACAGACAAACACACAAACGTACACATACACATCCACACACACCCACACATAGTTAATACACATACGCCGCCATTCTTGACATCTTCGTAATTTATGGCCAAAGAGATTCGTCACCAGATTCTCTCCCAGCAGGCTGCAATAAGTCTCAGAACTTTGTTAATTACTTTGCATAAAGAATATCGTTATTTTCGATGTTTTTGTTTTATTGATTTCAACGCCAATTTCCAAATTTAAATTAGCATGTCGATATTTATTACAGCACGGAAGTTGTGTCCGGTGCTTTTGTGGATTAAATATATTGTGCTTAATTAACGTAGTTATAAAATGTTTCGAGCATTCAAGTGCCAACTGTTTGGCTTCAAATCGTCTACAGTTTGCTTTATAAGGTCTGTGTGATACCTTTTAGCAAACGTGTATTTCAGTTGAAGGTGGGCAGCTTGAGTAATACGGAAATGTTAACAGCTGCAGTATCCAATATATATTCACATAAAATTAACGACTTACAGCTCCGTCCAGCTTCCAGTTACAAACAGAGTTGTGTATATTTTTATGTCTACGAATGGCTAAACAATGCAACATAGTTTTCATTTACTCTAATTGTTTATATTTAAATATTTTTAATTGTTTAATTTAAAATATCACAACACATATATATATATATATATATCAATTAAACAATTAAAAATATTTAAATATGAACAATTAGAGTAAATGAAAACTATGTTGCATATATACAGTTTTATTTCGAAAATTCATTACTAATAATAACTTTATGTACTTATTTTTTTTTTTTAAAATTTAGAAATGAGCTGATCACCTATTTTTGTCAAAAACAATTTTCGAATTTTCTACGGCAATAACATTTTGTGCAAGAAAGTCTATAAATAATAATCACAGCTGCTCGAAACAAAACTAGTGTTTAGTTTTTTAATGGATTATTTACACAAATGTACAATTTTATTTACTATACTATAGAACGGATACATATATGAAGACCCACAGAACTATTCGAACCCCCTCGTTACAGTTTGGAGAAACAAATCGCATGCATTAATTGTAAGGTTATTCGTTTGGCGTGCAAATCAGTAAAATATGAATCAGTAGATTTCAAAATCCTCCAATATAAGAAAGATTATGAAATTCAAGAAATTGAGTGAGCAGCTTTGAATATAGAAAATCAAATATGTGGATAATACTGCCGGCTTAAACAGTATGTATGTATGTCATTAGTGATAGCTGATGCGAGTCCCATCACTGGTTCCTTTGGCGATGCACAGCTGCTCATACGGAGCATCGGGCAGCACATCCTTCATTAGCGCTTGGAACTGGGAAATGGGACACTGTTCACTGCAGCCGGGCACCTGCAGCAGCTGCGGCGCCTTGCTGGGATCATTTTGGAAGTATATCTCGACAAAGTAGTCACCGCTGCCTTTGCGTCTGCGCAGCTCAATGGCAACCAGTGCCGAAAAACGAGGCATCTGCCCCTGCCACACGTTCAAAGCACTCAGCACATTCGATATGGTCCAATCGTGTGCACAGGAAATGAACAGCTTCCTGCCAGCTGGCTCCAGTTTACCAGCGATTTTCGACTGCATCTGCTTGAGCACATCTTCCAGATAGTAGCCACCTTTAAGCTTACGCATTTCTGTCGTATAAGCATCATACTCATATGACTTCACTGCAAGTGGTCGCATTTTGTCTGGGAAGTAGTTCCTCGTCCACTTGGGCATCTTTAGCCCATAGACCTGCTGCGACTGCAGCGAAATGTACACGTTCGTCACATCGTGGGTATAGCTCACATTGAGACCTGTTATGTTGGTCAGCTCCTGCAGCAGCTTCGAGTTCTGCTCGTGCAACTCGACAACCTCCGGCAAGTGCATCACCTCCCAAACTGCCTCGCTGTAGCGGGGGCAAGGAGCCATCTGCCGCAGGCGCTGCAAATAGTCGCATTATTTAATAATAATAAATTAATAATTATATTCATATTAAAGTTGTTATAAGTAGTACTATTATTATTATGATGATTATTATTATTAATATCATTTTATTATTATTATTATCATTGTTATTATTATAGGTACCCTGCTGCATATATACCTTATCAGTTGCCTCGGGCTCAGTATATATTGGAATGGGCTGCCAGTTGAGCAACATACTCCACTCCATGGGAGTATTCTCTGGTGGAAACATACCAGCTAGCACCAGCTGGAGCGATATAATACTGCGCGGCGATTGTGTGGCTTCTGCGTGGAGCATCTGACAATAGTTAATAGTTTAAATATAGATCATTCTTTCGAGCACATTAAGACTTACATCCGGTTGATAGTAGGGTAAGACAATGTCTCTGTAGCGCTTGCGAAGCTGTTTGCCTATTTTGTAAAGCTCCACTTTGGCAGGCTAGTCGGTTATTGAATTATACAGTAATTTATTGTAAATATTGTAATCTAGGTTTGTTTGGCTTACATTGGTCAGTTGGCCCCAGCCGTAAGGCACGTAGGTCTCGTTCAAGTATGGATCCTTGGGATAGGTGTTTACTGGAGTGCGTGGTCCATGTCGAAAAAGCTGCAGAAATGCAACAAATAAATTTAAAACCAACTATTGAAAGTAAAGTCTGATCGAATCATCAATAACATTAAGTATAAATTGAATCAGTAAGTAAATATAAAGTTCTGTCTTACGTAAGCAAAACATTGTTTCAACTATAAATGCAATCAACCGGTTAGGTCAATTACTTAACTAAACGCAAGAATTTATTTTTTCTCAATAAACTGGTTCGATCGCTTTTGAATTATGTTTTCTCTTCTTGGCATTACATTAAGTACACGCCGAGTGTCCAAAACTGGTCAATGTCATATTTAAGTTACACACAAACCTTCGAATGGAATTTTGAAGCAAATATTTTCACTTGCATAACAATTCAAATTACACAATTAATAAATGATGGGTTTTCTAAGAACTTAAAGTGCCTCGTAGCACTGTCTGAGCATATTGAATATTATTCTCGGCAATGACGCTGTTTAACCAGCGTAATTTAGAGCTTCTTTATAGTTCAATTATAAACATTAAGTAGTTCATAAAGGTGGAAAACACATTTGATGCATATCTCAAAAATACACTTAAGCTACGACCAATTGTATTATATTATATATAGTGTATTATATATTATATAATATATGGTATAATTTTATATAATTCTTGCACTTTATTTACCACATGAACAAGTTCTAAGGTTGACTTTGAATTGACATCTGTGTCCTTACTCTCATCCTGCGACTCCTTTGCTTCCACAATAGCTCCTCGGACTAGGAGGCAACTAGAGCAGAGGAGGAGTCCAGCGAAAAGCTTTGGCCACATCTTATGGGTTCGTATAGCGTTTAATTTGCGCGCTCCCAGCTACGTCGAAACTCACTCGAGTAGTGACTGCCATAATAGAATCCGAGCGATTTTAAGTCTCGATTTAGTAAAACGAACCGGACAGATAATGTTTGCAAAGATAGCGAGCCGAGAGAGAGATATATTTATATATATATATATACATAGAGAGAGAGAGAGAGAGCGCGAGAGAGAGATAGAGATAGAGAAAGAGAAATGATGCTCGACTCTAGCTAAATAGCCCGCGGCAGAAAATACCTTTAATAAGACAACAAATTAAATATAATCAACACAATTAAAGACTTTACCCAACAACAGAATCCACAATATAAAAATATGGCAAGCAATTAACTTTTATTTGTTTCTTTTTGAGAGATTTTTTATAGTAATTATTGCCGTTCCATCTGTGTCCAACGACCACCGCCTAATACTGAGTTTTCTGAGTGCAAGCATTAAAAGTAGTGCCTTGTGAATGAACTACTACTGATCGATTTTCCGAGGCGGCGGTTCCACAAAAGCGGGATTATGAGCGCGACAGCGCTGCTCCATGGGTTCATTGGGCAGCACTGATTCACTCAGCTCGATGAGTCGGTTCAGCGGACACTGCAGTTCACAGTCAGCCAGTTTCAGCTGCTCCAGGCATCCAAATTCATCGTTACGCAGAAAGATCTACAAACAGTTCGGTACATACAATGTGAGTACAGATCAACATTATGCTATTAATTACCTCTACATAATATTCTCCTGTCTGGCGATTCTGGTGCGTCTCAAAGATGGCCATAACAGCAAAGCGGGGCATTTGACGCTTCCAAAGGCCCAGGGCTGATAATATGTTGCCCACGGTCCAATCGTGACCCGTGTAAATGAACATGCCGCGATCCCTGGGCCTCAGGCTGCCCGCCTGTTTCGCCAGCATTTCGTCATACATTTTGCGCAGAAAGGGACCGCCTTTGATCTTCTGCATTTCGGGCGTGTACGCATTGTAGATGTAGCTCTGCTCGGCGAGGAATCTCATGCGCTCGGGAAAGTAGTCGTTCGCCCAGTTGGGCAGTTTATAGCCGAACTCCTGTTCAGCAAGCAGAGTAATGTACAAAGAGTTCACATCCTCAGCATCGCGCATATGCATCCCTGTCAGATTGCTCAGCTCCCTCAGCATATCCGCATAGGGCTCCTGCTGGGCAATTACCTCAGGAAGCTTAAAAACCTCATCGCGCGCCTCGAAGTAACGCGGACAGGACGTACGCACCAGGAGCAACTGTATATGAAGAATTTTATCTTAAGATCTTGACAAAAATCTATTTCATATCTCCATACCGAATCTTGATCCAGTGGCTCCGATACAATGGGTATGGGTTGCCAGTTGAGCTGCTTGTTCCACTCCATGACTGTGCCCCGAGGCTCAAACATGCTGGCCAGTGTAGTTTGCAGCGACATCAGTGCTCGAGGCGATGCGGTGGCCTGGGCATGAAGTCTCTAGATATACACATAAAAAGCAATATATCAAGGATAAGCATTGACACAGCTAGGTAAAACTTACGTCGGGTCTGTAATAAGGTCCAATAAAGTCACCATAGCGACGATGCAGCCAGCGGCCCATCTCAAAGAGCTCCTTCTTGCCACGCTGCAAAACATATGACAAAATTGCATTAATGAAATCTAAAATAAAACATATGCAATACTCTTAAAAGTTACTAGCAGCGGAAAGCTATTAATTATAAAATTTCCAATAAGACCCATTGATCCTATGGAATATACATATGGTGTAATATTTTGTGTATTTACTGGGTATCTCCAGATCGGATCCTATTTGGCCTAGTCTTACCAGTTTACACTTTTAAATGATAGTTCAAAATATACATTTTTAATGTCCTGCAGCACAAACCACTTTCTTAATTTTGTATTTGTTCCCCGTTAATTTATTGAAACTCTGAATTTTTCACTACTCACGTTGGTCACATGCCCCCAGCCGGTGGGCTTGAAGCTGTCCTTAAGATAGGGATCATTGGGAAAGGTGTCGACGGGTGTTCGTATGCCATGTCTGAACACAATGTGCACCAATTCGAGCCTTGAGTTCGTTGTATTTGGCAACGTTTTGTGGCACTTGTTAAAGTTGTGGCCCACTGCCCAGGGCGGTTGCTTGGACTCCACTTGACTAAACACACTGATGGCAACAACTGCCAAAATAATGCCAGCGGCCAGAGCGCTCATCGTAAGTATTTGTTTGCGAGTACAGGTACCGAATATCATTTTAATGCAGTTGTTTCTTATATAGCCAGATATTGAGATGATATTCAGGCACAATTACACAACCGAAAAACCGAAGCGGAAGCAAATGCAGCTGACGTCGCGACGGCACCAGTCGAAAGTATCGTAAAACGTGAATTTCGGTTCAAGCGTTGCTTTTGGAGCACTGAATTTTACGTAATTCAATGGACTGCATTGAACTAATCGCAATTTAGCAGTCAACGCTTTTTCGATGAACTGTTTGGGAAGCGTTCGCGAGTGACGCGTGCTTTTGCTAGCGCGGCTGACTCTCAAATAAAGCCTAGACAAGTAAATGCGAAGAACTTAAAACGAGATAAATCAACAGCCCGCTTGTTTGCTTAGAGCAACGGGGCTGCACTTGTTATATTGCGTCAGGTGACTACATGACTAACTGTAACTGTTGGTAACTATCTAACTGACTTTCCAGTAAGCTATTGGACATAATGCCGATCTAATTACTTGGGTATTCCACTCAACCATGCAATCATATTAATTCCCTCGTCTATTTATAGATTCAGTTTACGCATTCCTTTTTTTACTGTTGTTTTTTGTTTTTTGAAATTTAACAAGTTCGCGTATAGCTAACGACGATTTTATTTGTATTTCTAAATATATTTAAGCCAGTTAAGAATAGTTCCCTATGCACCGGAACATAGCTGATTGTTTGCTTATGAGAAGATTTTTGTTCTGTGCTAATTATTTTAATGAGGAGTGAAACAATCGGTTATATTCAATCTGGTGCTGCGAAATTTGTTGCCTGCAAATGAATGTTGATTACTAATTTGAATTGCTTTGAGACAATGAGACAAAAAGGGCAGAGAGGGGAGTACATATTGTAAACTGTACATTCTTACTTAATTTTAATTCTATGTTTTCTTTGGTAAGCAAAGCATGAAAATCCGACTATTCCGTACCCTGGCAGCAGCCGTTCGTGCAGGTCAATTACTTATTTATATATTTAAATATGTTTTAATTAATAAAAGATTCAAATTAAATTTGAAATTAAAGTTACGAAAATAATTTAAATTTCAAAGGAGAACTTAAATTTAAAATGTAAAAAGAAGAAGTTAAGGGAATATCGTATCTGGGGTTATTATTACGGAAAGTAAAAACGTTAAGAAGCAGAGAGAAAGATGGATGATGAGTGAGACATAAGATAAAGAAAGGCTCTTAGATGGAGAAACCGGTGAAACTTCTTCATCAAAGGGAACAAGTGCAAGTGCAAGAAAATGGTCCAAGAGCCAAAATAACATGATCAGGAGCAGCATGTTTACTACCTAGTCATCTACTTATGAAACCTAACTGACTGCTGAAACTATTGAGCAAACGCATTATGAGCAAAAAACAATTAATGAGCAGGTCAATAGACATACAAGTCACTAACCACATCAGTCCGTTTTGCAGCTCACTGCTCCCTTATGCGCCGAGGACTAAAGCGCCTTCCCAGCATTGAACTCTGGAGTCTTCGGCTGATATTAGATTTTATTTTCGAAAACTGTTTATATAATTGTGCCATAGACTTTAAGACGTCGTTATTTTATGATACTCTGTTAAATCTATGTTGTTATCTTCATAAAAAAAAATTGAACAACATATAAATATATATTTATCAGAGTATATATGCACATATCGAATTAACAAATTCCCAAAACAAATTGCAAACAACAAATCCATAAAAAATATAGCGTTATTTTCGCTCTAATTAGTTGAGGCAACACTGTTGGTGCATTTTATTGACTGATACTGAGCTAAGTTGTCATAATTACCTTTATTTAAGCAAGTTGTTTGGTTTTTTTTTTATGGATGCAATAACATCTAAACAACATATCCAACTAGAGAATGATATAAATAAGGTATCTCTATCTCGACAGATACGCATGACTTGTGTATTATTTGATTGCATTTAGTTATACGACCATTTACTCGTTGCTAAAAGTTCTTTTTAGAATGGTTCTTAAAATGTTCTCAATTATTCAGTAATCAGCGAATAAATTTGTCCCTGACTGTTTGTTGGTGCATTATTAGAGTCTAATTAATAGCAGCGTTTGCACTTATCCACCTCAATGCCTTAGTTGAACTTCCGAAATATGCAATTAGCTGTTGAAAGATAAAAAAAATTGAGCTGAATAACTTAGACTGGTGACAGCTCATGGCTTCAGTCTACAGTCTTGAACTTTTGTCCGGTGTGCTAACAGTTAGTTAGTGTTTAGTGTACATTGTTTGATAATTGTCAGCATACCTGTGTTGCTTTTAGTAGCTACATACAAATTGATTTGTTTAGAAAACTGATTGCTAGTTCAACTAATCAATGAAATTGACATTTGAATTGCATCAGCTAAAAGTTGACTAAAATAACGGAACAGCGAAATTTGACGACCTTGGGAGCAAACGGAAGTACTTTGCAATTAGATTCGGAATATTTTTGTACTAATTCTTCAATCAATGCATACTTTAATTTTAAGTGTTTCACATTTAAGAAATGAATTCAAATCATTAAATGCTGATAACGCTTGCACATGATTTCATGTTAATTTTGTCAGAAGCAAACTTGTTGAAATTGTTGCTTTAGTTTGCAATCTTTTTATAGTTTCATGATTTTCTTCCTAACAATCGACGGTCAGACCAATTGAACTTTAATCGCTGCTGGCTGTGACTTTTGTCATTGCTTTATCGTTTGGGCGACAACACATTGCAGTCAAATCGACCGACTCCTTCCCATCCCTCCCAATGTCCCTCGTTCAGGCGTTGCTAGTTGCGGACAGAATCCCAAAATCCCTGGCTTGAAGCGCGCTTTGTCTCATTGAATAGCCGGTGCCACGCCTACTTTATAGTCCAGATCTGCAACATATGTGTATGTGTGTGTGCGTGTGTTTGTGTGTGTATATGTGTTTAACTACGGCTGTTCGAATTTTTATGCGCGTCTGTTCGAATTTTCAGCTATTTCAGCGAAAAGGCATAAAAACAAAACCAGATATAGAAGAAACAACAGAAAAAAAGACAAACTGAAATGAAACACAGGAACTGGCGAATTTGTCGTACAAATCTTTGTAATGGCTCCACTGAGAACTATTTCAATGCGTCGAATCAATAAATTTTGCTAGGCAATCGCTTTGTCTGACAATTTGGCTGGTATGATTTTTTGGCGCTTCTCCTCCAAAGAGCAACGATTGAGTCAATAGTTTGTCTGTCCTAATCGTAATTGCATGGCTGATAAATATTAAAGTCATGTGCAAATATCCTGCTTCCAATTCCCGACTGTTTGACTGTTTGGCTGTTTGTCTAATGGCTGCATTATCTATATATGCTTATTTATCTGTAGCAAATTGGAAAGTATCTCTGACTGTATATCCAAGCGCTGATCAGCTATGTATGTGAATGTGTGTATAAGGATATCTCCAAGTTGAGCACGTTGGCCTTAAGCACTCCTACGTGATTTACTAGATATTCAGCCCACTCAATTGCGTTTCCAATAACAGATTATTTTATTTGTTGGTTTTTTACAGCCTCTTCAAATTGCGCAGTCCCGTCAATTAAAGTGAAACTCATTTAGCAAATTGTTATACGAGTTCCTAACAGCATTGATAACAAGCCTACAAACTTGTCGAGACAGAGAGAGCGACAAGTGACAAGTGATGGAGAAACGTATGTTTATTTCAATTCTAAAGGGTTGCATCTGGCACTGTTTAATGAATGGTGTCACGCTCGAATAATCGTATATTAATCAGTTGTTTTAACTTTTCAGAGCTGCTTAACCGCGCTCATATCATGTGCTTTACACAAAATTACAACAAATTATTCACATAATTATGCTTTAATGCCGGCCCTAGCCACGCCCCGCGCATAACGAACCCCAGCCCTCCCTCCCACCTCAAACTACCACGTAACGCATCAATGCAAAGTAAAATTGTGTGTAAAAAATGTGATAATTAAGTTAAGTCCTCTGCGAATTGACGGACGGGTTGTTGCCGGCCTCTGATGGCTGTTTGACTGCCTTACCAAGCACACGCACACACACACACACACACACACACCTACGTGAATACACATGTATATTACTAAAGGGTTGTGCTTTTATGTGCTTGTACTTACATGCATAAATACGAATACATAAACCCATTGTCAGTTAATTATGTAAAATGTCGGGGCGTATATTTTCATTTTATGCTAGCAACAACAGCAAAAATTATACGAAAATAAAGGATTTTCCTTTTATTCCAGATACACACGCGCACAGGTTTTCAATGGACTCGTGTACATTCTTCTTAATATGAAATATCAAGGTGTGTGTATGAATTAGCGATGAGCATTTCATAATTATGAGAATTAGTCCTATAAGCAGTTACTTTCTGTGTCGAATTATAACCTGATTCCATTAGAAACATTTCTTACATTCTTGAATGTCAACAATATGTACAGTAATATTCTGTTCAACATGCAAAATTTATAAAGTATGTTGAGAATTTTAGAAATTCGCCCCAAGTACTTCGTATCGATCTTATGAAAGAATGACAATATCAATATAAAAGCTAATATTTCAAGAAAGGTATGCGATTCTTGTAAAATTTATTTATATTATTTAATTAACATCAATTTTAATTTGCTTCTAATTGGTTTGTTGGACGAAACTCCGTCATATATTTGAAATAATAATTTTCCTATTGTTCGTTGCACAGACAGAAATAAATAAATAAATATCTGCACACGGTCCAAGCATTTTTGTGATAGTATCATTTTCACTAGCTCTATTAAGCCCCTTCATATTTTAAATAACCTTTTCAAATAGTATAAACTTGTTTCTATTTATCTTTTTATTATTTTATTTTATTAAACTAAATATATTATGAGTTTGAGTACTGTCTGCAAGGGCCTGATTTTGGGTGAAATTTGTGTCACGGATACATCTCTAATTTGTGAGTCTCATTGTCACCGTGTTCTTTTGTGGTCTTATAAATTTAAATGATGTTTACCACCCACAGCGTGTCTGTCTCACTTATGAGGTTTGGCGTTCGTTGGCCATGTGAGAGGTTCGTCTGTCATTTCGACTTGCACATTTGACTTTCTTCATTTGCTTTGTTAATGAGCGTCTCATAATGCATATAATTAAAAACAACAAAAGAGACATGCACGCAGACTTACACACACAGAACGGTGTCAATTAGTAATTCTCGTTAGGCAATGGTTTTTCCTTCCTGTTTTTGCCATCTTCCATTTGGGATGCATGACAGTTGCTCTCTGTACTAATCCTTTATAAATAATGCATTAAGTGTGGCTTTTGAAGAGAGTGAGATTCAGAGACAGCCGCTGCTAGCGCATTTTACAAGCGCTTTCCCTTGTCCTGGCGGAAGTTAGGCCAACGAGGCAGATCCTGAGCTGAGCAGAGCTGAGCTCTATTTAATTCAATTTGCATAAAGTGCTTGGCATTTTATTAACCCACTTAAAGCAATTTAGTGCCCGGCCAGAAACCTGAGACCGGCCCAAGCTCCACGCTTCAATTGCCCCGCTGATGAAGTGCCGGTACCCGCCAACCCTCCAACCAACCATGCAAGCAACCAAACAAGCAGTCGCCTCCATTCCAGCTCCCTAAGGGCTCAGCCCGGCCTCAATTATCGAAATACCGCAGATTTTGTTGATTTTACCGACCTTGTGCCTAGTCGAGCGTTAAGTGGAGCATTTGTGGGCAGCCTAACGACGGATTCTGCCTCGGCCTCTGACTCGGCCCTTAGCGCTTGCATCTCAACCAAGATATGTATTCGGCTTTTATGTAAAATCGTTTCGGCCACTTGAGCTGACTAAGCTGAGAGGCTCAACTTAGCATTCAAAACGGCCTAATATGCCCATTAACAAGTTCAGTAATTCGGCATAAGCGTTTTACCTGTCTTTCACAACACGATAGGTATTCGATTGGATGAGATTGAGCTTAGAAAATCTAATATTTTATATAATTTTTCCTTAAAACAATTAAATGTTAATTAACTAACTTTCTGCAAACGACCTATTCAATAAAAAAAAAAATAATTTGGAAATTGAAAAGTTATTCATTTGAATATCAATTTCAGCATTAAAATATAATAATTTCAAAAATTTTATTTGAATTTATTTGTATTTGTATTTTAAAAATTCTCTTGCCTCTCTAAAAATATCAGTTTCTTGTCAAATTTTCTTTACATCGCTACTAAGCTCGATAAATCATCGCAAATACACGACAGAATAAGGGTGAATTCCTACATAATTTTCAGAATCTTGTCAATTCATCATCGTACTAGATATAAAACCTACAAGCAATATACAATTTAATATGTACTTGAATCTGTCTAAATTGAAAAATGTAAATCCAAGAATAAGCAATCACTTGCTACGCTGTTCAGATCTGGGGCTAGGAGATAAATAAAGCAGTGAAGTATATCCGCATTATCTTAGACTCTGGGTGATGAAACTGGGAGGCATAATCACGACTGAAATTAGTACATCCAATTCAAAATAATATCGCACATGATCTTGCTTAAATTCAAGTCACGAGTGGTAATTCTGAGACTATCGTCATTATGTCTTGAGCACGATGCAATAAAACATTATTTGAGTAGATGTCAAATTCTTCAAAAATGGAGATCAAATCACTTTGGAAATCCGATACTCTTAGGGAAGAAGACTTTCTATATATAAAAAAGTATGTATGTAATTTTGAATTATATAACGCTAATGTAATTGACTTGTTACTTTTTGTTCATAACTGTACTTTTAATGCTTATTGTATTAACTTTATGATTTAAAGTTTGATAACTTACGGTCTTTTATGTTTGGAACCTGTTATCACTTGCAAAAAGTACATTATTATCAGGATATCTCTGAACACAATAAAGTTGTTCATACTAAAAATACCTTTGACAGTTAGTTTGTATAGTTACGTGGCCGACATATGTACTGTAGGCGAAAGACAGATATTTTATTATTTAAAAAAAAAAAACAGAAATTGATAGACTAGTTTGTATATAATAGAACATAGACAGACAGGCAATATCAATATGCAATATGGAAAAGTAACTATTGGTTGACTTCTGACAGCACTAGCTCATATCTAAAGCCTAACTAAATATAAGCAGGAAAAGCCAAATTTTGCTATATGAATTAAGATTATTCATTTATTTCAGTATGTCTACAACATAAAGCAGCCGTCGTTTGCTAAGTCTTATTTTAACTTTTATAAAGGAAAAAAAACAATTTTCTGCTGAAATCGTTTTACTTAAACGTACCTGAATAAATGAAATTATAATCATAGCAAACATGCCCTTATCTATTTTGTATGCATACTGGCCTTCAACTCTGACTCCAAGCATCCTTCTAAATCTCTCCCTGTTCCTATTGGTAACTCTGTTACTTTATCAAAATTAAGATTAATGCTCTCATAAGCACTAATTGGAGACCGTACATGAATCTTGGCTGTTGCCATGTCCTGGACCACACGCCCTGCTTCTTTGACTGCCCCTTCACGGCCTTTTGGACAGCTGAGTAATGTCACAAATCATGCGGCTCCTCTTCCCACATTTCTCTCCTTAGTTTTGCAGAAATGTAAAGTCTGCGTTCGGGAAAGTCACCCATCAAATACTTGAAGCGCGAAATATAAAACATAAAATATGATTAAGCCATACAGATCCAAAAACAACAAAAAATAAGAAAGGAAAAGCTAAAAAGGGAAAATCGAAGAAATATGGCCTACGCAAGCATTTCAGACGCAAAAAGTAGGCTACACAAAATTGATATGATTGGTTTTCTGCTCGGCTTTTGAATGTTGGGTAGGCCCCGGCAAAGGGCTAACGAAGCGAATGAGAGTAGCGAAGGGTGCGAAGGGTGTGAATAGAAGGTGCTGTAAATGTTGGCCCAAAACTGACCGCTCATAAATTACAACATGCGCAACAAAAACAGGGCAATCAAATCAACTTAGTTTGACCTATACACAAATGAGCAAATATCAAAAGCTATAAAACCATTTAGCTCAGATGAGCGTGAAATTTTTGTGGCAATTTTGAGCTGTTTCTTGTAGGGCTTTAAACAAACGACAATCGTCGAGACCACAAATTTTGCAGCAAAGTGTGCGAAGTTTTATGAGTGGCTACGCCCACAGAATATAACATAAACGCCAGCACACAACAACAGAGCATTGGCAACAGCAGTTCCTGTGGCAGTGGTAGTGGCAGCCTGGCCACTTTTGGGGCAGCGTTAAATAACATTTAAATGGTGGCATAACATGGGTTGGCTGTGGGATGATTGTCGTTAGGTTAGGCTCGGTGGCAAGAATCCGGGTTCAGCAACATTGGCTACAGTTTTTGGCGGTTTGGTTTGGCTCTTCGACTCCTTTTGACTCCACTCACCTCCCCTTGCCACGCCTGCTTTTTAAGCCTGTCCAGCTGGTGTCTTTGCCAGGACCAACCAAAGGCATCGCTGCCTGCTGCCTGCTTATGACGGCAGCAGGAATTAAATTTCATTTAATGTGTCGACGGCAGCGAAAACTTTGGCCACACATGTGCTGGCAAACATTTGATGATAACAAAAGCAGGTCAACACTTCCACCCTCCCACCTACCAATCTGAAACCCCGAACACTAACCAAAAAGGCCGACCATCAAAGGAAGAGGACTAGTGCTTTTGCTGCCTGCTGCTGTGACTGCAGGCCGACAGAAAAATTATGATTATTTTGCGCAATTAAGCCAAATAATATGTATTTGGGTAGTGTAGTCTGAGATTCGCTTGAAGGTCGTCGCCAATGCCGGCATTTGTGGTCGTTTGAGTGCTTTAATTGTGGCCAAACAGCTGTTGTCATTACTGAAAAGGAAGACACATAAACATGGCTCTAATGACATGAAGAAAGCGTAGGAGCAAGCCGCAAAACGACTGCGGATATTTTACAATTCGGACAACAATTTGGAAGGGGCTTGGCGGCCACTGTTTTTTTTTTTAATATAAAAGTAAGGAAGTTGGAAGTACAAAATATTTAAACCACTTTAAAAAAAAAATACAAAATGTAATCAAATTGTTGAAGCAAGTTTAAACTTGGCAACTCGGGTAATTTTCCAATCAGGGAATTTCCAAATAAAGTAGTATGCCATTCGAAAGGATGAAAAGCAAAGATATATGTATATGATCCAGTTTCGATCCATTTACGCACACATTAGAATAGATTATTTCCAAAACGAATTTAAATTTACATTTCTTTAAATTTCCTCCCAAACAACCTTGACCTTAAATTTTTTCCTTTCTCGCACAAAAGTAAGACGGTCATAACATTTCTTGCAAGTTGGATTTGGTTTTTCATAAATATTTTAATAGCCCCGAGTACACGTGTATATGTATATGCCAGTGTGTTTATGCAGAAACATATGCGTCTATGTCTGAATTTATTATGGCATAATTCGCTGGAGCTTGATTGCCATTATTTGTGTTTATGTCTAAGCCTTCGTTTTTATGGCACTCGACAAACGATTCCCTGTCCGGCTGACTTCCCTACACTTGATGCGACATTTAGCCCAGTTTTACGGCTCGACCTCATTGGCAATGATATTCCGCTATCCCAGGCGGCGTATGCGCAATATTTCACATTGCTTGTTGCATGTTGGTTGTGTCGCCGCCGTATCGCCATAATCGTCATCATCATCAACATCAACATGAACATCATCATCAGCATCTCGACATCTCTTCATCGTCATATTCACAACTTAACGTCCACTTCTCCGTCAAACAGGCCGTAAAGTGGCATTTCCGTTGTCGTTCCCCCTTGGTCCTTTCGTTCGTTGGTTCTTTCGTTCGTTTGGTTCGCCCGTTTGGGTTCTTTTTGTATGTGGCATGAAATTAAATTATTTGTTGCATAAGCTGGACAAGCATCTCAGCACCCAGCATACAGACGCCCGACCCCGCCGCCCACTACAAAAACCAACGAACTATGCACCAAAGTGCTAAGCCATGAGAAAGTGTGCACTTGAAGCGGCACAAGCCGCATGCTACACACCGCAGATGGTCACGCCCTGTTTCGAGCGGGGAGGTGGGTTTAAGCTACAACTGCAACTGCAACGACGACGTTGACATTGTCGTTGACGGCAGCAGCACATTATTATACTTTGAGCGGCACCGAAATCAGGCAAACTTTCTGTTTGGCCATTGCTGCTATTGCATTCTGATTCCTCTTCTTTACTTTTTTGTATTTCTCTTCTTTTTGGGATAACAGAAGGCAAAGGCGAACTAAAGAGCGCAACGCTTTTTATACAAGTTGCAGTTTTTAACGTGAACGTCGCCTTCGTTTTCATTACATTTCATTTCATTCATTTATTCCATCTCTGTCTCTCGTTGCTTTCATTCATTTCGGACTGTGCGATTTAATTCGACTTTCGACTTCGCCACTCAGTAACTATGGCCGTCCTCTGGCAACAAAAAATAGTGAAATGATATGCTTGATTTAACCAGACTGATTCTGAATACCCTTGCAGAATTGAGTTATAAATTAGTTAGAGCATTTATTGTTATGCTTGTCAACTGCGCGAGTGGTATTCAAAATAGGATTGTGATCGACGTAAGCTGCAAAGATGCCAACAACTACGTAGTTCTGCGTAAGGGTATGCAAGTATGGCCGCGAAATGCAATTCGAACTCATCGTATAAATTTCACGGCTCGTGTGATGGGTCTGCCAGAACTGACCGTCGGGGTCTGCTCGTTTGTCTTTTGAATTCACCCACCTGGATGCCCGTTCACCTGCCCAATTTATTTATTTTTTTTTATTTCCTTTCGTTTTTCGTTAAAGCAGCCGCAATTTCCACTGCTCATTTGCATACTTAATGAAACCATATCAGGCAGCAAAGAGAGAGGTCAAGCATAAGGCTGAAGTCAAATTATGAGCCAAAAGCAAAGTTTTTATTTCGTTATTCACACATGAGGATATCAGGACCAATTAATATACAACATACGAGTTCTCTTATCCTGGCCAGGTGTAGATCCACCTCCAAAATGTCAATAGCGCGGAGCGTTTAACTGCCTGGGAAATTTCTGGAACAAATAAATGAATCCCATCATTTACATATGCAGCTTTATTCTGGACTTAAAAGCTTATTCCTTTTGGCGCTTCAATCATTTCGAACAGATGCCAGATCCGTGGCAATCTTGGTCATGCGGTCTCGCAATACTTGCAAATTTATGTGACCGCAAAACTTTTCTGCAGCGCATAAATTAATGTATAATTGATGAATTTATATGGGACTGCGGACTAATCGGATTTTGTGTCAATTTTGAAAGACTTTTAATACATTAGAGAACGAATGAGTTTATATTACTTTAACTCAATTCCATTCAAATTGGTAAAATATTATAATAAAGTGTTAAAGGCAGACAGAATCATCTCCGACCACATAAAGTAATTTGTCTGCGACATCATATTCTATCGATAACGCTACCTATTACGCCAAGATTCGAATCGATTACCAATTGTAATTTCAATACGAAACGAATACAGCTTGGAATCCTATTAATAAACTGAACAGTTTCCATCCAGTTCGATAAAAATATTTATATTCATATTTAACTATTTACATAACACAAGCGAAAGAAATTTCTGTATGCATGTGCACACATACATAAACATACAGACTTGATGTGTTAGATTCAATTTGTAAGATGTTTTTGACTTGTTATTTTCCATCAATCGTATTCAGGGTATCTCCGAGTCAAGCTTCCTCTCCTCCAGCAGTTTAACACAAATAAAGCCACAAATAAATCAAATTCTTTTCTGCTCACACCCAATATTTATTTCTTTAAAAACATTTAACAAATTTTTTTTTTTTTTTTAGGTGAATTGAATTTATTCATATTGAAGCACCAAGCTGTGCAGCTTCCAACATGAACCACAAAGCAGTACACGCACTGCTTAGCAACATATAAACTGCTTTCAAGGTAACCCTCAAACTGTGAACATGCCTAAAAGTATACTTTACATTTTTTTAAATTGCTACTAAGCGAACGGAAAGAAAGTTATCAAACCTAAAAGCATGAATCCAAGCCGGACTTCAAGGGAGAATGTTATCTAATATTAACCGCTGGACGGCTACGCAATTGATAAGATCAGTTTGCTATTTCAGTAAGTAACAGCATACAGGGCTGCGATATCAAACGGAGATTGCGTTGCAGCCTAGACCACATTAGACAAAAAGATGAAAAGCCTCAATTCGATCTTGGTAATTTGTCAATATGGGCCCAAAATACATAAGTACTGGAATAGGACGGTTGGAGTCAGTAACAATTTTTTATCGAATCATTAATCGAGACCTTTTACTTGTATTCGCATCCTTCAACATTTGATTATTTCATTTAACATTGCTCTTTAGAAAACTGGACACACATTTATCTTACAATGTGTAAATGACCGCAATTAATTTTATTGTCGTACTGATACGACATTATTTCAAATTTCTGGGCGGTTGAGTAATTTACATAGGTAAATTACTTTATTTTAGTGCATACCTACAAACAGTTAGAATAATTTAGTATGTCTCTATATTGAGCATATTATCGCTCAAAATTATGTTTAATTTATCTTCCTCTATATTAAATATAGCATGATAATAAGTATATTTAAGTTACAAAGACAATTTCAAATAACATTTAGCTACTAAATCATAATCATCAATAAACAATGAAGAATGTCTATCTTAGGCATGCCGAATAATACAGTTGCCGAAATCTAACTTTCGCTACAAATATACAAACAAGTAAGAGTGCTGTAGTCGAGTGAACTCGACTACCAGATACCCTGAACCCAGTTATTAATATATTCAATTATTATTGGCAAATTCCCCTTTAAAAAGATTTGCACTAAAATGCGAGCAGCTCTGGAGCGCCCTCTGCCGACAAACACGTGAAACACGCAATCGCTGGTATCGGGGCTCCGCAGAATACACACAAAAACATATAGTCGCTCGTGTCGTTTATCATGCCATCTCTTTCTCACACATGTGCTCGCATAATTATGCATACAGAAAATGCTTGCGGCTGCTAATAGAAATGAGATCAACATGAGAATATGGATTCGACTATAACTTGGGTGTTTCTTATCCGATCTTGACGAAATTTGGGCAGTTGATCAATAGTATACATTTGAATATTATGTATCAATTATAAGATTCTGATAGGTATACGGGAACCTATGTTCCAAATCTCTTATAGTCTCAGAGATCTGCGTGTTCATACAGACGGATGGACGGACGGACAGGGCTATATCGACTCGACTGTTGATCCTGATCAAGAATATATTTTATGGGGTCGGAGATGCTTCCTTCTGCCTACTAAATACATTTGCACAAAACCATTATACTCTTTTTACCCATTTTTAATGGGTTCAGGGTATAAAAATACTGATGTTAATACATTGACTTTGGAAAACATTAGTTAAGTATTACCTTGGAACTCTTTAAGGTTGATCTCAAACTAATTTGCTTAATGATTGACTTATGGTAATGATTGACTTCTGGTGTCCTTCAAGGTAGTCATCTTTCACCTAATTTTTTTATTATTAACATTATTTCTCCCTCTTATCAGATTATCATATTCTCATGTGATGACGCAAGTTAATTTAATTGTTCACCCATTCTCTGCATCTGTATTATTTTAGTTATTCAGTTGAAAAGGTATGCTTACATTCAAAGATATTGTTGAAATTGCTTTTTGAGCAATGAGCATCGGGCAACAAATATATGAATACGAAGTGTGGAAGTGGAAATATTTTGTTATTTTACTTTTGCTAGTTTATTTAACCTCCGAAAAGCAAACTTAATCATATTCATATGCACGTTGACTAGAATGCTGAGCTATAAAAAGGCTAAAAACGGTTCGATTTGTATCACAGTTACAATTGGGTTTTAGGCCAAGCAACAACCCAACAAGCAATTAACAACCCATATTCAAAACAAATGGCTCAAACATTGACTTTGATGTGCTGCGCCTTGCTGGGAGTTTCAGCTGCCAGTTAGTTATCACATGGTGGGTTCGAGCATGGCCAACATGATGATAATGGAGTGGGCTACAGCATACAAACGCATCATGAGGCGCCTAAGAAGTGGCGCAGTCACGAGCATGATCATCACTGGGCTCAACCACAAGCAAATTACTTTGTGGCAGCAGCAGCACCTCAGCACTGGGCGCCACAGCATCACCATCATGTTGCTGCTGAGCCAAATCATCATCCCAAATATCAGTTCGATTATGGCGTCAAGGACACCAAAACTGGCGACATCAAGCAGCAGTGGGAGACACGTGATGGCGACAAAGTCAAGGGTGGCTACACAATGAAAGAGGCCGACGGACGCACCCGCATCGTGGAATACACAGCCGATCACCACAATGGCTTCCAGGCAGTCGTCAAGCACATTGGACATGCCCACCAAGCGGATCACGGCTACTTCGGACATGGACATGGACATGAAAATGGACACGGATATGGACATGCCACAAGCTATGTGGACATCAAGCAGGATACGGGCAGCAAATGGTAGTGAAATTAACGGCTTAGACAAATGAGGATTAATATGACTTACAATTACATAAAAACCAAACAACATGAACAAAATGACCAAAATAAAAATCTAAATAATTAAAGCAGCATTGTTTTAAATTTGAATTAGCTAATGCAACTGAATTTAAGTCAGCATTTTGCACAGTCAATGAGTTGAATAAAAAAGTAATGATAATACATACACCTTATCTATAAATTTCTCCGATTCTTTAAAGTCGAGTAAAATCGATTTCCAATCCCATTAAAAAGGTTAAAATATGGTGTTGTGCACCTGCTATATCAGGTAGAAAGCATCTCCTACCCCTTGATCAAGATCAACAGTTGAATCAATATAGGCATGTCTGTATTAACAAGCGGATCTCAGAGACTGTGAAAGCTTTCGACTTCAAATTTGGAATGTAGGATATCGTAGATCCGGCGCAGGTTAAAGTCATTTTATCGATAGTGCCCCGATTCTCAATTATAATAATAATATAACCGATATTCATTGACTTTCAAGAATTGAAAAGTTATCGATGCAATAATGGATACATAAAATAATCTAGTAATAAATTACAAGGACTTATATTCCAAATTTTGTGTCTCTAACTTTTATAGATTCGAAGATCGACGCGTTTGACTCGCCCTTTATGGTGGCCAAGAACACGAATTCCTTATGACCAGGGATTCTTTTTCCACCTATTGAATACTTCATGATACCCTTCTTACCGATATATATATGTAAATATGCACCTGTTATCATTTCATTTCATTTCGTCAAATTAAACTAAATGCTGATTTCATAACAATTGAATTACCCTCTTTAATTAATTCAAAACCATTCTGCTTTATTAGATTAGATTTGCATTTTGATCAATTTATTCATGTTCTTTTGTTTTTTTGTAATTGTAAGTCATATTAATCCTCATTCGTCTAAGCCGTTAATTTCACTACCATTTGCTGCCCGTATCCTGCTTGATGTCCACATAGCTTGTGGCATGTCCATATCCGTGTCCATTTTCATGTCCATGTCCATGTCCGAAGTAGCCGTGATCCGCTTGGTGGGCATGTCCAATGTGCTTGACGACTGCCTGGAAGCCATTGTGGTGATCGGCTGTGTATTCCACGATGCGGGTGCGTCCGTCGGCCTCTTTCATTGTGTAGCCACCCTTGACTTTGTCGCCATCACGTGTCTCCCACTGCTGCTTGATGTCGCCAGTTTTGGTGTCCTTGACGCCATAATCGAACTGATATTTGGGATGATGATTTGGCTCAGCAGCAACATGATGGTGATGCTGTGGCGCCCAGTGCTGAGGTGCTGCTGCTGCCACAAAGTAATTTGCTTGTGGTTGAGCCCAGTGATGATCATGCTCGTGACTGCGCCACTTCTTAGGCGCCTCATGATGCGTTTGTATGCTGTAGCCCACTCCATTATCATCATGTTGGCCATGCTCGAACCCACCATGTGATAAGTAACTGGCAGCTGAAACTCCCAGCAAGGCGCAGCACATCAAAGTCAATGTTTGAGCCATTTGTTTTGAATATGGGTTGTTAATTGCTTGTTGGGTTGTTGCTTGGCCTAAAACCCAATTGTAACTGTGATACAAATCGAACCGTTTTTAGCCTTTTTATAGCTCAGCATTCTAGTCAACGTGCATATGAATATGATTAAGTTTGCTTTTCGGAGGTTAAATAGGCTAGCAAAAGTAAAACACAAAAAATACTTTAAATATTTGTGCAAATTTTCAATTTCCACACTTTGTATGCATATTTTTGTTGCCCGATGTTCATTGCCCAATTAAATGCGGTCCAAAAAGCAACTTCAACAATACCAACAACAAAAACTATAATAAATAAATGGGACGTTAACAAACCAAAAAAAACAGCCACGCTTCACTTATCTGTATTGTTGTTGTAATTTTACGGCAAGCTTTTGTTGTTGTTGTTGTTGACGCTTTAGAAATCAATCAACAAGTGTGGCCCGCTTTCAAATTGACCAAAAGCGCCAAATGCCACGCCTCGCTGCGTTTTCAAGCCAAGCTCCGAGTGTTTTTGCGCCCAGTTAGACAAAAGCCCAAAAACCAACTGACCTTGAGACGCATTGCAGAGAGGGGCCAATCGATTTGGCCATTAATATTTACACTGTGGGGGGCCCGGGCTTCCGAATTAGTGTGAAACTAAAGACCTGTTAATGTTTTCTACAAGCGAAGCAAATTAATCAGTTTTGTTTTGAGTGTAAATTATGATTTATAGTTATTAGCGGATTTATCATGATATTAGGTGATAAAAGAGAGAGCCTCATAATAAAGGAACTAGCAACTAGGCTCATTAGCAACATACAAGGTCAGAATCGTCACTCGAGTTCTAGCTAATTCATACTTACTCACATTTTGAGGCATTTTAAATTTTAACCATTTTGGATTTTAAATTTCCTCTTAATATTAACGATGAACTTTACTGTATTACTGTTGTAAATGAGCTTTATACGATTTTACATCATTTAAAATAATTTCAAAATACGATATGTTTTCTTAGCAAATAGCAAAGTATATCCAATTTGTGTTTATTATTATTCATTTTGAATAATAATTTAATTAAAATAAATATTATTAATTATAAATAAAACTTAGCTAGGTCTAAACCAATTAATCTGAAAACTAGATCATCAAATTAAACTCTGATATTGAAGGTTAAAGTTTGATGGTTTTGGTAAATTTCGGTTGTAGTTTTCTGCGAAACCCGTAGAGCTACAGACATAAAACTTGAATGTTGTAACGTCAGCCAAAGTGTTCAAATTTGGGGGCTACTAGAAAAACGACATTATCGATAATCGCAAATATATAAAAACCACATACGATTGTGAAATCTTAAAACATGAGTCACAACGTTTGTAAATATTTCGATATTTCTCAATGATCGTCCCCTTAGAAACGGCCACTATAGATTGAGTTATCAAATTTGCATGCCACATTAATGATTTAATGAATGATTTACATACACCCACGTACTGCGCAACTCCTAAGAAGGTTTTTTGGCACCTGTGATCAGCTGGTATAAACTTCCATCAGTGTATTTCAACGTTGTCACTTCTTCCCATTTTACATTATACTTGGTTTGTATCCGATTTAAATACAATAATTGATTTATTAAGCTTTGTATAGTCTTGTATATAAGTGAACATGTTAATTTTGTTTTAATAATTTCATGATAAACTAAACACAATTCACACTTAAACGCCCTCCATTTCGGTTTTCAACAATTCAATTGGAGTGTTTGGCTAAAAATAATTTATTACTATGCAGCGATCAAAGCTCAAATGTACAATTATGAACAACTAATTAGCTAATCGAAGGCAAGTGAATGGCTCTGGCCCAGAGCCCCCAATGCGCCGTACTAGTGCTATAAATACTCTAAGTGGCAGCACCAAGAACCAACAGACATCATCACAAAGCCAAGCAACTGTGAACCGAAGACAATGCATCCGTTCTGTGGAATTTTGGTGTTCGGCCTGCTGGGCTTGGGTCTGTCAGCGCCTCATGGACATGGACATGCGACCAGCTACAGCGTGCTAACCAAACACGAGGAGCCTCCAAACAAGAATTATGCTCATAATGGAGGCTATGAAGGCTATGGAGGCTATGGAGGCTATGTAGGCCATGATGGTTTGGGCCTAGGCTCCACAAGCTACGGTCATGGATACGATAAATACGAGCCACATCATTATCCCAAGTATCAATATGACTATGGTGTCAAGGATGCTCACACAGGCGACCACAAGAGCCAGTGGGAGATACGGGACGGCGACAAGGTGCACGGAAGCTATTCCCTGAAGGAGGCCGATGGCACGACACGTGTTGTGGAGTACACCGCAGATGATCACAACGGCTTCAACGCAGTGGTCAAGAAACTGGGGCACGCCCATCACCCACAGGTCCACAAGAGCTACGGCCATGATGATATTTATGGCTCCGGCTACGGCTATGGACACAATGTTGCGCACTATGGTGGACACGAACTCGGATACGGACACGGAGATGCTAGCAGCTATGTGAGTGTAAAGCAGATCCACTAGCACTAAATACCTGGAACCAGACGCTGTGAATGAACTGAATATAACCTGATCTGAACCCACTTGTATAAATCGTTAGCTGTAGCCAAGTATATTTACATACATATGGATAAGTAACAAAAGACCAAAAGAGCTTGAGTAGGATTTTTGTGAAAAGTATTTTTATTGAAATATTAAAGCAATTTAATCGAGAGGTATGCCAGTCTTATATTTGTAAAACTCACTTTAGCATATTCATAATCGAATTGTACTTGAGCGAAATAATTGGATCCAGTGGTATTCTTCCTTTCACAACTATACAATATGGAACCGTATAAATACCGGATAATAGACCATGCATATTGATAATGTGAACTGTTGAAAGGCCTCTTAAGAGGCTCTTAGCAATGCTTTCAGCTAAGTAAACTACCATATCAAAATGCCAAAATGCATACCAATAATGTACACTTGAACAAATTAAGCAACAACTGAATGCGCTGAATGGAGTTTTCCATAGTTAGTTTGGATTAGAGATACTCTGATATCGAATTGCGAGGCCAATCGCATTTATTTTATGTTAAGACGAAACGTAATCCTGCCTGATATATATTTTATAACTCCAGACAACAGCTGCAACCGCATCTGAAGCGCGGCGTCGACGACTTTTACTCGTATGCAGCTGAAACCAAAAGTGGAGACAGCCAAATTGCAGTTGCAGTTTGATGCTGCAGCTGCTGTTGCTGCTCATGTGATAGCGAAACGAAAACGAAAACAAGTTTGTCAGCGCCACAGTTTGAGACTGAGTTTCATATAATTATCAATTAGAGCGGGCTTAGGAAGCGTTTGCACAGCACAAACTCTGCTGCCCACATTGGCGCATCGCTGCCTCTTCGCCTGTTCCCCAACTGACAACGACAACAACAACTGGCAACGACAACAATTCTGAAACCAGTTGGGCCGGAAAATCTTGTCGCCGGGAAAACGCTCTGGCCACGCTTTGGCGCTGGCTTTTTGCCGGTCGTCTTCGTTTGCTGCTGCTGCTGCCTATAAATACATTGGCAATGTCGCGCAAACGTTTTAATTACGTTTTTGTCCTTGACATTGAACCAGTGAGCGACTGACAGCGTGCAGTGAGTAACTTCGACGCGTTGCCCGTGCGATTTAAACCGCGCAGTCTGATCTGTGTGAAGTGAACAACGTTTTGTGCAATTTTTAGTAATAAATTCATATATTGAATACTTGTTGACGACATGCGGTTTTATGTAAGTGCAAAACATTTGTCAATTGTGTTTTGTTTGCCGAGGTATCCACAACATGATAGCAACACTAGCAGCACACGTAAAGAGGAGCGAAAGTGTTTAGCAAAACTTTCACCCCTAAAGTGAAAGTGATGCAGATATCAAAACAAATCGCATGCAAATGCACAAATTTTACCAATCGTAGCAGTTTTTCACGATCATACTACAATTGTTACCAATACTTAGCAAATATGCGACACACACTTAATGGGATTTGCTTAAAAAAACGAATTGTTTTGCACTCCTAATATACAATTTTTAAGTTGTGCAAGGGCTGTAAATTAGGCAATTTCCAATTCATTATTCAATTCCTATAAAATTGAGTTAAATAAATATCTGCTCTAAGTTTCAAATACCAAGCCAACTTTCTAGCAGTGAAATAATTGTTTGTAAAGCTTTCACAAGTTTCGATTTTCAATAAGGCTGAAATAAAATGACACATATTTGAATGGGAAAGTCCAATTCAAATCTATATTTGTGCACAACACGAATCCACATTATTACCGAATGGATCATGTATCATCGTTGTCTCTTGCTTTGGTGCAACTGTACTAATTAGCCAGGTTTCATCAGAAAGCTGCAACCCGAACGCTGCCTGGGCAAAACTACATATGCCAATCGGTTGCCAAAGAAAATGCCCAAAATATGTTGCAATTTATTGACTGGTAGCCTAAAATAAAAATCAGTTACACGTTGTAAGCGGCAAATGGCAATTGCCAATTGGAGTTGAAAATTTAATTGAACTGATCTGAATTGAATTGTACGTGGCTGCCATCCTGCCAGACCTGTTTCGATATTCAAGCTACTGGTCTTAAGCAAAACCATCAATCTCCAACCTGTAGCCATTGCTGTCACATCGAACATACAAATGTACGTCTGGCGAAGCCTAATTTTGGGGACACCGAGGCGTATGCGTATTACCATTACCATTTGACAACTGTCACAACGCTGTATGACATGTCCCGAGACAGCACGGAACGCAACGGGACGGGGTCTGAGCTTGAGAAATGTCCCAATGCATCTGAAACATGCGTCGTTTGGCTGTTTGGCCAATTAATTGTCCCATGCTCGCGTAATAATTTTGTAGCCAATTTATTAGCTGTTGGCTGTTGGTCAACTTGTTTTATCGTTGCATTTATTAAGCGATCCACTGATTAAAAGCACACATTCATATTTCTGTTAAATGCTTTAGATTACGAGACAGCCGCCTTCAACCCGCTGCAAAAGCTACCTCCATCTGCTCACAGCCCTCCTCGCGTTAGGCCTCTCGACGCGCCCCGTGGCATGTAGGCAAGTCACTGCCACACCTGTCGTCGTGGCGGATGATGACGAAATGATGGAATATGCTCCACAATTTGTAAGTATCTCGCATCGTCTCCCCCACTTAGCACCACAAAGTGCATAAGCAGTTACTGGTAACATTAACAGTCTGCCAACATTACCGGACAAACTGCCAACTTTTAGCACAATGGGCTGAAAAGCCTAAATGACTTCTCGAAATTACCTATTTTTACGACACATAATTTAGTCAATATGCTATTGGTAAGAGGTAAGAGATAGACTTTCGAGCATGTCAAAAATAATTTTAATTCCAAATAAATAATTAATCGTTTTTAAGTTTAGAAATTTTCCCAGGTAAATAATGAAATATATTACGCCACACAAGCGAAAACTGAATAAATACAAGTGGTCTTGTGGTCGAAATTGATTTGTTATCTTTATTCAGTTCTGAAGCCATAATTTTGAAAATAGTAGCACTTGCAAACCCGTTTCCACATATATAACGAGTTTACCTCTTTCAATTGGAACTGGAATTGTAATTTTTAAATTACTCATTTTTGCAAATTTTACTGCAATCTTTTAAATATAGACAAAATATTTAAGTGCATCAAACGCATTTTCCACCATTGCTGGCCATTCAAAGTGAATGTTGTTCGTGCGTTTTGTGATTGGCCCCACCCCCAAGAAATATTTCAATTTTTTCCTTTTTTTTTTGGGTAACGTAGCGTCGCCCACATAAATCAAAATGTAAGTGGAATGATCTGACCTGGTTTGGGCTTGTCCGGGTCTAAGCCATTGTATTTTTCTTTTTGTGGGGAGGAAGGTTGGCAGATAGCCAAAAATGCGTTATGCGTGCAGCACACGAATAACTATCAACAACAACTATCAATGATCAACGATCAACGATCAACGATGGCGCCATATAAGGCAACCTCACGCAGTTAGCTGCTCCTACTCGCACGTGGGAAGGCCTCAGAAGGAG
Source organism: Drosophila setosimentum (assembly GCA_035043505.1). NCBI lineage: Eukaryota > Metazoa > Arthropoda > Insecta > Diptera > Drosophilidae > Drosophila > Drosophila setosimentum. The sequence goes on along the minus strand of JAWNMY010000015.1, from coordinate 587,379 downwards.
ACAATTGTATGCTCTGTAACCCGAAAGCAATGACAAGGCCCGCTTAACATTTTAAAACGATTTTCATGTGCTGCAGCAGCAAGTTGTCTACCAGTCTGCCAGTCTGTCTCAACTGTCCGCCTAGTGAAACGCCTTGGTGTGTGCGTGGCTCGAGCCATAGCCTGCTATGGCAGTCATTCTGTCTGTCTGCTTGTCAGAGTTATTAGAATTGCTTGGTTCACAAGCCTTCTCCCACGATCTGTCCGTTGCTCTGTTGTCACTTTGACGCACACGGCCAACGCAGCGTATACGCAATTTAATGTAATTATTGGGGTATTTGCGTTCGCGTTCGCATTTTGCGTATACGCCCAGTGAGCACAGTCATCATAAATTCACTGCATGGCAATTTATGAGGCAAAGTTCACACGCACCCACCAACTCAACAAGCCAATAAGACGATCTGTCCGACCACCAACTGGGCCACCAGCTTATAAGCGACTGCAACTAACTCCTGGGTGGCCGGCCAGCACAGTGGTCAGCAGCACCGCCTGCCCACTTATGCAACTGACAACAAGCTCCAAAAAAGTAGCTTTGATTAAAAACTATATTTTTGCCAAATGATTTTGTCTTGCGCACAAGGCACACGCTTTGGCTGCTCAGGTTACGCACTCCTTAAGTAATCATTTGTTTTCGCCGGACAGCAACAGCCAGCAACAGCAAATTGATAGGCAACCAACAACCAACAACCAACAACTAATAGCAACAGTGACTCTCGCGACTCTGTAGACTCTGATGTCTAGACTGTTGCATGGACTCGACTGCGGCCATTTTTGGACGTCTGCGCTTAATTGAAGCCAGCGCACAAGCATGTGAAATAATTTTTGTAATGTTCCCCTTGCTTCGCCTTGATAGAGGAGCCAAAACAAAAGTCAAGGAGAAATAAATGTTATTGCTGAATTTGTGCTAAACTGACATATGTGTATTTCGAAATTGAAATTGAGCTTATTATTGAGCTTGAAATGAATTGCTGCTACTTACTATTGGCTCTCTGGTATCCAAACAAATGTAATACATTAATATGTAATTAACAATTGTATTGCATTTGACTTGATGTCGGCTGCAGATCAAAAGATCATTGCATAGACGACAAACTTACCAAAAAAGACAAAACCCAACCCAGACTCCAGTGACATTCGAACTGTGCGCAGCGCGCGATTTTTCCTTGACACAATTTTTAGCCAAGCTAAAACCAAAACTGCGCTGTTTTAATTTTTATACCCTGAACCCATTAAACATGGGTAAAAATGGTATAATGGTTTTTGTGGAAATGTATGTGACAGGCAGAAGGAAGCATATCCGACCCCATAATGTATATATATTCTTGATAAGGATAAACAGCCGAGCCGATATAGTACTGTCCGACCCTCCATCTGTCTGTATGAACACGCAGATCTCAGAGACTATAAGAGCTAGAGACTTCCAATTTGAAATATAGGTTCTCGTATACCAGGCGCAGATCAAGAGTGCGTTATTTTATCGATAACTGCCTCCGTTTCTCGAATATCGATAAGTTACATTTCCGATAGCAATAAATGCCACAATTTTAAAGGCAGAAATTCTATTTAATACCTAATATGCATATGCATATTATTGATCAACTGCCTAAATTTCATCATGATCGGAAAAAAAACACCCAAGATACAGTCGAAAATATATAAAATATATTATAGTATTATATATATATATATAAAATATATAGATAATATAAATAAAAAAAAATATCAAATTGAGGCCGCTTGCAGATCTGCTCGCATTTTAGTGCAAATCTTTGTAAAGGGGAATTTGCCAATAATATTGGAATATATTCAATAACTGAGTTCAGGGTATATCGTAGTCGCGTTCACTCGACTACAGCACTCTTACTTGTTTTATATGTTTTGGTCGTGAACACATAAGAATTCTACAGTTTTTGTAACAGTCAATGCGCCAGTGCATTCGTATATATTTGATTTTTTTTTTCTTACTAGGTGTGGTCAACGCAATTTTTTGAACGCATGCACTGGGCAAAAAATGCATTTAGTATATTTTCCTTAAAGAAGAAATAGTAATAAGTGCAAACAGACAATATTTGTCGTTTTAAATTCTTACCCTGATAGCGATTATTAAGGAATTTTTGGTTGCAGTTGATTTAGAATTATCATATAATCTTTGTATTTCCATACGTTTTCTTTTAAAAGTAAATAACAATAACCAACTCTCTCGACGTATAACTAGACCTCCACGCACAGCTTCACTGCTGCCACAAAATCCTGGTATCAAATTCCAAACCAAACTCCAACCAGATAAACAAGCTTCTCCAGTCCCACAAATTTATCACTTTTCTAATCTAAATGTACATACGAAAATAAAATATGTAATAAATAATAAACAAATCTGCAGGAATGCTGCTAAACTTAACTCCCTACAGAAAGTTGTAATATTGGAAAACTTTTGTACACACAGGAACATCCTGAATATGCATTTAGCTATGGAGTCAAAGATCTACACACAGGCGATGTGAAATCACAATGGGAATCCCGGGATGCTGACGGTGTCAAGGGTCATTATAGCATACTCGAGCCAGATGGCTCCATACGCACAGTGCACTATACAGCGGATGCCAAGAAGGGTTTCAATGCCATCGTCAAAACGGTGGGTGCCAATTCGCATCCAATCACAGAGACACCTGAAGGCGAGAATAGTGCAAACGATGACACATCGCAGTCGAAAATCAATCACTATAGCAAAGACCAGGAGCACATTGTGCTCAGCTCCGATATAAAGCCGCTCAAGAAGCCCATAGAGGATCTGACACATTCGCATCCCAAGATACCCAGCCTAATTGAATTCAAGCCGCATGCCCGTATTAAGCAGGTGCCCATGGAGTTAGAGCCCGACATCAGGAAACGGCTGCAGCAGGCGAGGGACAACTATTACAAGGAGATTGCAGCGGTCCACAGGCTGGAGGAGTACTCGCAAAAGCTGCAGCCCAGCTACGCCGTGCAGGAGAGCGATTGGAAGGCAGTGATTGTCAACGAGCCAAACGAGTATCGTCCTCACTACAGCACAAGTCATCCGCATCAACACCCCTACTACGAGCACTACAAGCCGAAGGAGCTGCCAGCGAACTATCTGCACCAGCCAGCAGTGCCTCTGCAGGCACTCCACACGAACTACGCATCCTCTAAACAGCGACCCCTCAAAAATCAGGAGCCCATTTCCAATCACATACACCAGAAGAAGACTGTGAACACCACTCCGGGACTGAAGCACTTCAAGTACAAGGGTGTTCCCAAAAGCTTTGCCCGACCCGATTACGCCAGTTACTTCCAACGCAAGCCAAAGAAGCTGCACGAGAAGCCCTGGATAATCACTCAGCGGTATCTACGGCCCGAGGGGACAGGCCCCGTACTCTTCTCAGACCAACAACTGGAAGACGATGACTTCGAGGGGACCCCAGACGATGAGCAGGGAGTTGCGTCCGCCCGCCTAGTCCAATCCATGGTGCGGCGAGATAAACAGCACATGGTGCCCATGTATGCCAGGGCTCATAAGTTTGAAGTGGGAAACTATAGGAATTTGCAGGGAGTGTGAGGGCTGATGGTGCCTAATATTGTTAGGGTGATTTTTGTAAACTGTTTCCTGTTTATGTTTGTTAATTTTATTGTATTTATTCGTAATTTACTGCTATTGTTTATTTATCATAATTTTTTTTTAATTTTGCACAAATATATTTCTTCAAATAATCACTTTTAGTACATATTGAGCGAACAATTATTTAAATGACCTGACATTAATTATAAAGGTTTTAATAACCTTTTATTTGAATACACTTATTTATAATGGTACCCATATTATTTATACCATCCTACATTTAGTTATCTTTCTTAGTGGTAATGTCAAGAGTATTTGACTTTAAGACAGTCTGTTCCTAGAGTAACCTTTTTTCTAATAAAGGAGTAGCTAGAAACGCTTTTGATTATTCTAAAATAATAAGACTTGATTTGATATAATGAATACATAACCAATTTGGAGCATCTACGGAACTTTAAAAGTTAGTACATACATGATACACATAAAAACATACAGTAACTGTATTAAGCAATCATTTTATTATACACAAACATCTAAATTAATTACTATTAAAAATGGATGGTGTTCTTTTTTAATTTAGCCTTTAAGCATCAGTCCATTCGTCAATCGCTATAAGAACCAGTGACTTTAAATTTGGAATATAAGCTGCCGTATAGCTAAGACCCATTACGCGTTTTAAATTTTATTGTAAGCTCCAAGCATTGCCCTAAAATCAATAAAAACGGGTATTGAAAAAATTAAGTCTAGTTCTAAGCAACGACCTTGAATTTGGTCAACCACACGCAAATGCTGAATCGACCCTCGCAGCTGCTGGCCGCTCACACACGGGCACTCGATCTGTTGCCACAGTTTTGGTGCAGTGCCATAAACATTTGTCATAATTAACACAAATTAGGCTGCATTTGAATGCGAAACGCTGCTGCAGTTACAGTTGCACCAACTGCCCCTGCCCACCTGCGATGGCTTCTACGCAGCTAACTGGTGGCTAATCCAATTAACTTAATCTCGGATAACGAGTTTGAATAGACAGCCAGATATGCGGCTAAAGCGAATGCATGGTCGCTCGAGTCCGTACCAAGTACATATTCTAATTAAAAGTACTTTTTGTCAACTTTGCCAACTTTGGCATTGACTCGGTGTCTCCTTTGATATGGCCAACTTGACTGTGCCAAAGTGCGTTTTGTGCATATGCAATAAATGTAGTATCACAAAGGTACGAGTATGTTAGGCATCTGTCGATTTGGCGTGTCAAATGCCATTCACGTTACATTTTTCAAAACTGGATGCATATACATATGTATGATCAAAAATATTTACATATATATGTACTGAATATGCAAATGGCTCCCACATCCACCAATCGACCCAATCGAGAACAGCATTCTAAGCCGCGATTTGGAGTCAACCAGTTACTCAATTCAAAAAAAAAAAAAAAACGTACATCCACAATTGATGTGCGAATATGTAAAAAAAAAAATCACTTAACGCGCTCTTGGACGCGTGAGAAATGTCTAAAAATCAATTGAATGCAACAAATTCTTAGTTCTGAGATCTCTGAAACAACTAAGGTGCAGAGGCGTTGCCTACGCTCCCAATTAAATAATTTACAATATTCTAGATTAGGCGCCGCCTGCGACGAGGCGGCATTGAACAGTGGAACGGCTGCTGTTGAAGTATGACTCAGTATTGACTCTTGAGACTTAGATCCGGTTTGCTGGCTAGAAAAGCAGTTCACCACAGCCGACACGCACACCTATTAAGGATTTGGAGATTGCAGCCAAGAGTGGAGAGAATGTCAATTCAACTGATCAATTAGCTAGCTAAGCAAATGTGAGACAATTTAAAAAATTCCATTGCATACCCGTTGCCAAATCGTAAGATTTTCGGTTTCTACATGACGGCTTGGAATAATTAATGCCCGCGCCCGCCAAAATGCCTGGTGTTAATTTATGGTTGTCTACGTGAATCGTATATCGCAAATCGTAAATATGGTATGTCTCTATGGCATATTCGCAAGTCTACAATTGCTTCTACTCAGTTGACTTTTGGAGGTTTGGCAAGGCGACAAACCAATGGACGGACGGACGGACACAGATCAGAAATCATTTCTGATTGTTACCTTAGCTTGTTAGCAATTTCCTGCCTACCCACAATTTTCTCATGTTTCCGTAATGTTTTCTGAATGTTGTTTTTGCCTGTTGTATTGCTGATCTCTGGAGTAATAAATGTACATATTATGTGATCTCTTTGCTATGTACATTTCGGAATATGATTCTATGCATCAAATAATAAGATGTGTACTCTCAGTTTTATATAGTGTTCATAGTCTTTAGAGACTATGCAGATATTCTCCACGTCCCAAATTGTTCAATAAATGAATCGATTTACTTTGCCAACAGACATATTACGCAATGTAAAAAGTGACTTTTCTTTTACGTGATCGCCTTATAACATAACAAAAGCAATATTATTGTAGTAGTTTCGCATAATTGAACGGCAGAAATTTTTTATACAACATTTTCCAAAGCCAAGCTGGATTAACACAGCATTAGCTACCTCAGGCTACCACAATGGCAAGCAGCGGTAACTTATCCTGTGGCTAAAAGCACTAATCGACAAAGCGCCCAACCGCAAACTAACACGCATACGACGTGTTATCCGCCCCACACACGCTCACAGTGTAGCACAAACATTTAAACAGATACGCAACTAGTTCGGCCTTTGAGAGGTTTTTAAAGCGATTTTGCACTTTTTAAAAAACTATGAGACAACCAAAACTGGTTCACATTTTCGATGCGTGTAGAATTAGATTCGAGATTGGGGTTTTGAGTTTTCAGATTCGCGATTCGAGATCGTCAATTGCGCAAAAGGCAGGCGGCATTAAATCTGTAATTTTATGAATATGTGCTGGCAAATTTTGAAATGTTTACGCGGCGTGTACAACAAGCATTTCGATTTCCAATGAGCGACAAACAATCTAGATAGACACGTAAACATATACATACTAAAATGCACAAAACGATACAATGTTGGGCTGCTCATATGGTATGGATATGTAAAATAATCGACGAGAAAACTTTAAGTGAAATCTAGATTTTTCAATTAAAATTTGATGCTGTGCGGCGGGTGGAACAGCAGCTGAGAGGGGGTGGCTGAGGATCAGTAGTTGGCAGCGGTTGTCAGGCGGATTTCGTCATGATGTTAAGTAGGCAATGGTTGATCGTATGTGTTAGCCATGGCCAGCTGTAGTCGTCTGTAGCCGACTGTTAGCCAAGTGCCTGTTGCCCGTTGCCCGTTGGCAATTACGTAACGCCCCGCGGCCAGATCTCGGTGCGTGTGTGTGACAAATGCGCGACGAACTAAACTCGACCAGTCCGCCCGAAGTAGGTTAAAATTGCAGCTGACTTGCAGTTGAAGTTTGTAGTTTTCAGTTTGTAGTTTAGAGTTTTTGCATTGGCTTGCAAATGCAAAAATTAAAATTCAATCAAATTGCGAAAACTCGAAAAAATATATATATAAAAAAAACAAACATAGAAAAGAAAACGCCAAAACGTCAGACAGATAGACTAAAAGTCAAGCAAACAGCCAGAGCTGAAACATGTTTCATGTTCAATTAACAGGCCCAACAAATCCCAATACCAACGACAGCCTTTCACTCCACACACTGCGTATGCGTATTATTCTCCGTTTTGGCGCGATAAAATATCACATCATGCCACAAATTAGTTAATTGGGCCATACCGCTTATCTCTCTCGAAGCCAAGCGAAATCAGCATTCCTTCTGCGTTGGTCTGGTGTGGCCGTGCCGAGTATAGACTTCTAATTGAAATGTCAACGCGTGTGGAGCTCAATCAATTTCTGGTCTGCTTATGGTCCGTCTGTTTGCTTAGATCGCTTCGATTTCAAATCGATTCATATTCGATCGCTTCCAACTGATTCGCATGGCATGTGGTGTCAACCGCAAGTCAGGGCCAAAATGTGGCAACTGTAGCAGCTTGAAGTTGAAATGTGTTTTGGCGGCTTCACGACAACTAATTAAAAACTTTTAAACGCGAATGTGAATTTTGACTACATAAAGCGAATTACTCAACTAGTAAACTAACAAATTACAGTTTTTATATCCTGACTTTAACAACTGAAATCTCTGTAATTTTAGTGATTTGTAATAAAAATATTATAAAAATATTGAATTTAGTTATAGTTCAAAATAGTGGTATATTTTTGACACAGAATATAGTTGATTTAGCTCATAATATATAATACTGGCATGGCTTTAGATGAAATAAACTATCGCTTCCCGATTTGAAAAAAATACATTTTAAATAACGTTAAAAATCATAATGAATAATCACATTATTATATTCTTTCTTTTACCAGACTTAGTCGATAATCACCAAGCTATACTTGCAAATCTGCTTATCCTTATCTTTAGTGAAACATGATTAAATACATTATTACAGAGTATTCGTTTAATATATTTATTATGCATTTTTTATTGCTGATGAATTGATTGGTTTACACATGATCAATAAAAATGCAGAAAGTTATTTATCAGAACTGTCTATACGGTCTATTTACTAGACATTACACCATTTTCTTTGTAGCTCCAAGACAATATCCAGCCAACAGTCATCGAACACACCCGCGTGCGAATTGTGCGCACTTTAAGTCGCAGCGACATAAAGTGACCTTAATTGCTAACAAGTCAACACTTGGTCATATCGCAGGTTATTCTATTAGTTGGGTACATGTATGGTATTATGTTTGTTCATATAATGAATATGCTTATGTTTGAGTGTTTGTGTGTTCATATAGTATATGGCGCCTTTTATCTAACTAATGCACAATCAAGGCCCCAGGCACGCACAGACAGAGGCAAAATTTATTGATGGCGACAGTAATACCACAATTTTGTAATTTTTTTCTTTTATTCATTTTTTTTTTCTTCGAACAAATTGCGTATGAATTTCAAAGCTACATTTTTGCAAAAGCAACACGCAATGGTCGCGATTAAAATCTAAATCAAATTAAGTCGCTTTAAAAGCATATGCAAAATAGTAAAAAAAAAAAAAAATAAGCAAAAAACGTAGCCAACAATGCAACAGGCGCAGCAGCCACTAAGAGAACTGAGCAGAAACGCACCACGCGCAATTTTGAGCCGATTTCGAGCCGAGGCGTTTGCTATGATCTAATAAAATGCCTGAGCCAGATCAGCGCGAAGGTGGGGCCTCAAATAGACGTTGCAGGTTGCTTGCTGCGCTACGAGAGAACCCCATAACAAAGAGAACTAAACCAACTGCCAACTGCAAACTGCAAACTGCAAACTGCGGAGCCGAACAGTCATCAATTTTTCTTCAGGCAGTCAGTCGCAGCATTTGAGCTCTGACTTGACTTGACTTCGCTTTACCAAACTGCAATATTTTTGCTGGCGATTTCTGCTCACTTTACCATTTGTTTTTTATTTTTTTTTTGTTGATGATGTTGTTGTTTCTTTTTTGCTGTTGATTTTTCTGTCGCTAAACTGGTGCGTGGCTGCTGCGCATGCGTGTGAGCCAAAACTGACCGAACGTATATAAGCGATTATAGGGTCGGGCTGGCCAACAGTCAGCCGCGTTGCTCTACATCGAGCGAGCGTTGCGTGTGCCGTGTGCCGAAAGTTCGAAATACGAATCAAACGAAATTAAGTATACGCATTCTCGAAGGATATTCAGCGTTAAGCGTTCGATTACAACAAGGATTACGAGCATTTTTGTGCATTATTTATAAACTGTGATTGCTTAACAGTTTACAGTAATATAGTTCGCTCAACTATATTATTATAACGTTTATTGACAACTTCAACTTAGTGAGCAGTATCAGTGAAAATATGAAGGTGGGTTCTCCAACTAACGTAAAAGTAATAATTATTGGGTTATAACAATTATTCAAATGAAAGCAGTTTGAATAACCGATCCTGTGATAAATTGTATTTCAAGTCAAAAAAATCTTATTGATGAACATTAATTGAAAGTCATTAAATGTATTGGCTAGGCGAATCCTCATGCTTTGATGCCATGTCCTCAAAAGTTTAATACATATTTATTTCTGAGAATCAAATTCTCAAATTAATGATGGAAGTGTGCTGAGTTCAAAAATGTAGTCTAAGATTATGTAGAATCTTCTCAATAGCTTACACCAAATTGCTTAAAAAAAAAAAAAAAAAGATGTTGCTTGCTAACAAACACTGACCTGAATTTTACAGAGCGTCCTTTGAGAACGTAGTGCACTCTGAGAAATTTAAACAATAACATAGAACAAGAATGGGCTCTACGATTTTATTTAAAACATTTAATGTTTGTATAAAGCAACGAATTACTTGTCGATTAGAGAATTTAAATTAGCAAATTAGAAGAATTTTAATTAGCTATTTTTATTTTTGTATTTGGTACTCAGGAAATAGTTACAAATTCGGACAAATTTGTAGATGTTTTGACATGCAGCCGAAGTTGTTTTATCACTCTGGAACTGAACAGAAATTAAAACGTGCGTATCAACATATGTTTGATACTTTTAGATTGAAAGTTTTGTATACTAATGCACATGGGTGTCGCCATGTATGAGCTGCCCATCAGCAGCCCCCCCCCCCCCCCCCCATCCCACCATACATCAAAATTTTCAACAGACGCAAAGTAGTCTTCAAAAAAATATTTAAAAAAAAATTACAATTCGGCCTCCTTTTGACAAAATGTGGCTCTTCCTAGCTACGCCCATACCTGTATTCAAATTTATGTAAAAGGCAGACAGCTGAATTTAAAACATATATATTCTCAATCAGCATAAAATGGCTAGTCGATCTCGCCATTTTCGCATAACTTTGTTTGTGAAATGACCATAATGATTTGATTTGGAATGTTAGTTCTTGTATACCATATGCAAATCAAGTCTATTCCATATATTCGGAAAATTCAAATTTTTGCTTAAAAACTATTAGAACAGATTTTTGATAACAATGAAAAACAACTGTAAGAATTTCATCATGATCGGATAATGAACAAAGACTCTGTTTACTAAAACTTATTTTCATATTAACCAAACTACATAGGAGCAAGCAAGTATGCCGAGCGACCACAAATATATGTAATTCTACTCTGCAAATCTTTAAATATGTGAACATAAAACAAACAAAGAGAAAAGAAACCGTTACATTTCAATATTTTTCACACTCCATAGAAAAACAAGGCACTTCAAGCCTTATATGATTTTAAATATATTTACACCTATGGAGCTATATACCAGAGTTCAAATGATATAAGTTGAAAAAGGCCAAGTATTAATCTTAGCTTCTTAGTACAAAGGTTTCAACTGGTAAACAGCAAATTAAAACCACAAGATAAGCGAAGTAAAATTCACGCAATAAAATTGTAGACAAACGCATCACCTATAAATATTTTAGATACGCGTGAAAAATAATTGATGCTTGGTTTAGCTCATTTTGCCAACGTATTAAAATTCACGCAAAGGGTTAAAAAAGAATGCAGCCAGACAAGGTGGCCGACATTTTAAGTCCTCCCCTGTTTTTTATATGAGAAGCAAAATTTATAATCTTCAAGTGCAACTATGCAAATAAAATATATAAACCTGGACAACTGCTTAGCAATTGTCAAGTGTGGTATCTCGAAAATAAGACGCACCTTGGAGTGGTACACATGCTCTTAAATACATATGCATCCTTTAAGACCTTTCCGTTCTTCTCCATTTTAATTCCACGCTCTCTATTTTCTATTATTATTTTGAATCATCAGTTTCATCTTATTGCTCTAATAAGCCTTTTGGCCAGCTCAGTACTGGCAGATCCTACGCCAACAGCAGCACCAACGATCGTACCTTGTGTACATACGGGTGGCAACACTGGCTATTCCTATGCACCACCACCAGCCGAAGTCAAGTTCTCCATAACGCCTGGGGTCACAAGGTACAGTCAGTCGCCAGCGATTTCAAGCTACTCGGAAAATGGCAAATTGCTGCACACATCTGTTGGAAGCGGTGCTGCTTCCTATGAGTCGACTGTGGGATATGCGGGTCACTCTCACGGAGATCTGATCAAGATTAACAAGTACGTAGCGCCAATACAGAAGACTCTAATAACGCCCGCAGCGGAATATGAGGGACATGGCATAGCCTACGCAGATAAGTCTCCAGCTGCCAAATATGCAACTGTGGTGCCCTCAGGTATTGAGCTAAAAAATCTGTTTTCACCGGCCCTAACCAAGACCATACTGACAGCTCCCAAGCTAGAAAGTGGTTATCTGCGGCCTTCGCCGGCCCTCACCAAAGTGTCCACCTATGCGTCGCCGGGCTACGCCTACAGTCACTCCACTCCTGGCATTTCCAAGTTGGCTACTTACACATCGCCCGCAGCCTCCAACGGAGCCTACTATGCTCCACCAGTGACCACGAATGTGGAAACCTACACTTCCCCCGGCTTTACCTTCTCTAAAGCGACGCCAGGCTACTCCAAAGTGGAGACCTACAGCTCACCGGCCTATAGTCACATTCAGGCAGCACCGAGCCTAGCAAAGATTGGCACCTACTCACCATCGGTTTCGTATGGAGCACCCGTCATTGCCAAAGTGGCATCTTATGCTGCACCTGCTCTTACCTCCACATCATCGCTATTTTCCTCACATAGCACGGATTACTCGGCTAAATATGCGCCAACACTGTCCAAATCCTATTTGCCAGCGCCATATATCTCATCACCCGTCTATACAGCTCCTGCACTGTCCACCTACGCGGCAGCTCCGGCAATTACCAAACTGACAACCGGCAGCTATGAGACAAGTGGTTCCGGAGCTGTCTCCCATCAGTACGTTTCCAAGCCGGCACTAACGAGCTATGCAGCTGCTCAAGCAGTTACCCATACTGCCAGCTACTCAGCTCCTGGCATAAGCACCTACTCCTCGGTGCCTGCTATCACTAAAATATCCAGCTATGCTGCGCCATCAATCGCAGCCTATTCTTCACTTGCCAAAGTTGCTACTTATAGTCAAGCCGAGGATGTTTCACATCAGTATATTTCAAAGCCCATTGTCGCTGCCCATTCAGCAGGTCCTGTGATTTCAAAGGTTGCCAGTTACGTTGCCCCTGCAATATCCACATATTCCGCTGCTCCTACCGCAAGCTACAGCAGCTCAGGACATGGTGCTGTTTCCCATCAATATGTCTCGAAGCCTGCTGTGGCCACAATTGCAGCTGCTCCAGCGATTGCCAGCTATTCATCAGGGCCAGAAATCTCAAAGATTGCCAGCTATGCAGCTCCTGCAATATCAAGCTATTCAGCAGCACCAACCATCACAAAGGTAGCCACCAGTTATGGAGGATCTGGTCATGGTGCTGTTTCCCATCAATATGTCTCGAAGCCTGCTGTGGCCACAATTGCAGCTGCTCCAGCGATTGCCAGCTATTCAACGGGACCAGCAATCTCCAAGATTGCCAGCTATGCAGCTCCTGCAATTTCCACATACTCAGCAGCACCAACCATCACAAAGGTATCCACCAGTTATGGAGGATCTGGTCATGGTGCTGTTTCCCATCAATATGTCTCGAAGCCTGCTGTGGCCACAATTGCAGCTGCTCCAGCGATTGCCAGCTATTCAACGGGACCAGCAATCTCAAAGATTGCCAGCTATGCAGCTCCTGCAATATCAAGCTTTTCAGCAGCACCAACCATCACAAAGGTATCCACCAGTTATGGAGGATCTGGTCATGGTGCTGTTTCCCATCAATATGTCTCGAAGCCTGCTGTGGCCACAATTGCAGCTGCTCCAGCGATTGCCAGCTATTCAACGGGACCAGCAATCTCCAAGATTGCCAGCTATGCAGCTCCTGCAATTTCCACATACTCAGCAGCACCAACCATCACAAAGGTATCCACCAGTTATGGAGGATCTGGTCATGGTGCTGTTTCCCATCAATATGTCTCGAAGCCTGCTGTGGCCACAATTGCAGCTGCTCCAGCGATTGCCAGCTATTCAACGGGACCAGCAATCTCCAAGATTGCCAGCTATGCAGCTCCTGCAATTTCCACATACTCAGCAGCACCAACCATCACAAAGGTATCCACCAGTTATGGAGGATCTGGTCATGGTGCTGTTTCCCATCAATATGTCTCGAAGCCTGCTGTGGCCACAATTGCAGCTGCTCCAGCGATTGCCAGCTATTCAACGCGACCAGCAATCTCAAAGATTGCCAGCTATGCAGCTCCTGCAATTTCCACATACTCAGCCGCACCAACCATCACTAAGGTGGCGACCAGTTATGGGGGATCTGGTCATGGTGCAGTATCTCATCAGTACGTGTCCAAGCCCGCGTTGGTCAGCTATGCAGCAGCTCCAGCTGTTACAAAGATCGCCAGCTATGCTGCCCCTGCTGTGGCTAGCTATGGAGCAACGCTTTCTAAGACCTATTTGCCCGCTGCTCCAGTCATTGCAAAAGTAGCCACCAGCTATGGCGGATATGGACATGGGGCTGTTTCCCAACAATATGTTTCCAGGCCTACTGTCGCTACAATTGCTGCATCTCCACCGATTACTAAGGTGGCCACCTATGCAGCGCCTTCTGTAACCACATATTTAACGGGTCCAGCAATCTCAAGGATTTCCAGCTATGCTCCTACCATCACCAAATTAGCCACAAACTTTGGTAGCCCCGGCCATGGAGCTGTCTCCCATCAGTATATATCAAAGCCAGCATTAGCCACCTATGCAGCAGCGCCAACTGTTACTAAGATTGCCAGCTATGGTGCTCCTGCCTTAAGCACATACTCAACATCTCCGGCACTCGCCAAAGTGGCCACCACTTACAGACAAGCTGCTGATGTATCCCATCAATACATTTCAAAGCCAATCGTTGCAGCATATCCTGACGCAGCGCCTGCCACCATCAAGGTCGCCAGCTATGTGTCACCAACTGTAGCCACCTATTCCACTGGAGCTGCACTTACTAAAGTGTCCACAACCTATGGCAACTCGGGACATGGTGCTGTTTCGCATCAATATGTCTCGAAGCCTGCTGTGGCCACAATTGCAGCTGCTCCAGCGATTGCCAGCTATTCAACGGGACCAGCAATCTCAAAAATTGCCAGTTATGCAGCTCCTGCAATATCAACCTATTCAGCAGCACCAACCATCACAAAGGTATCCACCAGTTATGGAGGATCTGGTCATGGTGCTGTTTCCCATCAATATGTCTCGAAGCCTGCTGTGGCCACAATTGCAGCTGCTCCAGCGATTGCCAGCTATTCAACGGGACCAGCAATCTCAAAGATTGCCAGCTATGCAGCTCCTGCAATATCAAGCTATTCAGCAGCACCAACCATCACAAAGGTAGCCACCAGTTATGGAGGATCTGGTCATGGTGCTGTTTCCCATCAATATGTCTCGAAGCCTGCTGTGGCCACAATTGCAGCTGCTCCAGCGATTGCCAGCTATTCAACGGGACCAGCAATCTCCAAGATTGCCAGCTATGCAGGTCCTGCAATATCAAGCTATTCAGCAGCACCAACCATCACAAAGGTATCCACCAGTTATGGAGGATCTGGTCATGGTGCTGTTTCCCATCAATATGTCTCGAAGCCTGCTGTGGCCACAATTGCAGCTGCTCCAGCGATTGCCAGCTATTCAACGGGACCAGCAATCTCAAAGATTGCCAGCTATGCAGCTCCTGCAATTTCCACATACTCAGCCGCACCAACCATCACTAAGGTGGCGACCAGTTATGGGGAATCTGGTCATGGTGCGGTATCTCATCAGTACGTGTCCAAGCCCGCGTTGGTCAGCTATGCAGCAGCTCCAGCTGTTACAAAGATCGCCAGCTATGCTGCTCCTGCTGTGGCTAGCTATGGAGCAGTGCTCTCGAAGACTTATTTGCCTGCTGCTCCAGTTATTGCAAAAATAGCCACTAGCTATGGCGGATCTGGAAGTGGTGTAGGTTCCCATCAGTATGTGTCCAAACCAAACATTGCTAGCGTCGCAACTGCCACATATACCGCACCAAACGTGGGTCACATCGCCTCGGGATATGCCAGCACTGGACATGGCGCCGTCTCGCATCAATATGTGTCCAAGCCAGGGATAGCTACTGTTGCCACCGGTCATGCAGGTGGTAACTATGGGCATGCTTATTCCGCAGGCAAGTTGGGGCTTGGTTTAGGACTGGGCTATACATCCACTGGAGACGGCACACTGTCCACTCATTATTTGTCTAAGCCGGCCGGTGGCGCATTGTTAACTGCACCGCTTACCAAACTGACTTCACCAGCTTCTGTCCACGGATATGCCAGCAGTTCCTATGGATTCAATTCGGGTAAGTCAACTTAACTAGGAATAGCTATTTTACAGGTGCCATATTTGGCTTTTTAAAAAAGGTTGTGAGCAACAGATATCTTTTCGATGACTCCACTTTGAGAACTGTGTGATATTTGGAGAGGAGTGAATTGGCGTAACCGAGAAATATATTATCTGTTTTGGGAAGAGTTCACTGGTAAACTAGCAACTGACAGTAAGCGTGGGCAACCAATTTTCCTACTTTGAGAACGAGAATATACTGAAAAATGGACGGAATGAACGTATAAAATTATTTACGTACATAGAAGAAATAATTCACTTAAACATTTGGATTTAGCTTAAAACCTTGTTATAGTAAGCCCACAGCTTCAACGCCTTTTAATTTTTTTTTAACAGCATTATCGATCCCATAAAATTAAGAATACCTCATCGGAAAACACTTAAGTTATAATAATAACATTCTATAATTATTTTATTTATTTATTTATTTTTTAATTAATTATTTCTTAGGTAAACTAGCCTTGGGTCCAGCCAGCGGACATGATGGCCTATACTACGGTGCTATATCGCTTGGCCATGCTGCTGTCTCGCCTGCACTCAGCTATCATGGAGCATTGTCCCATGCAGCTGCTGGTGGTGGTGGTGGATTGACACATCTGGGCGCTCCACTCGCTGACTACAGCCATGGGAAAGGCATTGGTCCCTTTGGCGCTGGCTTTAATCGCTATGCACCCAGCGTGTCCACACTGAGCGCCCATGCCCCGCTAACGCCCACAGACTACTTGAAGTCTGCACCAGTGCCACAGCACGCGCTCTTAAAGGTGTTGCCAGAAAAGCATCTCGAGCACTTTGTAAGCTAACACTCACTTCTGATTTGGTACCCTCATTTAAATAATGTTTTCCTATTTTTCTACAGGATGCTCATCCACGCTATGCTTTTGAATATGCAGTAAATGATCCTCATACTGGCGATAATAAGCATCAGCGCGAGGAACGCGATGGCGATGTGGTCAAGGGCGAATATTCCCTGGTCGAGCCCGATGGCAACGTGCGTACCGTGAAATACTACGCTGATTGGGAGACCGGCTTTCATGCGGAAGTCATAAACAGTCGTGACCAAGGCAAAATTGTGGCCAAGCGACAGGTGGCAGCCAAGTCGTGAGGTAAGATCGATTAATTTTCTGTAATTAATACATCGCAAGTCTTAACTAATTTCACTTTACTTTGGGAACACTATTACAGCGCCTGTGAGAACGACCAGAATGACTCGTTTGTTTGCCAGCAACTGTAAATAGCCTATGATTCAATTTTCTTCTCATTAAACATTAAACGTATTTATGTAAACCATACAACAACAACACCTGCGACAATAATAAAAAACAAAATCAGAAGAGTGCCGCTATCTTGCACCAAAACGTGCGCGTTACCCTTACTCATTATTTCTATCTACCTGTTTTCTGTACATGTGATAAGAATTAAAAATAAAACTGATTCGGCTGACGTGTATATATGTATATAGTTACAGTATCAGAAAACCATGAATGTGTGCAAGAATCATGAGCATATCAATATATATATTATACAATTTTTTACAGATCACAATTTACTTAATTTAAATGAATACAATGAATAAAAATATCTACAAATATATATGGATGTATGTACATATAAGTTTAAGTGGCATAGTCCATATGCATAGGGAGTAAGTCAGTAAGTTAATAGCAAAAAATTAAAAATATTCTAAATTTTAAATTTGTACAAAATGGCTTTAAAATGTATAGGTAAAAAATAAAGCACTTGCAGGCAGTTTATACAAAATATCTAGACGAAAATAAGTACTGTTTTGTAAGACCACACCCAAAGTACAGTCGAATAACAAAAGTGCCAGTGCCGTCATATATTTGACTGTGTCCACTTTCTTCCTTGATTTTGAGCTTACAGGTAGCTAGAGGAATGTATATACCTTCCTTATCCTTATAGTAAATACCTATTATGATTTTGTCGTGGGGTATAAAATGCATTGAAAAAGACTTTCTAACCATATAGTACTGATCAGCATCTATAGTTAGTAATTTTTTGTTCTTAATTTTACTTCTAGCGTCTTTATTTTTATACCCTAAACCCATTAAAAATGGTTAAAAAGGGTATAATGGTTTTGTGCAAATGACAAATGACACAATTATAAAGCCAGAATCTTCTAATATGTCGAGTTCACTCGACTACAGATATCTTACTTGTTTTATTTCTTTTAATTTCGAAGATACTCAGATCATCTATGATCCAGAGGCATAGCAGCTTAAATGCTCGCTAGGCAGATACATATTTGTGATTGACATTCCGCAGTGGTAAATATTTATAAGGCTTTCACTACCCGCAATGAAACGCTAAGGTTGCTATCGGCCAATAGGGTACGTCCGCTGCTGCTGTCGTCTGTTGTTCCTTGGTAATTACAACGGAATTTTAACTTTAATATATATGTTTATCAATGGAAATCCATACATATTTAGTTAAAAAAAAAAAACAATCAACAAAATGTATACAATTCGCCATGCCATGTGTACTTCGTACTGAAGTGGACTTCGAATTCTATTAGCATTAGCCAAATGAGCAACTTTTTATTGCGAGAAAGTCGGCAAAAATTCAAAGCTATTGCACGCATTCATGTGTGTACGCATACAAAATAAATTTTCACATTTATATGCGTTCATATATACATATGCAATAACTTGCAAATCGAGCGATTTCAATTTTCAATCTATCAATTGCTTTTCGTATTTTTCTATTTTTGTCTCTGCGTCGTTTGCCTATTGTAAAATGGGGTAGTTTAACTTTCGACCCCGGATCACAGAATGTATAGTGCACATCTGAAAAGAGATGTCATTGTTGTATCAATACGCTCAATACGCTGCAAACTATAATTATTTTTTGCATAATTGTTGTTAAATTACTGTTGCATTAAAATTACTAAGCACTTCAAATAATGCCACTTATGACAAACTATATACACCCAATCAACTTTAATACTAAACCTATCAATTATTTGCAGTGAGAGCATAAAAATATACAGAGGTATTTCCAAATTGTCCGCAATATGTAGGGCATTTGAGACAATTTTAAAAAGATAACTACAACATTTATGTTGATCTGTTATTTAACCTCTCCAGTATGATTTTGCGAATGGCATATATATATATACACACATATATCTATAATTGCGAAACGATATATATACATATATCGATAATTGCGAAATGAAGACAGGTATAGAACAAATGAAGTAAACTGAATCAGCCCGAGGTATGCGAGGGTTCAGACGGACGGACGGAGATGACTAGATCGAATCGACTGTTGATCCTATTCAAGAATATATATACCAACCTTATGTGGTCAAGGGTGCTACCTTCTGCCTGTAACATTCTTTGCGCGAAAGCATTACCCTTTTATCTCTTTTTAAATGGGTTCAGGGTACAGAACCAAATTCGAATGCGTTGAAAAATGAAAAATTTTGCACAGAAACTGTATACTGTTAACTAAATACTGAACAGCTCAGTTATCCACAATTTTCACACACTTGTGGCTTACATTTTCAAACTCCGTATTTTTGTATTCACAGACAACCTTAGATAATGCTTATTTGCAAATTTCACTGTCTTGGATTCTCGCCAGTCATTCGATTAGTTAAGCAGTCGGAACAAAATATAACACTTAACAGATAGAGCAGCTTTATTTTAGTAAGTAAACAATTGGCTTTGGAATATTTTGGCTATGTACTGTAATTTTAATGAATATTCGATTAACAAACAAAACGCGCATAATAATATTGATAATAAAAATAATAATAATAATAATAATAATAATTATAATAATAATAATAATAATAATAATAATAAATTAATAAGTTAAGCAGCAAATCACATATATCTTTGTTCTCGCCGTAATACATTTGAGTCTAATACAATTAACTTGGCTAAAATGCGCGCCTCAAATCCTGGCTTATAAACAGGCCAAAATCAGTGGGAGCCGCACGATGTGGATTCAGTGTGCAATATGTTTGGAAGATATGTCGCAACAGCTGGCTGCTCTGCAGCTGAATCTGTGCACGACGCTGATCCCCTCGGCTACCCAGCTCCAGATGGGCGAGGAGCCATTGGTTCTTAAAACTGCGCAGTTCGGCCTCCAGCGAGTTCAGTTGAATGCTCGCCTCCAGCTGAGGCACATGCAACGGCTCCAGAGCAGCAAAGGTTTTGCAAAGCTCAATGCCCTGCAGTTGGACGCGCAGCTTGCGCTCCTGTCGCAACGCCTGGTGCATCAGGTTCAGTTCCCGATTGCAGCTGCGCGTCGAGCTCGTTGCACAGGCATTGTCCGCCTGCTGCTGCTGTTGCCAATGCTGCTGAGCCTGCTCCAGAACACTCAGCTTATCGGTTAAGGTGTTGAGCGCGTGCTCTAAGCTGGCCTCCTTGGAGAGGATGCATTGCTCCAGCTGCTCCATGCCCTCGGCTATTTGTGTAAGCGTCTGGCAATAGTCCTGGCTGAATCTGTGCACCTGCTTCTCGGCCATCTCTTTGCGCACCTGCAGCTCCGAGTAATCCTGCTGCTTTAGCTTGGCCGTGTATTTGAGCGCTTTGATTTCCTTGTCCCGCTCTGCAGCGGCTAGCTCCAAGCTCTTCACATCCTCGTAGTGACGCTTAATTTGAGCGGCTCGGTGCTGCAGCGTGTTGCAAGTGGCATGTCGCACGTACTCCGTGTTAACGTCCCTTGGCTCCAGCAGCAAGCACAGCTCCTCCAGCTGCTCCTCGAGCAGCTTCATACAGCGCTGACCAAAAGCATCCAGTTCCCGCTGCTCGGTGTCCTGACTGGGCGCAAATTTACTATAGTTCAGACTCAAAAGATGCCACAACTTCTCATGCGCAATGCCACCATTCGATTCCTTATTGGCCTCCCGCGCCGACACGCCCAGCATACTGATGAGCGCGCCGAGGGCCTCATTAGCCTCCAGGATACGTTGGTAGCGTGCACATTGCATGCCCGTCCAGGCAGCTGCAGTTTTATTGCCATTCAGCTTGCGCTGCAGCTTCTTCAGTTTCTGTTTGAGGGCACAGGAGTGCTCCATGAGCATCTGCATGCACTGGAACGAGGCAGTCTGCTCGTCTCCCAGCTTGATGATGGTGTGCAGCATACCCGCATTGGCATTCACTGCATCCATGCCCGCCTCGTAGACCTCGACTAGTGCGCCATACAGCTGATGCTCATCTAGTAAATCCACCAGCATCTGGGGCGGCATTAGATTCTGGTGCAGTCCATTGATGTAGTGCAGGACACGACGTATAGGCTCGCAATTGGTATGCTCGTCCAGCTGACCGGTCTTCAGCAGACGCACAAACTCATCCAGCTGCTGTTCCTGCGTCTCCAAATCCATGCGATAGATGGCCGTATGCGTGCACAGCTCGTAATCACAGTGATTAAGGCCATGGCGAAACTGTTGCAGCACCAATTGGAGACTCTTCAACAAATAGATACATTGAGCCCGGAAGATATACCGCTGCACCGAATAGCCTTCAAAGATGGCATCGCGACCTGGCGAGATTTAAAGAAGTCAGAACATACAAGTCAATATAGTCCACATCCATGTAAACAATAAAATTAAAAAAAAAAAATGAAGAATTTGTTGAAGTTATCTTTATAAATCAGCCAGTGGCTTATATAACTTATAAGAAAAAATCCACTGATAACAACAGTTTATTTTCGTAATACTATCGTGATCCAAACAGATCAATCAAATCATTCGAACGCAAAGCTTTAACGTGTTGTCTAATTAATATGTAAATATGATTAGTGCTCACCAAATTCACAGGCATTTGGAAATTTCTCATTTATTGCCTGGCAGACGATTTCAAGCTTGTCGTTCATACGTTCCAGTAGAAGTATGACTAGGACAACATCGTGTTCGCCACCTCGAAGGAGGAACTGTTCCGGCACAAAGGTGAGTAAGTGGTCCAAGTGTTGGCGCTGCAGGCGCAGCTCGACGGCCTTCAGCTGTTGATCTAAGGCGCGTCCGTAGGCCTTGCTCACACTGAAGATGTGCTGGTAGTCCGCAATGCTTTGCTGGGATGTCTCCTCCTGCTGCGATTCGTTGGCGCTGCTGAAGTCTTCGATGGAGAGGGTGCCGCCGTCTGTTTTAAGTTGCAGCTGCTCCTGCAGCTGTCGCACCAGATCCCGGAACTTCAGTATAGTCACATCACGATCGTAGAGACTTTCTAAGGCTGCATTCTTATGCTGCTCTAAGGATTTGAGCTGACCACTCAGCTTTTCAGCTTCATCACGCAAGTCCGATTCCAATTCTTGATTGCTCTCTATGAGCTGCTCTTGGATTTGCTCGAGTGCCTCCAGTTCTGAGACCTCATCTTCCAACAGTTTGACACGCTCCTCCAGCTCCAATTTAAGCGTGGCCAGCTGCGTTACCATAGACTCGGCGCCCAGCGAGGCATCCACCTGCTCCTTGAGATCAATCAGCTGCATTTCCATCTGATCCACCCGCCGGCTCTGCAATTCCTTGATGCTCTTCAGTTCGTTGATTTCCGAGTGTTTCGTCTCCAGCTCCTTGTGCGTGCGCTGTGCCAACTGCTTCTCAAGTGCCAGGGTATCACGCAGTCGGACCACCGTCTCTCGCAATCTCTGATTGTACTGCTCCAGCCGCAAGAACTCTCCAGTTGTCTGCAGTGTCGTTTCCTTTTCAGACTTCTCCAGAAGATGATCATCGCCATGATGCTCCTGTTCCTGCTCGGCTCGCAGAATTTCTAGATCCAGGGTGAGCTCATCGTTGCGCTCCTGTGCAGTTTCCAGCTCCATTTGCAGGGTGTCCAAGCGTTCCTCGGCCATTTCCTTGTCCAGTGTTAACAACTCAATGCTCTCGGCCACGTCGTCCAGCTCCCGTTTGTATTTGCCCGCAGTCTCCTGGGACTCGCGCTGTTCGTGACGACAGCGTTGCAATTCCCGCTGCAGCAGCACTTGCTGCGTCATAATTTGCGCCTTGAACTCGAGCAACTGCTCGTTCTGTATCTTGATGCGCTCCAGTTCTAGCAGCCTTAATTTGTCCTCACTCCTCTGCGCGCGTAACAATTGCAGCTCCTCACGCAGTTGCCGCTGCTCCGCACTATCCGCAGGTGCCACAGGTGGCACCACGGCGCTTGGAGTACGCAATGCCGGACCCGGCGTAAACTGCGGTCGCAGTATCTCCAAAAAGCCAGCTTCCACAAATGCAGCGGGTGCCACTCGCTTCACGCCGCTGCTCGTGGGACTCATGCTCGTCTTGCTGCGCTTGGGCGCCAATGACAGAGGCACCGGCATAGCCAGAGTCAGTTGTGCCGTCGAGCTCTGGGCCTGGGCTGTCGTTGGCTTGGGCTGACTAATCCGAGTCGGCCGCAGCTGTGTATATGATGTGGAGCGCCGTTGATTGCATGTCATAGTGGGAGGCGTCAAAATCGATGACTGCCGCATTTCTCCAAGTTGCTCCCACCTGGCCAGCCTGTGACCTTGGCCTTGAGGCGGCTGTGAGGCGACACTCGCTTCTGTCGCTTGGATCTGACTTCCTACAGCTGTTGCATTGTTTGCAACTGTTTGCTGCTGCTGTGACTGCGATAAGCTGTTGGTCGACGTAGATGCCACAAATGCCTCCTGATGAGTACTCAACGTCTTGGGCGACGTGTCCAGCTCTTCCTCAGTGCTCTGCTGTTAGAAGAATTTAAAATATATATTGAATAACTACTTTTATGATATTGGTGAGTGCGTTACATTTGCCAGCGGCTGTGTTTGTGACTGTGATTGAGTGGAAATCACCGAAGAGGTCGCATTCTCTGATGACTTTTTTGCAGTCCTTCCAGCTAAAGTTGTCACCTCCCTTTGATTACGCTATGCGAAATAAATTTCAATTAACTTATGCACGAGTGGAATGGGAAGAACATAAGGTGACATACAAAAGCACATAACATAGAACATATGTCAAGGTGTATTTCTAATTTATAAAGCATACACCCACACTTTCAAATTACATCTTGACATTCATAAAATTCACAGCTGTGCGCATATTTGTAGGAGTGACTCACTTGTTCTTCCGCTGGCTGCCTACTTCTGGCTCTCGCTGGCATGTTCACTTTGCTCACATCGCGTTGCATGATGTCCTCCTCTAAGCGTTTGTTGTCTTGCTTTTTCAGCTGTTCCAACTGATTCACGACTGGCGACTGCAGCTGCAACTGTTGGGCACGCACAAAGAGTCCATAGTTGGACGGACACTTAAAGTAGGTGGTGCCGCGAATGGTGCCATTGTTTTTGCCACGCGGCTCATCCAACACAATGCCAAACCACTGACCGGCAGCGAAACTGGTGCGTCCCACATAGGCGATACGACCGCAAAGTTGATTCTTTCCCGTTACTTGTACACGCTGACCAAGTTTCAGTTGAGCTGTTGACATATTATTCATGGGAAGCTTACGTCATTTTGCCTTAACGCATGGCCCGGCGCTGAATATCGAGCGAGATGGCGTGCCTAATCTCAGTTAACAAACCCCTCCAAAGTGCAATGCAAAACTGATGCGTTTCTTGTCATCGTCATCGTCATCGTGCCCCACCCCAAGCCGAAGAGTAGAGCTGAAGAGGAAGACCCACTACAGAGGCTACAGCGCAGAATCGTGAACTTTATGGTGGTTGGTCTAACCATTATCCATGCAGTACTTAACTGAAAATTCAAACGTAGTCAATGATTTTGAAACGAATTTTTATTTATTATAATTAATACCTAATTGAAATGTAAATTTCAGAGATGATGAAACTTCTCCATCAAAATAGTTTTTTTTTTTATTAAATCTTAGTTTGAAATTAAAAAGCATAGGTAACATTTAAAGAGCAATTCGACTTGTCAGTCAGTTGGAAAAAAAAAAGAAATAAAATATATAGGCATATATCGCTAAGGTACTCATTATTCCCTTAAATTTGCAAAGTGGTTAGTGGAAAAAATGGTGGCAGCTTAAAATAAGATTGCCAAAACATGAACGTGGCTGATTTTTATACCGTAAACCCATTAAAAATGGGCACAAAGGGTATAATGGTTTTGTGCAAATGTATGTAACAGGCAGAAGGAAGCATCTCCGATCCCACAAAGTATATATATTCTTGATCAGAATCAACAGTCGAGTCGATATAGCCATGTCCGTCCGTCCGTCCGTCCGTCCGTCTGTATGAACACGCAGATCTCAGAGACTGTAAGAGCTAGAGAAAATTTGAAATATGGGCTCTCGTATACCAGGCGCAGATCAAGTTTGCGTTATTTTATCGATAACTGTGTCCGTTTATCGAATATCGATCTATTACATTTCCGATAGCAATAAATGCCACAATTTTAAAGGCAGAATCTTCTAATATATATCATATGCATATTATTGAACAACTGCCCAAATTCGTCAAGAATCGAGCGACTATATGTTTTTGTGTGTTTTCTGCGGAGCCCCGCTGCCAACGATTGCGTGTTTCACGTGTTTGTCGGCAGAGGGCACTTCCAGAGCAGCTCACAATTTAGTGCAAATCTTTTTAAAGAGGAATTTGCTAATAATAATAGAATATATTTAATAACTAGGTTCAGGGTATATGGTAGTCGAGTTCACTCGACTACAGCACTCTTACTTGTTTTATGTGATTACATAAAATTTGAAAATGTTTTAGGGTTTTGCTTCTCTTGGAGTAATATTGGCTAACGTGCTGCTTGGTCTGCGCCTTCGTACTCCACACTAGCATTTGATATTGTAGACTCGATCTCACGTTTATCTGACAGTGTCTTAATGTCATTAATGGGACGCCCATCACTGCCCATCTCACGATCGCAAAATGCGCAGAATCCGATATTAACTCGCTTCGCCATTAGTATTAGAATATTTATTCGTTTGTCCTTTACGCATGATATTATTTTGTAACAAATTCTAGCCCATAGCATGCGGAGAAGTTTTAGAAAGTGCGCAATAAGATTTTTTTTGTACTGTTTTGAAGATTCAGGTACTTTCTGCTGGCACTACTTTGTAGAATAATAATGACTCGCACATTGTGGATGCCGTTCAACATTAATCAGTTTTCTACTTATCAGACAAATCATACAGAACTCTACTCCCAAGGGGACAACTGTTGAACTGATTTTCTTGCAAGCACACTGAATTATATATTTACATATATATATTAATGTATTTATGTAATATGTATTTAGTATATATACGCATTCCAATTTATATTAAACAAATAAGTATGCAATACCAATTTACTGCGCATTCAAATATATATATATATATATATATATATGTATATATATATTAACAAAGAAAATTCAAAATTAAAACTATTGCGAATTTATTGCGGTTATACACCGATTTACATGAGGGGGCCAAAAATTTAATCTATTGACTATCGCCAAGGCTTTCGTTGTGCCTAGTTTAATACGTGTCGATGGACTGGATCAATGAAGTATATCAATTAGAAAACATTGCGGCAAATGGGACAGGTAGATTTGCTGCTGGTGGTGAACCATTTGTACTGCGGGAAAGAATTTCTTGATAAGCGAGGCAATTTTAAATTGGACTTTTAGCAAGCTCACCAAACAGGGCCCGTGGAATTTCTTTTTGCAGGTTTTGCACGTTAGCTTTGGCAGCTGGCAGGTGTCCTGGTGTATGACCGTATAGCAAACATAGCATTCCTCCACGCCTTCAAACTTCTTATCCAGATTGTTTTTCCACAGCGTCAGACCATCGTAAATAGTGCCATTCTGTTCAGCAATCAGAGCAATTAGCACATATCTTACAAGTCAAACTCTACACTCACTTGATGTGTCAGAAAGATGGTAAGCTGCATGCCAACATTACGTGAAGTGGCGCGTCCGCCAATTTGTTTGCCACAGTCGACTTTGACAGCGCCAAGTGGATAATTGGGAGCGAGTGTAATGACCAGCTCCATACGTGCCTCATCAATCGCATAGACAGCCAACACTTCTCGAGTGGACGTGTGCACCGTCACCTAAATAATATTATTATAAGAAAACGGATTGACAATGGTATGCATACTTATATAAGTCGGCTTTACTACTTCAAGATCTCCAGCAAACAAAAATATGTTTACGTTTATTTAATAAATATTGATATACAAACAAATTAAGTTTATTTATGTAAACCAAATTCAGTGTATTGTTGATAGGGCTTCGTGCTTATTAATAAATAAACAACAAACATTGCCTTCAAACTTGCCAGCTGAGAAATTGGGTGAACATTAAAAAACTCAATTGAAACCACCTTTCTCCTAACTAAGTAGCTTTTGCTGCTGTGTGCTTTTATTTGAGTGTGAATATCTGCGTTTCTTAATCAAAAGTGAACGGAGTTTATGCTGCGACATGATACCGTTGGAAATCTTTCGAGCCATTGTAATTGTAGTGCTATTGTTCGGCATCGTTACGATTTTTGTATTACGCGTTGCCATCGAGGAGACGATGTAGAGAGACGTGATAGCAACTGAAGAAAACTAAATGCAAAGCAACCCACCTGCATATTTTCATGTTTCTCCTTGCGATTTGCGATTGCCTTCAGTTCCTCGCTGCAGATCAATGCGCTCACGTAATTGGTAGTAAGATTGTCCACAAAGTTCTTCTGCCTGGACGGACTGGTGTTCCACCATTTACGCACCACGGCGGGCAACTTGCGCAACACCTCTGTATACAGGTGGCAGGCATATCGCTCCAAAGAGAGTTGAGGATCTGTGCCGAGAATAATGGAAATCAATTATAGAAATATCTTGTTATATAAGCAGGCCATTACAAACCAATTCACCAGACCCTATACACAATATGAAAGTAGTTTCACATTGTGATACATTTGTTGTGTTGTTTCTTTTGCTAACTAATATTCAAATTTCTGTAAAAAATGGAAAAAAAGCCATTGAACTTTTACGAAATCGCTAGCGAGGCGCCAGCCCGCGAAATTAAGCTGGAGGCCGAGAAGAAAAAAACCGTCGCTGAGACCATCGACTTTACAAAGCTTCCCAGCGATCTTGCGCCGCCAGAGCGTAATGTCAAAAAATCGACCGTCTCTGTGGCGGATGAGTTGAACGCACGCCTCGCAATGGTGCAGTTGCGACCGAATCGCGTCCCGCGAATTAAGCGAATGGTCAAATCACAGATAGCGGAACCGCAACACTTGTACAAAAACTTTTGCGTGTGTCCGCGCTATCATCCCTGCTACGTGCCCTGCCAGCACACCGGTCAGATTATTATCGACCGCGATATGCTGAAGCGGGAAGAGCACACCTGCTTCCTAGCAACTCCAAAAAAGAACTTTCTGTCACCGCTGCGGCTCAGACGGCCGCGATACATAACCAAGAAGATCTATGTGCCCATATGCACGGCCCGCATGGTGCGACTGGCTAGTCCGCATCCGATGCGTGTCAAGGATACATTTACTTATTTCAAACAAATTCTCTCCCAACGTCATTTGACGGCGCTGGAACAGCAGTTGAAGCCCAAGCCTCCCGTTGAGGCGATGACCCTGGAAAAGGCAATGGAGTATTTGGAGGAGGAGATGCGACAACGTCGCGTCCAAAGACAGAAAAACAAAAAACGCTGCAAGGCACTAAGAAATCTGATTATAGAGCGTCAACGCAAGCAGATGATGAAAATTGTTTGCGTTCTCTTTGAGGAAATGAAAGAGTTCCTTTTGAACGACCAGTTCATCATTGACGAGCAATCGCCACTGTCTGCAGTGATATTGGAGCGCATCCAGGAATTTACGGGTGAGTTCAATCCATTAGTATGTAATTCGTATGATGAACTATATATTTGATGACATTTGCGTATAAGTTTAAATGTTATTTGGAATTTGGAATATATTTGATATGCCAGTCTTTAAAATGTTTATCCATATGCTCTTCAACAGCAAATTCACATTGAAATTAATATTTAATCTTTATCTAATTGCCAACAGGAACAACATTTATTTATATTATTTTTTGCATTTGCAGAACAAGACTTCTATACTACAAGCAATTTGCGCGACTATCAACGTATTTTGGCCAACAATCTGACAGTTTGGATAAACAAGTTCATATCCAACTTGAACATATATATGGCACCCAAACCAATACCCGTAGCGCGCTCCATGCATGACAATGATGAAAGATTTGTGCCAGTAACTGATTTCATTTCGCTATCAGAAGATAATTGCGAAGAAATTATAAGTGATTTGGACATTGGCATGAGTGAGTATGAGGACTATGATGACGACTATTTACGCGATGTGGAGAACCTACCCTCGGAAGAGACGCTGATGAATTGACCAAAGCATGGAATGCCGCTACTCACCCTTCAGTTGAGACCAGCTAAGCTCCTTGTAGACACCATTGCTAATCACCTTGGCGCTATGGTTCTTCAATATGTCCATCGGCATGGCACGAAAGAGAAAGTGCAGGAAATTCTGTAAATGAATTATAAAATTTTAAGTTTTAACAAATCATTAGTAAACGTGTAGTGTCGGCTAAGATCTCACCTCTTCGAAATGATTTTCGTTCAGCCAGCTGGTGTAGACGGAGCGAAGTGAAACTGGCGACTTGGCGCAGGCATTTATAATACAATCCCAGATTAGCAAATAACTGTAGGCTTCGTGTCTGTTAATTGGCTCCAGATCCTCCAGTTCGGTCAGCTTAAAACTGAACTCGTCCAAATATTTTCGTATGAGTGCATCATAGCGATTCAAATAATCCTCGAAACGATTGAGAAAATGCCACTTGGAGATTGTCGAAGAGGCGTTGGTATCAATGTTATCGCTGTTCTTATCATTCAACTCAATATCGTCGGCCACAAACTGTGGCGTCAACTGGCGCAAAGAATGCACCGCATTAAGACGAACGCTGTGCTGTGAGCTGTGCAGTTGTTTCAGCAGGAAGTTGCACAGATGGTCCAGTGTCAGCTTTGAGCTTGGTGCTTTGGCGAACTGCGTGAAAGACAACAAATTGAAATGGGCAACAATTTAATTGTAATTAGTTCATTTGTACCCCATAGATAAAGCCATATTCCAGCATTTCCAGCCCTGGCATTAGACGCTCCAGCAGGGCTTCGTAGCACACACGGAGTTCTGCCGGTACAGTTGCCTCGTGAGTCAAATCATAATATGATTTGAACAGCAACACGTTGACTTCCCGGGCAAACAAGCTCTCCCACTCGTCGATAACATTCTTCACGAGCTGCGTTGAGCTCTTTTGTTTCTCCGAGCGTATAAAAGTAATCAGCGTGGCAAAAAGTTGATACACAGCCGCAATGAAGAAGGATGTCTGTAAATAATTTTGGTAATATTAAAATTAGGCAGCTTATATAGCCTATAATAATAATGTTATTATAGTTAAGTGTTATTATATTTATTATTATATATAATTTAGGTAGTTAATATAGCTCATAATAATATAATTTAAAAACAAATTTATTATTATAATTAATATTAAAAAAATACAGGGACTAGAATACGTTCGCCAAAATCCATTTGGACAAGGATGCGGAGTCCTGGAACACTGTCATATTTGCAGACGAGTCCGATTTCAACATTTTTGCCACAATGTGTACCTCAATACATTCAAGGAAAATTTACTAAAAAGTGCCGGAGAGCTAGGAATCCGACGTACTTTCCGGTTCTCCTGGTTTATCTGGAATTGCCCCCTTATGATAATTCCAACAGCCCAGTCTCCAGATTTAAATGTTATTGAAAATTTGTGGGCTCTGCTGGAAAATAACATCCGGAATCACAGCATATCCTGCAAGCAGGATCTCAAAAATGCTCTGGTGGATAAGTAGAGCAAGATCAGCCCAGAAACTACCCGAAAGCTGATATCTTCCATGAATAATAGGTTATGGGAAGTTGTTAAGGCTAAAGGATATCATACTAAGTATTAACATCCTTATTTAAGTTTTTATACGTCAAATATGTTACTTTTTTAAGACTGGTCCAAATAAGCTTTGACATTTATTTTGGATATGATTTCACTTTTTGACTAATTTTAATTAAAAAAAAATTTCTTTCTCAAACGTCCAAATAAGCTCTGAGACACCGTATACATAGAATATAGCTTCCATAGGAACAATCGGTCAGTTTTTAAAATTGTTTAATTAAGTCTGCGAGGGTTTGTAATCTTCCGCGTGCCTTACATAGCCATTCTTAGAATTCTTATTCCATCTATAACTTTAGATAACAAATTTTTTTTTTCTAAAAATTGTTCCTCGATATTCTGATAAGGTTTACTTCTGTTTGAACTTCCAATAAGTTTAGTCGACAATCTTGGAACTTGTTGGAAACAGATATTATATTCAATTGGAACACAATTTTAGAGCTAAACTCACAATATTTGAAAGGTAGAAAAAAATGGTGAAGTTTGGAGCATAAAGCCACTCTTTCTACAATACGCACCCTTGGATCGCTATAATGTTTCATAGACTTGGAGACAGTCAGCACCCAGGAGCTGATGCCAATGCGTATGGCATCCCAGTTTTTAATGGTTAGCTCATAAGGAAATCGTTGGAGAACTTCGTTAAGCAGTTGAATTATCTCCACGGTATTTAAGACTGCCTCGTAGGGCTGCTTAAGTAACTCACTGAAAAGAGATTCAATTAATATTAATTAGTATAAATTTAATAGCTTGTATTCATAAGATTTGGTCATCTTACACATTATAGTGGAGCAGCTCTTTTTGCACACTTTGCTGCTCACTAACGCGTGTCAAAAACTGCAACGCTGAGACAATAATGTTGTGGTCCGTTTGCTCATTAAGCTCTGACTGGAAGTTATTGAGCAGCAAGCAGCGGAAGATAGCGGCCTTAACCCAAATTTCTGGCGGTTCCGTTCGCATAATGGGACTATTTAAGCTAAGCGCCTTTTGTGAGAGTTTTGGCAGCAAATGCTTAAAACAAAGAACGCAAAAAAAAAAAATTAAAGAAGCTCTTTAGTATTTGAATTAGAATCCATTGCTCACCTGCAAGGTCATCACATAAGCTTTGAGTGCGCCTTCCGAAACCAGGAGTTCGGCGAGATCCTCGTGCAATAGAATTGCGGCGCTTTCCTCAAAAGCCGCATATTGGGCATGGTGCACCAGAGAGACCAACAGACGACAGCTCATCACATTCTTCTCTTCCACCGCTGCCTGCTGCAGTCGCTGCTTTACAATATCCACCAATTCACTGCTGTTGCCCATAAAGCAACGAACATGTTCGGATAGGCACAGCACAAGTTCTTCGCAATCGGCATTTAATTGGGGACTGACCTCCAACCAGGTCTCTGCAGCAGCTGCCACCTGCATGCACTGTAATAGTTCTGATATCAGTGACTCGCTCCACTGCTTGAGCAGATTCGCATTGGGATCACAGTAGTCTTCGGTGAGCTCATCCTCGCCC
This sequence comes from Drosophila setosimentum, assembly GCA_035043505.1. Classification (NCBI taxonomy): domain Eukaryota; kingdom Metazoa; phylum Arthropoda; class Insecta; order Diptera; family Drosophilidae; genus Drosophila; species Drosophila setosimentum. The sequence continues at coordinate 555,006 of JAWNMY010000015.1, read as the reverse complement.
TCGTTTGACTGCTGTGCCAGCGGTGGACTGTTGACGCGACAGACTAGCTTGCAGATTGTTGCAAAATTCAATGCCGTACGTCGCAGCAGAGGTAGAATATTAAGTTCATCTAACGAGGCGCTCTCGAGGATTGCACCGGGACTGATGGAAATTTTCAAGGTCTCTAGGTAAACACAATGCTGCTCGAATTGCACCACACTATCGGATGTCTTTACTTTCGAATTTAGCAGGGCCACAATGCTCTCCTCTATACGGGATGAGCGCTGCGACTCCTCCTCAATGTTCTCCGTAGAGCAGATGACAAATTTGGCGATAGCCTCAGCCATGCATTCCAGGCTGCTGGCATCCATCTCAGCATGCTGTGCCAGTTCCTCCACAATGCTGGCACAACTCTGCAGCAGATCGTCGTTGATTTCGATGTCCTTGCTGGAGAGCGCATCCTGCCAGCAGGTTGTTATCTCCCACAGTGTGTCCTCCGACAGATAATCGCACGCTCGTCGCTCCAGGCTAAACTTGAATAGCCTCAAAAAGACATGCTGACGCACTGCCGGGGAGGAGTTCTCCTTACTACATATAACGGGCATAATCTGTGCTATAAAGCTGCCGCACACCTCGATCATCTCGCTGGCATTTGATTGGACCAGTGGTGCACACATGGCCAGCAAAATTTTGTCAACGGTGGACACATTGATTAGAATATCACCGGTGTCCGTTTGAAAGAAACACTTGTGCAGCAAGTTCAACTTATCGCGATTGTTATCCACAACAACCTCCTCTGCAATGCGTCCGATTACGTCACAAGTCTCCGGGCTGGCGAGCATTTGACGGACGACAGGCTCCGTGCATAATGGATAAGAGAGGAGACGATGCAGCAGCAGATTCTGCACGCGATGCTGTTGTATCTGCAAATAAATAATTTTAATTAATTTACTTTTATTCATTTTATTGGCTTTGTGCAGTTTCAGTCTGTCTGTACTAATTTTTTTTTTTTTTTTTTTTGTTTGTCTGATTCGGATTTTTTTACGTTTTCTCCAATTTTATTAATTTACATTTAGATATTAAATTTTTATTTAATTTAGATTATTTTCTACTTTTCACTTACTTTCAACAAGTTATCAGCAATGTATTTAAAACGTGCTTCTGGCTTCAGCAGCGAGAGAATCTCAAAGAGTATGTCCATCACAGACTCGCTGGAGTCATCGCTGAGCTGTTCCAATAGCGCCACAAATTTATCCAGTGTGGCATGCAGCTCACCGGCTTCCGTTAGGCTCTTGTAGAATTCGACATCCGAGAACATTTTGGTCAGCGTGCGCATCTGGCTGATGAAGCGAACGGAGGAGTTGATCCTGCTGCCCGCCTTGTCCATACAAATGCAGACCAGCTTAACGACTAGCTGCTTGAGCTCCTTTTGTATGAAGGCGGCCTCTTCGTGCACCTTTTTTGTGGGCGTTGAGTGTTGTGAGCTCTGATGTGTTGTTTTTTCCCCGTCCGCATCTACGAATTTGACGTTCTGCGCTTCGAGGCTGGGATTGGCAACATGCAAATCCAGCACCAGCATCAGCACATGTGACAGCAGCTGCTCATTGACATCTTCAACAGCAAGATCCTGTGTGACCAGCTCAAAGATGCGCATCCAGAACCTGTTCAATAATTTGACATACAGAGTGCTGGAGCTCTTATCGACATCATTATTGCACTGACGATCCCAGAACGCAACCAGCGCCGAAGTGTGCTGAAAGAAGTACTTAACATGGGCACCATCACTACGCAGCAGTTGTCCAATGGGTTCCAGCAACTGCTGTTCGAGCAGTCCAAAGGCAAATTCCTCCACTTGAGCCGTGCGCAGCGTATTGTTGTTAATCTGTTGCAGCATAAAGCGCAAACACTCAAAGTATGCATTGTGCATGGAGGAAGTGTCCGATTTCGAAAGTGGAGGATCATGTAGTCCCACAACGGCTGTCTTGAGGTCATCAAAGAAGCGCTGATAGAACTCGTAAATATCTAAATCATTCAAACTTTCGACTGTTATTTTGGACAGAAACGGCAACAGATTCGGACAAATGGCCTGAGCATTACGATTAAAGCCATTGCGCAACAGGGATGAGAGCTTTGGCAGCAGCGCCTTGCGAATATTGAGCGGAGCGTACCTATAAAAAAAAAAAACGAAATTAATTGGTTAACAAATAAGAGAAATTCTCGTATTCTAATTTAAACTTAAGCCTTTTATATCTATTTATTTATTAGTAATAATCCAATAATACCGGTCAAAATATTAGTATTAAAGATTTCTTGATTTTCAGCAGTGCAATGATTGCCACTTTATCACCATAAAATTCTTTTAGATTAGCAAATAAGTTACTAATACTTTTATTACTTATATTGTACTTAGTAATCTCTTAATAAACTCGTTCAGTTTTAAATATTTTGACTGTTTCCACCAGAATAGGTAAAACACAAAAATGGGTATGAGGAGATATGTCGAAGAGTCCAAGGAATCGAATATGCAATTATGCAAATATTTAGAATTTTCATATTATGAAGCAGCACATCTATTATTTTGAACGCAACTGTGTATAGTAAATATTTTCATACCAATCGTCGTAGCTGTTTTGCAGCAGCAGTACACAGCCCCAAACGTGAGGTGCAACCAGTGGATCAGCATCGTCGATGAACTGGAAACTGGCCGTGATCAGTTGTGATTTGTTTGGCGTGAGCACCTCGAGCAGTGTGGGACATTGTAGCAGATGATAGATGCACTCAAACCAGGCGGCTCTGTAATGAAAATAAAAAATCAAATAAATTTACAAATGTTTGCAATTTGGTACGGTTGTATTTTTATTACTTGATGGCTGGGTGCTTGTGCTTGGCAAAGGTCCAGAACTTCTGATGCGCCAAGAGTGCTGTCAGGCCTTTCTTCAATTGATCCTGTTCTGTCGCCTGCGCTGTTTGCTCCACGAAGAAAGACAAGACCTTGAAACTGCTGATGACGACACGCTGATACTTTTGTTCCGACTCCTCCGGCTTGAGACTTTTGCCCACTGATAGCGTCGCCGGCGTGTGGAATGTCAAGTTCCGAGTGCAGTACTCAATTATCTCGTTCTGGCAGTGCAGGCACACTTCACAGGTGCGAGCAAAAGTCTCCCGAAACGAGTTGCAAGCTAAGCTCGCGGCAGGCGCATAGCTATCGTAGCGACTGGCCAGCCAAACGGGCACCAGTTGCTTGAGGAACGGTGCCATGGCACGCTTGCATTTCGAGACGAGCAGCTGCAACACCAACTGCGTCTGCTCGCGCACCGAGTGCTCAATGTCATTGGCCAGATTGTGATAGTATTTGGGCCAAAGGGGCAAAATGTTCTTCATTGCATCCAGATCAGAGTCTGTGATGAGTTCGTGCAGCTCCTGCAACGCCTTCTTCTTGGTCATGGGATCCTTTTTGGACAGCTTGCGCAGTATAATCTGTGTCTGTGGATCGATGCTGGCATCAAATGTGTCCGGCATTTGCTCGGCGCTGGCGAAGCCAGGAGCAAAGGGCACTAAGTTGCCATCGGCCTGCGCCGAGAAACCCACAAAGATGGGCGTTGTAGTGCCCAGGAGCTCAGCGGAGCGACTGCTACTCGACGGCTAATGACAATGCCAAAATAACATATTAGTCATCATGTTGTCTGGCTTGTCTTTAATGCTTACCTTTGCATTGTTTTTGGTGCGCGGTGCTTGTTTCGTTTTTCCACCCATTCTAACACGTTGAACTAAGTTAGCAATGTGACCGTACGGCTGTGAATGTGAAAACACATACAGTCACACATACATCTCGAACAGCTGTTTAGCATTTTCTTCGCTACATTATTATTTATTACTTTTGGCAATCTGCACTTAAAAAGATATAATAATAACAGACTCAGAGATGGCATACCTTATCAACGATATCAAATGAAATTCATATGCCTAAAATACTTATTCAATCTAAATTAAATGCATTTATGCTAGGTGATCAACAATCGATATTTTTGCAGAGCTGTCGATTAATACGTAATATTGCCCTCTATCAAAACCCATCGCTATTTGACCGCACGTGTTACATTTGTTTTGATTCTAATTTTATTAAACAAATTGCATAAAATGTCGAAATTCTTATCGTACTACAATCTATTTCCCATACCGGATCCCAAAGAGTTTCTGGGCATGGCTGCAGACAGGGAAAAGGGCAATGTGATCACAACGCTGGCACGTAATGTTGTTGTTATTCTAAATGTGAGTTGGCAACTTTAAACTTTCTACGCTAAAAATTAACTTTATTAATAAACAAACAAATAATTTCAGATCAGCACACATAAGCAGCTGCACAGCTGGTCCATGCCAGAGAAGCTGTCTACCAAGGTTATCTACGATGCACACAGTCACAAATACGTCGGCGTCTTTGGCAACCACGCGCTTCGCCTTTGGGATGCGGATACAGCCGATGTGGCCAAGTGCAAGAAGCTAAAGGTTTTTTTAACAAAGTTTTATATTTGTTGAATAATTGATAACAATGCTTGTACACAGTTCCAGAAAAGCATCGCCCATGTGGTGGCCACAGACGAGGAGGCTGTTGTTCTATATAGCGATGGCTTCTGCCAGCCACTGTCAAAAGCTTTGGAATCGCGCAAGGATCAAAAAGAGAACACTGCTGAGCAATTGGCCTTGGCTGCCAGCAAGACACTGAGCAAGCCAACGGTGCACACGCTCCCCGATGGGCAAAAGGTGCTTACCTACTTTGAGGAGAAACACGCCACCGGTGAACAGTTCCTCATGCGACGATCACTGTCCAATTTCCACAAGCGAACCTATGTTATCAAGAGGGAAGTTGTGCGACTAACTGGCCATGCTGTCATTGAAGGCGATGCAGGCCCTCAACTCATGACCATTTGTGAGTAGCGCTGCAGTCCTGTTAATAATATACATTGATAAACCTTAAAACTTGTTTGCCACAGGGTCGGACAAGCGAATTTTTATGCTAAGTCTCGCCGAGCGCTCTCACGAAACGGCACCGGGACAATTTGTATCGATGCTCGCCGAACTGAATGTGGAGAGCAAATTGTCGGTTTATGGATTGTCGCGAAACTTTGCGGCCATTTACGGGGCCAACTATGGCCAGGAGGGCGCCTCGTTGCTGGTGTACAACACCCAGTTCAAGGTGGTCAACGCCAAGCAGTACTTCAAGGTCTATTTGGACTTCTCGCGCCTGTGGGCGCGCGACGATTACATTCTTCTTGCTATGGGCCAGAACATTGCCGCGGTGCGCTATCGCATGAATGACGAATTGCTGGTGGATATGCTCGGCTCACAGTTGAGCGAGGCCCACTTGACGCCCATTGAGCTTGACCACATCAACGAGGAGGAATCCCTAGAAGCAGCCATTAAATTTGCGGGCAACAGACGCGTTCACAACACTGTCAAGCTAGCCAAGCTGTTGAAGCAACCCGTGGCCGATCTGCCGCCGGCCGATGGCAAAACTGTGGCCTTTGAATCGTCTGAGATATCGCAGCTTGAGGTGAACGAACTCATCAAACAGCATGTGGATGGTGAACTGGTCCATGTGGATAACGGACTGGAGGAGGTCAATGTAATACTGATGAGCAACTATTTCGATGAAGGACCACAGAACTTGGCAGTACAGTCAATTGTCAGGCAACTGGAGCGCAGTGGTGCTGGCGAACAGGAGATAACGGAGAAGCTGCTCACGCTATTCATTAAGACCCAAAACACAGAGCATGTGCTAATGTGTGTGAGGCGTTACATGAACATCTCCGAGCACATGCTGGCCTGGTGCTTGCGCTATGCGCTGGACACCACTTCAGCTGCTGCTCCTAACAATGGCGAAACCATGGAAACAGATGACAAAGCTCAGCCATCGAAAGACAATGAACTGCTTAATGCGATTCTCGCCTGCAGTTTCAATGCAGTTTCCATTGAGAAGCATCTGAAGCAGCGCCTGGAACTCTCTCATGTCCAGCGTTTGCTCAGCCATTTGTACGTGCTGGCCACTTCAAGGGATGTGCTGCTCGAGGAGCGCCCCAATCAGAATGCGGCTTGCCTTGGCAACACGATCACAGAGCTTCAAACGTTTCAATGGTTGGGCGCCCTTGTTACCTCCCATATTACGTTATTAACCATCTCCAAAGATGAGCAGCTGAAGAACGTGCTGACGCAGTGGTCGGAGTTGTTCCAGCTTTACGCGAATCTTTTGGAGCCACTAGCGACGATAGTTCCGCTGCTCAGCAACATTATAGAACGACACGAGCCCAAGGATCCATACCCAACAATGTGGTATGGCATTGAGAAGGTTAAACTGTATTAACCTTGAGCTACACAAACCCTTTTCTATTCTTCTTTAAACTTGTTACTAGTCTTAAGCTAAATAAATGTAGAATTAACGAATCAGCAATATATGAATCAAATATAATAACAATGGCAGAATAAGGCAAGATATAGTTCTGACTTTTTGTTGAGATCCAAATTTAGCCTGTATATCTTACAAACCGGATTGAAATCAATCCGCTACTGACAACCGGACAAAGCTTTGCTTTTAGACAACCTTCAACTAGAATATTTAGCAAGAAAAAATATTTGAATGTTCATTTTATGGATCCACTTACACTTAAGATGACAAATGTCTAGCAAATGCTAATGTCAACTCTGATTCTATTCCCCATAGACTAATTATTTGTACATTTTTGTAACTTACTCGTTGAACTAGAATAAAAAGCCCTTCAGGAGGGTAATAAAATGTTTTTCTGACGCATTTAAGGAAACGTCTCACAACTCCACAAACTATCTATACTCTTGATCAGTCAATAAGGCACGTCCGTCTGTCAACTTATCACTTATCTGTCAACTTATCAAGCTAATCATAAAGTTGTGAGGCAATCTCGATGAAACTTGGAATTTAATTTTCAGTACCATTCATTTTCATCTACCACATTGGTAGAAGGGAGAGCTCTAAGTTGAAATACATGTCTGCAGATACAATATAAATACAGAAATGTAATACATTTAGTTTGAAGCCAGACGTAAAATATTAGACATCTGAACTGTAAGGATATATAATCTTCAGATCTCCTTTCTTTTCTTATTCTTAAATAAGTTTATACACCTAACGTATATCTGAGGCTCAGATAAATAAACAAATATACTTGAATTTTGAATCACATCTTTGAGCCTAATGAAAGCAAATTAATTCAAACCCAATAGATATGCACTTTTGAGGCTAACATTAAGACTACTTAGTGCCAGCTGGCATCTGACATCTGACTAACAGCTAAAGCTTGCCATTAGGCTTAAGTCCGTGGATCACATGAGCGCTGACCAGTTGAGCTGAGCTGTAGAGACTGTCTTTTGACATATTTTCATTAAGACGCTGAGAAAGCTCTTAGTACACTTCATCTCTAGCTTCAGCTTCAACTCCAGCATTTATTTCGGCCTCAGTCTTGGCACTTTCTCTGCACCTTCCCCAGATTGAAATCCGTGCGTCGCTGACCACTCGAGAGCGATGACCAACCAAAAAAAAGAAAAAGAATTCAAAATTGACCGGGGGACCGGGTTTAAAAATAGCTCGCCGTTTGATTCATTTTGTGTTGATTAGACGTGGGTTGGGAGCTCGTCTCACTCAAACTAGGGGCGTCTGGCACAGTGTGGACTTATATGGCATTAGAGAGACAAGTATTTAAATTACAAGCGCTTACGCAGCAACCTAAAACATCGTTGTTATTTGGTTTGATTGTAAGCTAAAGATTTATCGCGTTCTTGGACGCTATGGGGGAAAACCTGCTGTAACGTCATAAAACTGAGATAAATTATTTAATTTTCGATTTCCTAAAACCATTAAGCAAAGGCAGACGCCTAGCTACCCCAAGATGCCAAGTCATACCAAGACCACAAGAACGACAGTGATAGCTGCAGAAAGAGATAGAGATGGAGATATATATAAAGCGAATATAAAGCCCTTATGTACATAATAACCAGACTGATACTTCGAGTTCTCTCAATATATATGTATACACATGTATGTATGTGTGTATGTACATGGCCATAATGAAGGTTTCTGCTGATGCTGCGTTGCTGCTGACCGTTGCCTGCCCTTGGCTGCAGTGCTAAGGATACAGATACAGATACTACGGATACAGATACATACAGCAACAAGCATACGCCTACCTGCGCAGGTAGCGCTCGGCAGGTAACTCTTTGCCCGCGCAAACAGACAAACATCCCAGCACTCTCCACACACACATCCACTCACACACACACGCGCACACAAATGCTGGTGCAGATGCGAGATACTTGTTACAAACAAACGTTAAGAGATGACGACGATGAGGATGAGGGAACAACGACCACGACACGCTACCCCCAACAACAACAAGAACAGCAACAGCATTTAAGCAGCGTCATGATCATCAGGTTCGGGCCCTGGACGAGGGCAAAAAGACTCAGCAGCCAAGCGCAACAGCATCCAACCAGGGCTGGGCGTTTTCAAAAGCAGACACTATATCCGCAGCCGTAGTTATTAAGATATTGTATTATAAAATATTTCCTTTTGCCTTGACTTAAATAAAATAAACAATAAATTCGAGTTTTGAGCCTACATAATCTTTATTTAAATAAAAGTAATCAGTATTGTTTGGTTTACATATATACATTTTTATAGAACATATATTAATAATGATAATATATAATTATGATATTTATACAAGAAAGTTAGGCTTAAGGTCTCACAATGAATAATTACAAGTAAATAACTTGTGTGTTTCAAACTTTGAATTAAGTAAATGTATTTGTATGTTTTTTTTCAGTTAAATTTCCAAAAAGTATTTTTCTATCTATCTGGACACTAAGTTTAGTTTGTTTAGTTTATAACTGCAATATTCCTATATATTATAAAAATAATATTAAAACTTTTCTATTATGTAGCTTACAGATTGGGTCGTGTTATTTTTAAGTTATCGCCTCTACCATCAAGAACCATATGCTGTGAACTGTAAGTCCAGGAAACTAACTTGACACATAATATGCTTATACATCTTTTAAAATGTATATAATTTTCCTGAATAATTTTATGGAAAATATTTTGTTGGTTATTTGAGAGGGGCTCTGGGTGGCATATATTTGCAATTTGCACAATAACGAATTTCTGCAAAATTGTATTTTAATTTTTGAAACAAACAGATTGAAATGTCAAACTTAATGTCTAGTATATAGAACATTCATCGAACACCTTTTGCTGTGCCTTGAGCAAAAAACTTAAATAAAACGAGTAAGCAAACGTTTAGAGACTATTAATACTGATTTTCAGACAAAGACCTTGCACATGCATGTATACATATGTATTCATAAGAAATATATTTTGGATTTAATGTGCATCCCTGGAAAAAAAAACCTGACAGATTGCAGCTGCTGCTCCGTGGGCCTCTGTGTAAGCCGAAGCGAGTGACTTGAGCTTCACTTGGCTCGCAATCCGGCCTGTGCCTGTTGTCGCTGCCTGTTCCTGGGCTTGTGCCTCTTGCCGGTTGCGTTTTCCCGGGTGCCTGTGCACAAGGCTTTGTCTCGGCTTTGTCCGTTCCTTTGAAATGTTATTCATTTTGGTTATTTTTGTTGCCACACAAATACATACATATAGACATGCACAGACAGATGCATATATGCATGGGTATATATACATATAGATGTGATTGTGAGCACACTCTTTCCTTTATTTTTTTTTTGTATTTTAACGACAACAAGCCGACCGGCATTATTTTTAGAATTTTTAAGTCAAACGTGTTACCATGCTGGGTGAAACTGGCTTCGAGGCAGCAGCCACTGCCATGGCAGCAACAACAGCACCAGCTAAAAAATGCAATGAAAATGAAGCTGCGGCTCTGATTCTGGCTCTGGTGTTCAATCTCCTGTCTTTTGTCTCCCTTGTGTAACCAAAGGTAAAACTGTCTGTCTGCATAAAAGTGTATCTCTATGTGTATGTGTGTGTGTGTTAGTGACTTGGCATTGTTACTGTTCTCTGACTTTTTAATGCCAATGCCCAAAACTCGTCGACCAACAAAAATAAAAAATTGTATCGATCGTTGCCATTGCCTTAGCAGGGTTTCGGTTTTTTTTTATTTTTTTTTTGTTCAACGTTTGTGTTCTGTTTTTGGACCATACGCTTTGCTCGGCCGTTCTACGCAGCAGCAGCAGCAACAACAGCGGCAGCATCATCATCATCAGCAGCATCGGCATCGGCATCTCAGCCAGCGCCAAGGGGGTACAGTTTCGCTTCGAACTGAAAAGTTATCATTTTTTTTCTTTTTGTTTTCGTTTTGGCCGCTTTCTTTCGAGTTCGAGATCGTTGGAGCGGCTGCCTTAACAACATTTACTTAATTTATTTTTATTTTTTTCTTCGTTTCATTAATTTGATTTTTTTAATTGAACAGCGTCGCTGTTCTCTTGCTGCTTGTTTCACAATCAGATTATTGACTTTTCGGGGTTTTTTCTGTCGCATTCGTTCTTTGTGTACATTATTCAAATGTATTTGGTAAGCCATTGTTTAGGCCATAACATGTTTTGTTTAATGACTTTTTAGTAGTTTGGCTCTGGATCTGGATCTTTGTCAGCATTGGAATACTGAATAGCGTTGCTGTAGCTCAAACCGTTCAAACAGCTCTATTCAAGTGATGTACATAGTAATGTGTATAATTCTAGATGTGGTCAAGTAAATTTTGTTTAAGTACCAGCCACTTTCAGAGACAGGGGCCTGGGGCACAGTGGGCATTATTAGACAGGCTGATGGTTATTAACTGGTCCAATAGACAGTCGCCGGTTGGACTTATGTTAAGCCGCGACAAAAAGCCATCATACTGGCTATGGAAATGATCTGGCAACTGGTAGAACTGACAAAAAAAACCTACTGTGGAGCAGAAGTCGATAGCACTAGAAATATGCTGTATTTAACAAAATTATATGCATATGCAAATTAGTTCTATTGACATTACGGCTGCAAGTTAACTATGATAATATTTATGAGTTTATTAGTTAAGGTATTCAAAAAGTACTCAAAGACTTAAATAAAATAATTTTTTAATATTAAATTTAAGATTTAGTTACTTATTTGTATAAGTTTATTTCTATATCAATCAATGTTATTTATAATTTTTGTTATGACGCATATCAATAAAAAATATTAATTTTTTTATGCAACTGCTTATATATTAATTTGACTAATATGAATATAAAACTTTTTTATGACTTGGATTGTGTGCTTATTTATTTTTAAATGTTGGTTTATTCTTACTGAATTTAAGGTTAATGAACATAACTAGTAACTAATAACTAGTCACTAGTAATAAAAAACTCTAATATAAGAACTAATCTACGCTTAAGAATATGCAATTCAAAATTAGGAATGTTCCTTGAATTTACGAAATTAGTAAAAAAAAAAAATGGTTAAACAAAAAAACAAAGATCTCAATAACTCAATAACAATAACAACTAAAAAAAAATCTAGAATATTTGACTATAAATATGTAAACATAGTTTGATAACAGTAAAGATATTCACATTTCAATAATAAAAAATTCCATTGAAAATATAGATCATGCTTTGTATTTTTCTTCTTTGCAATCATTTTCTTTGTTGTTTATAATTTCAAGTTGAATTTCAATGGAAATTGACTCAGATTTTCGAGATGTAGTATGTATTTAAACATAATATTGTTGAGAAAAAATTGGAAGCAACTTCCGCATTGGCCTTTAGTTTAAGTTGATTCAAATACAAAATCAAATTTGATGACATGCAGGCACAGTCAAAGATAAAGTTAACCGAAGATCACACGGCCCACAAATTCATAGAAGCGAAAACCCACAAAAGGCAGAGACATTGACATATTTATACATCCATATATACACACATTAAAGTCAAATATTTTCTCTGCAACGTTCCCAGAGTCGAAGAATATAATAACAAGCCAACAACCAGCGACGGACTAAACCTCACGCTTGCTTGCCAGTGTCTGTTATTTTTTCCCCTTATTTTGGTATGGAGAAGCGGGGAAGGGGCTATGCAAACAATGCAAAATTTGAGACGATAGTCGAAGACGTTAATTGAGTGTGTGGGTGCTGGAGAGAGAGATAGAAAGAGAGGGGGAGAGGAGGTAAGAGAATGAGGCTAATGTTTCGCATGTCAATAGGTTAAACATAAGTTCGTTGCCTAAGTCATTTGTTTTTTATTCGTGTTCTTTCCTTATAATACTATCTTTCAGGGGAATGCCAGCACGAAAGCGAAATACGAGAGTATTGCGAGCTTAGCGCTTAATCATTTTCTAGCGAAAAGATGGTGAGCAACGAATTGTTGAATGCATAAGTGTCGGTCAGTCAACAGGGCACCTAAAGAGCACAATATTTCAGCAAAAACCGAAGTCATCTATTGCTAGTTTAGAAGCATCTACAAATTGTTAACCATATCCGCCAGCAGCAAAGCCGACATTCAAAGTGACTCACTATCTCACGTATATTATTCAAGAGATTTGACGTTTTTCTGAAGGTTTTTTGCTGATTTTTGGAACATTGCGGTTTTTGTGCTTTTTTTGGTTACAATTAAAAATTCCTTTGACGCGTTTGTGCAAAAGCAAAAAGCCCAAACGCAATTTGATCTTTAAATTTAAGCACGTTTAAATCAAAAGAGCACACAAATACTAACCAGCTAGGCTATCATGTGTATAAGTATTGCGTGTTGTCTTTCAGCTATATGTATGTGCGTGTTCGTGTGTGTATATATAAAAGCTATGTATCTACATGTTAAGCCCACACAGACAACGTTGGAGCAGCGACGCCAGCAGATGACTTTGTGAAATTCGAAAGGCGGCAGCGACGTTGCCGTTTCGTACCCCGGTGTACCCCTCTCCCCCTTGCATTCCCCTCTCATCGCTCAGCGCTGATCGTACGGAGTGCTGGTTGGGCCATTATGTACTTTAAATTTAAATTCAATTGACTTCTTTTATGATGCCAACGGGCGGCGGCCACGCCAAAACGTGCCAAGAGTTGCGCTCACGTAGCCGGGGCCGTTGTCGTCGTCTCGATCCGATCTTCGACGCTCGTCTCGGTTTCGGTCTTCGTCGTCGTCGTATTCGGTGTTTGTCTTCGGCTATGCGGTAGCCTCTGTGCTCGGCTCATTGGCTACGCCTCTGCCTTTTGCCATTTGCCTGGCAATTTTAACGGCCATTTCTTTGCGTCGTCGTCATTGTTTTTGTTGTTGCTGTCGCTGTTGCCACGCATGCGGCAGCGCAATCTGCGTCAGCGTCTCTGTCGTTGTAGTCTTCGTCGTCGTCGTAGTCGCTCTATCTTGGTAACGTAATTTTGTTGTTGTTGTATTCTGCCAGTTTGATCTTTGCCATAAAAGTGATTTTTTCCCCCTACTGATTGTTGCGTGGCCATTGCGCTACAGCAAATTGTGTGCTGTACTTTTGTGCTAAAGAAGCTGCATGATTTATAGATTGAAGTCGCCTGTTCTGCAAAGGTTCAGCAAAGGTTAACATAACTATCGAGTCACTGATTTTAGACTGATTGAGAAATGCTCTTCGCTTTAAGTTATTGGGGTTAATGAAACATGAGTATAAATGGCGTTATCAGCGTTCTGTGGAAGACAAAAACACGATTTAAGATAATTTATGACTTTTTTTGTATATTCACGTATTTATGTAATAGAGCTATATCAAAGTTATGACTTCAAACATAACTTTTTTTTAGCTTTCTTCCAGATAATCAAATTACAATAATTTAATACAACTACTACTTAAAATTAAAAGTAAATATAAATAAAACAAATTCACAATATATATTCACAGATTATAGGTAGAAATTATTTTTTAGGCTTAAATTTCTCTAAAATTTTCTGAACTCAAGAAAAAACTAACTACTAACAATTTTTTTTTTAAATAATCTAAGCACCACATTCAATTTTAAGAAATTGAAATTTGTGGTACAATAAAAAAAATCTTTATCATAATTCTTAATATTTCGTATATATGCACATTGTACATAATATGATCCTTCCGTATCCTTACTAAGATTAATCTATTAATAAACATCAGCTGTCGAATCTCGCACTTTTATTCAAGCTATGAAATACGCCCGGCCGGCTTCAACTCAGATCTCAGCTCTTGACTTATTATCAAGTTTTCCGTTGGCCGTTTCTTGTTGTATTTCTTAAAATTTTGTTTTTTATTTTTTGGCAAAAGTCAACTGTGCGCTTTTGCCCGGCAGGCAACAAACTTGCTGCAGACAAACAAAAAAGCATTCACATTTGAGTATTTAACTGGTTTTTAGCTTTGATCATTTTTCTGTGCTATGGCCGCCAAATACAGGGTGTCAGATTAATTCTGCATTCGGCTCTACTATCCGTTAAGTAAAAGTTATTGTGATTATATATATCAATCCTATCGACAGGTTAATTAAAGGCCAGTCTGAGATTGCACATGGTTGTAGGCACCCTGTATAACCAACGTTATGTCCACTTTTGTTAATTTCAGCTTGCGTACAATATAATTTTCAGCATTTTTCACCCGCATTGTTGAAATTCAAAATCAATAGCAATAAGCATTACACTCGAGCACACACACTCCCAGACACAACACATACACAAGACATTAGGCAGCGTGTTTGAAACAAGGCGTATGTCTGTACAGATTCTCTATTTGTGTAAGTTTCTGTGTATGCAAGTTTCTTTGTATATGTGTAAGTATGTGTATATATATATATATATGTATGTACACCTTGCCTCACTCACACAATTGTACCTGTCTTTACCTGTGCCTCTCATTTGGCGGGAAATCATAGCCTCAGCGAGCACTCTCCGAAGTAAAAACAAAAACCCGAAAATCAGGTAACCAACCAAGCTCAGCTCGGCTCAGCAGCAGCAGCGACGCCGACACCGATGCCAACGTCTCGCACAACACACACAGATACTTGCACAGGTAAGCGATCAGATCATCGTCGTCGCTGTCGTCGTGGGCCACACCAACGCAAAAATGGCTCACATTCAGTCATGAGAAACACACACACACGAACACCTTGGGCACAGGTAAATCTTTATATACAATGTGAACGTCGACGTCGGCGCTGACGGCGCCGCCAACATCGCTGCCCGTCTCAAGAAGCTGATCAGGAGCCCGTTTGTCGCATTTTTACCAAAACTGAATTTAGTTTAGAAGCGTTTGGCGGCGTTGAAGGTGTGTGCAAAAGCGCAGTCCGGTGCCAGTCTCTGCTAGCCACCATAGCATACCATAGAAAGCGCTACATACTTATACATACGTACATACAACGCATTCAGATTCAGAATCTGAACCAGAAGCAGATCCATTAACGTTACTCACTTATGGTCTCTGTTGTCTGATGTATGTGTCAACAACATTTGATACTTTCAATAAAAATAAGCCATTGAGATTTCGTTGGTTTCGCAAGTGTTTCGCAGTTCAAGTGCAGTTACCAAAACGTGTATCAACACTCAATATATCTACATATATACTCGTGTATATGAGTACATAAGATCGAGCAACTCTAACGAATCGTTTCCAGAGCAAACAACAGCTGTCATAATTAACTGGCTGTGGCGCCCCAATGGTTCTTCAGGTATGTCAGTCATTTGCATTCACAGCTGTTAAATATGTATATGCAACTCGAAATTCCGACACACACATACATATATATACACATATTTTACAACGGGCACATCCGGCTATGAAGCGATCCGCACACGTTTCCAGAATTTTCAAATCTGTCGCCATCGTCAGCATCGACCTCATCACTTATGCATAGGCAATTTCTGTGCTCGTGTCGCCGAGTTAAACGTGTTTCGGGCCAATATACATCGGATCAGTGTCGCTTAATCGCCAATCGTTAATCGTAAATCGACAATCGGAAATCGGCAGCGTCAATCCATTTGCATATATCTATTAGAAGTATATATTGCACTCTGGAGTTATTTATGTACATAGCGTGCATCTAGAGTGACGTATTCTTAGAAGTTCTTCAAATATATATATATATATATATATATATATATATTTGCGTCATCTGTCGGCTTATTATTCACGACAGCGGCTTAGACATAGGCATAGACTAGACTAGGTGCGGCTTATTTGCTGAGATACAAAGTGTTGAATTTCAGGCAAATTCATGGCAAAATGTGAAATAGCATTAAAAATTGTCGCTCCCAACATAGAGTTAACAGCAATATGCGAAAGCAAAAGGGAAAATTAAAGTGTGGTCAAAACTTAATTTCTTATATGGTTGAGATTGATGAGGTATAATTGAGAACTTTGAAAATCTACTTAAATGCGTTTCACTACACATCACATTTTAAAACCGTTCAAGTTTCAAATACTTTCCAGCCTAAGGGCATGAATCAATATCGAAAGCCATAAGTCATAAAGTTAGTCGTTTCGCTTACTATTTTGTAATCATAGATAAAGTCTCTTCCGAAACATGATTATACGTAATGAATATGTGCTGAAGATGGAAAGCTTTCTAAGAGATCAATGAAAATCAATAAAAATGCCAAAAAGTCTTATTACATTTACTGTTTCAGTTACTTTAACCGAATAAATGAATATACCTTTTGTTTTTCCTGTGAGAACACAGTATAATAAAAGCCAATTGCGAAGTAAAGGAATGTTGCAAGGTTATTTCAGAGGTTTTTCGACGATTCACTAGCTTAAGCAACACTCTTAACGCAAAGCTGTAAGTAGTTTCCACTACTTAGCATTATGCGACTGTCGCCATATCCATTGCACAATTTGACCAAAGTGGAGAAAAAGAGAAAGAAAAAAATAGAAGTGAAGTAAGACTTTTCAGGCCGTTTCGTACATTTTTCAGGCTTTTCAACATTTTCCGCCGCTTTATGTTTCAAAGATTATTACAATGAGTGTCGAGTAGACTCGAATCGAGTCGAGCGAGGCGCATAATTGTGGGAACCTACGGTTACGGAACGTTCGTCTAGCAAGCAGTAGACAGACATAGACATAGGTAAGGCCAGTCAGCCACTCAGCCACTCAGCCAGTCAGCCATTCACTTGGCTTACTCACATTTTGCCGGCGCTATAATGCCAATGCAGCCAAGCAGCCCAAACAACCACCCAACCCAACCAGGCAAACAAGCTGAGCTGAGCTCAGTTCGGTTCAGTCCACTCTGTCTGTCTGTCTTGTTGTCGTTCCAGTTACAGTCACTTGACCAACCGAAACAATAAGAATAAGAAGACGAAAAATACTACAACGCTTTAGCTTCTGCTTCTGCTGAGACGTTCGGTTTTGGTCGTGGGCATAATTGTTGATCGCCGTAGCGTGCATATTTATGGGAATATTTCTCGTAGCATAAGAAAAAAATCATTGCAGCCCCCTTCTTGGAGAAAACATACATATGAACATGGCCAGAGTTCTGGACGAACGCGCGCTCGACCAACTTTGACCTTTTTTTCGTTCATTTTGTATTTATCTTATTCATGCGCCCCTGTTCCGCTCCGAGTTGTGTTTGCCTATGCAAAATGCATAAAAATTCCACGTAGCATTTCCCAATGCAATGCAAGTCAACGGCGACGCCTGCGCAAAAATAAAACGGGCGCCGATGACGATGTGGACAATGACGACAGTCCACAATCTCCGACAGTTTCTACGGTCTCTGCAGTCGTGTGGGCGCTACAAACTCGACAAGTTGTAGAGCCGAGAAAACAAGTACACGAGATATATATCCAGTAATCGGGTGAACGTTTCAAAATCATTACTCGAGCGCGCGAAATTGGAAGGCCAAAAGAGGCACTTAAGAAACATAAAGCGATTGCAAGTGCTCAGCCAAAGGAAATCGCGACTTCAGCTGCATATTAAAACGAGCAACGAACAGCAAGCAAATAGGATTGTGCAAGTTTCTACCGCATACAGGGTGCTATGTTGTCTTTGGTTATCTAGCTGTATGAGTGATAAATAACGTCATAAAGCTAGCTTACCGAAGTTAATATTAGTGTCCCTTCAACATAACACGGCGCGTATACGTAACACTCGTGAATATAAACTATTTAATGCTCATAATGACTATCCATATGAATCAGTTTTTATGACCAGCATTTCAAATGAGTGAGTAAATCTATGAACTGCTTTATTTTTTTGTCAGTTTCGACTACAAAATGTGTATTAATTGTGGGTTTAATCATTAAGTTTATAATAAAATTTGATAATGCTTGTTTGCACAATAGCAACGACCTTTACTTGGGACTTGGCCTCTCTCTATATACTTTTGTATTTGTTTCTTTTTTGTGGAACGCACTCAATGAGCAGCTTATTTATTGATATCGATATGGGAAATACACGTGTACATGTAGGTTTGTTCTGCGCCAACTGCTGCAACATTGCATTTCTCATTAGCTGAGATTCGGAAGACGTTGTGACCATGGAAGACTGAGAATGAGAAAACCGCGAACTCATATTAAGTTGCACTACTTTCAAATTGGGGCGAGAAATATGCCAAGGTTGAAAATAAATCAAGTTAATTAATACAATAAAATAAATATACGAGATGCGATATGTATAAACCAAATAAATAAATATGTAACATTAACATTACATTGAGTTATAGAAGCATCTAATAAGCTTTAAAGATTTTTGAAATACATTTTTAGTTGCACATTGACATATATATATTTGATGTCACCTTCACAGCTCACTGGATTTGAGGTCTATGCTAAATCGGAGACAAAGTTATTGGCAGATCTTTCTAAACATATGACTAAGCAGCACAGGCTATGCAAATTAATCTGGCCATATTCGCATGTAAGCCAGCTACGGTATGAGTAAAAACAAATTACAGCCGTTGATATTCAATATATGAGTAAGTTTATATGTAAGTTTACGTACCCAGACCCAGACGACCCGACTATATCACACACAAACAAAAACACGTAACCGATCTCCCTTGCTCCACACACAAACAGCGCTCAGTTGAACGAGTATTATTTTATATATGTCTATGGCTATGTCTCTGTCTATTTATATATATGTATGTATGTATTTGTGTACATATATTTTGCTAGCTTTATATAGTCGATGATGTATGGTGGGAATTTCCGTTACTCGCAGCTTTCGACTCTTGAATGTATTCAATCGATCTGTCCAGGTTATTGGTGTTGTTTCTGGGCAAATAAAAACTCCCATACAAACTCGCGAATTTTGTTGTTGTGGAAGTAAACAGATTTCTTTATTTATTTTATTATTAATTTTTGTATAGTTCTTCTTTGTTGTTGTTCTGTTCGAACACAGACCCATGGCAGAGTTTCTAGGTGTCGAATTTTGGAATTACATATCACTAAAAATCAAAACAGAAAAATTCTTTAGATTAGATTTTCATTTGTTTGTTGTCCTTTTAGAATATCCCTACAGGAATTGGCTCTAGTGGCCAAAACTTGTTGTTTGTTAAATTTAAGGTTTTTTTTTAACCAAACTATAATCATCATATTTTTAATATTTTGCATTGGATTCATTTTAGATTTGCTTGCTTTTGACATTATTTTTGGAGTACAGCTTGTCACAAAATTAATTTAGAACTTAAGGTATTCCAAATAAATGCTAAATATACAATTTAAATAGTCAACACCATAATTATAATAGTAATAATAATAAATTTATTATACATACATACAAGCTCAATTATGTTTTATTCCTCTTTTATTTAGGTATATTGAACTAATTTTAAATGTTTGATTTTGTTTAATTTATAATTAATTAATTTACTTTGAGTTTGTTAGAATTTGCTAAGAGTTTTAGTTTCTGTTTTTAATGCTTCAATTTAAAGCCTCGCCTACACACATATACTTATACAGTTAAATAGTTGCTAACTTAGTTTTTCGGAAGAAAGTTTGGTTTAGTTGCTTTTTAAAATATTTTGATTTATTCATTGGAGTGTTTGAAATTATGACAACTGAAACCATTGGACTATATCAAAAATATACAATGTACGATAAATTCCAATAGGCTGAAAAAAATGTTTACATATATTACTAGTCCTCATAAGATGAGCCGAACCGAGCCAAAGAGCCACATACAAGTTCTAGAAAATGTTTTCCCTTGGCTTCCCTTACAAACTTGAAAAATAAATAATATTAGACACTTGAACGTTATTTTCACTAAACTACGTTCCTTTTAAAAAATACATCAATTTTATTTGTAAATATACTTTTACAGTTTTGTTTCTTTCGATTTGTTTTGTTAATATTTTTTTTTAATATTCAAATAGTTCTTTTCGGCTTGCCGCTACTCAATTCATTTGCTCACGATGGCTGTGGCTTTTCTTGTTTTTAATTCGTTTATTTTTTTTTTTTTTGGACCCAATGCAACTTGCTTGAGTTAGAAAGTACATAACAATTGCTATTTTGAATTTGTCAATCTATTTGCAATCCTATTATTTTGTATTAATGCGAGCTTAAAAACATACACAGTAAATTCCTCTAAAATGCTTCTGTTTCTGTTGTTGGTGTTTTTATTTATTTTTTTATTTCTTGTTGTTGTCGTCGTTTTGTCACTTATATAAAGTAAATAGTGTTGAATATTAATTTTTTATGTTTATTAGCGAGGTCTTGCTAATCAAATCCGATTTTGCCTCTTCGCAATTTGTAAGTGTTGGGATTTGTATTCTGTATTTTTCATCTTTCTATATATGCGCTATATATTTACCCATTGTTGTTAATGTGCAGCGTATCTATTGTTCCTGTGAATTACTATTACATCATACACATTCAGAAGTTTGTGATTTAGTGTTTTTGCAAAATGTAATTAAAATATTTTGCATTTAACTCGAAAATCAGATTTTAGAGATTTTTGTTTGCTAGATTTCAGTTGTTTTGCTTAGAATTTTTTGTCTACAATAAATTCAATTCAATTTAAAAACTTTTCAAGTTAGACTAAATATAAACTTAAATCAGCTTCATCAGCATTATCCACACATCATCCCCGACGCTGGCTCAGAAGGATGCCTCCACCAGGTAGGTGCCATCCATTGGCTGATTGTTTTGGCTATTTTGAGCATTACTGGCTGCTGGCATATACTTTCCGCAGGCCTGTAAAGCAGATTGCAGAAAAACAAAACCAAAGCATTAAGTCAAAGTTCACTGGTTGTAGGTACGTCTGCATAATATTTTATAGGCATATTTAACATTTCTTGTCGCTCGAAAGTATGCAATTTATTTTTGTTCCCACTGCCTGAAAAATATACATCCTTGGCGTTAAATAAGTATACGAACTTTTTAATAAGGCCTAGCTTCTATGGCCTTTATGTGGTGTAGAATTCTGGTTTATATTTACATTAATTAACTTGATTACTTAATAAGTTGTTTTATGTTATTTAAATATGAAGCAAAGACCATTGTTGCTGATTGCTGGTTATCAAAAGGAAAATAAGGATATTGTTCATGCAACATATTTGACATATTTTTTTGTATTTAAGTTAACGTATAATAATATAATAGCTCCTTATGGGCGTACTGAATGTTGTTACATTTATAACACACTTTCCGATTAGTTAATTACCAATTTTGGCTGTTAGAGAAACCACATTTGCTTGTGCATGTGATTTCCATCCATTCCAAAGTATTTAAAATGCCATTCCTGAAACGAAGCTCATTTTGGGCGGCAGCTAAAAGTATGCAACACTTCAACACAATATTTTGAATGATGGTCGGTGTCAGAGAGCAGCATATTCTTGGGGGTTTCCATAGCCAAATCTCTTTGCCTTGCAGAGGGTTACATTTTCGCGAATGTGCTTTGAAAGATACATCTTCGAACCCAATAACTATATATATATTCTTGATCAGCATCAAGAAGAATGATCGCACCCATTTTTTAATGATTAAAATACAGTTGCCAAAGTAACTATTGGCCGAACGATATATTCTTGCATCTTATAATATTATATTATAATATTATATTCAAAATGGAATGTGCATGATAAACACACAAACAAAAGTAAAACAATCAACTAGGTACTTAATATTAAAAAAAAATAACACCCACCTGCACTTAAGGTACACACACAAAGCCACAGGCACACTCAGACACAATTTCACAAACGCACACACGCACAATAGAACACAAATCGAAAAACAGATAAAAAAAATGTTGTTATTAAGTATTTACAGTTTGTCTCTTACCTGATAACGCTGGGAGCAACAGCGTCCGCAGCATGATTGCAACAGACCCGCAGCGCTGTTTGTCGAGTGGGCGGGGCTAGCCATCGGCGAGGGCGAGCCCGGTCGCTTTGACTGGCCATTATATGCAATTTCTAACTCGACAAATTCACGATCCTTTGGATTTGAGCATTTGAGTGTGTGAGTACCAGAAGAATTTTACAAAGAGAAACGTAGAATACATAGAGTACAATGTTTGGTTTTTACTTTTTTTTTTTTTTGGTTTTGCTGTTAGCAATATACAGGAGGGAGGTGGGATGTTAAGCCAGGTTAGACACACAGACATACATATTATATATTTAGTAATAATAAATACTAATAGAGATTTAGTCAAAACAACAATCAGAACATTAAAGCGGGGGTAGGGGAATAGTTGTCAAACGTTAGAACACTTAAAAGTACATTTAAAGTAAATGGTCGATGGATGGTGGAGGAAGGGGTTGGTTTCGGCACCTAAGCGATGACAATTTTACAATAACACAATAAGAACAGTTTTGTTAGTCAGGCAAGTGGGTGAGCGGGGCAGGGCATGGACCAAGTCCTTAGCGCGACTTGTGAGCGGGCGGTATGCAAAACGAGCGTAATGCGGCAGGGCGTGGGTTTATCAAAGCAAGCACGAGCGAGCGACTTTGAGTGCGATTTTAGTTTGCTGTTAAAAACGCCGTCGTCTTACTGTTTTTTCTTTTAGCTTTTGGAGTTATTTACCGATATTGAACAGTAGTTGAAGGGGCGAGTTTAAATCTGTTTTACTAGTTTTAAATGAATCAACTGTGGAGAAAATATGATTAATATTGTACACCCTCTCTATTTTATTGCTTCATTAATCATTTTGTATTGCTGAATGGTAGTTTTTTAGAAATTAAATTTTTGCATATGAGCCATATATATTTCCATCCAAAACTACTATTTTTAATGGTATTGCTCATTTAAATTCCGCAACATCATTTTTTTGATCTAGCAAACAAATGTAAAATTCTCGTATATTATCCCAGACAAATTGTTTAGTTTTCAATATTTTTTTATAGCCTTGCATCTATTTAGTTTGTGTTTTGTATCAGTTTAGTGTGTGATTGCATGTGGCGGGAGGCGCTGTTTTAGATCTTTTATTATAGCATTAGCTGGGAGCCTCTTCAAGCATTATATTTCGATATTTTTCAATAATGACCAATAAAAAGAACTTAAAAATCTTAAGTTTAAACAGAACTGAGCGCATAGCTTTCAACACAAATCGTTTGTTGCTGCTTGAAAAAATCGAACAGAAAACGTAAAAACCATTTGCAGCGCGTAAATAAAAGAAATGTTGGGGGAGAGCAAGAAACAGAGATAGAGAGAAAGAGATGTAGTGAAAGAGAAGAACAGAACTTATGTACAAACCGAAAGCACTTACTTCTGGTCAATTTATTACGTTTCGTTTCGATATTTATAAAATGCAGTCATAAATATATATTTCACTTTACGTTATATTGAATTTTTTTAATGGGGCGCTCGCTGGTAAACTTGATGTTAACCATGATGAGAGACATGACACAAATTGACAAAAGACTATGGAACATAAACTTAAATGTAAGACAAAACCAAACACAATTTGCACATATGTATAAATATATGTATACTTATATCGATTTATATACATAGAATACAAACGTAATAAATAATAATAATCAATAATCATTGCACACCATTCTCTCGACAATATTAATACAAATGCTGAAGGTTCTTTTTATAATATTTATGATTATATGCGATGTATGTAGTATGTGTGTGAAGTATTTTATCAATGAGCACGCACAAGATTTCTGAACTATCAATTGAATTCTTGTTGCTGCTGACGTTCTGTGTGTTTATTGCGCTTTCAGCTACAGTTGCTGTTACTGTTACTGTTGCTGTTAATGTTACAGTTACAGCTATGGGTATAGTTGTAGTTGTTCTAGTTGCTGTGTCATTGCTTGCCTGGCAAGCACAAGGCAAAGGTGCGAATTTTTGGCTAATGGAAAGATGTTCAAATGTCGCTACATCTGTCGAAAAGAGAACACACAGAAAACAGAAGAAAACAAAGATGTCTGATAAATCAACATGTATGTAAATTAAAATTAAATAAAGGAAGACGCGACTTGTTGCCTGTGAATAATATACATGTCCTGCAAGCAAGCATGTCTTCTCGTTAAGCATACGCACCGTTGTCTTTTCGAGACACCGCAACAGATGATGATGCTGCAGCTCAAAGATATCCTCATCCCTATAATTATCGTCCAGCTCAATGCCCGATTCCTGCGCTGCCCAGCGCGCCTCCGCCGCCTTCTTCTTGTTGACAAACGCCGCTCCCGAAGAAGCCTTCGCAATACGGATGCGCGCCAGCCGAGCTTTCTGCATGCGTCACAAGAAATAAATCGTGAGTGTGATTGGAGCATTGTTTGAAGATGCATTTTCACTTACCCGCTGTGCCTTGCGCTTATCCGCACGCTGATTTTGATGATATATTCTACTAAAGTTCGATACAATAACAGGTACAGGTAAGGCGATGACCAGCACTCCGCTGAGGGAACAAACACCTCCAACTATTTTGCCAGCTATTGTCTCCGGCACCATGTCACCATAACTAAAATTTAAGAATTACGATTTAATTGAAATTCTCAATCAATGTCACGGAAATTAAAAGTAAAGGCTTATAACGATGTTTTAGATGTAAATTGAGCCAATGTTTTTCCGAAAATTAAGAATGTTCACTTTATATCAATGTTGTATTAATTAAAAGAAAGTAAAGTAATAAGACAAACCATAGTATAATACTAATTTTAAAATTATAACAACTTTTCTTATTATTTAATAACTATATTATATATAAAATGAAAATGAGAATTACTACACTCAGAAAATAATCATACTGAATTTAAGAAAATCATCCTGAGAACTAAAAAATGGTCTTGTTTAAGAAATAATTTATAAATAAAGGAAAAAAAATTCTAAAAATAAGAAAGACAGTAAAAACAAAGTAACTACAATCAACAAAAAATCGCCCTACATTTTAAAAGATAATCCCGAATAGAAGATAATTTTTATTTTTCTTTTTAATATTTTGAATTTGTTTTTTCAAATTAATGATTTTACATAAAACACTAATGTTTACAGTTCCTTGAACAAATATTAAACACATCCCTGAAAATTAAACACATTTTTAAAAAATTAAAAAAGTATCTCTGAAATTAGGAACACGAAACACCTGGATTTTATAAAAATACATTCTGAATAAAGATGTGAGTAACCCTTGACGCCGAAAGTATAGTGAATTTCTAAAATGCAGCGCATTTTTTTCTGAATGTAGGAAGGTGTTCCTAGATTTAAATTTGACAATGAGGGAACTAAGACTTCTTGAAAATTTTAATTTCTTTCACACCACACTAGATCAACTCAGCTTTACCAAGGTATAATTCTCAGTTTAAAGTCAAAATGATTTCACATATTTTTCAAACAGAATCTCGCTTCTTCTGAATAAACGAATAGATACACCAAAAGTAAAATATGTCATTTGTAAAGTAGAAGTTAGGATTATTAAGAATATTTTAGGTATGCAAAAATTCTTTGCAATATCTCTGTAGGCATGTCACACTTATCAAATTTCTTTAGGGAGAGAAATGATATAGAATTTCTTTCAATACTCTTAAAAGCTTAAAAATGCGAAGTCGCCGAAATCATCAGCGAGAATATTAAAAAGTTTATATATACGTATAAGGCTGCGTAGAAAATATTAGCAGATATTTGGGAATAACCTCGAAACGGCCGAATTTGAAAAAGATTTCAAACATTATATATATATATATACATATATTTTTTTTTTTATTGATCTTGAAGCTTATTTAGAGAGTTACTTACCCCAAGGTCGTCATTGTGACAATGGTGTACCAGAAGGCCGCCGGTATCGATGTAAAATTGGTGCCATTGACATTTTTCTCGGCATAGAACATGACTGTGGCAAATATGATGATGGCCATGGCGAGCGAGAAGACCAAAAAGCCCAGCTCACTGGCGCACGATTTGAGCGTATAGCCGAGAATGCGCAGACCCTGAGAGTGCCGGGAGAATTTGAAGATGCGAAAGACGCGGAAGACACGCAACGTGACAAAGGCGCCGCTGACATCGTCGTTGTCTGTGATGCCCAGGCCAATGTAGTAGGGCATGATGGCAACCACATCGATGATGCTCATCACGCTGCGCACGAACTTACAGCGATCGGGCGCCGCGAAAAGACGGAGCAGATACTCGGCGGTGAAGATCATCACGCAGGCGGTGTCCAGGCAGAAGAAGACGATTTTGTAGCGTTCGCCGCAGGGCAGAGTGCCGGCTCGTCCGGGACGATGGCCGCAAGGCACCGTCTCCACCACATTGGCCATAACGGAGACGGCTATAAAGAAGCCGGTGACATAGTAGAAGACCAGGGCACTGGTGGATGTGTGCGGATTCTCGAAGGCACGCCACATCTTCTGGCGTATGTTGGTTAGCTGTTGCAAATTCTGATCGCCATTCTCCGAGAGCTTGTCGTCCATGAGGCGTTCGGCATTCTCGCGCTTGCGATCGCGATAGTCCTCATAGCAGCAATCGCCGATCACATCCGGCAGGATGCCAAAGAAGGCCAACTCTTCGTCGTAGCTGGTGAGGCATTCGTGTTTTGGATAATGCAATTTACCGGTGCGATAATAGTTGAGTATATGCCGAAATATGTCCGGATCCCGATCAAAGAAATACTCTTTGCAATCCTCGTCATAGAAAAACTCGCGCTCATTTGAGCCAAGCAGCGTGTCCGGATATTTCTCGAGAGTGTTCCGCCAGGTCTCGAAGCGGCGGCCGGACACATTTATCAGCAGCTTCTCATCGTCTGTTTTGCGACGATCCTTCGGCACCGGAGGAGGTGGCAATGGATGCGTAGCTATCGGCACCCAACCGATGGCCGCCGCCCGTGCAAAGGGCAGCCAAGCGGCGACCGAGGCCATACTGTGTGGTGGAATGTTTCAGTGTCCCAAAACGGATGCGCGTTGGGACGGAGGCGACTTCGAGGTAGTCAACGGTCAATGGAGGCTTCTCTCTTTCTATCGCTCTCTCTCTCTTTCTTTTGTATCTATATCTCTAGCACACTCTGTGAACTCCTTACACGCAATCTGGGAAATAAGTAATTGGGCTCTTTTCGACTTAGTTCTAGTTAAAGCTTTCACACTCAACGGCAGCTTGCTTCCTGTTAGGCTTATTATTCTGTGGATGAATATAATTTTTCATTGATTCCCATATTTCTTAGAATTATTTTTATGCTTTACATCTTGCTAATGTTGTTGTTCCTGTTGCTTTTCTTGTAGTCATTTAGAGCCGGTTGCCACTCATTTGTTTATTGCTTAACCGTATTGCTGTCATTTTTGCATTATTGTTCACGCTGGCGAATATTAAAAATGTTATGTGACTTTGCGCTGCAGCACTGCAAGCAAAAACGAAATGGAAAAATTAGGCCAACATTTCAGCGATATGTTAATGCTGTAGTAGCACACATAATTTAAAAAATTAGATGAATGTCGGCCATCGCACCAAATCGCCCACCCCACAAATTTCACACCACATCATGACAAGTTTTAAATGCGCCCGGAAAAGTATCCAAACAAAATTTAATTTTAATTCTTGGTATTCAAAATATGCATAAGCAATGTAATTATAGAAATGCCAGCAGGGGAATGAGTGACAAAATAAAAAGAGCTGCTAAAAGATAATAGCCGACCAGATATAAAAATAGTATTTTTAATCACACAACGTTGGCTAAAAAATTAATATCTAAAGTATTTAATAAAATCCAAATAATAAAAATGTTCTCAGTTTATACAAATAATAACAAACAACTGTAACTTTTTCTGAAACCTTGAATATTTGTTGCACCAAACATGTTAAAAATGTTTGATTTCAGTTCATGCTCTTTCTAAATCAAAAAAACATTGTTTTTTTAGTGTTTCAGTGAATTCAGTGTATTTCATTGTTTTTCCATTTACATTTGAATTGTGCCTTTTATAACCAAATATTCTTAAGATATTCCTTTCAAATTTTAAAAGCATTCCGCATATTTGTTTTATTTTCTCAGTGTTGAGAAATATACAAATATAATTTATTATTTATTTAAATCAATTTGACTGCCGATTTATAATTAATTTTCGTTGAAAAAATCGACTTTTTCAAAATTAATTTGAATTTTAATAATGGGTTTAATTTCCAAAAACAACAAAAAATCGTTCAAATTCGTAGACAACTTTGCAAAAACTTATGATTTTCGTCAAAAATCATGTCAAACCGACACAATAGAGGATCATTATGATGTTTAGCTGCTGTTTAACTGTTTAACTGTTTTGGTTCCAATATTGTTTTTTCCGACTTAGTTCCTTTATTTGAATTTTAAAAAATGTTTAATTTAGATTCCGATACTAAATTTTGAATCGGAAAGCATGCAATCTATATTCCAATTCTAGTTGGACACACTAATACCAAGTCAAATTCTTCAATTGCTATTTAGGATTGATTCAGTGTCCCAAAGTCTACATGCAATAACGTGCAATATAAACGTACGATCAAATATTTAAACGCTTCCAGCTGACCAAGTATAAATAAAGATACAGATACTGATACACATTTAGATACAAATACAGCTAGAGATACAAAATCGAATTTGCGCACATTTTTCGACCAGTTTTGTACTTTCCCCGACAGATGCGACGGACAGATGGAACGGCCAGTCGCCGAAAAGACTGGCATCATCTGTCTGACTGAGTGCGTTGGCGTAGTGAATGTATTGCCTCCTTTGGGTGGGTGGTGGTTGATGGCGGTGGCTGTAGCTGTGGTGCTGCTTGTGATGATGTGTTTTGCGGATTTCATCCAAAAGTTTATGTGCATTTTTATGAAACAGTAGACACCCCGGAACGGTCGCAAAGTAATTTTGCAACTACAATTAAAACGCAAACATCTTTGAGCAAGCATTAAGTGTAATTTTCTATGGGATCTAACACGAGTGCCTATCCCCGTCCCTCCCCACCCACGGCTTGCATTTATCTTCTGTCATTTGACAAACTTATTTGTTTCCATAAATGTCAAATTTCTTGAGTGCTCTCGAAGTCTAAATAATGTGTTCCTTTGATTTATTTAATATTTGCGAGCTTGTTTGAGTTGTTTAAGTTGTTTGCATTGATTAATGATGGATACACATATGCATACATTCATTTGTACCGGAGCAAAAGGGTTTGCATATTTATGGGCGCTGTCAAAGGGATTATGGATATTATCACTAAAGCAAATCTGAGATAGGAATTTTCTGTTTTCTGTTCTTGTTGCTGTTTGAATAGAAGCCCATACCCAAATCCTACCACAGCACACCGGACCAGATTGCCAATTTTCTTAAATAAATTCAAATTTTCACTAACTATTACGAAAAAGTAAAATAATTGTATAAATATTTTTGCAACCCTGAAGGTACAGTAACCTTCAAAACTGATTTTTGTACCAAAAGCGACGAAACTTTGACAAAAATTGTGCTGGCTAAAATATATATCCTTTGATTAATCATGGAAAGTAATGGAAAGGGTCTATACATTGTTTTGTAATTGTAAAATGTTATTTTTGTGACGGATTTTGTTTTTCTTACACACATTTCTTACTTTCTACAGAATATTAAGTTTTTTTCTGTATATTTTCCCATAATGATAAACTTTCCATACAACCAACATTCGTAAAGTAAGAAATTCGCACCAAGTATTTCGTGTTTTTTGCGGTTTATCGAATTTCGTATCAACGTAATGAAATGTATGGCAATATCAATGGGACAAATAGTTCATATTTCATGAGACGAAAGCAGTGCCTTCCTTAATACACAGTTATTATTTAATTTATTTTGTATAATTCATTATAGTTTAATTTATCGAACTATGCCAAAAAAAAAAATCTATCTTGACCAGGGTGTATCTTTAGTTAGGTCATAAAAAGTGGTTACAATTTTATATGGGAAACTGATTAAGATTAGATAAGCGAATTATAAATAAACTACTACTTGGAGTAATTCAATATATATATCACTAGACTACAAAGTTAAGCATTATATACTTGCTGGATTTATTAAAGTTCTTGTTCAATTTTTTTGATATAATAAACCTTTTACCAACTAACCGTAGTAAACTTTTACTAATAAATTTATGTTCTGTCTCTCATGAAGATCATACTCTCATTTAAACTTGGTTTTTTTAAATTCAGAGTACCCGCCTTTTAAACAAATATCATTGCCCCCTAGTCAGGGTTCGCATAATCCCACATAGTCCGGTTTTAAGTAAAGAAAACTAGTGCCAGACTTTTAGAAGAAACCCCTTCATTATGATACAACTCTTGGACACAATGAACTTCATTTCAGGCAATCACCTGTATAAACTAAAATACCACTCGAATTGTACACAAATCTACAGCCATACCAAATGCCTGAAATGCCACGCAATGATCCTTAAAAGGAAATCAAGCCATCTTAATCTCGTTTATATCAAAAAATACAGAAACCTGACAAGCAAACTCTCCACTCTCACTTAAAAAAAACAATCCTCTTTTTTTGACCCAAATCAGCTAAAACAACAACATCGTTTTAAGCATGGTAGGTTGGGCAGAAAAAATGAAGTGTTACTCCCAACGGTAGCTTCACATGATTGTTAACCAGAACATATGCCCATGAAAAAGTAGAAGACTCTGTCAGACCGACTTTTACCTTACACAACTATGGACGGGACTTGGGCGTTTTAAATCCTATATATACAGTGGCTCAGAGCTTATTTCAAGCAGTGGCAAGCAAAATTTTTAATTGCCTGTCAAAAATTAGTTATACATTATTTTTCAAAAATTCCAAAGACTAATGCCAGGTACATATATTAACCACCAAAATTAATATATGACCCCAATACACTGGGGTTTCCCACCAGCTAGGTCGGGTTATGTAAAAAAGTACGTGATTTTTAGGTCAAAGCTTATTTCAAGCAGTTACATTATGGACACCTGGGTGCCATAAAACCCGGATTTTTTACGTCAGTTTGATTATTTTTGGTATAAATAGTTAGTATAGTTATATCCGGCATCTCGGGTGTAACCAGCCAACAAGGACTATGGACAAACGGAATACTATTGATCAACGGAATCTCATCCTGGAACACTTCCAGATGGGATATTCACATCGCCAAATATCTGAAATGGTCAGTCTAAGCAAGTCAACTATATGCAACATCATTCGGCGCATCGTCGACGAAAATTGGGCAGAGGACAACGGCAGAATCGCACCAAACAAGATTTTCACCGAACAGCAGGAGCGGAGGATCATCAGGAAAATAAGAGGATTTAAATATTATTGACAAATTGTGGGCTCTGCTAGAAAATAACATCAGGATTCACAGCATATCCAGCAAACAGGATCTCAAAAGTGGTCTGCTGGATGAGTGGACAAGATCAGTCCAGAAACTACCCGGAAGCTGGTATCTTCCATGAATAATAGGTAAGGGGAAGTTGTTAAGGCTAAAGGATATTATACTAAGTATTAACATACTTATTTAAGTTTTTATACGTCAAATATGTTACTTTTTTAAGACTGCTTGAAATAAGCTTTGACATGTTATTTGGATATGTTTTCAGTTTTTTATTAATTTATTTATTATTATTATTATTTTTTATTTATTTTAATTAATAAATTAATATTTTAATACAAACTAAAGTTTTTTCTCAAACGTGATATAACATTAAACAAATTGGCATTCAAACATCTTGAGTTTGTTTCCTTGTTTAAACTTTATAGCACTTTGAATTTTTTGCTTGACACTGCTTGAAATAAGCTCTGAGCCACTGTATGTTGAAACCGAAATGGATTCACTTATTCCCATTAAAAACGGGTAAAAAGGGTATAATGGTTTTGTGCAAATGTATGTAACAGGCAGAAGGAAGCATCTCCGACCCCACAAAGTATATATATTCTTGATTAGGATCAATAGTCGAGTTGATATAGCCCTGTCCGTCTGTCCGTCCGTCCGTCCGTCTGTATGAGCACGCAGATCTCAGAGACTGTAAGAGCTAGGCAGTTGATCAATAGTCTGCATATGCATATCATATATCAATTAGAAGATTCTGCCTTTAAAATTGTGGCATTTATTGCTATCGGAAATTTAATTTATCGATAATTGATAAACGAAGACAGTTATCGAAAAAATAACGCAAACTTGTTCTGCGCCTGGTATACGAGAACCTATATTCCAAACCTATATTCTCTAGCTCTTACAGTCTCTGAGATCTGCGTGTTCATACAGACGGACGGACGGACGGACAGACGGACACCCGTCCATTTTTAATGGGTTCAGGGTATAAAAACACTTTGAAAATGAGACATATTGTTTTTAAATTTTAGAAAGTTGTATCCCAAGATAATTTAAAATAAAATTTCTGAATAATAAGATGAATTACCCTTGACCCCAAAGGTATGGCGAATTGCTAAAAGTCAGAACGATTATTTTTTTGAGAGTGCTTGACTGGGTGAAGTGCCCCACTTCCCTTAATGTGCAAAATGAAATAAAAAATAATACGTAAGCAGGCACACTCTTCAAACAGTGGACAGCCAGACTCAACGACTGATAGACTGACAGTTCTGTACACACACTTCTGCTTTGGCTCGTTACCTCAACGCTTCAGCTTCAATCAAGCAATCAAGCAATCAACCCGCCCACTCATTGGGTGGGGTGTGGTGATATTTGCTGTTCCTGTGGCCAGCTGCTCGAATCAGGCGATGTGTCTCAATGGCAGCAGCAGCCGTGTATCGGCCCTTAATGTTTTAATGCCACATTATCCTTACAACAATTTTGCTGGCATAGGTCGACCTTGCTGTCGGTTACTGTGTCCCAAATGGAAATTAATCAATGCCGTTTACTTTGCTCTTCCATTGATGTTGACGTCGCCTTCCTGACTGGGCCACCTCCCAGCGCCTAGCATTAGGCCATTGCTCGACGAGAACAACAACAACAGGAATTGACGTGTGCGTGTTGTGCGCCATCAAAATAAATTGTCAAACATCAAATAGGGGTGGTTGGAAAAAAAGCTCTCCTGACCAGCCCCCAAGCACAAAACATAGCACCTAGCTCAACAAGCCGCCGGAGAGTAAGAGGGCATGACTTCCGCTGCCTAAACAAAGGCGCCACATATCCAAATTTTGCAAGCATCATTAATTATTTGCGTTGCTTATTTTAGCTAACTGTCGCTCCTATTTCCTTTTTTTACGGCTTGTTGTTGTTGGTGTGGTTTATTTTTTTGCATTTCGTCTCAAGGATATAGTAATTAGCTTTACAATATCAACAACAACTATGTTGCCTCATAATAATGCACATTCATCCATTCGCACCGGGCGCCCATAAACCAACATTGTACACAACCTGTCTTTAAGTTGTTTACAAGTTGCCCTTGCAAAAAAATAATCGTGTTTTGAGGCTTGTTCTTGAGGTTTGCGATATTCCAATCGCAACAACATAACATTAAGCTCAATAAAATTAAACAAGAGTACTCTAGTCGAGAGAACTTGACTAGAATTTACCCTACATCTAGTTCGTGTACCTATCAATCAATAATCGTAGATGTTCGAATCTAAACATTGAATAATTCGAAGGCACTCATTGTATATTTTGTATTTATCGATAGATATATAAAGTAAACAATCTAAATATTATTGAAACTTGTGAAAAAAAAGTTCATATTTAACTTGACTTATATGTATACACGAATTTACAATTAATAATGAATTATTTTCATTAAATGAAATCTTTATTAAATTCCTTAATTATATCGTAAATTGCAACCGACAATGCATATATGGACATATATAAAGATATATTCTTGATTAACATCAAAAACCGAGTCGATATATATTCGATATGTCTGGCTGTTTCTTTGCAATTAGTCTTTCGGTTCTCGACCAATTTTAATATGTTCAAAGCTGCCATGAAACTATGGGCTGAAAGATGATTATTTGTATTGATCGATTTTTTTACGCCAAGAGTGGAATTTATTTTGATTTTTATATATGAACAGATGAGTTCCGGTCTTTAAGTACATACACTTAATTTCACTTTAATTTTAATTATTATAGTATATAGAATATAGTAAATTAATAATTAATATTAAAATATTGATATTTTTTCTTGTATATAATATCAAATTTATAGAGATACTCTTGAGTTGCAAACAGAAATAAATAAATAGTACATAAATATAACCATTTTAAGCTACAATTTATTGTATTTTCCTTTCTCTTATTTGTCCAATTTTGCCTTAACGTGCAGAAACGCTGTTTTTTTATACCCTTAACCCATTAAAAATGGGTAAAAAGGGTATAATGGTTTTGTGCAAATGTATGTAACAGGCAGAAGGAAGCATCTCCGACCACACAAAGTATATATATTCTTTATCAGGATCAATAGTCGAGTCGATATAGCCATGTCCGTCCGTCCGTCCGCCCGTCTGTATGAACACGCAGAAGAGCTAGAGACTTCAAATTTGGAATATAGGTTCTCGTATACCAGGCGCAGTACAAGTTTGCGTTATTTTTTCGATAACTGCCTTCGATTATCGAATATCGATCAATTAAATTTCCGATAGCAATAAATGCCACAATTTTAAAGGCAGAATAAATTCTAATTAATACATGATATACATATGTATACTATTGATCAAATGCCCAAATTTCGTCAAGATCGGATAAGAAACACTCAAGTTATAGTCGAAAATATATTCTCATATTGATCTCATTTCTATCAGCAGCCGCAAGCATTTTCTGTATGCATAAATATGCGAGCGCATGTGTGAGAAAGGGATGGCTACCTACGATTGCGTGTTTCACGTGTTAGTGCAAATCTTTTTAAAGGGGAATTTGCCAATAATAATAGAATATATTTAATAACTGGGTTAAGGGTATATCGTAGTCGAGTTTACTCGACTACAGCACTCTTACTTGTTTTTGTATGATTTTTTACTGTTAAGCACTGCAGACCCCCTTAGCCACATCCGCTCCGGCGAGTGGGTATTAATGTACAAAATACACGATAGATATACTTTTCCTTAGTCTTCCCTCTCTCTCTCTCTCGCTCTCTCTCTAGCTATCTATCTCTTTCTTTCTCGCTCTTTCTCTCTCTATTTCTCTTATTCTCTCTCTATCTCTCTGTGTTGTCTCTCTTTTCAACGTTAAGCCAACAAAATTCAAAATACATTAAAAAAAAAAGTCATGCAAGCCGGCGTCCACCGGATGACATCTACATATAAGTATTTATTTCAATGAAAACTAACTTTGTCAATTTTTTGGGCGCAACATTAATGTTTCGATAGATAGTTCCCCCAAATGAACTATTGACTGTAGCAAAATAACAGAAAAATCAACATAATTATCGTAGTCGCCTCGGCAAAGATAAGGAATATACAAAAATATGGAACGTTGCAACGTTAAAGTGAAACTTAAGATGCCTTTGGCATCATAAACGCATTTTACTGTTTGTGCATTTCCATTTCGTATTTTTATAGGCCAAACGTTTACATTTTACATTGTTTACATTAAGTTGTGTTCTATATTTAAATAATAACGGCAAAAAGTACACTAGTCACCCACCAAAATGTCCGCTTGTTGTTGTTGACGTTACCGATTTTGTTTACAGGCAATTTTTGTGTGTGTATTAATTATTGGGTCTTCACTCTGAGCTGGTGGCGTTCGAAAAATTAAAAATATTGATAATTATCCAAATGCATTAATAGACCCAGAGAGCAGGCACAGACCACAGCGAGAGAAAAACCGAGTCTGCGCCTGCCCCAAAGAACCCACCAAGGAAGGGAGTGGGGAAGGGACTTTTGATTGTGGGTGGTTAATTTGGTTGGAGTCGCTTCGTCATCATTGTTGGCGTCTCCTTCAACATACAAAAACGTTTGCTGATTGTCTCTGCGACTTAAGAGCATTTTATAACTTTGAGTCGGGGCTGCTACTTAAGAAGCGCTTATGTATCCATTTCTCTACCAGGTAGACAGTCATCTCAATCAAGATGGGTTTCTACATATAATGTGAGACGTTTGTTTGCTTTTTGTGTCGACTGACTTTAGTTGACATTAAATAAATACTAATAATAATCTCATTAATAAAACAGGTCGTGTTCAAAGTTTGGATGTAAAATACGCCGCTAAAATATTACAATACATTATGCAAAGCAACCTTCGTTGATAGCGTAGCTTTTGGTGAGTTGGACTCATTGGCAAAAACGGATCTGGGCTGAAATCAGATGTAAAAAGAATAATTTATTCAGAACAAATTAAATTGAACGCATTTAGAAAATAGATTTCCATTTCAAATCAGCTGATAAATATCTCTAATTTACCGATGTTTGTTTGGCTTGGATCCACTTTTGTCTCATCCTGTGCATACTAATTATAAATTTCAGACATTGTGTATACGCCTTATTGAAAAAGGCAAAATGGTAAAACGTCCTTGTGGAAAAATGGGAATCAAACGACTGCTAGCTAAAGATGACTTACGTGTTTAAGACAATCAAACCATTTCGGACGCTGTAAGCTAGCTTGCACATAAAAAAAACTCAATGAATTTTAGACAATCGCCATACTTTCAGCATCGAGTGTCACCTTTTATTCAAAATGTGTATTTCCAAATATCGGGGATTTTCTTCTCTTAATTCTAAGGTATATAATATTATTTTTCAAAGAAAAAGAATAAAAAGCTCTAACTTTAGCTTTTTTAAGATCTCAAAACACTAGTATTTTTTTTTATATTTTTCTTAAAATGAGGGCTTGCAATTCTACTTTTTAGAAATGTTATTTTTATTAATGGTACATATTTCTACAAAAAAAAATATAAATAAACACCATGTTTTTGGGATTTTTGATTTAGGCCAATCATTTCGAATTTATAACCATTTATTTTTCTAATATTTAGAAATTATTCCTTAGGCGTAGAAAAACTTTATATTTTTTAGGGCGATTTACTCAAATTTAGGCTGTGCTTTTTCTGTCTATAAGAAGTACCCGATTCACGTGCGACTGATTTTCTTTTACAATCAACTTGATTTTAGAGTGCCTATCAATAATGGTAATCAGCAACCCCAAACAATTGATGGCGACAGACCGAAACAGGAACGTGCAAGTGACCCCAACTCGGATATATCCAGGATATATGTATGTACATGTGTGTGTTTACGGGGTGTTAAGGCAATGGCGAAATTTATGTAGGCCCGCTAAGCCCTTGAAGCATGAAATGTGATTATATTCGCAAATACACACATGCACTCAAATACATATACATAAGGATGTATGTACACAAATAGATACATACATATATGTGATGTCTATGCCAGAGTTGCCAAGCAAACTCAATCTTGGATTTGATTAGCATAAGAAAAAACAAAGTACAAAAGATATAATTGAATAATAAAGAAAACTTCTACTATAATATAATATATGTTTATATATATGTCAGAAATTCTCTCTCAGTGGTAATAAGGAAAATCTCAATCAACTAAATTCTTCAGCGCACATAATGCTGAGAATTGTGTACATTTTACAAAAACAAGAGCACATTTTTGTTTGTTAGCGTTTTGAGTGGCTCGGTTCAACATATAAATATCCAAGGTTGTTCACAGATTTTGAGCCGCCACTGTTTGTAAACAAACGTCATCTGTGATTTATGCCGAAAATAGTACAAATAGTCATAAAAACTAACGTTTCGTTGCTTAAAATAAAACTAAAATTATGTTAAACAATGCAAATGCACACAGGGCTGATGTTAAGAATCCTTGCAAACAATAGCTAAGCAACCAGAATTTAAATTTAAATGCGTCTCTGCATTAGTAGTAAGTAACAGTAACAGTAGCAGCAAAGAATAGGACGAACGCAATTGCAGGAGCAGCAGCTGCTGTGCATTAAGCGCGCCATTAACACACACACAAACACAAACACGTGCATACCTATATAAGTATATGTAACTCTGCTCGTGTATATACGCATGTATGTCTGTATTTATGTAAGTACATAAGAGTGTATGTGTAAGGGTATTAATGTGGCTTTGTTGTTGCGCCAAAAACCAAGCCAAGGATTTTTCGCACATTTGCGCCAGCAAATGGACTATTTGGACTTAGCTGCTGCTGGTTGCTGATACTGTGCGCTCTTTCTCTCCTACAGACGACCTTCACTTTCAGAGGAGAATAGAAGAGAACGGCGGCCGTTAGTTTTTTTTTTTAATGGCTTTTTATTAGTGATGCACATTTAACTTAAAAGCGGCTGCAGCACATTAATTTGGCCAGAAACTTGTTGTTGTTGTTGTGTCGCATGCAACGAAGCGTGAATAGCGTTTCCAATTTTAACATCATTTTTGCACAAGGACAATTTTGTGTTCCTCTTTAAATACTTTTTTAGGTGACTACACAAGACGACGAGCGACGAGCAACAACAACAACATTCGTGCGGATACACACATTTTCACATTTTCACAAATCAAAAAGCAAACGAATGCCTCACACATATACACACGCTCACAAACTCTAACTCACCCACACAGCCATAAGCTCATACACACACACACTTATGCTTATGAAAGAAGGGAAGAAAGTATATTGGTCGTCTCATTTTCTTTATTATGGATTTTCCGTTGCATGTTTTAAGTTGAATTAGTTAATGAATATATCACGGCTACTTTTTGTTGTAATTCTTGCCTTTTGTCTTAGTGTCTGTGGTCATTGTTATGCCACACACACACACACACACGCTTACACTTACACTTACATATGTGATCTGTGTGAGTGTGCGTGTGTAGTTTACATTTTGCTCCACTTGCTGCTCTCCTTTTAGCTTTTTTCACGCTGCCCGCACATTTTTTCTGTGTGCTGCTTTTGCCTTTTATATTTTTACACTATTTTTGCGCACATTTCTTTTTACTCAGCGTTATGCTTGCAATTTTAATTTTATTTTATTTTATTTTTTTGCTTAGCTTTTTGCGTGCACGCACGATTCCCAAAGTCCCGTTGCGTTCAAACGTTCTCGACAAACTGAACGA
The DNA here is from genome assembly GCA_035043505.1 of Drosophila setosimentum. Classification (NCBI taxonomy): domain Eukaryota; kingdom Metazoa; phylum Arthropoda; class Insecta; order Diptera; family Drosophilidae; genus Drosophila; species Drosophila setosimentum. The sequence continues at coordinate 515,696 of JAWNMY010000015.1, read as the reverse complement.
ACGGAAAGTGAAAAGCGCGCAGCAGCAGAAGAGCGGCGGCAGGGTTGCGACTGCTGCACCCATCTGCGCCCCTCGTATGTAGCCCGTAGCCAGCCCAGCGCCATGTGTAAGTTTATTTCCTTCTCTCCCTCTCTCTTTCTCTGTCATTCTTTTTTGGCTATGGTTGGCAATCCGGGACGCGCACTCTCTCTCCCTCTCTCTCTCGACGCAGGCGCATTGTCAGCTAGCGCAAGTGGTGGCCCCTGTTGATGTTTCCGCTAAATTACAGTGGGTCGCAGTTGAAAATTTAAATTAATATACAAAATTTTATTAAATATACACCAAATTTCTTGTAAACAGAATTTGATAAATATGAAAATACGATTTTCATCACTGATTCTTTATAAATGCTCAATTTCGCCCCAAAGCTTGTTCATATTCAATAACAATCCTATCTTTTTAAAGTTGTAGATATTTATTTTAAAATAAATTGATTTGATTTTATAATTTTTGAGTCGCAAATGGTAATCAGACACTGAGGGATAGAGTATGAATTAAAAATATCACTGTTATAAGGCAACAACCGAGTTGAACAGAAAATAACAAAAATGTTTTAGTTTTCTTTTAACAGCATTGCTGCTTAGGTGTTTTCTTGTGTTGTGGATGTCGTAGTGGATATGTTATTATTTGGCAGGGGACTCTTTGAACTGATTGTGCCATTCCAGATTTTGCTTTGTGACGGATTCGCCTCGCTTGGCCGCCTGCTTGCCGCTGTAGATCATAATGCCACATCCGACGATAGTTAAGCCAATCATTAAATTTGCCAATCGGATGCGCATCTTGTTGCGACAACGCTCCATCTCCTCCTGACTGCAAGGAATCATAATAAACTATTGAACATATCATTGAACTAGACATTTGGCATACCTTACGAAGCTGGGCACATCACCTGTTGACTTGTATTTGCCGCTCCAGACGAGGAAACGCTTTTCCAGATCATTTGGCTCATGATTTTTGATGGACTGTTTGAGGATTTGCGTGGTGCTGAACGGGCGTTGCGTCAGCCAATTAGATGCACGCCGACGCAATGTAGAAATGAGTATGGTCTTCATTAGCATGTTGTTATTAACAGTTTGATGCACCCTAATTGAAAACCGGCTTTTAAGAAGACTCAAGTGGTAAATTCTAAAGAAGTTGTGACACTTTATGCAACGTTCGTGTCACGCAGTGTTGTATTTTCTACATCCAAATTATATTTTTGAATGTTGCCACTGTGATGAAAAAATGTCAAACATTAAACAATTGCAATAGTCTGAAAAATTTAATAAAATGCGTTCAATTAATTAAATTTATCCCGTTTTCAAATATAATTTGTACATTATTATACTACGTTTTTAGAGTGCGAAACAAAATTGTTGGTTTGAATGCCCGTATGTAGAAAAGTCCAAGTGAGTTGGGAATTGTCTTATGTTCACATAATTTGGAGAAAGAAATTAACTTGTGATGGCGGAAAGAAATATTCTTTAAAAATAATAAATAAATATGTAATAGCAATAAGATTAGAAGTGGAGGCATTGGCAAAATGAGTAATTATAGTCGAGACCAACGAACTATCGATCATAAATTCAGATAAGTGTCGAATATTATCAGCATTATCGGTTTTATACACTTAAATACCTTTTCAAAGTAACGGAAAAAGTGTAATGGATTTGGTTTAAATACGATTATAAATAATTATTACAGCAACAAAAATGCGTAGCAAATATCATACGGGGTTCCGCGTGGACTTATCAACGAATCGTTAGATATTTACACAAGAAGACAAGAAAAAACTTATATAAGTGATTTTTTGGTAACTTTGCCATTTTCAAGAATTAGTGACTTTATGCATTTAGTTCAATTTAAAAAGACTTTACATACTTTCAACTAATATTTGAAATTTAATAAGATATACTAATAAATTCAAGTTAAATAAATTTTGTGCCTCACGACTAATATTTTATAATTAGTTTATATACATATTGGAGTATTGTATATTGTAAAGACTTTTTCGATTATCAAATTAAAATAAGCATCTGTGGCTATAAAGCCGTAGAGACGCGCACAAATTCAAAAAGCATTGGTCATCGGCACTGATCTTACACCAACATCTGAAACATGTTCCCTTTTTTTCAAATAAAGCTCATCAATGACTACTACAAACTATGAAATGGAAATTGTTTGCGTATTTTGCAAATTGATAATGCTATATTGAAATGTGTGCTGCATAGTGAATAATCCCTAAACATACTCTAAATAATCGTACTATCGTGCTAATCTACTAAAAAATACAGAAATACCAAAAATCTGGAATAATCGATACCAGCCGTGTTGTCGATAGTGGCAACCAATTTGATTAACTCATTGTTATTAAAGCAGTTGCGAGTAACGGTTCATGTTGGCTGTGACTGGAAACAAATAATAAAAATAAAATAAGAAAAAACAGTTAGGCTCAAACTTAAAAAGATAATTATTCGAAATAAGAACAAAGAGTGAATTAAAAATAAACGATATATTTGTGCATATTTCCCATAAAAAACTGTCTAGTTGGAAAACACAACAAATAAAAGATATTTATCAAAACTGTTTAAAGCACCGTAAACAGCAGCATAAAAAAATGAATTTATCTTTTGCTGGCTGTGGTTTCCTTGGAATCTATCATGTCGGCGTTGCTGTTTCATTTAAAAAGTACGCCCCTCACCTGCTTCTAGAGAAAATTGGAGGCGCCTCCGCTGGCTCCCTGGCAGCATGTTGTCTACTCTGCGATCTGCCACTGGGTAAGCAATTAATAATTAATTACTTAATGTAATTAATTAGTTCATCACTCGATTGGAATGCACAAAATTAACTTCGTATCATTTGTCCACATTTACACACATTTAAATAACAGCAGACTTTTAACTCATTTCCGTTTTGCCAGCTGCGAACACTCCCATTTTTTTGGGGGCTCGTCGCTCGTCAAACGCAAACCATAAAAATACAACGCTCGATGTAAACAAAAACAAAAATACTCGTTTACACATATGTATGTGTGAGCGTGTGTTTATATATATAAACTTGTATATGTAATAGGCCCAAAAATAGATTTGGGCAAGCTGTGTTTGCGGTCATTTATATTTATTTATTTTGTGAAGGTCGGAATTATTTATTTTTGGGGGCATGTTCCTATTTCTATTTCTTTTAGCTTTGCCATCAAGATGCACGTAAAAAGGTTATTCATATCATCTCAAAGATACTCAAAGCTTTTGTTACTTATGTATATATGTATGTAGAAAAGAGCAGCATGCATAGAAATGTACAAATTAAGTCCGACAGTTGATCGATGACTAGCCTTATTAGCATCCATTGAAAACAAGTGTCTTCTTGTACAGTGTGACCCAAAAGTATCTAAACATACACATACATACATACACACATACAGTTGCTGTCAAAATAATATAAGTACTGGTGAAAATAGTCGAAATATTTAAAGCTTAATGAGTTTATGAACAGTTTTTTAAGAAAAATAATACAATAATGTCGTATTTGTCTGTTGAAAATTATTCCATAGAAATATGGCCCATTTTATATATATAAGTATGGAAACCTGTTCAAAATCTCAAAATTTAATAAAAAGAAAGCTTCATCACTATTCCACATTTCTGATCATGTGAAGAACTTAATACCTACCTATAGCTACCACATCTTTCAATGTTTACTTATCTTCAGCATTGATTGCTTATTTTTAAACAAATTTTCCATAATTTTTTTTTACTATATTCTAACTATTTAACACACTACTATTATTTTGACCACAGCTGTACATACATACATGCAGCATCTACCTGTTTCCGCCCAGGCCGTGAAAACAGTAGAAAGTTCGGTGGTCGTCAGTCAGGTAGAATGAATGATTCATTGCAAAGAGTGTAAAGAGTTTAAGTGCACCTGTTTCACTTTAATTGCAACTGAAGGTGGAGGAGGAGGTGTAATGGCAAATACGTACTTACACGCGCACACACATACACACACGCACACACACACACACAAACACACACGCAATCGATCGAGTAATTTGTTTTCGTCTTGTTTACTTTGATACTAATGAGTTGCTGAACTTTGGAACAATTGATATCAAACACACGACATGTGCACTTAAATTATATACACTCTTCCATATTTTGCAAATGTTGACTTTTGGCTCACTTTACAATTCAATTGGGATGTCAATTTTCAGATATTCATATATATATAAATATTGGCATATATATAGATTTTTACAATAACCGCTTCAATTGACGTCAATTCCATTCGGCCTATGTTTCCTATTTGATTAGAATTCACACAATGTTAATGTGAAATACATACTTATATACAAGGGCGTACTAAGCTTTTCATAAAGGGGGAATAATTGTTTTAATTTTTTTCTTTTAATTATAATCCCATTTAATACATTTCAGTCAACGTGTGTGAGGAAAGTTCCGCTCAACTTGTTTTCATATATCAGATTTTACTTCGTCGTGGGGGCTGTATCTCCCAGTACCCCCTATACGGCTTTGCATATATGTATATCAGCATACACACATACATGCATAGACAACACTTGTTGTTATTTACAATAATTCAATAGCTGTATTTTGCACAGTGACGCAGCTTATCAGCTCATTTCATTGTGATTTGTGAGGGTTTTTTCACTCACACGTGTGGACAATTCAACATATACATATATGTGTTTGTGTGTGCTTACGTGTATTCAATATGTATATGCATATAGTAAAGCATTTAAAGAGTTTATTTCGATTCTATGAGAAAGAGAGTACACTTAATTTTAATGCTGTTAATCTTAATAAACTCAATGCAAAGTTTACACATATTTTATGACGTTGTATAACAGTCTATATAAAATATGTGTATATATTAAGTGTGTTAAAAAACACATACTGCTAGAGTCAAAGAGCAGATGTTCTACTAACCTAGTAAATGATTTCAAAGTGCAGCACTATAAGCAATTTTTTGCAAATGCAGTTTTGTATTAGTTTTTGTATTTAAACAAATGTAAATATATACATTTAACCATGCTAACGAATCTCAAATAAACCACACTGGAATAAACTAAATCTACTCCCCCGTAATTTAGCTTCGAACGTTCCAAGTCGATTTTGTATAACTTAAATCAAATTGTTAAACATAAAATTGTATACAACTTTGTTTTCACAACTATATTAATAGTTTAAGCAAACTAAATGCTAACAAATGATATTTGAAGTTGCTTCTTACCAAAAATGTTTTTAGGTGTTTACTTATTTAAATCTAATATAATCTAAATAGTCCAGGGATTTGCAATGAGAAAGAAAATAAATTTAGTTTGGCAAATAATGAATTTTATTTGGTTCACAGAAGAGAAACTCCATATCCTTGGGCCAAGATGTCGACGCTGAACAAAAGATAGAAATAATTAGGAACACCCTGTATAGACAACCAAATATATGTTTATTTATGTATTTTCTGATTGTGCCAACTATTAAGGATGGGAGATTCATGTATTATGTACATCCATGCGTATATAAATATTCACATATATCTACATTTCCATCTACATATGTATGTATGTATTTGAAATATTGTATCCGTTATTGATATAAAATATTTCATATTATTGGCTGACAGTTTAACGCCAAAGCAGTTTGTTTGTGGTTTATTAAACCCCTAAATATTGAAACATAACAGTCTATATATAATCCAGACCACAGGAGAAGTTAATTGCCTTTTTATTTAGAGTGCAAGCTTGAAATTTTCTATTCTATCCATTAAAAATATATTGTGTATGTGTAAAACTCATCATCTTCGTCAAGTTTTGCTTTAGAGCCACATCGAAACATTAGCCAGAGGCCGTGGCCTGATTCAGGCCTTATGCCAGTATTTGTTGCGTGTGTGTACGTAAGCGGTACTTTCAAAAGGAAGTGCATACACACGAAATATATAACTACCGGAGGGGTTGCGGAATTCTTATCAGCGGGGTTCAGAAAAACAGCTGCTGCCACACGCCGAGCTATAAAATATCATTCAAAAACAAAGAGCAACAACACAACTAACATGTACAGGAATCAGTTTATATATATACCTTATCGGTTATATATACATATATATATATATATGCCTGATGAAGGCCAAAGTATTTTTTTTATACACTTCAATCAAAAGAAGGTACTCACGTCATTTCCTATCGCCTAACTTGGTGACCAGTCATCTCAAATCATTAACAAGAGAATTGAAATTACGCAAATCTGTGTGAACCGTATATACTATATATACTTAATACATATTTTCTGTTTTTGTCAAAAATAACAATATAACAACAAAAATACGTAGTACGTACTAATATTGGAAAATAAATTGATATGGAATCTTTTGTACCAAACACACAATTATTATAATAATCGATAATATTTTTGTAAAACTTATTATTATTAAAAATAATTACTCGTGACAATATTTTGTAATTTACTTTAAACAAAAATGTTATCAATTATCAAATCTATATCATAGTACTTTTTACCTAATCTATGTATAATGATTGTCTAATAATCAAATAAATATATATTTTTATTTTTAATGTATTACACGTCGTTTTATTTAATTTACTAATCTTAGCAATATTTAATTTTTTTCCTCTTACAGATAACATGACCTCGGATTTCTTCCGGGTGGTAAACGAGGCGCGTCGGCACTCGCTCGGGCCTTTCAGTCCGTCTTTTAATATACAGACCTGCTTGCTGGAGGGTCTCCAGAAGCAACTGCCCCTTGACGCACATAAGCGGGTCAGCGGTCGCCTGCACATCTCACTGACGCGGGTTTATGATGGCCGGAACGTGATCATCTCGGAGTTTGAGTCTCGAGAAGAAGTGCTCCAGGCTCTGCTCTGCGCCTGCTTTATTCCCGGTTTCTCAGGAATTTTGCCTCCGCGCTTCCGGGGTGTGCGTTACATGGACGGTGCATTCTCGGACAACTTGCCCATCCTCGATGAGAACACAATTACTGTCAGCCCTTTCTGTGGCGAAAGCGATATTTGTCCGCGAGACCAAAGCTCGCAGCTATTTCACCTGAACTGGGCCAACACAAGTATCGAAATTTCACGGCAAAATATCAACCGCTTTGTACGCATTCTATTCCCGCCACGGGCAGAATTCCTCTCAACCTTCTGTCAACAGGGATTCGATGATGCACTGCAATTTCTGCACCGCAACAACTTAATCAATTGTCGACGCTGCATTGCTGTTCAGTCCACATTTGTGGTATCCGAAACGATTGCAGTGCCGCAAGACTTTGATGCAGAGTGTCGCGAATGCAAAAAGCATCGAAAGGTTCGTTTCGCAAGCTATATTGTAGTGAATAAAATTAACTCATCTCCTTTGCTTCGTTTACAGGATGCGTTGAGCTCAAACATGCCTGAGACTGTGCTCGATGTCATTCAAGGCTATATTGAACAAGCAAATAAAGGTTTAGCCAATTGGATCTTCAAGCATCGCGGCGTTAAATTGCTCTCGTTGCCAGCCACTGTACCGATGGATTTTTTTTTGGCCACAATATCAAAGTACGTTTGATCTCGTTTCTGTATGATTGAGAGACATCTTAGTTTCCTTCCTTTTTTCTGAGATTTCGAATCTTTTAAATAACTTCATTCTTTAACATCTTAACATCTTCATTGATTGACACTTTCATGTGTGTTGTTCTCACTTCTGAATGTGCAATTAAATGTATATGTTTTTATGACTGTTTGTCAGTCTATTCGTCCGTTTGTATGAGCGCTCCGAGATTGGAAACTAAAGCATTATAATAAATTTCGTGTTCAATTCATTTTATAGACAACTCTTTCATTTTCCCAATATCGAAAAAAATCGATCACTTATAGCAATACAATTTTGAAACACATCTTTTAAGAGATATAGCATTCTTAATCGGTTCAAATTATTTCCTAGCAGAGCCTTAGCATTCTTTCTTATAACTACATAAAGATCTCCACCATATGAGTGAATATTGGCTTTGGCTTTGTACTTAATAATCAAAAGTCATTTACTTATTAGAGCTCAAATTCAATGGGTGTCTTATTATACATTTTAACGCTTCAGTTTCTGGTAAACCTACTAATCGCTCACCTCTTACGTTCATTTATATAATCGCTTTCGTATAATTTGTAATTCTAATATTTTCTTTGTGAAACCAAAATTCTCTATATTATTATATTATTATATTATTATATTAATATAATTTTAAGTGTAATATTACGATATATTTTTTAAGTATTATATTTTTAATTAATTTTAATAATTTTGTTTTCTGCATTCTCGCACAGGCTCACGACCTTAACGCCAAAACTGACTAAACAGATGCGACACCTAGTTGAGGAGTTTATTGTACAGCTCAACAATACTATGCATGCTCGTTTTCTCAACAGATTCACAGTGAGTAAAGAGTTGAACCCATTTCCATACATTATCCATTAATTTCACAATCCTATTAATTTATGCAGCTTTACGATCAACCACATTTTGACGCAACTGCTCTGCTGCACTCCAAGCATTTGTATGGAGCACAGGTTTCGATTATTGTCGATGAATGGTAAATAAATTTTAAAGTCAATTTTGGAGAAGTCATTGTACTAATCATTTATCACTTACACAGTGGCGCTACACCTTTGGATAGCGATCTCGATCAAGTTCTTCAGATGAGCACGCATAACGACACTCTATATACCTATTATTACTCAGATAATAATACCAACAATGTTGAAGTGACCGAAATTTTTGATCTCGATGACATGACAAACAACGACTTGCAAATACATAAAGGGCCGATCGAGCAACATTCTGATGCGCATCAGGACTTTCATAATACTTTAGTTAGTGGATGGAGTGATCTTGAATCAGGTTTGTAATTCCCATAGCTTTGCAATTAAATATCAACATGTCTCTCAATGATAAAAGCCTTATAATATTCATATAATCGGATAAATCTCGCTTTCAGTAAAAGTTATGCCAAAAACACCTGAATTACACGAGCTTTCATAGACCAAAAAAGTCGTATAAAATATTTTTTTTTATCTTCTTTTCGTGAAATTTAATCAAATATAAAAAGGTAAGTTAGCTTTAAATTGAAATTTGTCTATAATGTCCTTAAGTATGTCTTATTGTGTAATGCTAATTACTATTTTTTTTTTTTTATATTTATAGATGATCAAACGCCAAGCTTTGCCCACATTGAAAGTTATCCTGAGGCTGATTTGTACATAGAAATTTAATAAGAAATATTTGAAGTAATGCATGTTTAGTCTTTATGTAATGTAACGACGCCAAAGTGGCTTGTAGCCAATCAATTATTTCATTTAAATTTTATTATGAAATAAATAACATATTATATTTAAAAATTATGTGAATAACCCAGTACCTAACTCTAAACTATTTAAGATTACATATCCCAAATGTACAGTATATATTTGTAAGAAACCGTAAAAATTAAGTTCAGGTAACATATAATAAATTTGTATTAAACATTGCGTTGAAAAATATTATTGAAATCGTTAATTTTTCTCCAAATATTCAGAATCTAATCATAATTTAGGAAAGACTTCCTTGTTTACCGCATTTCTCCTATATGTGAAGATATTTACTTACGTATTTAAATCAAAATTCTAAAATTACAATTAAAATATGTTAAAACATTGAAAAAATGCAAGATTGTACTGCAGAAACCCGTAGAACTACTCAGCTATAACTTGCATTAGCATTTTTAAAAACATACCGATCTTATAGGAACTATATATTATGGAAAACCGATTCGGCCGAATCCGACGTTTTTACGTCGTGCAGCAAAAATACATATATCTTTCACGTTTTAAAAAGATAGATTAATAGGCGAGGGATTACTTTGCATTCTGACGCTTTTCAAAAATATTTGTACATTAGTACTTTTAGGAATTGGATATGACTTCTCCAATGTAGAAAAAGCGTCATGACATAGATTATTCTCAAACTAAGTGCCGGCCAGCATATAGCAGAAGGTGCTTGCAGTTTAATATATGCATATATATGTAGCTTCTTGGTATTCCATGACACACAAGCTAACAAAAAAAAAAAAAATATAAACATTTATTTGAACTGGCATTCTCGTCTCTGATCGAAATGAGAACCTAGAAAACCTAATTTAAACTCTTCGAAAATGTTTTATTGACTTAGCTGATATCTTCATAGTTAAGCGAAGTCATTAAAAATCTGACGTTTTTAAAAACCCAAATTTAGTGTAATAAGCAAATATTTAGCAATAATATTAACTGCGTATTGCTTAGCATGTTTCAGATATCGAGTTTCTAATTTTTCTAGCGATTAATTTAATTTTATTTAGTTAGTTTTCACTTTCAATTAGCCATCGATGAATATATAAAACCACTAACAAACAAAATAAAATTTCACAATTTCACTTTCTTGACATACTCTATGTGCCTCTGACAGCGCAACAACTTTCAAAATATGTACTTTTCTTTCGCATATTAAGCCGACAGATTAACTTCACTTTTCTAATTTAGAAAATAAATGTCGATATCTAATCGATTTACCCACACACAAAACCATTTTATTAAAAGTTTTACATACAGATTAGCTATAAAATATAAATACCCCATAAAAGAGTGCACAAATCTTTGCCCTGTGTTCAAAATACTGACGGGTACTTGGCTAAAAGAGCAGTGATGCTTGAAGTTATAATATGTTTGTAGCCATATTTAATTACTGTCTTATGGTGGAATACCTTAACACCTTTGTGTGCTCTTTTTAATTTGAGATTCGATTTTAACTGCTAAATGCTGTCAATTGTAAGCTGTTAATAAACTATAAATTTATAGACAAATTTTAAATCTCGAAAGGGCACTCTGCATAAATAAATATAATTGAGCTCATAAATAATTCGATTTTACATTTCTATATGCTAATATGCAAATTGTTTAATCTACTTAATAAATTTTGTAATACGATGCGACGGATATATCGACTGTCGTAAAAAAATGTTCCAATTATCAGGATAGCTTCAAAACTAAAAGATACGTGTGCTTATTTCTGAACAAAAATACCTATATATACTTAACTTAAAACTTATTGAATATTCTTAGCACTCTGCTTTGAGCTAAGAGTTAATCATGTTTGCTTTGCGTTGTGCATTTCAGTTACGTATTATATTTCCATCTTTAACAGACCTTGTGCTTAATTAAATATTCAACTACTCTCTTACCAACACTGCGAATCTTTAATGTTTGTATGTCTCAATTACTGTTTATATAAGTATGTAAAAAAAAAACTTGAATAACGACTGATAATATGCTCACAGAACTTTATATGAAAGAGACTATAAAGCAAAAGTTATCGCTTGATTAACCGCAAATACTGCCGCAAACATATAAAAGATGTAGTTGATTTTTTATATGTTAGTCAGTCTCTCAATCGGCGATACTCGGGCAGAAGTAAACTTCTATCTATCGAGGAAATTTACATAAATGTGCCAAAGCTTGTGCCCTCATTATAGTTGGGATTTTTTAGATCAGCAGTTATTGATAAAGGCCATTATCGTAAATCTTCTACTGGCCTACTAAGTCCCAATATAATGGGAGTAAAAACCTCATTATAAGTTATGTACATAATCCAATAAAATCTAAATAATGGAAAACAATAGCATCCTTTTTTTTTTTGTTTAAGGAGGGGTGCCTAATTTTTTCCCAAAATTAACTCTCGCTATTTAAAAAAAAAAGTTTGAGTGCTAAGTTTGGCATTTCAAAAGTCAAATCAAATGGCCTGTGGCGGGTGGGATGAGCTTGGCATATGCCTATCGTTGAAGGATATTGCCAACAACCTTCCAACCAAATTTAGAGAACGTAGCTTTAAAATTGTGGCTTTATACATTTTATCGCTTTCCTAGACCCCTAGTGGACTTAGCACTCCAACTTTTACACTTTGACGCATGCAAAGACGCATGCAATATGCGGAATCAATTTCGTTATTGATTAACGTATGTAGGAAAATTACACAAACTTGCTTAACTAATGACGGCAGATTAATAAGTAAAAGCCTACTTAAGTATGATGGCAAACGATGATTGTCAAGAGAATGAAGTGCTTCTGAATATACTCAATTTGATCTTGGTAGTTTCTGTACTGAAGACCAAATACATGAGCAATTTCAAGTAGTCTAAAGAGACATAGAGAAAAATCGTCGACCAAGGCTTGGCGTTATTAATAATAGTGCAAATATAGTGATTAAAACTCACTTTGGTATCTAAAGGAACTCTAAGTTCTCTAACTTTGAGTATGCGTTGGAACATTAGCCATCGAATGTCAAAAGGGGTTTAATACAATTAACAGTCATAAACATACATTTTGAACAATTTAAACAGAATATGTTAAACGAAATTATATTAGCGGAGTACAAAAAAAAGGAATTTACACTCCAAGAGATAGCTCCCCTCAGTAAAGCCTATCATTTAATAATACCACTATACTTTGAAGACATAGTTTCGTTTTTAATTTTAATTTAGTCATCTATAGTTAGATTAGGTCAGCTTATCGATAGTAAAAATCATCTTGCAGGGTCAGATGGTATTAAATAAAAGTTTATTGCATGCATTACAAAGCTTAATTTTTTTAATGTCAATTAATCTAATTCTGTGGAAAATATATATCTGGTTTAATGGATCCAGAGTTATGAACTACGGAGACACATAAGTGTTGATTGTAACTCAGGTCACGGAGCAACTAAAAATTATATGAAAAAAATTTGAATATAAGCACTGAAATATTTATTTAAGACTTACCTTCGGCGTTACAAACAGATATTGGGCAGATCCCTTTTTAGTAGCTTCTTTTAAAAGTAAATCAAAAATATGGCGCTCATTTTTGGCATCCATGCCTTGATTAATCTCATCCACGCATCTAAAATACAATTTTTTCATATTAATTGTAAAAAATTAAGACTTAAGAATTTTGTCAAAACATATTTTTTCTATAAGTTTATAAAAATAATTTTTGAATTTATAAATAATAATAAATATTATTAAGATTTGTGTTATGGTATTACTACCTAAATGGCACATGAGTAACGTGTTGCAATGACAACGAATATATTGCAATGGCCACAGCACGTTCTCCACCGGATTGTATATATTTATCCAGAGTTTGTAGTTTTGCATCTTTCCTATATTGGACCATTATTTGAATGCCGTACGATTCAAAGTCGATCTGAAAAAACCAAAATAAAATGAATTTATTATCCGTTGGTGTAGCTTATTTATATTGAATATTGAATCACGCGCAATATATTATATAAACAATTTTGAAACTATTGGACAATACTTACCGCTTCTTTTCTGGACAAGACCACTTCTCCAACATATTCGATAGAATCCATAAATTCAGTGAACTTGGTGTTAATTGTCTCAATTAATTTGGTAAGTTGAGGCTCCCATTTTTTAAATACATTTAATATTTCGTTTTCTACGTTTTTTTCTTGGATTGATTTGTTTTCGATTGCTTTCTTTAATTGTTCCACATTGGCTTGGCGTTGGTTATAATTCGTAAGTACCTTTAATATGATCAAGATAATTAGTTTTACGATTTGGACAAAATTCAAAATCACAGCATTACCTCAGAATCACAATTTTTCATGCATTCCAATCTTGCCCGAAAATCGATTATGGCTTCAAGAATTTGGTCTAAACTTAGGCTTAATATTTTCTCGAAATCGCATTTAAATGGAAAATTTTCGCTTGACGGAAGTTGGCCGTTGCACAACCGCTTCACTTCCACGGTTTTAGAGGTGATTTCCTGTAGCTGAGCTTCAAGTGATCCTTTCAATTTTTCGACTTTCGACTAAAAATTGTATTGGTGAAGTTGCATTTATTGTCTTTATTAGAATAACTTACATTAGCAATTTTGTAGATCTCTTCACTTTCCGCGACTTCATTCATTTGCGTATCATTCTGTTGCTTATGAACTGATTTAATTTTTTGGTTCAATTTATATTTTGTCTGCATCTTATCTGCAGACTCTACAATGTTGATTAATTTGCTCTCAATTTCAAAAATGTTCCTCAAATCCGATAGCAAATCATTTTGGAATGTTTTTTTAACGGTCTCCAATGCTATGGGTGCAAAATTAAATTAAGTTTTGTTTTATTGTGCTTACTTTTATTTACATACAAGAGAATGATTTATTTAAGTTGTCAACTTTCATCTGCAGCTTTTTCACATCAGTCTCCAGATTTCCATAATGCGCCAATTTTTGTTCAATTTTTCTCTTTTTGTCTCCTTCTTCTCGAAAAACTATCTGTAAGCGATCAATTTCGCTATCGATCTCTCGTAAATTGTTTCTTATTTTATCCTTTTCAAATATTAATTTGGAGTGTCTGAAAAAATGTATTTACATTTTCATATAGGCATAAACTATAAAATGAATAATGAAATAAAACCGTTTGAACTAAATGACTAGTGTTTAAAGACAATTCTTAACCCTTACAATTTGGTTGGCCTTTCCTGCTCAACTTGGGTGTTCAAACGCCAAAACCTGTGCTGTGTATAAATGCTGAGTTTAAAAGTTATTGTAACGTTGACGGCTTATAAGTTTGACTTTGCCAGTTTCTATTCAGTATCCAGTTGTGAATTATTAAATATATTTAATCTGAGAAGACGTTAGCAACCGAGGAATGGGGAAATAGCAAGAGGATCTAAAGATTCTAACAGAAGCTGCCTCCTAAGCGTCAACCAAAATTACCAAAAATGTTAATTAGTGCTTCGCGGCCACTAATGACCTCAATCCAGTATGAATTTTAAGGTCTCTGTTGACTATGGAATTATCCAAACGTTTTACACAATATAGCGTAAAGCTTATTTCGAATAAACTTAGTGTGCGTATATGCAGCAATGTAGCAAATGGATACCCATTAGATCAAATACGCATGATCATGGTGTTGAAGAGTAACACTTTGGATGCTAACGGTAGTTTAGTTACTTTAATAGCCACTGAAACCTTTGGCTTTTGCTTGCATGCAGTGTTTTTGAGTTTAGATGTGTTCAAAAATAGAATAGCTTCTCGAATGAACATGGCCGTGTAGTAGAAACTCTTTTCAACAAATTCCAGAAATTAATTAACCACTCTATGAAGCTGATTCTGAGTGCCATGCCCGTTACGGATGCTAAATTAAAAATCAGAAAACCTGTATCCTGAAGCTTATTTCGAGTGTATAAAAGATTTTTGGAGATTTCCATTTAATATTAATTAGTTAAGTTTGTTAATACTCACCTTTCTTTAAGTGACGTTAACTGTCTTGAATCAAGGCAAATAAGTTGATTTTTTCTTTGAACTGTGCTTTCCGTTAATATAAGGTCAGAGCGGTATCTTGATGTCGTCACAGAAAACATTTTGGTGCCTTATCACAAATAAAAAAAAAAAACAAGTAAGAGTGCTGTAGTCGAGTGAACTCGACTACTATATACCCTGAACCCAGTTATTAAATATATTCTATTATTATTGGCAAATTCCCCTTTAAAAAGTTTGGCACCAAAATGCGAGCTGCAAGCGCCCTCTGCCGACAAACACGTGAAACACGCGGGGCTCTGCGGGATACAAACAAAAGAATATTGATGCTCGCGTCGATTTTCATGCCATCTCTTTCTCACACATGCGTTCGCATATTTATGCATACAGAATATGCTTGCGTCTACTGATAGAAATGAGATCAATATGAGAATATATTTTCGACTATAACTTGGGTGTTTCTTATCCGATCTTGACGAAATATCATATATATATCATGCATATCATATATTAATTAGAAGATTCTGCCTTTAAAATTGTGGCATTTATTGCTATCGGAAATTTAATTTATCGATAATTGATAAACGAAGGCAGTTATCGAAAAAATAACGCAAACTTGTTCTGCGCCTGGTATACGAGAACCTATATTTCAAATTTGAAGTCTCTAGCTCTTACAGTTCCTTAGATCTGCGTGTTCATACAGACGGACGGACATGGCTATATCGACTCGACTATTTATCCTGATCAAGAATATATATACTTGGTGGGGTCGGAGATGCTTCCTTCTGCCTGTTACATACATTTGCACAAAACCATTATACCCTTTTTACCCATTTTTAATGGGTTCAGGGTATAAAAAGAATGAAAATATTGCACCGCAAGAAATGTATTTGTTGTAATAAAGGTCTATGTATTTAGGCAAAACGAAAAAAAGAGCGAATGGTGAATGCAACTAAGTGAATTGTGCGAATTATAACTAAATCAGAAAATAATATTAAATAAGTACCATGAATTACTTACCTCCAAAATATATTCGAATGGATTTTGGAACTCTGGAAGTAAAATTACTAACTTCATCTTTGCCAATTGGAATATTATGAATTTGATAAGTTCCACATAGCTTGTTTATTATTGGTATCGGTCCAGAGATCAGATCAACAAGATACGAATTGAATCCCATCTGCCTGCCATTAAAATTATTAGTAGATACTATCGAATATGTATAATCTTCTACAACTTACATGATTTCTGTAATTGGAACTCTAGACGTAAACAAGCATCTGTCTGCTGGAGCGCAATATATAACATTTACGGACAGCTTTTGCTTCACGCATAGCTCGTTAATAAGATCAGACATATCGAATTTATCCTCACAGGCAAACGCATATAAGTCGCGTTGTCTAATAACATTCTCTAAATACATTGCTGCCTCATCAGTTTTGATGCTTAACTGAAAAAATTTTTTAGAAAATTTAAGTATTAAAAACTAGTTTTTTTATAAAATGTAAACAGTAGTTCATGTAAGTTTCATTTTAAAAAAAATGTTTTACATATCAAATAGAATTTATTATCTACCTTAAATCGACAAATATGGGTTTTTAGCAGAACGTTAGTATATCTTTGGGATTATAAAAGCTTAGCGACGTTGAACAGTTTAATACTTTAACAATTTAATACTTTATATAAATTTTTTACGCCATTGAGATCTGCTCTCGACAGGTAAAGGAAAAGTTCATAATCTATTATTAATTTGTACTAATGTGTCGGTTTTCTTTTTAAATTTTAGGTTATTGTGAAGTTGTGAACAAATATGTAACAGACAGAGAAAAGCATAAAATTCTACATCGATTTGGATTCAGAATACCTCCTAATCGAACTCTATTGACAACAGCACTCTTACATGATATTTAGGGATCCTAAGGTTTACTAAGAGTTTCCTAACTTTTACAAATGGTTTTAATCTTTAAGTTTCATGTTTCGAGAATTTGAATATTTTATGAATTTATTAAAGCAAATAAACTATAGTAATATCGATACAGTCTTACGTGACCGACATATAGTTGACATATATATATATATAAATAGACATATAGCTGTAGTCAAAACAACAGTAGTCTTGAAAACTTTTCATATTTCAAATTTATCTTAATAGCCGTGATATCTCATTAGTTTGCTAACAAGTGGAACTGTAGAATGGTTTACTTGAAAACTGTTGCGTTTTCGTTGTTTCCTAGCATCAAATTGTCCAAATATACAAATATCAAATAACAACAAGAGTGCTGTAGTCGACTGAACTCGATTACGATACACCCTGAACCCAGTTACTAAATGTATTCTATTATTGTCGGAAAATTCCCCTATAAAAAGCTATGCCCTCAAATACGAGCAGCTCTACAAGCGCACTCTGCCGACAGACACGGGAAACACGCAATCGTAGGTAGCGGGGTCCTGCAGAATACACACAGAAGAATATTGAATATTGCGCTCGCGTAATTATGAATACAGAAAATGCAGAAATGAGATTAATATGAGAATATATTTTCGCCTATAACTTAGGTATTTCTTATCCGATCTTGATGAAATTTCGACAGTTGATCAATAATATGCATATGCATATTATGTATTAATTAGAAGCCTTTAAAATAGTGGCATTTATTGCTATCGGAAATTGAAATGTATCGATATTCGATACTCGGAGGCAGTAATCGATAAAATAACGCAAACTTTATCTGCGCCTGGTATATGAGAACCTATATTCCAAATTTAAGTCTAAGTCTCTAGCTCTTATATTCTCAGAGATCTGCGGACATGGCTATATCGACTCGACTGTTGACCCTGATCAAGAATATATATACTTTATGGGGTCAGAGATACTTCCTTCTGTCTGTTACATACATTTGCGCAAAAACCACTATACCTTTTTTACCCATTTTTAATGCGTTCAAGGTATAAAAATTAAATATACTTACTTCAAATACCATGGGATCATAAATGTTACATTTATATTTATGCTTATTTTGAGCTACCCAGTTCATAGCCTTGACCACGTTTGGATTTCGAAGACGCAACTCCTAAAAGTGTTGTAAGATTTTAAAAATTATGTAATATATATAAATATAAAAAAGAATGTACATCACTTACTTCAATCTTTTGGGATTTGATATTTTGCAGTCTCTCTATCTTGTGAGTAAGAGCCGTAATTTCGGGAATTTTTTCATCATTTAACATAGTTTCAAATTCTCTGCGCTTATTACACTGATTCATCGTTATCTCACGAGTCGTTTCTATTGTTTTCTTTTGTTGTTCTAGTGCATCCAACACCTCCATTTTGTCATTACTGAATTGCTGCAATTCGTGTTGCTTGGCTTCCAACAAAAACTTTATTTTATTCATTTCGCTTATACTGTCGATTGACTGTTGTATGTTTCTCTGTAAGACACTTTCATAAAATATAATGCGCATATTAAAAAAGAAGATAAACCAACCTCCAAATCGCATTTATTCTCATTAATTTTATGTTTTATGGCTTCCAGTTGAGAAATTAAATCACATTTAGTAGCCATGGACTTATTAATTAGCTGAATCTTAATTTAAATAAATATAAAACGATAATAACGGTAATCAATACAAATGAATTCAATGATAAAATTGAACTTACTTGCTCTATTGTTTTTTTCTCCAATTTAGAAGATTTTTTCATAAATTCTTCCTGTGCTCTTTTTTTACTTTCAAACGTTTTCTTTTGAGCTTCATAATCAACTTTTGCTTTTATCAATTGACTATTATAATCATCAATCTTTGATTTT
This sequence comes from Drosophila setosimentum, assembly GCA_035043505.1. Lineage (NCBI taxonomy): Eukaryota > Metazoa > Arthropoda > Insecta > Diptera > Drosophilidae > Drosophila > Drosophila setosimentum. The sequence goes on along the minus strand of JAWNMY010000015.1, from coordinate 496,553 downwards.
CCCATGGTCATTTCAACGCATAGTTTTTTCGCCATATATACGTTTAACTTCTGTTGTATTCCTTGACGCTCTTGGTGTTGATCTACTGAAATTTGTAACCTGAAAATATTTTTTTCACATTATTGTACTGTGATACCGAAGGTTTTGTGTGATGTCCGTAATGCTGTCTGTCCGTCTTTATGAACGCAACTTTGTTCGACACCCTTAAATATAGAGACTTAAGGCTTTGAACATATACTGGTCTGTGCCCGAGTCAGATAAAGTAAACTAAATTGGATATTGCAAACCGATATTTGCAAATCGATAAAGCCACCAATCTCCTACAATAATAAGCCTACAGTCACCAAATTTGGCACTTCTTCCGCATTTTTTTAATAAGACCCGTCAAATTTTATAGGTATATTACTGGTAGCCTATCACAAATTTTTATAGACATGCTTATATCTGCGCTGAAAATCGCAAATGCCGATATTTCGATAAATGTAAATCGATAAGTCCGCATATTTCCCATAATTTAAAGGATTGAGTGACCAAACTTAGAAGCTATTTTGCGGGTAACATAAAGACTCTATAATTTTTCGGCCACGCCCACTCCCGCAAAAATTTCCAAAAGTCCATATCTCACGTAATTTAAGAGCTACAGTTACCAAACTTGGAAGGAAGGTTACTAGGACACTCTTCCAACAATTATTTTGGACCACACCCACTCCTGCTCTCCAAAATTTACAAAGCCAATATCTACCTCAATTTGAAAAAGAAACTTGGACGGTATTTCTTGGCTACACCAACCATATTCTTTGCTATCTGTTATCAGCTGGTATTACTTATGGTATTAAAGTATTTCGCAGTCGGTTACGGCCGACTGCAACGTTCTCTCTTGTAAAATGTGCATATGTAAAAATCACTTACTGTTCCAATCTCTTTTGCTCTTTCAGAAGGTTCTCTTTTTCACGCTCTCTGTCGCCATGAGCACTTATTTGTGTTTTACGCATTTCTTTTAAATTATTAAAGCACTGTATTAACTCATTGTCGCATACAGAGGCCATGGTGTTCACTAAAAGCTCTTGTGGATTCATTTTTGAAAAATCCTGTTATGAGATCAAATTAAAAAAATATTTATATTATATAAACATGAATATATATAATCTGTTATCAGGTATACCAATTATCCATTTGAACACATTTGCACTAGATTTTAGGGGTGGTAAACATTTATAAGCACAAGATATGTGTTAAAATAGTAATGGAGCTAAGAATAGAAAATGCAATTTCATTCTACCTGAACTCGATCCTGTGGTAAGAACTGGCACAAGTTACTGACTTGAATATTATAGGTTGCAATAATAGCCACGAATTTGCTTTTTGATAATTCCTTAGAATTCACAAAATATCGAGATTGTCCGTTGTCACTTATTATGCGCTTGAATGCTTCTGTGGAGTTATTTCCTCTTCCATAAACTGTGATAATAACTGTAGCAGTGCTCTTACTGCTTTTAATGTAATCTGAGATACTAGAGGAGCGTTTTAGTAATTGCGGTTCGCCTCCTAAGCCCAAAATTATTGCAGATACAATTGTTGACTTTCCAGTTCCATTTGGTCCTGTCAAGACATTCAAGTACTCTTTTGGGAAGAATGTAATTTCCGAATATGATCTGGAATTTAAATACTTTCATCAACATTAATTTGTAAAAATTATAATTGAAATTAATATTAATGTGTGTTAGTAAATAAATAAAATTATTTAAAAATAAAATAAAAATTGTGTCGTATGTAGTTAAACACTTGATTTCTTGATTAAATTTGGATTACATCCAGCTTTCGTTGTCATATTTTTGGCAAATATTTATCAAAATGAAACACAAATCACGACTGTGCATCTAACATATTGTCAAAAATTACAATCACAATTATTTATATTACCGTAGATTTTGTGGTACCTTCTAAAGTTCCAAAACGCCAAACTGAGCAGAACTGCGAAATGTGCGCTGAACAACAAGGGAAAGATATGATTGAGACCGGGGATCACTGAAACCCTCAGAATCCATCCTGTGTATTAGCTCAAAGGTTTCCAGATGCAGAGTACAATCAGCTTGATCAACACATATAACATTGACTGAAGTTACTACCAAGCACATTAATAAACTCCTTAATCCCAAACAAAGAGACAATTCTACCGATATTATCATTTTTCCATCTGGTCATTCCTAAATCAGCTTTATAAAATATATTCCTTCTTCTAATGGCACAGTAAATAGAGTAATTTGGTGGAAACATATTTTTCATAATTTTCCCCAGTAATTCCGAAAATGCTCCCAATACGCTTATTTAATATATATTGTAGAAATGGATCCGGCAAACAACCTCCAATTATCAGTCTTCATTGTGTGCTTTTGGTATTTGTCATGGACCTCGTTACTTGGCGTAGTGCCCCCTGGTACAAAAATGTTTGCAGTTGACGGGTAATATGCATCTTGGCGATTGCGACGGCCTTGAGGATTGAGTAGATCACCTGAAATGTTGCTTGCTCCTCAAAGTAATTTTTGCGATATATGTTGCCGCTTACAAAACAATATTCTTAAAACTTAATGTTAATATAATCTCATTTGTCTTTTTGAAATAGACTACGTCTGTGCTACAAACAAACAATATATAAATGTTTTGAATAATAATAACATACATATGAACATATGTATATGCATGGAAGCATATTACTTACACAAAATCTTTGCAGTAGACAGATTGAATTCTCCCTACTAATTGCGCTTGCGTTAGTTGGCTTGAGTTAGCCATATTGCTATGAGCAAAACGACAACAATTTGCAATGATTTGTAATTGTAAACAACAAATTATTCTGTTTTTAAAATGTAAATCGAGTAATAGTTGAAATACGCGCTTAATTCTGTACCAGGCAATTTCCACACAAATACCAGTCAAGATAGTGGCGACTTTTACTAAATGGAATTACAATCGATTTTATTTTTATGTTTCTTTTCCTATGTTCCTATTAACTATTTCTACAACTCATACATCTACGATTAATACACAGAACTGGAGATCGATTTACACAAGTATCTAGCATATCATATATGTTAATCGCCATTTGCATTGCAAGATATTTGGAAAAGAAAATCAAAATCATAAACTGTGAAGAGAAGCTGAAGGAGAGTTAAGATTTGAGGTAAAATTATGCATCAACAGAGTATCAGAGTGATCCTAACTAATTTTATTGTACTCAATAATTTTACAATATTTTAAGTCCACCATTAAATGATTTTGTAATTCTCTGCGAAAATGTAAACAAACCCTGTGGGTAGAATTCGGACTTTTTATATTCGGACAATTTTATAATATCGACCATGAAAGTATATTAAGCAAATTACACAGAGCCACATCTTGCGGGACGAATGAGATTTTTTCTAAGATGTGAAACGCTTTTACACAGTCAACATCAGAATCAGTATGAATAGCAGCTGTAAGTTGAGAGTCAATGCTCTGTCTGTAATGAAGATAGAATGGATGGGTCAAAGAGATATGGAGACTACATATTTGCGGCTGTTTTCAAATGTGTGCCCAGATCAACGGACAATTGTCAGCAAAACAAGTTGTTGGTCATTCATCTACTTCTCAATTCTAATAAATAAAAATAAATCACATTTTCTGGAATTTATTAATTTGTTTTTATTTAAGAAATTAAGAAAAATAAACGCCCTTTTTGTGTAACTTGATCAAGTTTGCTTAAATTTTTGCAATGAATACCAAATATTTTTAGATGTAACAAATTGATGTAGGAAGATCCCCTACATTGGCAAAATTCCTCAGTTGAGCTCTCCACGAAGCCCTCCGTTCCATACTCATTTTCCCGGGAATGAATCAAGTCATGGTTCGAGGTAACAGGCCGTACTAATAATAGCTAAGTCGCTCACGGAGCATATCGGATACGTGGCGACTTCCGGTATTATTAAGCCTTACCTGCACATCGTGGATCTCTCTGCAGGTAGACCAAAAAACCGGAAGGGAAGAGTCCCAAACACGTGGCGGAGGCAGCGGCTTTAAAGTGTGGCCAAATAGCAACTTAGGCAAAGGAGGCTAGAGAAAGCTCCAGTCAGTGGTATTAGTGAAGCCAGTAAGGACCCTGCCACATCCGCCTCCTTGGAAGTGAAGCCGAGAACGTGTGCAGCTGATCTTCGGCAGAAACGAGTCTGCAAGGAGAATTACCATTCACCAGTGCCCAGGTACGTTAATTCACGTACGACGAGCGAAGAAATGCAGTCAGCATTTTGGAGCGGCAGAACGTGAATGCGGTGGCCATTCCACCAACCGAATTGCTGAATAAGGTGGCACGACGAGCTTGAGCCTGGATATGTATCAGACGCTAGCTAGACAAGGATGAATTTTCGCAATCGGACGAGGAGGATAGCAACATAACAGTGGGGTTAAGATCTTCAGATCCCTCCGCTTGGTTGGCGGCGGAGTTGACTTACCGCTAATCTAAGAACCTTAGGTAGCTGATAACAAGGTTTGGGGGTTAGGTAGCGTCAATTATAAGCTTATTGCAGCTTCATTCGAAGGTAAACTAAGAACCTGAATTCTTACAAAAAAACATCTCAGTAATTTTCTGCTCCATAATTTTAGCAACCGCGACAATACAGCAGTAAGCTCCAACTCCAGTCACCTCCAATAAGGCTACTATCATCCCATATGGCCCACGATAGCATGAGACCACCACCGGATGAGATCACAAGATCTCTCATCCCGGATTGCGAAGCCAACGCTGACCACTCCCAGTGGGGTAGCACGGATACGAACTTGAGGGGTGAGTTACTCTTAACCTTCATACAAAATTCAAATCTCATAGTTAGAGTCATTAAAAATCGCAATGAGCTTTTGTTATGCTTAATCAAAAGAATGCGAACTGGAAAATCTCGGAACACCCCCGAAAGGTCCAAATACTTTCAGGCTCCATTGTAGCGTTACTGACACTTTCACAAGGGTATGCAATATCGCCTTTAAGGCAGTCTTCCCCATCATTAGGCCCAAGCCCAAGAAAATACATCCAGAGTGAACACTTCTTCGAAAAAGTTGTAAGTCTCTTTTAAATGATATCCAATGGTTTCCAGTTAACCACCAGACAAGTTAAAAGGAAGCTGCGAGGCTTACAAAAGAGGCTGCTCTGCGCAGCCTTCGATGTGCACACAGATGTCTTTCGAAAAGATTACATCAATAAAACCTCTTTTAAATAAAGAAAATATAAGAAAATATATAAATATAATAAGATGGCAATAAATAGCTTCAAGCCGTTTAAAAATCTAGGCCCCAGTAAAATAAGCCCGGCCCAATTACATAAGGCGGACACTAACCGGATTCTACCGACATGGCGCTAGTCGTTAATCAACTTTATACCTAAAGTTGGGATAGCTTCACATACCAGTGCAACTAAAGCTAAACTTGTTGTTTTCAAATAATTACAAAGTTCCGTCTCTGGCCCTACCCAGACTAAATAATACAGTGCTCTCATTTAGTAACAGCGCCAACTTTCTAGGCCTGACGCTAGACAAAAAATTAGACTGAAACCTAAATACCCACGTTCGGAAGGCGACAGTCGCTTTATACACATGTAGGAAATACGTTGGACTTAAATGGGCTATGTCCACAAAAATTATTCGATGGCTGTATTTATTATTATTATAGTATTATTACTGTATTATTAGAATTATTAGACATTCAAAAATCTCTTTGAAAACAGACTACAGTCGGCCTGTAGTTCAGCTTAACACCAACTTCGTACGGTAAACAGCAGTAACCTTTTCCACAGAGGGCTCAGTAAACAACCTCGTAGGCGGGGGCGTCTACTCTGAGCAACTTAATGTACAGCTAGCTTTCAGCCTTCTGAAAAACTATAGTGTTTTTCAGGCAGAAGTACTGGCCATAAAAGAAGCGCTAAAATGCCTTAAGAGAAACAATATAAGCCAGGCAATGTTACCACATATATTCACAGCCAAGCAGCTATCAAATCCATTACTCCGTTATCGGCAAACTCGATATCGGTAAAAAGCTGTCGCAAATCTGTACATGAGGTGGGTGCCTGGTCATCAAAATATTGAAGGCAATTACAAGGCTGATGAGCTAGCTAGGATATGCACATTATCACCCCTCTGGCTACCTGTAAGCTTAAAATCAACAAAGAAAATATACGCAGGTTCAACGGCCCATGCCGGAATGCAAACTGCGGTAGAATAGCCCACCAAACGTGGCCAAACAAAAACGCAAAACACAGTAGAGACTTTATAATCTTAGGTGCACGAACTGCTCTGCAGTAATCCACGCCATAACAGGACACTGATTGGAATACATATCAATAGACTCCAGTTGTCCCATAACTACTTCGGCAAAAGCCGTAAAGAAGAGGACGAGAAAGAATCTCCTAAGCACTTCTTCTACTTCTACACTGCACTTGCCAGGGAACGTTTCGCTACGTTAGGCAGCCATTTTCTACCCAATGTGTCAATTTTATAAATGCAACCAGCTGGTTACATTTTCTGGTCACATTCACAGTAAGGCCGTAGAAAAACCGAATCCAACACGGTATCACAACGGGCCAATCATGGTGTATACGCGATACACAGCCTTGTAGGCCGATAACCGTCTAACCTATCTCCTACAAATACCGAAATTATGCTGAATTTCCGGCTCGGTGAAACCTTAGAGATCATCATCAAAACTATTGATTGATGCTTGATGTCGCTCTGAACGAATTCAGCATACGGCAACAAAACATCGCATTGACTGGGCTTCTGATTTTCGAATGCATTTTACACAATTCTCCAACTTTGATTTTTATACCCTGAACCCATTAAAAATGGGTAAAAAGGGTATAATGGTTTTGTGCAAATGTATGTAACAGGCAGAAGGAAGCATCTCCGACCCCACAAAGTATATATATTCTTGATCAGGATCTGGCAGCCGCCAGCAAATTCTCTATGCATAATTATGCGAGCGTATGTGTAAGAATGGCATGGCATGATAATCGACGCGAGCGTCAATATGTTTTTTTGTGTATTGCGTGTTTCACGTATTTGTCGGCAGAGGGCGCTTCCAGAGCTGCTCGCATTTTAGTACAAATCTTTTTAAAGGGGAATTTGCCAATAATAATAGAATATATTTAATAACTGGGTTCAGGGTATATCGTAGTCAAGTTCACTCGACTACAGCACTCTTACTGGTTTTCGTTGTTTTGTGCACACAGACACGGAGAGCTGTACAATTTCCGTGCTTATGTAGTTGACCCTCTACTTCTATCTTCACATCTGTGATTTTTCACATCGACCAAAACAGATCTTGCAGAACAGTTCAAACAATGCATTCAAACTCTCTCAAAAAAAAATTTTTTATTTATTTTTTTGTGCAACAATTTTGCAACAGTAATCATACAACATATAGATGTTCGACTTCATATAACGAAAACATCTCAGTATGTGTGCGTTTTGTCTTAGTCTGTATAATAATTTTACACGGTTTGTAATTTATGTAAACCATTTTTTATTAATTTATTTGTTGAATTTGAACAGTCGATTACAAATAAAAACTATAGATTAAATATAGAACAAAATTTAAATATTAAGATGTCTTAATTTTAAAAATTTCGGTAAAAAGATAGAGAAGACTAAATCTTTTTTGAAATAGAATTCAATTCACATGTTTCACAAAATTTCCGAATGATACCTATAATATTTTCAACTTAACTATTTTTATTCAAGTGCAAATTGGCACAAAATTGAAAATATCTAAATTAAATAGTATAAATAATTTACACACATTCACATCATGTGAACAAAATTATGGAATTTTTTTTCACCAACTTAATGACATTCGTTAATTTTGGACTGCGATTTTCATAGGACTAACATTTTATGTATTTGTATGCAATGTTTTCAAGTTATTTGCTCGGATGTAGCTCCTATGTTACTGTGCAAATTTGCTGCAGACTCTGTCGAAACTCGTTATTTTCATATCATTGTTTTTTGTTACATGCAAACATGATCTACGTACAAATTTGACCAGAATTAATGTATTTACCAACATTATAAACAAATAAAATACGCATTATTCCCATGAATTCTTAAAATATGTGTTATAAGATGTTAAATTGTCTAAAGTCACTAAACTGATCAAAAGTTAAATTCATAGGAAAACAATTTAATTTCAAATTTGATGAGCTAGCGCTACCATTATTACTCAAATCTGTTCTCTAACAACATTGTATAGAGCAAGTCTGGAAAGGGGTCTAATTGTCTCGACATGCGAAATTTTTTGGCGCACTGTGGCACTGTTGGCCACAAAATTTTATAGTTAATCGACATTTAAAAGTCAAAATTATATAAATACCAAATCCTTTATATAAATGACGACCAAACAGTCCCTGCAAAATTTGACTATCATAAAGGTTGTGGCAGGAATATTATCTGGTTAGTATTTATAATCAAATGTCAGCTACGATTGATGCTGATTTTGGATGTGTGAACAGCGTTTCATATTATTGACAAAATCCCATTGTTCCGCTTAAGATTGTTCAGTGTGATAAGCCGATATACTTCAAAAGAGCTTTCCAAAAATATTCATTTTAAAAAATAAAGTCATTCAAATTTTGAAATCCGATTTGTGATATTTTGTGTGTGGGAATACCGTCGTAGGTTGTTAGGAGAATTACATTTAAAGCTAATTCTTTACTTAAGACAAGTAAACATATTTCGAAATAACGGGATCTTGACGAGCTTGAGCTCCACTTCGGATTGGCCTAACTGGTACAGGCCAAAAATGGTGCCTGAGGTACCTGCTCCGCCGACTGACTCCAGAGGATGCAAGAAGAAAAGCGCTGGAACACATCGTCACTATTGCGTCCTCTGGGGCAGATCCCATATCTGATTGAAAGAGGTCTAAGATCAAGGGTCAGTGTTGTGCGATGATAGATGGGATTGAGCCGTGTCATCCCGCGAAAATATGAGGATTTCCAAAAGGAACACCAGCAAGATATCGGTCTTCGCGGATGTGGTAACCATTGCTCTCCATAGAGAAGCATCGTGCTCCGGAGACGGCAATAATCGATAATCAACTTTATCGGTACTTAGTTAAACAAGGACGAGAATGAAGTGCATGCAGTGCACCGACCCTGAGGGTGGCAAACCATTGCAGCTAGCAGTAGGGGAGGGAACCTCATCGCTTTTTCGGCACAACGGCATACAGGTGAGCTACCGTTATGAGCAACCCCCCTGTTGTCTGCAGAAAAGGAGCGCAGAAGCCGCCAATGCGCAGACTTGCGTCGAAGTGGACCTTGACGAGCTGTACGTGCGAAACGGCAGAGAAGTTCGATGGTAAGTAGGCATTGAGTGAAGAGCAAGAATAGCTTCTGCTGTCATCGGCAAGTCGACTGTTTTGTGAGTCCCGGATCTGATTGGCAAGTATTTTAGGACATTTTCAAATTAAAGCCATTGTATTGTATTGCATATCGTCAAATAGATGAGATTCTTTTCTTTTCTTCTTACAGTCGATGCGGTTTTTGTTGCCAGACAAAGCATTGAACATTGAGATTACTTAAACGACTTTGACCCAGATACTTTTGCAAATGCCATGCATTTCATACTTATTTTATTTTTTTTATCCAAAACAGATGTCCCAAACAATAGGCAACACCATAAGGATGTCCGAAAAAACAAGTTTTATGCTAAATTTGCACAGACTGTATATGTATTTGTCTGTTCGAAAGTTTTAAAACACGCAAAAACACGAAAATTTTAAGCTCGCAATGCATTAGCGAGACTTTCTGAATTGAAACAAAGCGATATCAAACATAAATGATCAATTTTCCGTATGGTTTTCCCGTATTAATTGCGCTCCAAACAATTGGCAAAAAGTGATGTCTTCTGAAATATCTGTTTCGAACTGTCTTAAGCGGGAAATAAAAGAGGTCCAATGGACTTCATACATATCTTTCAAGTGGATGAAAGACTAGGCGAATGTAAGGAGGTGATGCATAATTTCTTACATTCTCGAATGTCTACAGAATGTAATAGGCTAAAAGCAAAAGCGACAAATTGCGGAGCGAGTGAGAATTTTTTTAAAGATCTGAATCCCTGTTCACATAGGCAACATCAGCATCAGTTGCAGCTGTTTGTCGATAAAAAAGTTTTTTCGCATTTATGAATTGTGATGACTTATAAGGCTAGTAAGCCAACAGGCTAGCAATAAATCAAGACATCTCGACGTCCCCTCCTCCAAGGGATATTTCATCATCAAGTGGCACATAGCACATGCTAAATAAGCCTCATGCTTGTCCGTTGATCAGTGGTGTCGTTCTCACGCCAATGATCCCTAGTGAGCACCAATTCTACCATGTATCTTAAATTTACGGAAATTATGTGATGTTTTCATCAAATATCTCTCGGATTTCTTTATTTAATTTCGCTCAGACATCAGATCCTGAATGACCACAGGCACCAGGTTCAACTTAGAAGTTAATTTGCCGATATCAGCCGGAGCTGTAGTCGATTAATGCAAATTGATTTTCGTCGGGCAGGAAATCATTACCGTCTCTTCATTTGACGCTATGATGGTGCTCCAGCCCTTAGACCTCTGTCTGATAATTGCCATCTCTACAGAATACATTTCTTTTTTAGAATGACATTTTCTTCACGATTTCAGATCTTTCTTGCCCATCTGGCACAGCTCGACTCCCGGAAATCTTAGGCACTTCTGAATTCGCCGACTAATGGCCGACTGTGGGTTGCTTTGTCTTCCACTGATGCCACTGGGCACACAGTATAGCACTGTCATGAACATTTATACATGTCTCCTTCGACCGCAGTCCGTCAAGCAGGTGCCCTCCTATAGCTATAGATACCAAATTCTGTAAATGGTACCTGACCTCATTACAGTAAGAAACAATTGGTGCAACGTACATCACAAAATTATGCCTGACACAATTTCAATAATTAAGGCTTTATGGAACCGATAGACGCCCTTCCACTAATGAGAAATCTGTTCCTCTTAGCGTAGAACGTGTTAAATGAATACTTCATTATCATTTTGTATACACACATTAACCCTACAATCCTTAATCCATTAATAATTGACTTTTATTGAGATTGAGTTTATTTGTACACATTCGTATACAGAATAAAATAGAAAATCTTAGTCTGTTTTATGTATTATATTTGCTTAGAGTACATTATTTATGCAAAACAATAATTAATGAATTCACGTTTAAATGTTTATTGCTTGTGTTATATAATTATTTAAACTAATGTGCCTGCGGGTCACACTGTAAAAGCCGCACTATTGAAGGATCACTTTTTGCACCTTCTATAAATTCATCCAAGCTTAACTTTCCGTCCTTGTTTCTATCCATTTGACGAAAAATTTTATCCGTCCTTTTCTCAGGAGTGCTCTCATCTTCTGGCATTTTCATGACCGATCCAACCATTTTATATATTGCCTGAAAATATTTTTCGATATAATTAGTAATTTATTATTCATTAATTATGACCAAATGGAAATTTCCTAAACTAAAATGATTAAAAACCGCAACTGACTCATTTCATTTGAACCGTTTTGCTCCAAACAGTGAACTCGGACCTTTTAACATTCCAAAACTCACGGATAAATTTAAAGAAAGAAAGAAAACTGTGCACTAAAAAGCTACATAGCATTAATCTATCTTTGTATTTAATATACAGAATTTACCGATCATTAGACATTCACCAGAGAAAAATGCTAGTCCTGCCCACGTTCAGCCTTGCTCTGAGCGCTGGTAGGCGTGGCAAACAAAAAATCAATTAATCTTTAAATGACATACTTTAAAGATCGATAAAACAAGCAGGTTAAGCTCTATTTTTCAATTTGGTGATATATATATACTACTGAGCATGGTATGTTTTAGTGTGCTAATAAATACGTCATGTAGATACATTTTAAAGTTATTTACCGTTACGATTTCAAGCATTTCCTGCCTCGATATGTATCCGTTTCCATCTAAGTCGTACATTGAAAACGCCCATTTCAGTTTTTGCTCCAGTTTTCCCCGAGATGTTACACTCAATGCGCATAAAAATTCTCTAAAATCGATAGTTCCATCGCCGTTTGCATCAAAGGTTCTGAACACGTGCTCTGCAAACTAAATAGAAATATTATAACCATTAAATAAAACATTCTGCTTTCGGATTATATAATTTTCACACAAAATGGGTAAAACACCCTTAGAGACATCCCAACTGTTTAAAGTGTAAATCGTATTTGTAATCGATGAGCTCTGCCGAAGCTGTATGATCAGGAAAAATTTTTAAGGTATGTTTTTATATATAAAATGCAGCTCAATAATATTTATTTGATTTATCATAATCTGGTTTTGAGTTTTATATATTATGGCAATGCAGAAAACAAACAGAACAAAAGTCTTGATTTTTTAATTAGATTTTAATGCTGTTATACTGCAATACCTTAAAAAAAAGATACGCCGATAAGGCATACTATCTCAGAACGGGTTCCATCTGTTCATATCTACATTTCATTACTAATTGATCAAATATACCAATTGCCATATCAGTGTCAAGATTTCAATAGGATTACAAGTTACAAGTAAAATATTGGCATATCCAAATAACAAACAGCGTAAACAAACGTAAGTAATGTTTACAGAAGTGTTTCAATATCCGGTGAACGATTTGCCATGCAACCATTTGGCAACAAATGGCATTGTTTCCGGCACAGTTACCCTGTGGGACCTCGGCAAATTTGTGCGCAATCAATTGAAGACTAAGCGAAGGTTGTACGGTTCATGCTCAGCGAGTGCCTGCAGGAGCACCGCAAGCATAGTCATGCAGGCACTAAATTAGACTATACGAACGAGAGCTGCGCGGACCGTCTGGTGGAAGGACTCATGCCTCAACTCGGTGAGCGTGGCGCGGGCACTGCTGGCTGCCCACAGGCATGCGCATCATCCTCAACAAGCACCTGTCTTACAATCTGTGTATCCTGGTGCGAACCGTCACATCCCTCTTCATTATGAATTACAAATTCTGTGTGATCGATGGCGGCGTGCGTGTAAATATATTTGGTCACCACAGTCCACATTCTGAGGTGTAGTGATCAACGGTACCTTCAACTCGACGGACAGCGGCTGTACGCTTGAACGGTGTGGATCACAATATATTTCCGAAAATGATCTGTGGGACCTACATACAATTCTCGACTTTTATTCCAATTATTCGATTGTTTTTTTTTTTTTCTATAGTTTAGGTGTTCTAGTTCGTTATGTAGTAGCTACAATTAAAAGTGTGCTTTGCATGCAATACTTTCCAGTATCTCATTTATAGATGTGATTTTAAAATAATTAATTAAATGAAACACATAAATTATATTGAATTCTACATGCCGAACAAAAATTAATGAATTGCCATTTTAACTTACAAAAAATTTTGAAAACAAAGTGTATCTAGTATTTATAGGAGCTATATGCAAGATATATAGCAATATAGCACTCGTCACTAGTATCTTACAAGCGATTGTTTATATTGCAGTTATGATATTATGTTCGAGTCAGTACAACAACGAGTGCATGCAACAAAAGGACTGACATGTTCCAAGTTCCATCATGATTTAAAACTGTGAGATGCGTTTTTATAGGAGCACATAGATAGGTGGGCAAACTATACTATATCGAATGAACTGATTAAAAATATATTTCCCTCTACAACATGTTTAACTAGTGACTTTAGGTAAGATATATCAGAAAAACAAAAAATTGTAATACTACTATAAATCAGATTATCCATCGACCGATTGTTCAAAAGTTAAAAAAGTCAAATTTGAAGTTTTCCCGAACTTAAGAATCCAATAGACAAAGTTTATTCAAAGCTGAGAGACTAATTTGAAAAAAAAACACTGATTTAATATATATGCTGAGGTCGTAGAAGTCTCCCTCAACGCGTTACAAACTTCACAACAAATCTAAAATATTATTTTAAATGATCTCTTTACAAATCTAGTTAAAAGATCGCGAAGCCAAACCAACAAATTACGAAAATCCAATACCTGGTGCTTTATTGGCATTTTGTATATACGTAGAAGATATTTAATTCCAAATGCTGCTTTGAAAAAAAATCCACGCAGTAATTCCAATAAATTATCGCTAAAAAAAAGTTTAATAAACACATGCCAAGGATTGTTTTATGTCTCTTTAAACATTAAAATAAATGTACACATACATACGCTCTTTTTTAACGACTTACTTTAATACTGTTTTATTTTCCATAAAATAATATAAAATATGACATTTACCTTACTTGCATCTCCATATGGGAAAAAGTTTCCATAAATCTTTTTAAACTCTTCTACCGACAAGTGACCACTCGGGCAATCTTTTAGAAAACCTTTATACCATTCTTGAATCTCAGCATCTGCAAATGATACAAATGTTAATAAATAATTTCAAAATTATTGTATTAAAAGCAAAGAGCATTTGTTAAAGTCCAAGGTGTCCTAGCATACATTTTTCACATTTACATACATGCATACACGAACAGGTTTCTCATAATTCTCTTATCAGTTAATAAAATATCTATTCTGCTCAACAAGGTTTAAGGTTTAAGAATATGTCTACCTCGGCTAATTTTCTAAAGTTTGCCTTATATACACCGGCTTAAGTAAAGTATTCAATGCAGTTAACCGTCATTCATGTTCATGGTCATTCTGCGTTTAACCTTTTCATCTTAATATATCCTGAACCCATTCAAAATGGGTAAAAAGGGTATAATGGTTTTGTGCAAATGTATGTAACAGGCAGAAGGAAGCATCTTCGACCCCACAATGTATATATATTCTTGATCAGGATCAATAGTCGAGTCGATATAGCCATGTCCGTCCGTCCGTCTGTCTACTACTGACTATAAGATCAAATTTGGGATATTGGTTCTCGTATACCAGGCGCAGATCAAGTTTGCGTTATTTTTTCGATAACTGCCTCCGTTTATCAAATATCGATACATTTAAGTTTCCCATATCAATAAATGCCACAATTTTAAAGGCAGAATCTATTTATCAACAGCCTAAATTTTATCAAGATCGGATAAGAGACACCCAAGTTTTAGTCAAAAATATATTCTTATATTGATCTCAGTTCTATCAGCAGCCGCAAGCATTTTCTATATGCATAATTATGCGAGCGCATGTGTGAGAAAGAAATGGCATGATAATCGACGCGATCATCAATATGTTTTTCTGTGTATTCTGCAGAGCCCCGTTTGTTTGTCGTCAGAGGGCGCTTGCAGAGTTGCTCGCATTTTAGTGCAAATCTTTTTAAAGGGGAATTGGCCAATAATAATAGAATATAATAATATAACTGGGTCAGGGTATATCGAAGTCGAGTTCACTCGGCTACATCACTCTTGTTTTGTTTAAAAAGGTAAGGCCAACGCTTTATAGTGCCTCCGCGTATAATTTGTCCTTGGATTGTGTGCCGATAGTAGTTAATCTATCGACAGCCCCGCCAAGAATCACATATAGGGCTCGGTTCATTGCTCCTTGTTGCGATATTGGCCTATTTATAAGGTTGCTTAATGTCTGTTTATGCATCAATATAGAAATACAGCTCGGCACAGGAGTAGCGAGCTTCAGCTCACAGCGGAAGTGGACGGCCTCCTTACTCAAAAAAAAAATATCTGATAGAAGAGAATTTCTGCAACAATGACCTTAGGATCGTTCGCATGCTTTGCAAGACCGCTAACTGTACACACTCAGAAGAGAAGCCAATGCCATGTTGTTGGAGAAAACTATGGACAACACAAACAAGATTCAAACTTTGCACTATCGAAGGGACTCCTCAAAGTCACTGTCCGCAAAACAGATGCTTCCAGGTCTTCCTAAGAAACGCTGCCAGCCGTTTGTTCTGCGCCCGTTAGAAGAAAAGCAAGACACGAAAGCAATGCTATTACTAGTACAAATTTTCAACGCAACACTCAGAACTACGCATTTTTCAACAGAGTGAAAAACTGTCAGCTACCCTGAAGAAGTCATCCAATCTTCGGGAATAATAAGAAGTGCAATTCGCTGGCTTTGTCAGCTTCAGACCGCAGGTGGTCAAGTTTGCTCTTGATGGAATACTTTATGACTATATACTTGGATATCCGGTACATGGACTTCTCTGCAAGATCAATGGAATGGCCATCTCTCAATTGTTTCATATCTTCAGGAGTTTCCTCATCGACATGAACTTTCCAGTCGAGAGGTTTGTGCCCCTACTTATTCAAACTTTTCACCCACGACATACCTACTGTTAATGATAATGTGATCTGCCGCGTCAACTGTTGTCAAAATTATGTTATGTTAAATCAATTAAACCACACTCAACTACATACATGTATATATCACTATATTTCTTGTGACTACAGCTTTAACCTGCAAAAATAAAAACACCTATACAAAATAATTTGTTTACAAAAATAGGGCTTTTGAATTTCATAACAAATCCAAATGAAATTACTATCAACGGAAAGTAATAATCATGGGCAAGAACAGGGTTAGGATACTTATAGGTCTACAGACAGGTTGAGGAGTTATAGGCTCAGAAGGGGAAGGATCGAGTAGGCCGTAGAACAATCCTCTCTCTCTCTTTCTCTATTCCCCCCCCCCCTCCCCCCAGCAATTATTATTAATGATATTCATTAAAACTTTGTTGGAAGGAAAATTTTATTCCAAGCCTCGGAGTTGGTGCTAATCAGATAATTTCTTCTGAATTTCACATTCATTGCATAACTTCATAACGACTTGTACGTATTTTTAATTATAAAATATTTACCTGTAAATTCTGTATTTTGCTTCAGATCTTCCAAAACTTCAGGCTTGAGTTTACTATTTTGCTTGCCCATTTTTTGAAGTTGATTTCATTATAGTGATTTCTGTAAATATGAAATTTATACATTAGTAAAATTGGCAAATCGTTGTTGTTATTCAAATTTGTTTATATATATATATTTACATTTGATACAGTTAATTACAGAAGAAAAAAAGTGTTCTGGTAGAAAATTCCAAACTAGGATATACGCTAGTTATAGATCTGAATTTTATATGTGTAATATACTTTCTTCTTTTTCGAAAAGTGGCTTGCAGGGCGGGTTTTTAAAACTAGTAAAACATATATTGTTAATTATGCCCTTTAGCTATTAGCGGTCTTAAAGAAGTGCAAATAAAAGCAACAAGTTAAAAAGACATATTTGTGAGAATTTACTAACAATTCTTAATATATTCAAATTATTATTATTTGAGAATGGTTCAGTCGATTGCAGAGTTGCAAAGTTTCCTCTCCTTTTCGTTTCAGCGCAGCACTCAGGAGAACTGACCCAGTTTTCTAAAGATATTTGCTTAAGACATTTCTAAAACCATGACCAATTTAGAGGTTAATATGGACTGCAATGGTTCCCTGTGCGAGAAAGTGTTTGGAGCAGAGCTCAATGAAATGAACCCGGGCCACGAGCTCATTTTAATCGAGATTTTAATTTGGAATTCCCCTTGATCACATATTGATTCACCTGTAAAGCACCACAAATTCCTGAAAGGTTGCCACTATTCCAGTCCCTTCGGTCTGGGGGATAAAAGTTCGTACAGATACACAGTTCCGCGGACTATTGCATTTGCTACATCCATATGATTATAGTAGCAATATAGCAGAAGTGAGGGTAAACAACACAAGCCCCTGAAGTTTACTTGATTTCAGAAATAAACACAACGAACTGCTTTCTTAGCTTGAGACATGTGATTCACGGTTACAGTGATGACTTCACAATACACAACACACAACAAGAATAAAAATGGACAAGGGAAAGGGTTGTCAATCAAATTAGGGGCTTTACATGAGGCTACCAAGAAAACAAAACTTAGACCAAACCAAATTTCTATTCAGCAATTTCAGCTGTCCATTCTATAAGGCGGAACTCAGTATCTACAAGAGTGCTCAGAATAGCGAAGAGGACCTTCTGGAACTTGCTTGACAGCAATATTGACACCTATCCCGACCCATACGCATACGATCCTACAAGCAACATTGCCCCTGTTCGTTCAAAGAATATGCTCCTATCAAAGCGTATAAGTCCCCATGACCAGACAAGATATTTCCGACTAAGCTCGAAATCAGCCTATATAGCAGCTTGACTATACGTAATTTTTACAAGCTGCTTTACCACGAACTCATGCTTATTAACATGGAGAGAAAAGCTTGTCTTTATACCAGCTCCTGTTTTCAGCTGTTTCAGCTCCTATGAACACAGCTGAAAATAGTCCAAATTAATCCGATGTCGCTAGATTGTAGGCTGTCTGTTTTGAAGCCAAGAAGGATACTAAGTCCTGAACCTTGCCAGATTCAAAGTTTGACGTGACGATGACTTCGTTAGCTTTAATGAAGATCTGGTGGTCACTAAGTATCAATTATCGCTGTAAAGTAATGTAAACTTACTTTTACCTATCTAAATTATGCAAATGGTGAAAAAGACTCATAGAGTGCTAAGAAGTGTGGCGACGGTGCAATTCAGATGCGCTGGGTCAAGAGGTATACACCCTCAATTTTAAAGATATGAGGATTTGAATACTTTTATATACTTTTACAATTAAGATATTAAATCAGTGAAATTGGTAAGAGGGGTAAATTTTGTATACTATAACATCTTCTTCACCATTGAGTATATATATTTTTGATTAGGACAACGAATTAACTAAATTAATTTATCTCCGTCAGTGGGTGTTTAACTAGTTGAGTTCAAAATTTCAATTCACGACCTCTTATACCATAAACAGCTGAATTTCCTCATTAACCGCTTAACCGAAGTATGCTGCGATTTTGATAATTATTGAAGCGTTTAAAATTAGGAATTCTGCACTGCATATCCTTTTAGTTTGTAGTCAGCATATGTTTGTCGACTATATAAAATAAATAACAAACAACCAGTGAACAATTACCGCATTCCACGAATGAAACAATTTAAGTGATGTTCAATATTTTTATATAATTTTAGTATAAGAAATATAAATTAAATATTTATACATTTCATTACTGATTTCATCAAATACACACATATTATGGGATATAAATATTTAAGGGGCCAGCATTTTAGACAACTCCTCATCCTGCAAACATCCTTTCAAAAATTCATCTTGAGTTAATTGACCATCATTATTTTCATCCATCTTAGCAAATATATTTTTTGCACGCTCCTCTGCAGAGTCAGCAGGACGATTTGATGAGCATGCTCCTAGCATGTCGTAGATTGCCTAAAACGATAGCCATTATTAGTATAAAATTAAACTTCTACTAAATTAAAATTTACATTAAATCAATTTTTTCCCCATTCAGACTTATGTCGACCATATTGTAAGTATACAATCTATATTATTTTTTTTTTATTAGTATAAGGCTTTGATACTTAAGACCGATCAATAGTGGGTTTGCTGTTTGCATTTCATTGCTGATGTTCAGCTATTTGGTAATTCATTCTTTTGTACAACACACTGATCCCCAATCAATTATTACGCGACCAATTCTACTTTTAGCTAGAAACTTAAATCTTCGAGTATATTATCGATCATGCCTGTGACAGTCTGTCTAAATGTTAAAATTTCTAAATCAAAACCAATGGAAGTTAGATGCTGGGCTTGGAAGTTAGATTATAAGTAACCTTCTTCACAGATCGGACAAATTTGTCGCTTGATCCATCTTGCTAAATACTTTTTCATGCAACCTAGTCATTTGGTGTCAGCAATTTTCCGATAGGTTTTACGATCGACATCGCAACATCAGCCCGACCTATGAGGGAGGTACGCCACAACTCACTTGAATGTCGAGGGATCAGGTTTAGCATTTCACAAAAATCAGGGTCAACAAATTTACAGAACTCTATTTTGCTTGCTCTTAAGACGTAAAGGTTCTTTAGTAAGCACGATAGGTCTCTTACCGATGTGCGAATGCAGACGTGGTGAGAGCTGATTCTAACATCTTCTAAAATTCATACATGCGCACGAAAATTGAAAATGATTTTTCAGGTAAGAAAGGTATCTCAAGGGCTGATCATATCGATGTCAAAAACATTTACATTGTAGGTATGTATATTTAATTTTAAGTTTATAATCCAAGAACGGTCCATAAATATTTCTAGCTCTTTAACTCTTGTGATGATTACTATGGAAAATCTCCAATCGCTTGTCAGTTTAAGTTCCTTCAATATTTAGATTCAGCATTTCCATCTGCCTACATAGGCATCTTCATGAAACTTTGTTTTAATGAGTGCAGGTTACTAAGGTAATATTGAAGCAAGGTTTTCATTACGCTATGGACAATGTTCAGTTCTCACAATAAAGTGGAGAAAAACAAAATTTAATGTAAAGAGAGAGTGAGAAATAAAAGCCGGATGTGTGAACAACTGATTTGGTTTTGGTGTTGTATTCTAAAATAAATATACCAAAATAAGTTTACTCCTTTTGTTTATATAAATATAACATAATGTACCTTGGGGTACATAGTCACCCCATATATGTACCCTAGGGATAGAAATAGAAGTATTTCCTTATTTAGAACCTCGAGTGTAAAAAAAAAATTTCCAAACAATCTCAATCTAAGCATTTCCTCATCAGCCCACAGTCTTGAAGAGATTCATTCCGCATACCATCTTTGGGTTGCCATTTTTCTTTTTTCTGGTGCGGATGCAGTGCCTAACGAGATTTTAATTGATCTTCTACAACTTACAAAAGTATTTGTATTAGGGTAATGATCTTTAACATAGAACCGCTGGTCGCGAAAGACAAACAATAAATGTATGGATAGTGAAAACAGTCAGCTGGTTTAAAAAAAATTAAACTCCAGCAATATGGTAATACTTAAATTAAGTTTAGATATGGTATATACCTGTACAATTTTAGTCATTTCTTGGATGTCAATAACGCCATTACCATCGACATCATACATTCTAAATGCCCATTTTAGTTTTTCTTCTGGTGTACCGCTAGAAGTAACATCAATTGCGAGTAAAAATTCCTGCAAAGAAAACAATATATATTACAATATACAAGTCAATATATTACATTTTATAAAATAATTTTAATTTTGATTTTTAATGACAATATTTTGTATACTCTAATTTGTAACTCATATAAGTCGAAATGTCTGAACCCATTTACTTTATAATAAAAAAGAATAAAGTATTTAAAGCCGAGTAAATATAGTCATGCCGGTTCGTCTGTTTGTTTATTTTGTTTGCAAGAAAATATCTCATTGATCAATCTATGTTCTTGAAAAATAACGTCTATATGCATATTTGCTGTAGACAGTGCACAAAAATGTACATATTTTGGAGTCAGCTGGATCGGACAAATTTATCATATAGATCCAAAGAAACAATTATTTGAAAATGTAATTATAAAAAAAATAAAACTTCTGTTATAAACTACACGATTATGCTCAATTTTTTAGAAAAATAAACACAATATTAAAATTTTAAATTATCTGCAAGGACTATTATCGAAACCAGTCACTGTTTTTTTTATTTCGATCAATGTTTTTTTTTTCAACAAAACAGATGTTTTTACTATTTGTAAAATTGTAATTGAATAAAGAGTTTAAAAATTAATTTAATGACATGAAAACAATTTATTTTAGTAAATGGCTTATGTATAAGCGTAGTAAATAAAATAAAATAAAAATATTAAAACATAATAAATAATTAGTATAATTAACACTTATAATTTTACTTTTAGCAAATAAAATCACTAAATTAATGAATGTGTGTATGTGTATTAATAATGAAATCCAATAATCCAATCCAATGAAATTTTTTGATATATGCAATGATATTATTAAAGCAATTACCTTAAAGTCAATATAGCCATTTTTGTCCATATCGAATGTACGAAAAACATGGTCACAAAACTCTTCTGCATTTCCAGATGGAAAAAACATTTTATACATGTCAACGAATTTTGCAGGAGTCAAACGTCCATTGGGGCAGTCTTGCTACATAAATTACATACAAACATATATATATATATAATTGAAATCGTTTTATTTAATAAACTGCGCGAAACTCACCTTAAATCCTTTATACCATTCTTTTATAGTAGCTTCATCATAACGGGTGTGGGTTTTCAAAAACTCCATATCTTCTTTTGTTAGGCGATCTTTACTACTTAAGCACCCCATTGAATATGTAGATTTTCACTTTTAACAATTGATATAAATTTATATTTTATTTATCAATATAAAGAGACTTGTGATTAAACTCGCTTTTTATTACGCGTTTTCTCAAGAGTTATTATATGTGATTAAAAATTCATTCAATGTTAATATTTGTTAAAAATATTGCGTTACGATTACGATATGTATTCATTTGTTTTACAGTATTTACATTGCATTTTTATTTCGAGTGCTTTAGAAAGTTTTTATTAAACTATTACCCCGTAAGTTGTTAACGCTAAGTGAACCAAAGGACTAAAACAGATTGACTGATGCGCATGCGCTAAAATTATCTGTATACAGGCTGATTATTGAGTTACCAATTTTTTTCTGTACACAGTAATAACTTGTTATTTACGACAACAGGGTTGCCAGCATGGTATTTTAATTTAAACAGCTTGCGCCTTTTTATTCAAGTTTGTTAAACTTAAACATATTTATTTTATTTTTTAATAATTATTAGTTTTGCAAAATGTATAACACAATTAGAGTAGATAAGACTGACTATAATAAGTTCATCGATGTCTATCGCCAAAATATCGCATAAGACACATTTAACAAAACTTAACTTTAACTAACTTTATTTTTTGACAACTAAGTCAATATTTAATACTCTTTTGTTTATGAGAACCTTTGACACAGCTAAAGCTACTTTTTTTTAAATTTTCTACGATGTTAGAAGTATAACTTCGGGAAAATAGTGTTGTACGGCTGATTTGACAGGATTTTGAGATGAGAGCTTCAAAATGTAGATTTGCATAAAAGCAGATAGGCCAACAGACGAACTGACATAGATACGGACAGGCTATTAATATTTCACTTCTTATGACAAAATTATAACAATCTATGCAGTGAAACAAGACAGGGACAGGGATAGAGTAGCATTTCGATAAAATTAAATAAATTAAATCTTAGATTTGCACACAGATATTTTTTTGAATAAAAGCGAATGGGTTAATTATTATTAACAAACTTAAGCTCAAATGAAAAAATACTTGATATGTTTCGTTGAAATGTAAGTAAAAGATTTTTAATTTTTGACCAACCGTGCCTAAAATGTTTGAAATAAGTTTTCTTCATCCAAAAATACTCCAGCTGTAATTTTCCGTCTTAGCCACGTTCTAGTGTTTTCTGTAAATTTCAGTTTTCACTTATATAAGAGAGCTTAAATTGATAGTAAGCTCAATGTCAATCGAATAATAACCACAATTTTCTAATTGTTTGTTCGCAGAATGTTTCTATCATGAAAAATGAGTTTCTAAAATGAATATAATTTTCGATTACATTTTCAAACTACACTTAAGCAATGCAAGTAATATCAACAAACACTGTAATAATGTATATGCATGCCAAACTAAAAGATATGTAAGCATCTCATAGTCTCAGATACAGATAGATGGATGGACATGGCAATTGAGTCTAAGGCACACAGCCTTATGGGTTCGGATACCATCATTTGCCTGTTGCATACATTTGCAGAATTTAATGTTCTTTCTGAATGGGTCCAATACAGAGTATACAAATACAAAGCACAATGGTCGTTATCGGAGATAACATTAATAAAACCGTCTATTTTGCAGTACATATATAGCAGTACAAATATACAGTATTATAAGTTCAGTATTTGACAGTGTTATGGTATTATTCTTCACTAAAACAGAAAAAAAAGACATATTCTGATATAACACCAGAAAATTTACTTACAGGTCAATTCCGGCTTAGACATTATTTTAGCAATTTGGCTAACGCAATATATCAGTGAATGTTTCATACCAGCACTCCATCTAGCGACCTTTTCCTACCAAAAAAAATTATGAAAAAATTAAAAAGATTAAAAAAAATCATTAATAAACCCTGTTTCATATGAAAACATAAATAATTTTCCACCCACTGGAAATATATTTTTGTACTTTAACGATTCAATAATACAATTTAATTTTTGTACTTGAAAGAATATCTTTAAAATAAAAACCTTGTGTTCTTACCGATTTTCATGAGATACCAAAATAAATTTGTATCAAACTTTAAAGAACTTTGTTTCTAATATTTTAGCAAAAAATATCAAATAGTTCCCATGGAAAGTATTGTATTTGATTAACAAAATGTAAAAAGTATGAGTTTGACTACTATCATTAATCTTGATTTCCGATAGCAATTAAGCCGCAATTTTAAAGACACACTTTTCCATTGATATGATATTTGATAAGGGTATCTCCAAGTCAAAATCTCTCGACTATAGCATTCTTACATACAAATTCAAGTTTAAAAATATTTTTCGAAAATCTTTTAAAAATTAATAAAACTGATTTTTATAAATGTGGGCAAATCTTTATAAAAGGCGGAAGGAAGTATCTCCAAGCCTATTAAGTGTGCATATATATTCTTGATCGGCATTAACAGACGGTCGATTTACGTCTGTATGAATGTAGCGACCTGAAAAAGGTAAAAGCTCGCTTTCAAGTTATTGTATACCTTACGCAGATTAACTTATTTTATTTTATCGATAAGTTCTCCAGTTTCCCAAATATTGATAAAAACCGATTACCGTTAGCAATTTAATCTGTAAATTTAAGGAATTAGAGCACTTAAGCATTAAAGCATTACAAACTTCTGATCTCATATAGATTGGTTATACTACAGAGGTTGTTTATAAAAACATATTTGCTTTTTAAACAAAAACATAGTAACAAGCACAAGACATTTCTCTATGCATCAAAGCCCAGAAATCTAGGAGAGCGTGTATTTATAAAGAACTTTCTGATAAATATGTAAATTTTAAACCATGATCCCAAAGATATAAGGGTATATTGGTTTTGTAAAACTTTTTTCTACAGCTTTAAAGCTTGAGACTTAAAATGTTCTTAAATGTTCTAGTAGTCCAAATTGGAGTTCTATGTCTATAAGGATAATATGATATCGATAATCGCAAATCGATAACACCATAAATCTGCCACAATTTTCAAGTTAGTAACCAAATTTAATTAGTAGATTATTGGCACTGTTCTTCAAAGACTGATCCCTAAAAACGAAAATGCCTATATTTTTCACAGTTTTTGAGCTAATCACTAAATTTGTAAAGTATTACCGATAACAGCATTTATCGAAAAAAAAAAACAAAATATATGTAACTCGATCAGATATATCTCACACATATTAGTCGTAACACAATTCAAAAACCTGAAAAACAATTTAGCCCACGCCCAGTCATGCTTCCAAAATTCGTAAAGGTTTATATATCCACCAATTTAAGAGATAGAGTTACCAAACATGGAAGGTTGGTTACTAGGAATCCTCTCTGAAGATTAGCCAAGCCCATCCCGCCTCTTTAAAGTCTACGCTAATTTAAGTTTGATAATTAGCGACAGTATATACGTATATAGACTTATACTTCGACGGACATATATGCATCGATCGGACAGACAGACTGACATGGCAAAAAATTATTATTCTCTTATCAGGATACCAGAGTATTAAAATCTACAACGGTTGCGAGGTATTGTACAAGATCATAAAACAAAACCTAAAACGATCCGTATGACTGTGACGTCATTTGCTATTAATTTTCATTCAAAATATATCTCTATTAAGCTCAGTGATATCATTGATATAAGACTATAAGGATTGTATTCGATCAACTTAATATGCTAGTAAGACTATTTTATTCTGTTAGGCGCTGTGTTTTATATTTTTGTTTTAATTATCTATCGCGACAGTATTTTCTGTTTTAACCAACCCGTATCATTTGTCTGCTGTAGTTTGGCACCCTAAAGCCGGAAAGAGTCTTTTTGCGAAGAGTGTCCGTTATGTACTTTAACATTATATACGTTTTTATTTACATACAAACTGTAAGGCTTTCTGACCTTACCTAAATTTAATTTTAAGATTTGATTGTTAATTTTAAAAACCAAATGATTGATTGATTATTAAGCTATATGATATATATTTTAAAATTAACAATCAAATATATATAATATAATAATATATATATATACATATATTTAAATATTATATATTTATATATATATTTATATGAAATAATTTTTTTGTCAGTAATTAAGGAATTCAATATCATATCTTTAAGAACAAACAAGTTTAAGGCGGGAGAATTGATTGCACTACCGAATTCATTTAGAAAGATTAATTAACTCCGTTGTGGCAGTCAAGATAAGGGGTAAAGAGTACAATAGTACTACACTTTTATAAATGAATTATGACAAATATAAATCTAATGCCTGAATTAAATAGATACATTCAAATATAAATATTTTGGATGTATCTAAAATTACTTTTTAGACATACAAAAAATTGATTGTATATGATGGTTTTGGCCGCCAAGCTATATTATAAGGTAATTCTAATATTATTATTATTTTTTAATATATAGGGTTATCTGCGAATTTAATACATACTGATATGTAAACATTTGAATATCAAAATTATAGTAGTACTTACTTACACTATATGAGTCTGATGTGATTTTCAAGCAGCTAGAAGAAACAAAAAATATTTAAGTCTTCAACATAATAAAAATATCGGATTTATAGATATAAATCATCGTTTAGTAAAATAACAGTGCAATTAGGTTAGTTTAGCAGGGCGAAAAAACACCCACAGGAACCTGAATAGTTTCTCGGAGAATTGTTGGAGACCGAGCCAAGTGATCTGATAACTTTGTGCAAATAAGAACTTCAACTTCTAGTGTTGGAAATAGTGAAAGTGCGTCCTTGATCGTGAAAACATTTGGTTGCAAAACACTGCACCTGAGTACCTGAAATAATGGTTTAAGACTAGATACTCTGAGTAGACCATTCCTCCGAAATTTGTAAATATGTATATACTGATTTATCCTGGTCGATATTTGTGTGTCGACTGGGATGGCCGTTTTAACATTATTCGATCGACTTAAAACCATAACCATAAGAACTAGGAAGCTGTAATTTTCCATATGCTATAGAGTGGTGCGATGCTAATAATTGTTTACAAAAAATGTATCAGCATGATCTCCCAACACACACTGACTTGAAAGATATGTTGGCAAGCCAAAATGTTCTGTTACAAGATCTCATCTTACGAACGATAGTCCCTAGCTATTGACAGCTATATGGCATAGTGGCGCTCATCCAGCCGCCCTTATGGGGTCGAAGATGTCTCATTCAATGTGGCACACATCTCACGACCGCACTTCAATCATCAAAGCGATGTTCATAGAAAACAAATAGCTAAGCGATCAGAGTTAAATATTTATTTCCGATGGAGGAAATCTAGTCCGAGCAACACGGCAGAGGCGTGGTAAATATTGTATCCCAAATCTAAGGCTTTATGAAGCTCTTCCTTTGTTATAATTCGTTATTATGTATTTTTTTCAAGCACCATATAACAATTCCAGCTGATCCTAAGAAAGTTTAAAACATATTATTCACACAAACTCCACATTTACATACGGTGAAGGGACCGAGATATAGTATAAGGTATTGACCACAAGGGCGGTCAACTATCCAAACAGTATGAACTCTACTCATGAACTTCCTTTTATGATATTTGTTTGTAAATATTAATTTATTTGACCATCCAAGTAGAAGAGATTTTGATCCATTAATACAGTTTTATTGAACCAAGTGCCATGTTTTCATAAAAATCTTAAAGGAGTTATCATTAAAGATAGAAGATTCGAAAAATGCATTTCAACCAACTTAGAAAGTCAGAACATAACTGTGATATTTTTATAAGTACAATTTTTTTTTGGCACGACAGATGATTAACAATAGAACCTTTGCTAGATACTAAAAAAGGGACCGCCTTCTCATTCCACATTTAGGAATATGGTACATATATGAAAGTAATTTCTTATATGTATGCACATTTAAATGACTATAAATACTTGAGTGTATCAAAATGCATACATATATGCGTATATACATGCACCATATATATAAATATGTATGTTTATAAATATGCACAAAAACATTCAATTTGGCAAACAAACAAATGTACGCACGATTGAATATTTATTCATAATGTAAAACCGTATAAAAACGAACTTCGAAAGATTATTTTACCTGTAACATTTAACACTATATTTAAGATTGTGATGTTCTCCACAAGTAAACAATTTTATAATTTATTTAACGGCAAAACAATCGCTTGGGCAAAACACAATCAATACAATAATTTTTGGGGTGGCTATTAGAGATGTTGAGATCCTATCGATATATCGATATGTGACAACATAGTAACATTATTTTTTAAAAGTAATCATGAAATAATTTTTGTTCTCTACATCAAGCCGACTACAAAGGTATACTACGTTTGCTGCTATTTAAGGTTTTTAATAATGATAATACATAATAATAATAATTCTGAATGAAATCCCATAATAAAAGCGTTTTTTTTTTATCTATTCAAAACTAACCTTATAATATATAGTAAAAAGCAAAAAGATGCATTAGTTTGAGTATATAAAATATATATAATATATTATAAAAATATATACAATTTTCAATCGAAAAATAAAATAATTACGTTTTTATATCATCTTATAAATCTCTTAAAGATCTACATAATTATGTGCCACACAATTTCAACAATAAAAGTAAGACTTGAGTGCCAAAACGGTCATATATTTTTTTATCTCTGGTAATAAGTGTCACATCTTTTTTGGCCACTCCGGTGCTTCCTGCTGAGACAAAGATCGGAAATGCAGATTTCTTAAGGTAGTGCTAACAAAAAACGTGCTAATGATTATTCGAGATACACTTATTATGAGTATAGAGAGGCTGGCTACACAGACTGTTAATGATCCACAACTATTTAAAGCTCTCAACTGGGTGCCAAGGAGTTGACTTTCCAACAAAGCTGAGTAATCGGCGGAAAGAGCCGTTTTTGCTCGACACAACGAATGGCTCACAGCACATAAAAAACACATTCAAAAATCTTGAATGCAACATGCATAGGGATCTTCCGATATCCAAACACAAGAAATATCCTACAGTAAAGTCAGCTACTCTGTCAGCAATAAATATTGCGCTACAGGTAGATCCGTCTGGGTTATGAACCCTTATTGCTGAACCAAGATAGATTGAATACAAATTGGACAATTGATCGAGACTCTGATGATCCACAGCCAGAACTGCTGTTGATTACAGTCATGGATAGCATTCAACCTGTGCTCGTGGAACCAGTCGTTGCTTTAGATCCGAATTTTCCGACACCAACATCATATGGTGATAGGCAATGCTTTGATCACCAAAGAAGAATTTTACAGCACTGAGAAGGGTTAATCATGCACAACTTCCAAAAATATTCCTTAAGATTATTCAAAAACTCCTTTTCTTGTGTCTATCCCATCCTGGGAAGAATGCTATATACACAGATCGCTCTAAGCCAAATTTGGAGGGGATCTACTAAGAGCATCTGGCTTTCGAATCACTGTTTAATGGTACCTGATCACTGCAGTGCGGAAGATTTGGAGGTCAACGAAGCACTTTCATTACTAGATTTGAACTATTATTTAAGGCTCCCTGATCACTGCATCATTTTTAAAGCATAAGTCTCTGCCATCAAGGTAGCACACTCACTACATTAATCCCTTGAGATATACAGTCTTAAAATCGCTCATCGCAATCCCAAATAATTTAAAAACTTTAAGCAACCGTCTCAGATCTTGTTATAGACGGAATTAGACATGACCAAGTGCAAACTCTCAGTACGAGAGCATCCAGCAAACAGGACGTGGAAATCATTTACAACTGGAGTTCATCCAGTTCGACAAATCCACCTGATGTGTACTTATTGTAGGTGTTACAAAAACAGACGATGTCAAAGTCCGTTTGGTACAAACGTGTAATAAGTATTTCGGTGGAAGGATCTTCCTTTTCCTGTCGACAATCGACTTGTTTGCCTTAAGCAGATCATAATTTTACTCAATTTAAATGTTTATCGGTAAGAAAAGACTTTAATCAAATTTCAGAATATTATTGTATTTTTGTATGTTTTGTACGTATATACATTTGTGTAGCTACATTGTATCACAAAGGATTACACAGACAGACGGCTGTCGACACGACTAGTGATACTAATCAAGAATATATACAACTTATGGGATCTGAGAAGCCTGCTTCACGTAGACCCATATAATATACATACATAAATACAATTCCTGATGGAAGCGACACCATATATTTGACTTCAGCGTTCTATTCTATCTAATATATGCTCTTCCAATTACATGGCTCATTAGGAAAAAATAGAATTTGTACTATGTGTCAATCTTTAAAGAATTCTACCAGCAATACACCATATAAACATGGTAATCAAAATGGGGAGAAATGTATATGATTAATCGATTGATATTATCGAGATCATATCAATTTCTGTCTGATGCGAAATAAGCTTTATGTCTGCTTGTCAGGCACAGAAATTTATATGGGGCTTTGTGCATTTGTATTTGTTCCCCTTTCTTGTGTAACTTTCCAAAGTTCTATCTTTGTGGACACTAATTTCCCCAAAAGAATCTTTTAGCCCTTTTGGTCATGGATAACCAGAATTTATTTTCTGTAAGTTTACTTTGCTATTAAAAACCGCATGCACTTGTGTGTAGAAGAAGCATAAAAGAAAATTTACTTAAATTGATTCGGTTTACCGAAATAGCATCAAAGCAATAGCAAATCGCTATATTTCGTCAGCCACACGATGAAGTTTAGAGTTTACATGAGTGTATAGTCTTATTCTGCTTATGGCTTAAATGTCTCTGTGATATGGAAGAAATAAATAACTTTTTGAATGGAAATTTAAATTAAAAGCATCAATAATTGACAAGGAGTAGGTATATCGAAATCTTTGAGATACGTTTTAAATAACATTAACATATAGATCTTTTGCAGAAAGTTTTTGAAACTAAACTACCCAGAGCAGAATGTATTTGTCGCAGAACCATGATTTGTACTTTTTTTTTTTATATATGAACATGGACATTCAATTGTTATTTAACCTTCGTTCATTTGTATTGAGAAAGTAATATACACATTTCCCTTGTCTCTCAAATATCAAATTTATTTTCATTTGCAAATAAAGGTTAAAATAATGAGGAGCTTTTATCTTAATGCCTTACCAAAGGCTCACACATATGTGAGAAATAAATACGGCATATTCGGTAAGTTAAATTCGTAGTTAGGTGAATACAAATACATGCATCTATACATTTATGTAGATTTTATGCATTAAAATATAACTGGCTTTTGTTAATCTTAGGAACCAATTGTATGAAAGCGTATTCTACAAGTTTAGAACCGAAGGAACCAATTGTGCGTACACAGACAATACCTGGTCCAAAATCAGCTGAGCTGAAGGCACAATTGAGCGCAGTTCAGGTAAATTTGTATTATTTTTCTAAATTCGTAAGTATTGAGGAATATTTGATTAAAAAATGTAAAATGACAAATGTGTGTAAAATGGGAACTGACCGATCATTGTGTATGTGCCTGTTCTTCTGTTTGAACGCTTCAATATACATTTGTAATCCTAATATACAAAATGAGGAGTTACCACAAATGTAAACACTAGATCAATGAACCAGACGAATAAGTTCATATAAATTAAGTAAAATCACTGAAGTGTCCAATATTTGTATTGTGTAATTTTAATGACTTAAAATATAAGTTTTTAGATACTACTATAAGACTGACACTAACTGCACGCCAATATGTGGGATTTGTGGGCTTCATTTTTCGTGAGTTTGACTGTTTTTCTTCTCGTAAAAAAGCCTACAAGGTCAAAAAATTGTATATAAATTATGGTGTTTTTCTTTCGATGAACAAAACTTATTTTCAAAGGTGAATATTAATCATTTGGAAAAGG
Source organism: Drosophila setosimentum (assembly GCA_035043505.1). NCBI lineage: Eukaryota > Metazoa > Arthropoda > Insecta > Diptera > Drosophilidae > Drosophila > Drosophila setosimentum. The sequence continues at coordinate 464,449 of JAWNMY010000015.1, read as the reverse complement.
TCCAATTTCATGCAACTACTGCTTAAAAAAGTAAATAGCCATTTTCATATAAACACACAGTAGACATGTTGGATGAAGTTCTGGAAAATTATTTTCTGTACTGTTTTATAATTATTTTGCCATACTTATTAATACAAACTATCTGTAATTTGAGTTTGGCTAAATTTCTCAGGGCAACAATTTCTATTCAATTTCGCTTATGCGATATATCGTTTGGCTCTGTGAAATGATGGGAATTGCCTGGGTAGGGGAACGATAATAATGTATAGAACACGTTTGAACGTTTTTTTTATATCGCAGTTATATTTTTTTTGTAATTTTATGAGTTATCGGTCACAGCTTAATTTTGAATAAATATCCGTAACGTTATCTTGTTTAAATATTTTACAGAGTACTGGAACTGTTCAATTTTTCGCCGACTATGAAAAATCTTCAGGAAACTATATTTGTGATGTGGATGGAAATGTTTTGCTGGACGTTTATACTCAAATTTCATCAGTTCCGCTGGGTTACAATCATCCTAGACTCCTTGACGTTTTCAAGGATGATAAAAACTTGAAAAGTAAGTCTTGAAACTTCTTCATAATGACTTATAGAAACCAAAGAATTATACTAAACTCTCAAGTCATTTTAAGAAATATGTGTAATTTTTGCGAAATTTTAACATACGTAGCAGTTGGTACTAGTGGTATTACACAAATATTTTAATATGCAATAAAAGGAAATAAATTGCAACTAACTTAATTCCTTAGTTAACATATCTATCGACAAGATGTTGTATAACGTTCCTCTTGATCGAGTTTAAAAGTCCCATATCATCTATTTCCACCTTAACTTGTATTGTTCAGTTTTAACTAGCAAGTCTCATTCAATAATAATATGAAATGAAATCCGTTTTTTCGCTGTTTGAACTCTTGGCCTGTATATGTCCTTACGAAGTTTTATTGTTCGACTAACCAGTATTTTAATCAATTGTGTGAGATCATTGTGCCCATATGCCATCTGGCAGACGAAGTGCCGCCGTTTATTTACTTTGACTTTGAAGAATTGTGGGGAGGAATCGTATTGAAGTAACATGATGATCAAATCAGTATAGACTTCGTCGACTAATTCAGTAATCTACTCTACGTGTACGAATTTTTAGCTTACGCACGAGTTCACATTATACATTTTAAAATATATATATATATATTAAATTTATTTAATTACAAACATTACTTCATTTATTTATTTAGCTCTGATCAATAGACCGGCACTTGGTGTTTTTCCTGGAAAAGAATGGCCCGAAAAGCTCAACTCTATTTTAATGAACATTGCTCCAAAAGGGCTGAATAAAATCACGACAATGATGTGTGGCTCATGCTCAAACGAAAATGCTTTTAAGAGCATTTTTATTTGGTATGTATGCTTTAATTCGTGTCTAATAATTGTATAGTGCTGATTATTGATCTTCCAATAAACGGAGAATAACGCAGCCAAAGAGGCGACAAATCGCACATAGCAATCTTTATCCAAGCTCAATTCCACCTACCTAACACTAACCTTGTCAATCGGCCAATAAACCACATAGCCCTTCCGGCGTTCGTTGAACCAACTCTGTTAACCAGCTTCTTTGTGGTTGGAATCCGCGTGATCCGTGCTTTTGACTGCTATTTATACAGTTGGTGCGATATCCCCGCTTTTGTCCGTAGATTCCTAAGTTTAGCTGTCCAGATACTAAAGTTTTTTTTTTTTTTAACTTTTTATTTTTATTTGTATATCCTGCACATTAATATTAATTATTTTTCAGGTATCAAAATAAAATGCGAGGAAACACTGAGTTTACTGCAGATGAAATGGACTCTTGTATGATCAACATGCCACCAGGCGCCCCGAACCTTAGTATCCTATCTTTTAAAGGAGCTTTTCACGGTCGCACACTGGGTGCACTGTCGACGACACACTCAAAATATATTCATAAAATTGACGTTCCATCTTTCGACTGGCCTATTGCATCGTTTCCTCAATACAAGTATCCATTGGAAGAAAATATAGCGGAAAATAAAAAAGAAGACGAAAAATGCTTGAGTGAAGTACAAAGCTTAATTGAGCTTTATAAAAAGAAAGATAGACCAGTGGCTGGTGTCATCGTAGAGCCAATACAAAGTGAGGGAGGTGACAATGAAGCTTCGCCAGAATTTTTTAGAGCTTTACAAAATATTTGTAAGAAAAACGGTGCAGCACTTTTGATTGATGAAGTTCAAACTGGAGGAGGAAGTACTGGAAAGTTTTGGTGTCACGAACACTTTAATCTTGAACAATCCCCTGATATCGTTACGTTTAGTAAAAAATTGCAACTTGGAGGATATTTCCATAGTGATGAATTCGCTGCGAAACAACCTTATCGAGTTTTTAACACTTGGATGGGTGACCCAGGAAAAATAATTCTCTTGGAAGAAATATTGAAAGTTATTAAGGATGAGCATCTAATGGTAAATGTTAATGCTGCTGGAAAAGTTTTGAAGCAGGGCTTGCTTAACTTACAAAAGGAGTTTCCCAATCTATTGAATTCCACGCGTGGACGTGGAACATTCTTAGCAGTAAACTGTGCTAACACTAAAGTGAGAGATTCCATAGTCACCACATTAAGGCAGAACGGTGTTCAAACAGGTGGTTGTGGAGAAATCGCGATTCGTTTCCGCCCAGCTCTAATATTCAAAGAAACCCATGCCAATATTGTTTTGGATCGATTTAGAAATGTGCTGCAACAAATGTAGATTTTTATAATATAAACAAATGTGCTCTGAATAAATATATATCTCTTCAATTTGTTTAAGTATAAACTTGGTTATTTTTATAGTGGTCCTCAAAGTCGAAGTGACCGTGGACCCTTTTTAGGATAGTGTTAGACTTTTCTGTCACATTCTGTAGAAATGTGCCACGTTTAATAAATGATATGGAGTTGATGACATTCGCCTGGAAAAATTTGAGTTTCTGAGGAAATAAGAAATTTTTTACTCTAGTTACCTAAAAATTTAGTGGTTCACTGTTTGGAATTTCTTAAGCGAATTGCTGAAAGTGTTTCGGCAGATTTCCCATCAATTAAAAATAAGTATATGAAGAATGTGTGCTTAAGACCAAGTGCTTTAAAGTTTTTTTTTTTTAAATTTTATAATATGTGCATATTACAATATACATGTTTAAATTAAAATTTGTTTTGTTTTTCTATTTGTTTTTATTTTCTCGAATATAATCATAAGCATTGAGCATGTATAAAAAGCTTACAATTTCTACTTTCGAAATCCTTTCTTGTTCTGACGTATGTATGTATCTTGAAAAATGTTATCAGAAGATGTCGCCAACAAATATATTTATATGTAAGTACAGTTTTATTTTTGAAATTATTTTTCGCTTTTTGGGCTTTCTCTGACAATTAAAGTATTGAAAATCATAGGAATCCGCTGCATTCCCAGATGATTGTGCGAAATCCTCTGAATGTAAGCTATGCTAGCTCTGAAATTGAAGGAAATAGATTTATGAGAATTTTGCGAGCGAAAGTGGGCGATGGCGTAGTAGGTTCCTAAGTTTGGTAACTTTAGCTTTTTTTTTGCGAGACATATGCTTTTGCCGGATTTTGGGAGCGCCAGTAAGCGTGGTCCAAAAATTTGTTTATCGAATATCGATGCATTTAAATTTCCGATAGCAATAAATGCCACTAATTAATTCACAATATGCATATGCATATTATTGAGCAACTGCATAAATTTTATTAGGATCGGATCAGAAACACCCAAGTTATAGCCGAAAATATATTCTCATATTGACTTCATTTCTATCAGCAGCCGCAAGCATTTTCTGAATGCATAAATATGCGAACGCATGTGTGAGAAAGAGATGGCATGAAAATCGACGCGAGCATCAATATTCTTTTGTTTGTATCCCGCATAGCCCCGAGTGTTTCACGTGTTTGTCGGCAGAGGGCGCTTTCAGCTCGCATTTTGGTGCCAAACTTTTTAAAGGGGAATTTGCCAATAATAATAGAATATATTTTATAACTGGGTTCAGGGTATATCGTAGACGAGTTCACTCGACTACAGCACTCTTACTTGTTTTAATGGTGTTACGATATACGGGTCTTAGAGTATACATTGGTTACATACTAACAAATTTGGTTTCTGTGGATTCTATAAGTTTTTCTTTGCCTGTAGGGGTTGAACCCTCTTCCATCGGTTTAGTTCGTCTACCCCTGGAAAGGTCTGAAGACGTGTGGGGCTCTTCTGATGAAATTTTTAAGCAAGAATTTTTCATTAGCTGCATTGTTTTCGATGAAGTTTAGCTTTGTACGATGAGTGTTTTACTGCGACCGGATCAGTAAATAAATGTTAACTTAACAGGGTACAGTAATCATTTGGTATATCTGTTACTCACCTTCCTTTCGCTGCTCTGCACCTATGCTATGTCTTCCCACGAACTTTGAATGTCAACTGTATCATATCGTTTTTTTTAAGGTTACGAATGATTGTATTTGCCTCTATAGCACCTTACCCGATTCTTGCGATCTGCGCTGGAATTTCTTTTACACCGCATACCGTCAAAATATTTGGATATTTGTATTTTAACTGTATATTTTCTATACTTTGATATCTGTTCGTTTGTATGAACGCAACTTTTTTCTATACCCTTAGAGATAGAGGCTTAAAACTTGGAACATATCCTGGTCTGTGTCCACTAGGGGGCTATGAAATCGATAAAATCAATATTTGTAAATCGATAAAGCCACATATCTCCCACAATTATAAGTTTTAAGTCACAAATTTTGGTTGATAGCTTGTTGGCAGTGTCCTTCAAAGATCGGCATATGCCACGCATACCCACGCCACACCCAGGACTCTATAATGCGCAATAATGTGAAATGCGCATATTTTCCACAATTTGTAAGCTAGAGTAACCAAATTTTTAAAGTACTAATAACTCCACTAAGAAATCGATAAACAATTGGATAACCACTCCCACTCCGCCTCCCCAAACCGATACACCGCTTAGTGTACATCGATAAAACCATATATCCCACACAATTTGAAAGGTATGTATATTGCAAGTAACACCCTTCACCAACATGTTCTTTGCTTTATCAGGTGGTAATACTTATGACAGCAAAGTATTTCGCCATCGGTCACACCCGCCTGCTTGTTCGTTATAAAGTTGAGAAAAGGGTGGAAGTTTATTTATTTTGGTAGTCAGGTACAGTTTTAGATTTTACGTAGTTTTCAATAGAGACTGAAAACAGTGATCGGTAGAGCGATAGATTATCCGATAAGCATCCTCAAAGGTGTTTTATTAAATGTGGTTACAGAATAGAAAAGGGTACATTTGAAGCACCCAAACTAGATTCCCAACTTGTACAATCTATGACTGTGCAGCCAGCCTATGCTTTTTATATTTTTTTGCACTTTCTTCGTGAAAATTAACTCATGTAGAGGAACTCTACATATCTGTGATCTAAGAAAAAGCAAAAAGTTTAGAGATTTATGTTTCGTGAATTATAATTTCGCTCAGAATATTAACGTATAGTATCTATATCCTGATTTCCGACATAATTCTGGGGTCGCAGGCGCCTTCTCTAACTGGTTACACACTTCAAGACAAAATTGTCGTATATAAAATCACATTAACAACAACACTAAGAGCAATAACATAAAATAGTTCTAAAGAGTAATGAACATGAGACGACCAACTGAAGATCTGATGCAAATTAGATGCGCATTAATAAATTCCTATATTATGAACTTGTAAGATAAATCTGAAAACAGGATCAATTGATTTCATGATTAATTGGTTAAGATTCGAAAATAGTATTTATGCAATATTTATGCATCGAACTTTATTAAATTATAGGATTAAGCCCTTAACTACTTTTTGTTCAAATATATATGCCAGGCTCTTTTTCAAAATTTATTCTAGGTCATCGATAGCTGCCGAGCTTTCCAAAATGTTTGGCGTGCTATCAACTTGGCCCGGACGTGATCCCTGACCAGCCAATCCATCGCTTGATTCTGTAGCACGATTTCCGAATTCTTGCATTTTTATAATTAACATGGCGAACACCTGAGCCGGTAACGACGATTGTAGCACTTGCAGCAGACGTGCTGGTTGCCCACATACAACAATTGCATTTGCTAAATGCTCCACACCACTTTCGAAATCGCCGCGAGCTATCAAGGTTTCACCTAGCTGAATTTCTTGAAGGAAATATCTGTAACGAAATAAATGTATTTAGGAATTTGTGTTAGATTTAGAATTAAATACGAGTTAAATATCAAAAAACACAACAAAAAAAATCATTGGTTTATATATTGCAGGCCTGATGGTAGAATAATAACTCCGATATTCGATAATCTGCAACATCATTAAATCTCAAGCAATTGAATATTCCAGATATTCATTGCGATATTTGGGGGGAAAAAAAACTAACTCCAAAATCTAAACAAAACAGATTTTACTAACCTTTTTCTAAAATTGGAATTGGAGAGATTAGATAAGATTTTAGAACCAAAAACAGATTTATTTACATATTTATCAATCGATTTCATAGAAATTACATTATGTACATTAAACATTAGCAGTGCGTGAAGCATGTGTGCAAAGCTCAATCGAGTTCGATCTTCTGCGGGATTTAACTTTGGAGATGTTTATATTTGTTTGGTAAACACAGAACAATTTGAATTCTTTTTCAAAGGATTTTAGGAAGCTTGTATTTCAATTATTTTTGTATCTTATATTATCCTAGGGATGAATTTTTTAAACTCCCATGACATAGAAACTCTCAACCCAACAACGATACTTGCATTCGTGCAGGAGCTGGGGCTGGTGGAAGAGCTATAGGCGCAGAAGGGGGCACAATAGATCCAGCAGGTCGCAGTGCATATATCCCAACAATAAAAATAATAATAAAATCTTAATTTATTGAGTTTTATACCCATCTCTCCTATTGTCAGCCTATTTGATCACATGTAAATGTTCTGCTCACATCTAAATTTTATTATTATTAATAATAACCGAGTGCATGTCTATATTGGCGCTATTTGAAATGTTTGTCCATCCCATCTGATCTAGCCCAGATCTTATCAAGATGCAGAAACTAGTTTGCATGCAAACACACATAATTTTACTGACCATGTCAAGAATATCGAAGAACTTAGCCTTGCCATCTTGGCAACTGTAATAATAGTAGTTCTTGGCAACCAAATACAACCGCGAAAAACCCATTTCAATTAATCTGTAATTTGTTACTACGAATTTACTTTTATGCAACCCAAAGTTTAAGTTAATAGGAGTTTAAACTAGTTGATATACTGAACTCAGATTGTTGATTAGTTTGTTCAATATGAAAATACGTTATGGTTAACAAAATCTTGCTTCTTATCCTTATATATTAATGAAATTTTAAAGAACAATGATTTGCTGGGGTAAAATAATAAAATTAATTTAAAGATCAATAATATATATATTAAATAGATAGTTATTCTTTTACAATTTTGTATTTTATTGCTATCGGAATTCGATTCTAGTCGATATTTGATACTATGAATGTTCTTCATTATACCCTTTATCCAAATTTAAATGGGATTGATTAGTCTCTAAATTTATGAGTTTAAAACAATTTTCCTGAATTCAAACCAAACCATCTCGATAATAATAAGCGGAACTTTATAGGTACGGGGAATAATACAAATTAGCTTAGATAAATCCCAGGAAATTATTTTACGTTTGTTTACTGCCATGGAGAATACATATGGCAGCAATCTGTAACAAAATGTAGAAATGTAGATACAAATGCACGTGTACTCTTTATGTACATGTACAATGTTCAGTCGTTATATTATATTGAAATCAATTTCTTTTGAGAATCCGTTTTACGCACACGCATTCAATTACACACACATATATTGTACACACATATAAACGCATGTGGATGAGCTCATGCACGTGCATCCTTTATTATGTAATATGTGAGTTCAATATTTACCTTTCGATAGCTTCGTGGTCATTTAAGTTTGGCATTCCCTGCTTGGCTGATCCAGTTTTACGGTTGCGCCGGCGTCCTATATTTACATTATTAAATACACAGTATATGTAAGATATACAATTAACAAAACAAAGTGAATGTTTTGCTATGCAATTAACTTACGCTCGCGAACCTTTTTTTTGTAGTCTGGCTCATTCCGACGTTTACTATCAAAATAAATGCAATATCCTATAAACAATGTGCCAGCCAGTCCCGCTGCAATTCCAATTGCAGTTTTGTTTATCTCAATCATATTTCGCAGCAACTTTTTCAACTCATGAACCACGCAAGTGCTGCCAGACAATCGATGTCACCATCGATACTGTCGACAATTTTGCGTTTAGTAGAGATATCGATACTTCCGATAGATAAAAAACTTGTCTACAGATTCGATTATTACTACTGCGCTCTATTAGAAACGACGGATTCGGAACATAATGTTACAATTAGAGATAAGCTCATTGTGATATATAAATATAAAGATATGATAATAAATAATAATAATAATATTAATAAAATCATGAAATCAGTTTTATAATTTTGAAGTTTTATTCTAATTATAAATTGGCGAAATTAAGTTGAAATGAAGGAATATTAACCTAAAGTATATAGAAAACAAATCAATTTATTTTTATGTGAATATAGAGAGGAGCGGCAGATAAGAGACTTGGCTCGATTATTGGAAATGGTGACTCCAGCACTAAGACTGTGGAAGATAAGTAAATTTGCGATTTAAAAGTAAAAAGTAAAAAGAGTTGCTTCTTTTTTTGAAGTGTGTTACTAGTAATCTTATTTCTATATGAGCTGACTAGTTAAAAAAATTTCGAAGATTTCCCAATCCAAATACTTTTTCTAACACGGAAATAGACGAGTAAATACTGAAAATGCAAGTCTATAATTTCAGCGAAGTCGAACAAAGTTGTGTCAATTCTGACGGATGAATAGCATAACGGACATTTCTTCTGCGGAATGTTGTTTGCCATCTTCTATTAATCATTTAGGTTTTCCTGTTATGGTGATGAAGCTGTTGTCGTATGTCTTTACCTGAAAGATAGCCTTAATTCCATGTAGAGTTAGATCACTTAAGAGGCTTTCACAAATAACTTACGAGAGATGTACTCTTTCCAAGCGCCGCCGTGCTCATCACCAAGCAGCGAAATACCACATTACGAATACGTTATATAATGAAACTATTTTACATGCTGCATAGTATGCATTGCCGAAAAGATTTTTACTTGCTTTATCGGCTCTGGTAATAGGTCCTAAACGTAATATGACTCCCATATACCAAAATAGTCTACTGTAATGCAGCACCAATATGCGAAAATGTGGAATGTGTAGTAGCTGAGCGCTGATTGCAATATATGTCCGATGTATCATCATCACTCCTTCAATGAATTAGGATAATAAATAGCCCAGACCAATATATTATGCTGTTCTTTTTCTTTTTTTTTTAGAGCTTTACCATCCTATAAATAGCATCAGAAACTGAATCGAGCTTGCGCTTCAAAATCGTGTTATATCCGGTGTGACTTCATTAAAAATGAAAGAAAGCCGTGCATCGTGTCATTATATTATAATTGGACATTGAAAGAATACTTTGAAACTGGAATTTAACGGACGTGCGTTTTTTTTTTTTATCACTGTGCACAAGTGTAAGCTAAATAATCGTACGTAGGTCGAATAACAGTGATCACGTATGAAAAAGGTAGAAGTGGAACATAAAATCTAAGCCAAAAAAACTGAAATTTGAAGGTTTATTTTTTGTTAACCATTATTCGTTACCTTGATGATCAGAAACTAAAGTCGAAAAGCTGTTTATACAATGCACACATACTTTTCCATCTGTCAATCAGCTGCTGTCGAACATTTTGCGAACGGCAAGGCATGTTTTTTTGTGTGTGGCTGAAAACTAAATAAATAATAATATTATCGCTGATAATTTGTTTATTTATATACTACTATTTTCTTAAGTTTTTTATGAGTATATTTATTTTAAAAAAATATATGTGCGCATAGGTGATTTGCACAATGGCGAAAATTCGACAGTGTTATGTGTGAGCACCTGCCACAAAGACGTGGCAACACTCCCGCCAAAAACCATTTGCACATGTGCAAACACTTAAACAGAGATATCTGGCAACATCTCAACGACCAAATTTAAATAAACCGCCAGAGGCGCCCATATGTCTGTATCTGAAAATACAAAATCAAACAAGAAAGTGTCTGTGTTTTGAAACTTGGCTAAATTGTCCCTCGGGTACATTAAACAGAGCTCTCATAAACTGACAATTTTTCTACAATGAAACTTGACTAGCTTTTAACCAATATTTAATGCCACTAATATTTCCCAATATTTAGGTGGTTAATGGGAAATAAAGTTCATCAAATTTGTAATTTCTTGTATAAGAAGGGAACTTATCTTATACGCAGCACTCACTATTTATAGCAGTTTTTATGCTACTGATTATAAGTACATAAGGTAAAAGAAAAGATTGAAAAGATGACTAATAAAAAGAATTTTACCGGAAGCCAAGAATTAATTAAATTTACTTATAAATAATAAACTTATTCAATTTAATTTCAAAAAGATTTAATTAAATTTGGTGAAATAAAACCAAAAAGAAAAAAAAATTCAGCAACGCTTCTAATTCGAGCTAAAAGTTATCCGCAAACGAGTCGCGTGCAATACTGGTATTGTTGTTTCACACACAAACAACTCGGTTCGATGTTGAAAACTGCAGTTGTTATGTTGTAAATAAGCATATGAAAATGTTAGAACAATGTTAAGCAACATTAACAGACACACTTTACTGCTTTCTGGGTAACATTGAACACATCCACAGAGTTTGGATTTGGGACCGATAATGTTCGTCGATGTTCGAGTGTTGAGCAAGAAACTCGCAGTTACAACCTCTGGCGCAGTTCATCCGTTCGGTCGCAGGCCGCGGACGCATTTCAAGCAATTCAACGAATTTTGAGTGTACGTACATAAAAAAAGGTTTTGATTTTAATTGTCATTAAAGCGATGTGTTTTTCGTTGTGTTTTCGGTGAAATAGAAAGAATAAAACCAAAAATTACTAAAGTATGGCTTAAATGCAAATACATGTATATACACACACTACACATTCTTATGTACGCACACACACATATATCTTTGTGAAGCAAACAAAAAATTAAAAATAATAATTCCAAGTGAAATTTTGTATTTCAATAAACCACTTCAGATGTGTGTTTGTATGTGTGTAAAGTGTGTGCGTGTTTTAAGAAAATTTACAATTTTGTAAGCTCGATTAAAATATGGACTACACACACCCAAACACTCACAGACACACACACATGCATATGGCTTACATTTTTGTTGTGTGTGGGTTAAATGTGTGTTGGTAAATGCTTAACATGTATTTGCTGTATTTTACCCACTAGCTGACATTGATCGAGTAGTTGTAAATACCTCCAAATTGTAAATGTGCTTAACAAAATTTTTGTATTTTGCGATTTTTGTTACAAATTTTGTCATAGAACATAGCCCATAGTTTTAAATATGTGGCAACGCCGTGATCGTGTGCTGGAAATAATCGATAGGTGGCGATCTACCTACCTATCTGCATTAAAGTAGTTCGCGATAAAGTGGCATCATTGTTTACTCATCAGTCACACACGCATGCATACATAGATGCGTGTGTGTATATATAGATAAAAAGTTTTAACCGGTTAATATGAATAAATACCAATTATCCAAGATAATATGCAGCGCAATGCAAAGTGAATTGTGAACAGATTTTCGTGTGAAAAGTATTTAAAATCCTTACACTTAAAAAAAAAACACCCCCCCCCCCCCCCCCCCTCCAGACAAAAATACAGGATATTTTAGAATAGGACAAAAGAAGTTTTGTCAAAAGGTAAAAAGTCAAGACGCACACATACAAATACAAATACACCAATGCGCTAAGTTTTAAAAATGTGTGCATTGCATTATGTTATAATAGTTAAAATCGCCAGTTAATGTAAATGCATAAATGTTAAAATTTGGTATCAGCAGCAACATACATGTATGTGCTCGATGTTATCTCCCGACAATTATGATATGGACATTCATTTAACATTTCTCATAACACGTGCCTCATTACCAATTTAAAGTGGAACTGGGTGTAAAAGTAGCAAGTGATTTATGTTTAAGGGCGACAAAACCTTATTATTAAAGAATTAAAGGTAACTTAATAATAAAAACAATAAACAGACAAACGAAATGAAATATTTTAGTCAATTCCAACTTAAAACATGCTTTGATTTTTAATAAGTAATAAATACATAGAAATAATGAATAAAAAACTCCGATTTTATTCAGCGTCATATATTAAATTGAAATTAATAAATATGTCTGCAGATTTTTTGGTTACGAAAAACAACATTTTTGACTGCAACTGTCCTGATTGACTTACTGGTGCCCAACACACAACTTTAACTTCCCTTGAAAAAGCTTTCTAAAATAAACATATGTTGTCTTTTGCGGTTCATTCTCGCATTCTACAATATTGACATATAAATATTTGATAAAGTATAAAAGTTGAGATGTTTTTAAGTAACAGCTGATAATTGTTTTGGCTAATTTGCCGCCTTTTATGATAAAGATAGGAAGGAAACATTTGACCGAGAAGTTATCAGATATTTGGTCTTCTTCTATCTGACGTTATTTATTTAAAATATAGATTTATAAAATGTAATATAACATTTATATTTAATTTACATTAAATGTTAAGAAAAATGTATAAGATTTGTAAGATTACTGGTAGTATTCAAAAACAAAATGGTCAACATTTGGTGCATGATTTGGGGAAACCGAATAAAAACAATCAGATATAAATATAGTTGGTATGAATTAGTTAATTAGTTAGCTGATTCGGTACGAATCCCACAAAATGATGCATAAACTTAAAAGTGCAAATTTAATTTTAAAGAAATATCTCATTATGTACATTCTGTTCTGCCTACATCAACATTAATTTTGTTCATAAGTGCCAAAATATTCATTGTGTTCTGTCTTCTGAATGTATGATATGTTTTCCGGAAGTAGCGTGTTTCCTTCTGCTAGGATGTGTTTTGTGTCCTTAATGCTGAAAATTCGCCAGCAACCTCTGTTTGTTAATCGGTCTATATTTTAATAAATCGCCATAATTTTGACGCCAATGCTTAGTCATCATATTATTCAGAAAGTATATTACTAAAATTGTTAAATTACAGGGTGGATTTTTCTAAAATGTCCTACCCCGCGTGTTGTTTTTTATGTATGTACTTCAAAGGATTAGTATTTTTAGACTTCACATATACACATATATTTGACATAGTTTATAAAATTCATATTTAACTTTAAAGAATTTAAGTTTTCACGAAGGTTCGCGATTTTAATGACTTCACATTGAGCTACTCGGTCTTTGAGGCAGACAACAGCTAAACAGTAAATTGCATTATTGGTTTCTGAATATTAAAAAGGATTTTTTCCTAAAAATTAGGGATTGCATATTTACATTTTAGAAATATTTTTCGTAGTAATAATGATAATAATAATAAATAATAAAGGGCGAGCTCTTCTAATTTTTAGACGTTTAATTAAACTTTTTTATATTTAGAAACTATTCTATGGCGATTTACTAAATTATGGGAGATTTTTTTCTGAGTGCATGGAGTCTATGCCTACCAAGTGGAATTTCTGTCTACCATAAATCTGGTGCTTCTTCGCAAGTCGACTGCTTCAAATATGATTGACATAGTTGATCGTATGTATTCCATCTAAGCTAATCTAATAAATACTGGCTAACATTAATATGTAATATATTTTGAAAATTTACAAACTTTATAAGTAAAAACACAACTTTTGTGATTATGTTTGTTAACAGAATAAACCAGAAAAATGCGACAAAAACTTTTTGTCTCCGATTTTTTGTCGATTTGACGCCTCTATGTTCTGTCCGCTTAGTGCTATTATATAAATGCCATAGGAACCATCGACCAATGGATAAGTTTTAATGTAATGATAGGCGAAAACATTTAAGTTACTGAACTAATATGCTCAAAGCCAGATTCGATCAACATATATATTTAAATACATTATTTTTTTAAACAAAAACATAATTATAAAAGTCAGGAGATTTTTAGCAGGTTAACTTCAGTTTATGTTATTTTCGGCATTTTTTAAGTCATGGAATATATAGACCATTGGAACTTTCGGTTTTTTAAATTAAAAATTTTTTGATTGTGGTTTTTTCAGAGTCCATCGTCGAAAATCCATAGACTCTGGGAGATACATCAGTATAGTTTGGATACTTCGGTGCTGTGTTTTGGTCAATTGTCTTCAATTTGTTTTCTTTGTTCGTTTATTAGATTTGTTAATTTTGTTATCTATGTTCGTCTGTTCCATTATTTCTCTTAGAGCCTTAGTGCCAAGTTATTTAAGATGTGCATAGCAAGCAAATTAATAATATGATTTAATATTTTTTGTATATGTATTTGTGTCTTTATTTGTTTATCTCCTCTGGCGATTTTCTTTGCATTCACTTGTTGCCTCCATTTATTTATGTGCAATGCTTAGTGCCTGTGTTGGTTGTCAAAAAAAGTGAACATTTAAGCTAGCCGCATATAGTAAATCAATATACAAAATTGTGGCTAAGCATCTTGGGAGTGATTGTGACTCATGCAGCGAGTTGTAAAGTTCCATTTAATTCTAAATATTTAAATGTATTACTGTCCCTCCACCCTTTTCTACTGTCAAGGCAACTCGTCTTAATCTTGTTTGCCCATTAATTAAATAACTGTTGAATCTGCTCCCAATGTAAACTCTCTTTGCAAACGCAGACCTTCTCAGAGTGACTTATAAAGGCATCCATAATATTGTCGCTTGCACCAGAAGCTATTCTTAATGTCGTTGAAAGTTTTTTGGGTTTGTCTTTGGTATCTTACATTGCTAGTAATTATTCTGCTAGCGTCATTATTTCTAAATTTATTTGTAAAACGAATGGCCAAATTAGCCCTTACTTATATTCTTCAAGCTTTTAGTTCTGTTGTAGTATTAATCCACCATAAAGCTTTTTCACCTGACGATTTGTCACGATGGCAACACAGCTAAGCATTTACCCAAAAACATAAAGACTCTATTTTAAAATTGCTGTCTAGTGAATCACATTTTGTGTTTTGTCATCTGAACTTACATCTTCATAATTTGATAATGAAGGTATCATAATATATCGGATTTGTGAAATTTTCGTCAATCTTTTTGTACGTCTGACCGTCTTTATGAACGCAACTTTTTTCGACACCCTTATAGGTAGAAACTTGTAACTTGGAACATATGCTAGTATAGCCCGCGTCAGACAAATTTAAAAAATTGTACCTCCAATAGGGGGCATGGAAATCGATAAAAACGATAATTGGCTACAGTCGTCAAATTTGGTTGGTAGGCTGTTGCCGATGTTCTTCAGAGATCTCACCAAAAGACCACATCCACCGCCCAAAGGCCACCCGCCCAAAATATTTTTAAATGTATATCTTCCGCAGTTTTTAAGTTAGATACGTCAAATTTGGTAGGTATATTATTGGTAGCCTTTAAGAACCGATAACAAATGTACGGCTACGCCGACACCTGCGCCCACCGGCAAAGACGATATTTTGGAAAGAGTAAATCAACAAATCAGCATATCTTCAACAATTTTAAATACAGAATTTCTTCCAAACTTGGAAGATAACTTGCTGGTAACCTCCTTCAAAGATCGGCATATACATTTCCAGACCACGGGCAGGAAAAGAGAAAAAATTGGATGGCTAGTGGAAATTTATAAAACTATACATCGCTCACAATTTGAAAACTAGGGTCTCCAGATTTGAAATAAATATTGCTTGTAACACCCTTCAAAACTTCGGAAGAATTCTCGACCACTCCCCGACCCACTCCCGCCCCCAAAAATTGCCAAAAGGCCAGATCTATCGTAATTTACGAGCTACAGTTACCAATCTTGGAAGAAAGGTTACTAGAAAACTCTTCCATCGATTTTTTCGGTCACAGCGCAATCCCGCTCTCCAAAATTTAAACGGAGTTGCTTGGCAACAGCCACCCCGTTCTTTGCTACCTGTTATCAGCTGGTATACCTTATTAAAGTATTTCGCAGTCGGTTAGGCCCGACTGCAACGTTCTCTCTTGTTTTATTTTGTTTCTTGGTCTGATTGTTTTTTATTTTTTACGGATTTCAACAATAAATGCGACAATGAAACAAATGGCGGATGTAAGGTTGACTTTAAGGTAAGGTCAGTCGACTTTAAATGAATATACTGAAGTAGCCCATATTTCCAACTTAGATTCAGAGACTGACATGGAACACCTGTTTAACTTACTCACAGTGTCACATCATTATTATCATCGAAGGAAATACTGCAGTGAGATATTCTTGAATGCTAACAAGTAAAAGTGCTGAAGTCGAGTGAACTCGACTACGATATACCCTGAATTCAGTTATTAAATATATTCTATTATTATTGGCACATTCTCCTTTAAAAAGATTTGCACTAAAATGCGAGCAGCTCTGGAAGCGCCCTCTGACGACAAACACGTGAAACATGCAATCGTAGTAGCGGGGCTCCGCAGAATACACACAGAAACATATTGACGCTCGCGTCGATTATCATGCCATCTCTTTCTCACACATGCGCTCGCATATTTATGCATACAGAAAATGCTTGCGGCTGCTGATAGAAATGAGATCAATATGAGAATACATTTTCGACTATAACTTGGGTGTTTCTTATCCTTGACGAAATTTGGGCAGTTGATCAAAAGTATGCATATGCATATTATGAATTAATTAGAAAATTCTGCATTTTAAATTGTGGCATTTATTGCTATCGGAAATTTAAACATATCGACATGGCCCATATGGACATGGCTATATCGACTCGACTGTTGATCCTGATCAAGAATATATATACTTTGTGGGGTCGGAGATGCTTCCTTCTGCCTGTTACATACATTTGCACAAAACCTTTATACCCTTTTTACCCATTTTTAATGGGTTCAGCGTATAAAAAGAAGCATGTTGTTATACATTTGTCCACTGCTCATATTATGGGTGGCTAACGGACGCTTTCCTGTGAGAATTAAAGGAAATCTCAGTGATATTAATAACAAACAAGCTTATGTTTTATAAGGGTCTGTCTTTTCAATGTCTTCATTATAATATCTTTATGTGTAGACAATGCAGCCGTATTTAACAGATTGCACTATTAAATTATAAGAAAACTATTTTACATTGCAAACGTACATTGAACTTTGAACGCTCTCCAAAAAAATAGTCACAAGTCAACTTTAGATAGAAGTCAAGTAAATCCAGTCCGGTCATTACCATCATAAATTTTTGAGATTGATTCTTGACTTACTTTAGGGATCCAAATTAAGACTCATCTGAGCTGTAACTTTTTAAATAAAAATAGTAAATAAAAAAAAGTAATGACATGGTATGACTTGTGGTTATAAACTGTCACTAGTAACGAATACTATTATTCATAGAATTCTTAACATTAATCACCTCATTGACATAATTAATTTAATGTCATTCAAACACATTTAAACTTCAACAACACTCCCTCTAGCTAGAAACATTGCTTATATCATACTGTTTCTAGAAGACCTCTCGCTCGACCTCTTACTAACTAAGTCTAACCAATTGTAACACTGTCCAGTCAGTTTCCCTTGAGTAACATTAACTTCCATCCTTTAATAAATTCCATCCGCGATAAATTATAATGTCATATAATCCAAAAAAAAAACAAAACAAAACATTTTCCTTAATGGAAGCTATTCAGAATCCCTTGTTTTATAAATTTTCGATTAAACACTCTACTTAATTCATATTTAGAATATTTTTTTCTACAACATTCGAAACCCACTCTTTTACTTTTATTTTTCATCTTTTCTTTTTAACTTTTGTAAATTGTTAATACTAAACATATTTTTTGGTCCACATATTATAAACATTTTGTAATTTTTGTATCATGAATAATGGTTTTGTGAACAGTATGTAAATGGCAGTAGGAAGCATATCGACCACATAAAGTATGTATGATTGTGATCAACAGTCGAGTCGATATAGACATGTCCGTCCGTTCGTCCGTTTGTATGAACAGCCGAACCGCAGAGACTATAAGAGCTGGAGACTTCAGATTTTGAAAATTCGTTTTCGTATACCGCGCGCAGATACATTTTATTTCATTTTATTAATGACTGACCGGTTTCTAAAGTATCGATATCTGAATAGGCGTGCATATGTGTGCATTCTGCATCTATTATATTGATAATATTAAATTAATATTTAAAAATTAAACTATCGAATGGATAATTAGTAACAATACTGGGAAGAGTCTCTTAAGCACATGGTCTCTATAAACGCTAATCTCTGAAAATGAACGATTTACATAAAGAATGCGTAAGAGGTGTTATTATTTTTCCGCTTAAATTGAGCAGTTTTTGCCACCAATGAAGATATAAATATATTGAAAAGAATTTGTACCTTAAACTTATAGGGAGAAAAAATATTCTAAAAATCAACATTTGATAAATTGCTCAACTAATGGTTTGTTTTTTGATTCGTGAGAAAACGTGTCGTAGTGGTACTATTATTTGGTTCGAAACTGT
Source organism: Drosophila setosimentum (assembly GCA_035043505.1). NCBI lineage: Eukaryota > Metazoa > Arthropoda > Insecta > Diptera > Drosophilidae > Drosophila > Drosophila setosimentum. The sequence goes on along the minus strand of JAWNMY010000015.1, from coordinate 445,732 downwards.
ATATGTTTATGCACGCGTTTGTAAATAAGAACATGCGCTGCTAAGTATGTAAAACCTTTCAAGTGAAATTTGGCAATAAACTAGAATATATTTAACAACTGGATTCAGGGTATCACTGTAGGAAATATCTAAAATTTCAAGAAGATGGCTACCCTTTTTAATATGACTTCAGAACAACCTATCAGTTTTCGCATCCTTGCGAGGGCGATTCCGAATCAACACTGAATTTTTTTCCATCAATCATGTATCATTATATGTAACTAATAATAAATGGTAAAAGACCTTTACGTGCTGGCACTCTATTTGAAATCTAGCTCTTGATGCTTTCGATTTAATTACGGTAGAGTAGCTTAATAGGCCTTCAGAAAATCGAGTGTTTATTTTATTATTTATTTTGCTTAAAAAATGTACAACGCATTGAAGGAGAATTTGATTAATAAAAAGGTGAAAAATGTAAGACTATAAGCAAAATTAGTTTAAAGACATATTTCGAGCTTCGAACTTAAATTTATACATCAGCACACTACAAGGCAAGTGCCTAAGATTACTGTTCTTTCTTGTTTCAAAGAAGAGTCGATCCTTACCGAACTTGCAATACAACACAAATGAAAACAAGTAAGAGTATTGTAGTCGAGTGAACTCGACTACGATATACCATAAACCCAGTTATAAAATATATTCTATTATAATAGGCAAATTCCCCTTTAAAAAGATTTTCACTAAAGCAGAGCAGCTCTGGAAGCGTCATCTGCCGACGAACACGTGGATTACGCAATCGTAGGTAGCGTGGCTCTGCATAATACACAAACATACACAAACAAATTGACGCTCGCGTCGATTATCATGCCATCTCTTTCTCACATAAGCGCTCGCATAATTATGCATACAGACAATGCTTGCGGCTGCTGATAGAAATGAGATTAATATGAGAATTTATTTTCGACTATAACTTGGGTGTTTCTTATCCGATCTTGATGAAATTTGGATTCTGCCTTGAAAATTGTGGCCTTTATTGCTCTCGGAAATTTAAATAGATCGATATTCGATAAACGGAGGCAGTTATCGATAAAATAACGCAAACTTGATCTGCGCCTGGTATACGAGAACCTATATTCAAAATTTCTCTAGCTCTGACAGTCTCTGAGACCTGCGTGTTCATACAGACGGACGGATGGACGGACAGACGGACAGGGCTATATCGAATCGAATATATATACTTTGAGGGGTCGGAGATGCTTCCTTCTGCCTGTTACATACATTTGCACAAAACCATTATACCCTTTTTACCCATTTTTAATGGGTTCAGGGTATAACAAGTGCGAACGATGTAGTCGAACGAACCCAACTGAGAAATACTCTGAAACCAATAAGTCATATCATTTGATAACCGGCGCCGCAGAACATGGTGGGTGTAGCCAAGAAATACTGGACTGAAAATCTGTAACGGTAGCTCTTTAATTGCGGAAGATATAGACTTTTGCCGTTATTAAAGGCGGGAGTGAGAGTGGTCCAACATTTATTGTGAGATATTTATTTTGATCGATTTACACCTTTAGATATATCGGTTTTTGGGACCCGTAGTGAGCATAAAAATGTATTTGTCGATATTCGAAAGAGGTTACCAGCTATGTAGTGTATTATTAAAATTTAGGGTGGGTCTTGCCGATGCCAAACATTGAAAGACATCCACAGCAACCTACTAACTGTATTTAATATATTTAAAATTGTGAAAGATATGTTATGTTCCGGGCTTCAAAGCTCTAGCTTAGACGGACAAACATCTTGACCTACATTGCACAAATCCAATATAGTCTTGTATCTTCGATATCAGAGTATATTTTCAAAACTCTAAAAACGGTGTGATCCACTGTCAGTGAGAATGATTGTGGTATTTTCACTCTCAACTGGGATTATTGTCGGCTGTTTTCCTTCTGGTAATACCAATTGACAAAATATTCATGCGCTTTGTGTGAAATACATCGAAAGACTGTGCAGGTTTATCAGGTCAATATTTAATAGCAAGGACAGAGTGGAGCTTTAAAAAATTTACACATTTTTCGCCAAAAATGCTCGTGAGCTTTTAGTTGAGACGCAACTCTTAACAATGCATTGCGCTTTCCCGCATTGTACAATCTACCAATTTGGCTATTTTCCTTCTGACTACAGGTCTATTATTTAAAACTGTACTCAAAGCCAGAAACTTTTATATGAACATATCTTAATTGAGCCGTACTATAATCAGCTCCCGTCCCGAACGTGCATAACACATAAAACATTAATCAAATAAAAATTTTGGTACGAAATTTTTTTAATCAATAAAAAAATGTAGTTTCGTTATATTAAATTTCATTATAAATACCAAATTCGCTGAGTTAGGGTACATCAATTCTTCGCATTACAAAAATTTTGATATTCGATGTGTTACATCTTAAGTATAATTCATACTGAGGATTTGTTAAACAGTTTTCCCTTTTTCGAATCTCTTATTACTTATTTGAGATACGTCAGAATAAGAAGGAATTAAATTATAATAATTTTTTTTTATAATGCAAAAACATTGTTGATGTTATTTTGAAGCAAACATGACCATTTATTTATTATTACGCAAAAAAAAAAAATAAACAATTTTTTTAAAGTTGTATTATAATTGTCTAGTAAATTGTTAAGATTAATTCTTGTATGAAAAACTCTATGCTTATCAAAACATCTGAACAAACAAAAAACTTATTAATATCAGACCACCGTTGTTAAATCTTAATTAAGTTTAGGTTTGAGCAGGTAGACTCCCATCTGCCAGGGTATGTAATGGTCGGCGTGTTTGTTTTTTGTAATGAAATTATGTTTTTATAGCTTTTAAGGGAAATGTTAATCAGCTCAAAATAAGTAACATTTTCGTTATACGAATTAACAATGGTAAAATAGATTTCGTGTCCTTGTTCTTGGTCAGGATCAACGAGTCGATATAGCCATGTCCGTCTGTCTGCATGAATACGCAGATCGCTGAGACTGTAAGAGCTTGGAATACATGTTCTCGTATACCACGCGAATATCAAGTTTGCTTAATTTGTGGACAACTGCCTCCGATTCTCGAATACCGATACATTTTGATTTCCGATAGAAATGAAAGCCATAAATTTAAAGGCAGATGCTTTTAGTTATAATTTAATATAATTATACAATATACACTGACATATTACTATTCAATTGCACAAATTTCACCAAGATCGGATAAGACACACTCAAGTTATAGTGGAACATGTATTCTCATATTGATCTCATTACTATTAGCAGACGCAAGCATTTTCAATATGCATGACTCGCTCGTCAATATTTTTGAGTGTATTCTGCATTTGTTGTCTCTAGCTCTAATCGTCTCAGAGATCGGCATGTTCATTCGGACGGGCGGGCAAGCGGACATGGCTGTTGATTCTCATCAAGAATATATTTATCTTATGGGGTCGGAGAAGCTGCCTTCTGCCTCATTTGCACAATACATTTAGCCATTTTCAATATAAAATTGCATAATAATTTGAGCACAAAAATATGAGTTATTATAACATTTAAAAACATATATTTTCCCTTCAAGACAAGAAATATTATTGTCCAATATGAATTAATAGAAAAGTGATTATTTGGATATCTAATTGGATAATTAATTGTCAATTTATTACTGATATAGGGTGTCGAATCTTTTAAATTTAATTAATTATTGTTTTATTTTTAGGATAGAATACCATGTGGACAACAGCTAATAGCTAATGTTTAATATGCATTTAAATAAATATGCCCAAACTGTTAAAAGGAAAAAAGTTTATTTACTTCAGTGGACTTCAATAATAAGTTTTATTTGCCTAATTCAACCTGCGCTGTCAACCAACGATGGAGACAGAGCAGCTCTTTTACATCATAGGACAGTTTTGGATAACAAGCCCGACTTTAGTCATCAAGTCTACAATGTTACAATACCTGAAAACAGTCTTGGAAAAACTTACGCTAAAGGAGTACTACATGAGGATTTGGCCGGAATTTCGATAGATTCAAATTACAACATTACATACAGAATAATAAGTGGCGATAAAGATAAGCTTTTTAAAGCAGAGGAAAGACCTGTGGGAAACTTTGCCTTTCTAAACATTCGAACGCGAACCAGTAATGTTGTTTTAAATAGAGAAAAAACTGATGAGTATATTTTAAAAATACGAGCTCATATTAATTACTCTAATGGCAGAAACATCTCAAGATATGAAACGGAAACAACGATTCATGTACAAGTTTTGGATCGAAATGACTTAAGTCCACTATTTTACCCTACTGAATATGCGGTAACTGTTCCTGAGGACACCCCAAAACATCACAGTATTTTAAAAGTTATTGCAGATGACGCTGACTTAGGTGTAAATGGTGAAATTTATTATAGTTTTTTAATCGACAGCGAAAGTTTCGCAGTTCATCCCACTACTGGCGATATTACCATTCTGAAACAGCTTAACTACGCAGAGAATTCGCACTACGAGCTTACGGTTTTAGCTAATGACAGGGGTTGTGCTATTCACCAGCAGAATCACCAGGCCAGCAAAGCGAAGGTGTCAATAACTGTAAAACAGGTAACTTCAATACATCAAAGATAATGTTTTGCAAATGTTTAAAATATAAGTTCGACTATAAATTTTAAAACTAAGAAATTGCCTATCGTAATTTTTATATGGGCGCAATTATGAAGACATACAGTGCAAACTCCCACCTAATTTTCATATATTTATTTATAACAATCAAATTACTTTTACTTTGCAATGTGAATTTTTGCACAATTTCGGAAAGTGTTTATATTTAATGCAATCTGCTTCGAGAACTCATATTTTAACCGATTGTTCATATGGAAACCATATGATATATATTTCCGACATATGTATTGCCTGTAGCAAAAGGCTTTAGAGTGGATAACTAAACAGACCGGAAATTGCTACCAAGAATATTGTGGTCAAGAATATAAACAAGGGTTCGGAGAATTCCTTAGAACTTCACAATATAAATATGCGCATTGCGGCGATCACTGAAAAAGGTTGCGTTTCCTTTATTTAGAAACTGCACTAATCTAATATGTTCATCTTATCTTATTATTATCACATTCGTATTCTTACATATTTTTAGGTAAACTTAAACGCACCCGAAATTTATGCAAAAACGTTTTCGAGTGTGATACCAAATTCCGGTGCTCTGATTTACGGCATAGTAAAGGTAAACGATAAAGACATTGGAAAAAATGGAGATATAAGGAAATTGGAAATAACTGACGGAAACGCAGATGGTACATTTCAATTACTTCCCGCAGAGACAAAGGATGAGTATTACATTGAACTAAGTAAATTTGCGAGTTTAATTGAACAGCAATTTGCTTATAATCTAACACTACGAGCTGAAGACTTTGGCATACCCTCCAGATCTACTTTTAAAACAGTAACGATACAAATACTTCCGGAAATCAAGAATGTTCCCATATTTACACAAGAAATTTACGAAGTTTCGATTCCAGAAACGGCGCCGGTTAACATGCCAGTTATAAGACTTAAAGTGAGCGACCCTGATTTGGGAAAATATGCCTTGGTATATTTAGAAGTTGTAGGCGGAAATGAAGGCGGCGAGTTCCGTATAAATCCCGATTCTGGAATGTTGTACACACAAAAGCGTCTCGATGCTGAAACAAAATCTAGTTACACATTGACAGTATCTGCCATTGATCAAGCGGACGTTGGATCGAGGAAACAGTCGTCTGCCAAAGTAAAAATTACTGTGGAAGATATGAACGATAATGACCCCATATTTGAGAACATAAATAGAATTATACATATAAATGAGAATGAATTAGCCGGCTCATTTGTAACAAAACTTACAGCAAAGGATAAAGATTCTGGTGAAAATGCATACATATCTTATAGTATAGCAAATCTAAATGAAGTTCCATTTGAGATTGACCACTTTACTGGAGTTATCAAAACCACAATCTTAATTGATTATGAAACTATGCGAAGAAACTACACCCTCCTCGTACGTGCATCAGATTGGGGACTGCCATACAGAAGACAAACTGAAATTGCAATAGATATTATTGTAAAAAATATTAATGATAATAGACCACAATTTGAGAGAGTTAACTGCTATGGAAAAGTAATTAAGTCCGCATCAATTGGATCTGAAGTTTTTACTATTTCCGCTGTTGATCTTGACGCTGGAGATGAAATATCATATCGTTCAATAGCTGGAAATGAGGATGGTTGCTTTAATTTAGATTCAACAACAGGCACTATCTCTATTGGCTGCAATCTATTGGACGTTGGCATTGACGATCGAATAATAAGAGTAATTTCTACAGATGGGACACATTTTTCAGATGAGTTAAGTATTAATGTACATCTTGGTCTGGATCATTTAATGGAGCAGGGCAATATTTTGCACGGGTACGGATCGTTCGAGTGTCGAGAAACTGGTGTGGCTAGAAGACTCGCAGAAACATTAGCACTAGCCGAAAAGAACAACGTGAGAAATGTGTCGTACTCTGAAGTAAATGACTTGGCATTGACACCAAGCAGATATGGGCAAAACATTCATAGACCTGAACTTTTAAATTTTCCCCAAGAACTTACTTTGAATGAAAGTATTCAATTGGGTACAACGGTAGCTGTGATCGAAGCTAGAGACCGAGATTTGGGATATAATGGTAAACTAGTGTTTGCTATTGCTGATGGAGATTTTGATTCGGTATTTCGCATTGATCCAGACAGTGGCGAACTGCAGATTATTGGCTACTTAGATAGGGAACGCCTCAGTGAATATATTTTAAATATTACTGTCTATGACCTTGGTCATCCGGCAAAATCGGACTCTAAAATACTGCCCATCACAATAACAGATGCAAACGATAATCCACCTGTTCTACAAAAATCGCTAGCAACACTTCGTCTCACAGAAAATGCTCCGAAAGGAAGTATCGTTTATTGTGCACATGCTACAGATGCTGACGTGGGAATTAATGCAGAAATCACATATAGCTTATCCGTTGAATTAAAAGAATTTACTATAAATAAAACTACAGGCTGCATTGTGATTAGTAAACCATTGGATAGAGAGCACATAGATAAATACGAATTACATATAGTTGTAAGAGATCGGGGATCTCCAGTTTTATCAGCAGAAGCAATTTTATATATATTAGTTGATGATGTTAACGACAATGCCCCAATATTCGGAGTGCAAGAGTATATGTTCAAAGTTCGTGAAGATGTCCCTCGTGGAACTGTGGTAGCGGTCATCGAAACAATTGATAAAGATCTTGGCCAAAATGCTGAAATCCTTTTCTCACTCAAGGAGGATACACAGGAAAACAATCTGTTTAAAATTGACAAGCATTCTGGGGCTATACGAACAGAAGGTTATTTAGATTATGAAAACCGTCAAGTACATAACCTTGTGATCAGCGCTATTGACTGTGGAGTTCCATCATTAACTACCGACATGCCCATAGTAATTGAAATTATTGATGTGAACGAGAATCGATTTGCTCCAGAGTTTGAAGACTTTGTTTTTGAGGGCAAGATAAGAGAGAACATGCCAAAAGGCACTTTGGTCATGAAGATCGCAGCTCGGGATATGGACGGGATGGATCTGAATGCAAAAATATCGTATTCAATTACTGGTGGAGATGGGCTTGGAATATTTTCTGTTAATGATCAGGGTTCCATTCATTCCTTAACTCAACTCGACGCGGAATCTAAGAATTTTTACTGGCTAACATTATGCGCTCAGGATAACGCTATAGTGCCATTTAGCAATTGTGTAAAGGTAAGATATTTAAAATCGTACAATCCTAACGTTTTAACTACAACTAAATTAATTTTTTTCGTTTTTATTTCTTAGGTTTACATTGAAGTTGAAAACGAAAATGACAACATACCATTAACAACAAAACCAGTATATTATGTTAATGTTACTGAAGGTAGCTCTGGAAAAAATGAGATAATCCAACTGAAGGCAGTAGACCCTGACATTGATTCCTCTCAAAGGATTACATACAGTATTATTTCTGGAAATTTGGTTGGATATTTCGATATAGACCCTAATACAGGTGAGCACAAATTCTTGAAATAAAGTGTAAAAATAAATTACTAATTTAAAACCCTAATTTATTTAGGAGTTCTAAAAACGACAGAACGGAAACTTGACAGAGAAAATCAAGCAGAACATATTTTAGAGGTAAGTTGTTCTTTGAGAAAAAAATATAACAAAATTGGTGTCTTCTGCATACATTTTAATTTTCTTTGACTTTTATTTCATTATCCACGCATAAACTAAGAGTGCCAAGTTTTAAGTGGGTAAATGATCATTCATCGAATTTGTAATTTTTACAGTGGCTCAGAGCTTATAGCAATATTTTTTATTGCCTGCCATAAACCAATTATACATTATTTTTCAAAAATTCCAAAGACCGATGGCAGGTACATATATTAACCACCAAAATGAATATAGAAACCTAATAAGATGGGGTTTCCCCACCAGCTGGGTCGGGTTATGTAAAAAAGTACCTCAATTTATGGTCAAAGCTTATTTGGGACAGTTACATTATGGACACATAGGTGCCATCAAACCCGCATTTTTAACATCATTCTGATGGAAAATAACATCCGGAATCAAAGCATGCAGGATGCAGGATTTCAAAAATGCTCTGCTGGATGAGTGGAGGAAGATCTGCCCAGAAACTACCCGGAAGCTGGTATCTTCCATGAATAATCGGTTAAGGGAAGTCGTTAAGTATTAACATACTTATTTAAGTTTTTATACGTCAAATATGTTACTTTTTTAAGACTGGTCCAAATAAGCTTTGACATTTATTTTGGATATGTTTCCAGTTTTTGACTTATTTTAATTAATTAATTAATATTTTAATAAAAACTAAAGTTTTTTTCTCAAACGAGATATAGCATTAAACAAATTGGCATTAATCATTTTGCGTTTGTTTCTTTGTTTAAACTTAATACCACTTTAAATTTTTTGCTAGACACTGGTCCAAATAAGCTCTGAGACACCGTATGTGAACGGTAATATCTTGAATTAATCTACAGTTAAAGTTCTGTAACCAAGAGACATCGACTGGGAGATACTTAATACTCTGAAACGCAGAGCCTCCGGCATATTGGTTATCAGACACTCTCATCAAAATTATCTTCCAGTTTGTAAACAATATTAAATATTAAAGCTATGCCCTTGTCTATAAATATACGAAATATCTATAAATATTACGCTAAATAAGCGATTAATTAGAAGAGTAGAAGAAGTCGAGCTTTAGAAATACCGCAAATTGTGTGTTTCTGGGTAAAACTTGCAACAACCATTTTTAAAACTTATAAGAAAATCGATGTCCACGTTATTAAGACAAAGACGGAAGCTAAAATGTAAACGCCCATGTACATAATTATTTTTAAAAAGGTTGCATTCCACCTCAATGACTTAATTCTCTCTTATGTTAACATAAACTACTCTTTCAGATTTGCAAAGGAATATTTAATCTTATTAGTAATTCATTCACTGCACTTCAATCATTTTAGGTTTTTATATCTGATAATGGATCGCCTATATTGACGTCTACTACGCGCGTTGTGGTGTCAGTATTAGATATAAATGATAATAGCCCCGTATTTGATCAACGTGTTTATAAAGTTCAAGTCCCTTCTACGACATATATCAACGAATCTATATTTCAGGTACGTACACATTGCTTAACCATGAAACACAAATATATTTAAGAACACTCAAGTTTAGTTGCTTAAGTAATTATTATGCTAAAAAATCTTTGTTAAAAGTTCTTTGGTGAAAGAAATCGAAGACTTTTACAGTGTTTTGTAAAAAAAAACTATATTCTTTCACTAACCCAATTTAAAAAAAACCGGAAAACTTTGCCCCCGGAAGAACAAAAAAAGAATAAGTTATTGGCCTTACTCGCTCTTGCGAAATCTTATGTGAGCACAATTTTTTAAATTTATATTATTATAATTTTTCAGGTTCACGCAATTGACAACGATGATGCTGAAAATGGTAGAATAACATATTCAATAAAATCTGGAAAGAAAAAAAATAAATTTCGTATCGACAGTTATAGCGGTCATATTTTTAGTACAAAACCATTAGAACCTGATTCCGAGTTTGAAATCAATGTTAAGGCCGAAGACAATGGAATCCCCAAAAGAAGTCAAACTACTCTAGTTCATATTGGTGTTATTCCCATATCACCAAATTCTCCAAACGCTCCTTTAATTATGAATAAATCAATAAATAATGTAGTTGATTTGACGGAAAATGATAAGCCCGGTTTCTTAGTGACTCAAATTCTGGCAGTTGATGAAGATAACGATCAGCTATGGTTCAACATAAGTGGTAAGTGCATTAATTATTTCTATCCAGTTGTTTTTTAACTGCATTAGGTACCATTCCCATTCTGCCTTAATGTTAAAGAATAGTTTTTGTAAAGATAATGTTTTTGATTCGATGCATATATGTGCCATTTTATTATTTTCGAGTCTCTTGATCCAGTTTTCCCGATTTCAAACTTCATATTTTCCTTCAATTTAAGGAGCGTGTGATCAAAGCTGACCAGAATGCCAATAAAGTTTTTTGACATATTCGAAAGTTCGACATTTCTTGTCTGCTGATACACTGAGATGCCTGCATTTACTTAGCACTCCCCTTCAGCGTTTTTACATGGATGCTTCAATTTATGGAGCCTGGTCCGAGACAATACTTTATTGTAGCCGCTAGTAATTTTACACGTATGTAAATAGTCTACAGCAAACGTTCTCATATTTTTTCTACTTTTCGGACGATTTGTTCCTAACTAATGTTAAAAAAATTGTAAGGAGTCATTTGTTAGGCTCCCCTTAGGGCAAAAGTTCGATAGTTAGTTAGGATACAATATTTATACTCTGGAGCCATTATCATGTAGATGCCAGATAGAATGACACATATTTGACTCAATATATAATTTATTCTTGATCAGCACTGTCCCTTTAGTTTAGTACAGATAATCGACAACGCTGACCGATCGAAACTCAATTTATACATTTTAAATGTTCAAAATTTTATATAAATATATTAGGGAGTCGGTTTCATAGATGATCAATAGTCATAAATATAATAGAGCAAATTTCAGTTCTGCAAGGTTAGGCGTTAGACTTCCTGGATCTTCAATGAAAATTATAACTATATATTAGTTATATTGAATCACAAATTTGTATACCCTGTTTCCAAAAACAGTGTAAGAAGAGATTTCCATCCTCAGGTGTGTATATTCATGCTCAACATCAGCAGCTGAGTCGCTATACTCATGTTCGGCCGTCCGAAATAGGGGTTTTGGTAAAACTTAAGCATAGAATATATTTACATCCTTCAGTCCATTGTACGGCATAAAAGTTATTATTATTATTATTTTTTTTTTGAACAATTGCTTATATCTTAAAATAAAAAAATATATGAATTTTTTCTTGTAGGTGGAAATGAAGAAAACCATTTTTATATTGGGAGAGATACCGGAAATGTGCTGCTTTCAAAATATTTGGATTACGAGACACTGACATCTTATAATCTAACTATTTGTGTAACTGATGGTTCAAATATAGTGCACACATGGCTATTCATTCAAGTTGTCGATACAAATGACAATGCTCCACAATTTACGAAAGAGATATACCATGTAAATATTTCTGAAAACATTGATGAAGAATCTGTTATTATGCAACTTCATGCCACTGATAGGGATGAAGATAAAAAGCTATTTTACCATCTACATGTTACACAAGATCCATCATCCTTAACACTGTTTCGTATTGATTCTATAAGTGGTAACGTGATAGTCACCCAGAAGCTAGATTTTGAAAAGACATCGCAGCATATACTAATTGCTTTTGTTAAAGATCAAGGAACTCCAGGAAAGAGGAATTACGCAAAAATAATAGTCAATGTACATGATCACAATGATCATTATCCAGAGTTCACAAGAAAAATTATTCAAAGTAAAGCACCCGAAAGTGCAGCGATTGGTTCCAAACTTGTTCAGGTTACAGCCATAGACCGAGATAGTGGCCAAAATGCTGAAATACATTACTCGATAATTACCGGTAATGTGGGCAGTATGTTTGAAATTGATCCCAAATTTGGAATTGTTTACTTGGCTGCATCTTTGGACATCAATAAAATGCAGGAGTACATGTTGCAAATAAAAGCTGTGGACCTTGGTCATCCGCCATTATCGTCTCAAGTGCCGGTACATATCATTGTTACTATGTCGGATAACGATCCTCCTAAGTTTTTTAACAACTTTGTTTCACTGGAAATGTTCGAAAATTTGGGCATTGGATCATTTGTAACACAAGTTGAAGCTCGATCGTCTTCATCAGTTTTCTTCGATATCATCGCTGGCAATGTCAATGAAAGCTTTCGGATTAATCCGTCTACCGGAGTTATTGTTATCAACGCCAATGTCGATTATGAAATAAACAAGTATTTAAAAAATAAAATACATATTAAAACAATTGCGACTCATAAGAATTCACATTTCAGAATGTTTAATCTAACAATCAAAGGAACTAACATGGCTTCCGCGTTTTCCCATCAAAATGTGATAGTGCACGTGTTGGACGTAAATGACAACGTACCGAAATTTCTCCAAAGTGAATATATTGGAACTGTTTCAGAGTCCGCCAACTTGGGCTCTTATGTACAAAAAGTTGATGAAAAAAAACGGTACGGACACATTTTCCTGATGTTATATTTTGCTGTAATATTCTGCATTTAATATTCTCTATCTTTTAGTCATTTAACTGTTAACGCATTTGACGCAGACGTTGGATTAAACGGAATGTTGCAATACAAAATCCTTGATGATTTGGCGAAAAATGTTTTTAAAATTGATTCCACAACAGGGGCGATTGAAATTTTACGCAGTTTGGATTATGAAAAGAAGTCCAATTATTCATTTTTTGTGATGGTAATTTTTATAAATTGAAACGTTTAATATCTAAATAATTAGTTTTTATGGGACCACAGCTTGATTAATGACCGCACAGTTATCATTTATTTTATTATTAAAGTAAGTTAATAATGCATTATTTTAAATTTTACATTTATAGGTTAGTGACATGGGTAAACCAAGCTTACATTCGACTACAAAAGCACACGTAGTAATCTTCGTGACCAATGTGAATGATTGCCCACCAGTATTTAAGGATAGAGATCTTAATGTCACTTTGTTTCTACCAACTTTTGTAAACGTATTTGTTGCTCATATTGGTGCGCATGATGCCGACAACGATGTCATTCGTTATGATATTGTTGACGGAAACAACCCAGAATGCTTTGAAATACATCCACTAACTGGCGTTTTAACGACAAGGTAATTTCATTCTTCAACAATATTCTTGCAGATGAAGCAACTTAGATTAAGATTCGATTAAGGAAATGGCAAGGTATATCGATATAGTGAATTCTATTCCCAATTGTCATTTTTGTCTCTCTGACTAAATGATAGTGTTAATATCTTAAGTACTAGAGCATTTGACAATAATTTTACTGAGTGAAACACTTTGATATCCACCGATAAAATCGAATTTTGTAATCATATCATATGCTTATTAAAAATTGAATGAAAATGTCTTAGAAAGTTATAAAAGTGTCATAGAGAAAACGGCATATCCGATGACATAAATTGTACAGGTTTCAATGCTTATCATAAAGGTGATCAAATGGGCCCAGGTGCGACTAAAAGTCGTGAGCATACATTTTGAACACTTAAGTTCCAATAGCGGGGAGATCAGCAGTGAGTAGGTAGAAGATAGTTGCGCTTATGCGGATGGTCAGACCGCATGACGGACATTGCACTAAACCATTGTTTAGGATCCCTGTGATGTGGAAATTAAATTATTTTTAAGATCAAGGCTTCAAGGATTAGAAACAGGCCTCTTAAACATTTGAAATAATGTTAAGTTATGGTTTTTAAAAGGAAAATGCGGACGATGGAGTGTATTTGGGAATACATACCTTGAAGAGTGCAAATTAAATTTCATAGAAATTATTAAAATGTCTCATACCATATTGACTATGGAAATCTCAATTTCCGTTTCCAATCATTTCCTCAAACAAACTGCTAAACTAGGAAGTGTCTTACGTTTGGAATCGGAAACTGAAATTTAGTAGATGATATGAATTTTCAGAAACAGTTAAAGCCGATAACCAGATCGTGCAGTCCTAGTTTACTGATTTATGAAAAAATATATATAGCATTATATTCAATTAATTTGTGCAGGTATGCAATGACCATGTTATAATTGATACAACAATTTGAGTATCAACAAGTAAGAGTGCTGATATACGATATACTTTGAACACATTTATTAAATGTATTCTAGTTTTATCGGCAAATTCCCCTTTAAAAGGATTTGCATCAAACTGCGAGAATCTCTGCAACCGCCCTCTGCTGACAAACACTCTCGCGTCGATTATCATGCCATCTCTTTCTCACACATGCGCTCGCATATTTATGCATACAGAATATGCTGATAGATAGAAATGAGATCAATATGAGACTATATTTGCTATTACTTGGGTGTTTCTTATCCGATCTTGATGTAATGTAGGCAGTTGATCAATAATATGCATATTATGTATTAATTAAAAGATTCTGATTTTAAAATAGTGGCATTTATTGCTATCGGAAATTTAAATATATCGATATTCAATAAACGGAGACAGTTATTGAAAAAATAACGCAAACTTGATCTGTGCCTGGTACACGAGAACTTATATTCCAAAAATAAGTCTCTAGGTCTTATAGTCTCTGAGATCTTCGTGTTCATACGGCTGTTGATCCTTATCAAGAATATATACTTCATGTGGTCGGAGATGCTTCCTTCTGCTTGTTACATACATTTGCACAAAAGCATTATGCCTTTTTACCCATTCTTAATGGGTTCAGGGTATAAAAAAGGAAAGTAAATGAAAAAATATTAACAATTTTTTTTTGCTGATATCAAAAATTGGTTTTGTAACTTTAAAATGTTGATACAAAAAAGATTTATTATTGTAATTGTTTTTCTTTTATTTTAGAAATGCCGAATTCTTAAAAAGTGAATATAATTTGCACGTCCGCGCCTCGGATGGATTGTACTCTACTATTCTCCTCGTAAATATCCATATTGAGGCAATAGTGAATTCAAATTTCGTATTTCAAAAAAAAATATACGAGTTTTCTGCTTTCGAAAATACAACAAAAGTATCGACAATAGGATTGATAAATGTCATTGGTAATGCATTGAATGAAAATGTGGAATATAGAATTCTCAATCCAACAGAAATGTTTACAATTGGAATAACTTCTGGAGCAATTAAAACTACTGGAATAATATTTGACCGCGAAATACAAGATATGTATAAGCTCTACTTTGAAGCAAAGTCAACCGTATTTAATGGAGACAACACTAGTACTCGCAGAGCAATTACGTCAGTTTATATTTCTGTACTAGACATTAATGACAATTGTCCAATGTTTGTCAACATGCCGTATTACGCCTCTGTATCTGTTGGCTTCACGAAAGGAACCATTATATTGAAGGTGAAAGCAATAGACTTGGACAGTGCAGAGAATGGAGAAGTTCGGTATGAACTGAAAAAGGGAAACGGTGAACTTTTTAAAATAGATAGAAAGACTGGCGAGTTGTCAATCAAACAAACAATTGAAGGCCATAACCGCAAATACGATTTAACAGTTGCAGCATGCGATGGTGCTGTAGTTTCATGCTGTACCGAAGTTCCGGTTCACATAAAGGTATTCACAATGGTTTATATTTAAAATAGGTGAAATCAAATTAACTGTGATTTATTTTATTATCTAGGTGATTGATCGATCAATGCCAGTATTTGAAAAACAGTTTTATTCTGTAAGCGTGAAGGAAGACGTTGAAATGTTTTCTGCCCTGTTTATATCTATCCAAGCCGAGAGTCCATTGAGAAGAAAACTGATTTATACAATATCAAGTGATGATTCAGAACAACATTTTGAAATCGATTATAGAACTGGTAAAATATTATTAAAAACCCTCTTTGTGTTTAATATGATAAGCTTCTATATCTATATCCTATATCTATATTTACAGGGTCTTTGTATGTGGTAAACGAACTTGACTATGAGGAGAAAAACGCTCACGAGATATCAATCCGGGCTACTGATAGCATTTCAGGCATTTACGCAGATGTTTTGTTATCCATTACAGTAATTGATGTAAATGATTGTTATCCAGAAATTCAAAGTGATAATTACAATATTACTTTACCGGAAAATACTCCATTTGGATCACAAATATTACAAGTAAACGCAACTGATTTGGATTCTGGTGCAAATGGAAAATTATCATATTTCATTGAATCCATTGACGGTCGCAATGATTCCGATACTTTTTACATTGATGTTAGTGAAGGCTCTTTGTATCTAAAAACACCGTTGGACTATGAGTTAAACCGTTATCACCATGTTGTTGTGCACGTTAAGGACCATGGGTCTACGCCACTAACTTCGAAATGCAATGTCTTTATTACAGGTAAATCACATTACATTTATTAAAACATTAATTTTTTCATCAGAAATTTGTCTATTTAATCCATGTACACGAATACTTTTGGCAGAACCGCTAAAGTTTTTCATAACTTGTTGATTACTAATAACAATGCCATAGAGTTCCATATACCTCAGGGAATATATTCCCTTGAGATTAAAACTTAAAAGCGGATGTTTCATATTCCATCTTTAATAAAGATGAATATTAATATATAATTAAACAAAATATATTTTGGTCAATATTTGAATATTACATTTGAGAAAATACATAATACATATTTAATATTCATTATGGTAATTATAGAGAACAATTACAATATGTTACTTACAAACTATTGTTTTAATTGCAGTTAAAGATCTTAATGATAACTCACCGCAATTTATCGAGCCATCTTTCAATACAAAGTTATCAGTAGCAGCGACTCGAGGTCAATTTGTTGCATTGCCTAGGGCTTTCGACAATGATACATCCGACATTGATTTTTTGCAATACCAAATTGTTGACGGAAACGATTTACAAACGTACAGCATCAACAAGCAAACTGGAGTTATTTCACTTCAAAATATGTTGAATTTCACCGACAAACCTAATACAATTTTAAATATATCTATTTCTGATCGAGTTCACACAAGCTTTGCACGGTTAAAAATTACATTAGTTCCGGAAAATGTGCACAGCCCGCAGTTTGAGAAAGTAGTTTATAAGGCAAAGATAATGGAAAACCTGGCGCATGGACATGATGTAATCACTGTATGTATAATTTAGCATGCGAATAAGAAACTTTTGCGATTTCTGTTAACGAAAACTTGTCTTACAGGTTAAAGCAGTTGACAATGATTTTGGCCAGTATGCCAGTCTCTACTACGAAATTGTATCTGAGGAAATGAAGCAATATTTTGAAATCAACCGTAATACTGGTTTAATTACATCGAAAGAAACATTTGATCGAGAAATTAAAGATGAATACGTGCTACAATTAAAGGCAATTGATGGCGGAAGTAAATTTGGCTTTGCTTCATTAAGAGTGACAATTGAAGACGCTAATGATAATAGTCCACATTTCTTTTTAAAAGAGTACAAAATTGTTGTAAGCTCTTCTAATAATCCCAATGAAACCATATTGACCGTAAGTATTGTGTACCTACCGTATTTGTATTTACACATTTGTATAAAAAGCACCTAGCTGGTTAACTTAAAACTCCCAATTCTTTCAAAAATTCTTTTTGTGAGACTTCTCTTTAAATTATGGTAATTAATGTAGTGCAAATCTACGTAACACACAAATTAAATTAAAATAAATCTTCAGCCACATTATTCATCATAATATTCTATGTCCGTCTATTAGCTGGTGTGAGTAAGCATGTCGATCTTAGAGACTACATTTTGGAATGAGTTCATTTTATCCATTGCTTCTGATCCTTCAAAATGTATACAAATAAATTTGGTGCCATTCTTTTTATATCCTGAACCCATTAAAAATGTGTAAAAAGGGTACATTAGTGCAAATGTATTTAACAGGCAGAAGGAAGCATCTCCGACCCCACAAAGTATATATATTCTTGATCAGGGTCAACAGTCGAGTCAATATAGCCATGTCCGTCTGTCCGTCCGTCCGTCTGTATGAACACGCAGATCTCAGAGACTCGAAATATTTAAATTTCCGATAGCAATAAATGCCACAATTTAAAATGCAGAATCTTCTAATTAATACATAATATGCATATGCATACTATTTGATCAACTGCCCAATTTCGTCAAGATCGGATAAGAAACACCCAATTTATAGTCGAAAATGTATTCTCATATTGATCTCATTTCTATTAGCAGCCGCAAGCATTTTCTGTATGCATAATTATGCGAGCGCTTGTGTGAGAAAGAGATGGCATAATAATCGACGCGAGCGTCAATATGTTTCTGTGTGTATTTCTGCGGAGCCCCGCTGCCAACGATTGCGTGTTTCACGTGTTTGTCGCCAGAGGGCGCTTCCAGAGCTGCTCGCATTTTAGTGCAAATCTTTTTAAAGGGGAATTTGCAAATAATAATTGAATATATTAAATAACTGCGTTTAGGGTATATCGACTAAAGCACTCTTACTTGTTTTCTTTGTTTTCATATCGCTGAGATTATATGTGGTTTTTTTCTTCTTTACATCAATAGTCCAAAGTACATGTTCAATATATCCGCTATTAAATGTTATTGAGAAGTTAGAATAGGATGGATTCATTAATCTGTAATCTGTTCTTGGCCAACATTAAACAGCACAAACTTTGGCAAATCAAAGTTCATTAAAATAGCATTCAAACTAAAAATTTAGTTCACAAAGGAATACATAAAGAAAAACATAAACATTATTATTTGACTAACCGGTTTTAAAATATTTTAGGTTAAAGCTATGGATAAAGACATCAATGCAAATGGCGTTGTAAAATATACTATTGTGCCGCATTCAATGAAACCCAATTTACGAAACAAAATTCATTTGAATGAAAGTAATGGTGACATCTTTCTCATAAGTGATCCAAAACATTTTGAAAAAGGCATTTTTCAATTTTATATTCGAGCCTTTGATTCAGGAGAGCAATCATTGCATACCGACATTCCAGTGACTCTTGAAATTGTAGATTCTGATGTAATAATTCCAACTTTTGAAAAGAAGGACATCAATCTCAAAGTTATAGAGTCTACATCTCCGGGAACGGTGTTAACAAAATTACATGTGCATGGAAATTATTCGTTAAAATTTTCCATTTCCGAAGAGAGCTCAATTTTTGCTATTTCTGAGATTGGAGAATTGATTCTGATGCAAACTTTGGATCGTGAACAGAATGACTCGCATTATTTAGTTATCGTGGCCGAAACCGCAACCCTACCTGTTCTTTTTGCATATGCTGAAGTATACATACATGTTACAGATGAAAACGATAATTACCCGAAATTCGATAATACAATTTATAGTTGTGACGTAGCGGAAAATACTGAAAAAGTCGCATCTATACTTAAAGTAACAGCAACTGATGCAGACACTGGATCGAATGGTGATGTACGTTACTACTTTGATGAGGAATCAAATGGTATACGAAGTATTTTCGACATCGACATATATACCGGTTGGATCACGCTTTTGTCGTCCTTAGATCGAGAAGTGCAATCGGAGTATAATTTAAAAGTAATTGCCACTGACAATGGCCACCCCAAGCACGACTCAAAAGTTCCAGTGTCTATTAAGATTATCGACTACAACGATAACGGGCCGCAATTCAAGTTACCCATGGACCATTTTTACATTGCAGAAACAGCGCTTCCGGGCACTGTTTTAGTAAATCTGTTACTTATAGACCCCGACATAGAAAAGCAAACTTTGGACTATTATATAATTTCTGGAGATAGACAGTCTCAGTTTCAAATTGGCAAAACAGGAGAATTGTTTATATCAAGACCACTGGATCGAGAGGAAGTATCGTTTTACAACCTGAGCATCTTAGCCACGGACGGAAAGTTCACAACGGAGTCGAATGTTCACGTGCACATAAAAGATGTAAATGATAATATGCCATACTGCTTAAAGCCTCGTTACCACATCACAGTGAATGAATCTACACCAATTGGGTCAACCATAGTTGAAGTTAAAGCAATAGACTTTGATTCCAGTGATTTTAAGCTACGTTATTACATGTCCGGAAAGGGGTCCGATGACTTTGTTATTGGTAAGGACAGTGGAGTACTAAAAGTAGCAAAGACTCTTGACCGAGAAAAAATCGCAAAATATAAATTATATGCTCACGTTCAGGATGGCAAAGAATTCATAAGAGAGTGTGTTTCTGAAATAATCATTACCGTAAATGATATCAATGATAATGCACCAATTTTCTCTCTGACCAATTATCGAGTAAGCATACAAGAAGATGCTCAATTGCAAACTCTGGTAACAAAAGTACACGCTACTGATAAAGATTTTGGTATGAACCGAAAAATCAAGTACTCATTAACAGGAACAAATAGTGATTATTTTGGAATATCCAAATCTACCGGAATTATAAAATTAGAAAAAAACCTTGATCGCGAAACAATTTCGTTATATAATTTGACAGTTAAAGTGGAAGATTTTGGTAAACCAATATTGTCTTCAGTTGCATATATTGTTATTAATATTTTGGATATAAACGACAATCCACCAGAATTTAGCTTACGACAATACAAAAGTCACATTTATGAAAATGTCACACGAGGGTCTGAAGTTTGTAAAATTCATGCTACATCTAAAGATATTGGCGTAAATGCCGAAATTTTATACTATATAATTAGTGGCAATGAACAACAAAAATTTAATATTAATTCCAGTACAGGCGTATTATGGGTAAACGGAACAGTGGACTATGAAAAATCCAAATTTTATTTTCTCACCGTTCAAGCTATTGATGGAGGCAGTCCGCCACTTAGCAATATTGCTTATGTAAATATATCTATAGAGGATGTTAATGACAACACGCCAACATTTACGCAAAATATTTATCGAACCAGTGTGCGGGAGGATATTTCAGTCAATCTTCCTATAATAGATGTGAAAGCCACAGATGAGGACTCTAGCCTGAATGGAATTATCAAATATAACATTGTCAAGGGTGATAGCTTGAGTCAATTTCGGATAAATCACAGTAATGGAACAATAAGCTTGGCAAGGCCACTTGATCGCGAAACTATTTCGGACTATGTATTGGAAGTGCAAGCCTGTGATTTTGGAATTCCCGAGCGATGCAATAGTGTACAAGTCAATATTTGTATTCTGGATGCAAATGATAACCCTCCATTATTCTCGCAGACAAATTATAGCATAGTATTACAAGAGAATCGACCATTGGGCTATGTTTTCATCAAATTTGATGTGTCTGATGCTGACGACGAGCCGAATTCTACTCCCTATACCTACGATATACGATCTGGAAATGAGGGTGGACTTTTTCGGTTAGAGCAAGATGGATCTCTTAGCACCGCATCCCGATTCAATCACAAATTACGAGATGAATTTATAATTCAAATACGTGTATTTGATAATGGAACGCCCCCACAATACTCGGATACTTGGGTAACGATAAAAATAATTGAGGAAAGTCAATACCCTCCTATTTTAACACCCTTAGATATTACTGTTAATTCATTTGAAGATGAATTTTCTTCAGCATTCCTGGGAAAAGTTTATGCGTCTGACCAAGATCAATATGATGAACTAACATTTAGTCTGGCTACAACCATTGAAGAATCTTATGAAACTTCAAAATTATTTAGAATCACGAATAAATCTGGTGAAATATATTCAATTTCCAACCTTGATATAGGTTTATATAAGCTAAATGTGTCAGTGACAGATGGAAAGTTTACCGTCTATACGACTGTTAAAATCAATGTTGAACTTATATCGATGAATATGGTCAGAGAAGCCACAGTAATCAGATTCAGTAAAATAGCAGCATCCGATTTTCTGTTGAGTCACAGGAAGGGATTCATTCGCGCCATACGAAATGTGATGAGATGCCGGCAAAAAGATGTGATTCTTATATCGTTACAAGTACAAATTCCAAGCTCGTTGGAAAAACGAGTAAAGCGTTCAACGGATTTAAATTTAAATGTCGTTTTTGCAGTGCGCAAGCAACAAATAATACCAAGTTCTGATGAATTTTTTAGTAGTGATGAGATTCGTCTATCCGTTATCAGCAAGGAACTTGAAATTGAAAACGAAACTAACCTAATCATTGAAGAAATATTTTCAAGTTATTGCCAAAACAAAGTAAACACTTGTGTTCATGGAGTCTGCAAGCAATTTATAAGTCTCGAACAAAACAATATAACGACTATATACACAGATGTAATAAGTTTTGCTGCACCCTCGTATAGTTTGATTAACAAATGTGTTTGCAAGCCTGGCTTTGATGGAAAAGACTGCAATGAAACAGTAAATGCGTGCTCTTCCGAACCGTGTCCACCTCAGAGAAATTGTCTGCCATCAGAATCGGAAACTAGATATCAATGTGTGTGCCCAAAGGGATACTCTGGCTCATTCTGCGAAATAAAATCTTCAAAGTGTGTGAATGGATCATGTGATGCATTTTCATCAACTGCAGTATCATTTGGCGGCAAAAGTTATGCCCATTACAAAATCAATAAAGCAAAGGCCAAAAATATTTTGGAAAATCAGTTTGCCTACTCTCTACAAATAAGGACAGTGCAACAAAGCGGTACACTCTTATATGCGAGCGGAAAAGTTGACTACAATGTGTTGGAACTTGTGAATGGAGCTGTAAAATACAAATTTGATTTGGGATCGGGAGAAGGTGTTGTCAGCGTATCAAGCATTTATATTTCAGACGGCGCGTGGCATACGATCACCTTGGAACGCACTCTTAACAGTGCCAAATTAACTGTAGATCATAAGCATGTTTCCCAAGGCAGTGCTCCTGGAGTCAATGGCATATTAAATATTCAATCAAACGATATCTTCGTTGGAGCTGAAGTTCGACCACATCCATCGATTATTGGCTATGAAGACATTCAACGTGGCTTTATTGGGTGTATGGCGAACATTAAAATTGCTCTGGAGCCCTTACCTCTATACATTTCTGGAGGTAGTACAATTGCCGCATTAAAAAGATTTACAAATGTAGAGTTTAAATGTGATCCCGCAAATGTTCTTGTGAATTTGGGTGTTTGCGGTACTCAACCATGTCTAAATAGTGGCATTTGTATGGATATGGGAAATAATATTTTCAAGTGTATTTGCCACGCGCGTTTTTCTGGTGAACTGTGTGAAATTGATTTAGATCCTTGTTCGTCAGCGCCGTGTTTATTTGGAGGCCGCTGTGATAATCATGAACCAAATAATTATACATGTAATTGCCCGATACATTTGTCTGGAAGAAGATGTGAATATGGAAAATTTTGTACTCCAAATCCTTGCAAAAATGGCGGAATATGTGAAGAAGGCGACGGAGTGTCACATTGCATGTGCCGAGGTTTTACTGGAGCAAATTGTGAAATCGACGTGAATGAATGTGACAATCAACCTTGCGGAAATGGGGCAACTTGTATAAATGAGGCTGGTAGCTTTCGATGCATATGTCCTTCATTTCTTACTGGTGCAAGCTGTGGAGATCCTCTATATTCAAATTCAATTAGTACAAAATTGAAAAACTTTTCAATGGAGCACATTAGTGGCATAATATCAGGAATAACAATCGTACTCATTATCATCATAATATTACTTTGCTGTTTTGCTTTTAAAAGAAAGTCATCTATAAGCACTAGAAATCGAAATGAAAAATTCAAAAATAAACATTCAATCAAGCAAGCAAATCTAAACTCCCTGCTTGATAAGGATAATCTTTGCAAATCGAATGCTAAAATAAGCAATTTGGAAATAAGCCAACGACCAATAAGCTATTCGCCGCCAATAAACGATAGCCTATTTATAAGTAATACAACCTTTGTAAATAATCTGGATATTTTGCGAAGTTACGGGTCCGCCGGTGATGACCTGGAAAATATACCTTTCGAGTATCAAAAAGTAAATCGAACTAACCAACATGTTAACATAAATGCAAGCAATCTGATCGATGGAGACAACGGAGGACATAAGCAGGAGTGGTGTGAACAGATGCATTTAAAAACCTTCAATGAGAATAAGCTAAATAACGGTTAGTAGAAAGTCAAATTAAAATACTTGGTCATTACCAATAACACATAACAATTTCCAGAGCGAAGAATAGACTATGGCTTTCCAATTAACCGCCTTTCAAGCGGAAAACTAATTCAGGTTGCAATGCCTAACGTGTGTCATTCAACATCAAATGCAAATTTTGTTGATTCTTCCCTGGGTAACGGTCAATATCACTGGGACTGTTCAGATTGGGTACGCAAGAGCCAGAACCCGTTGCCGGACATAACAGAAGTTCCTGGTGCAGAAGTCGCTGACTCATCGAGCTTCCATAGTAATGATAGTAACGAGTCTAAATCTAAGCGGAAATATTTAGTTCATGGTAAGTATCAATAGACAATTATTTACAATTGTTGCTACATATAAATCTATTTTCAATTCCCGTCTTAGTTTCCTGTCTTTGGAAGATCTCGTTATGCAATATTTATTTTAATTTGTGTATTTAAAAGAGTATTACAATAATGTTCAAAGTTGTCTTGTAATTTCGATTTTTCACATCTTCTTTAAACGTTCATCTACGTTCAAAGCCGGCGTTAGTTACGCTAATATTCTCTCTCAGGATATCTTATCAATATGTGAGTTGGGTAAATTCTATACTGACAGCGCTTCTGCAGAATGTTTGACACTAGCTAATCACTATCAAATTATGTAGTCCTCACTGACGAAATTATTTTGCCGCCGGGTGGAGATTGCACTTTTTGTACGCGTACTATAATTTTTGTGAGGAAGTGTGCATATATATACTGTACTTTGTAGACAAAAGTAATTTTTGTCTTAGCAGTAGGTGAGATCTTATTTAGCACTATGTACCGGAGAAACGGAATGCTGTATATTTGCTGAGGAAAAGTAATATTTTTATGTTTCCTCCCTAAGATCACTGATTCACTCACTAAAGTTATATTAATATCCAGTGTTCAGGTGCTAGGCTCTTTTAACTCACAGACCCAATTAACTGGGGCAATAATAATAAAAGTTTTTAAGACTTAGATTTTTTGCTGTAGTAAGTAGCTGTCAGGTCCCATTGGAACTACTGGTCGAAATGTGAAAGTCTTTTTGTTTTGTGCTGGTAGACTTTGGTTTGCAAGGGTACATAATCTTTGGGGTGCCTAAGAAAGGCAAATAGTCTAACGCATTCTTAAAGGTGTTTAATGGCTGCTTTCCAAAGTGTGCCAAACGGCTTAACTTGACTTCTCGGCTTACTAACCCTTAAAATATTTAGTACCCATATATATATAAATTTATGTGTATTTGAATTTAAGCAAATTGTTCAATTTTGTTTCATCGTAGTGGAAGATATCGATCCAACTAGAGATATAGTTGCTCTAAATGAAGACATGGTATTTGAATATGTGGATTCTGAGATAGAAAGTTGTATTCAACCATTTATGATGCCGAATTTAAACAATGAATCCCGTTCAAGACTAAGTTCATTTAATAAAAGCGAGAATGAAGACTACAAACTAAATACAGGTAATATTATACTTAATTTAGTAAATAAATTGTATTAAAATTAATAAAACGTACTTACTTTCATGCATTCAGTGCCTTTCCAATCAAAATCAAATCGATTACGTAAGTTTGTTTGGGCTGAAGAAATATCGGTTCATTTGTTTTTTTTTTTCATAAAATAACACGAGAAAAAACACATCCCGGCAACCCAATCCGAATGCATTAATTTTGTTTTAAATCACCGATGGCTTTGACGATTTTAATAGATTCCATTCATACATATTGAAAAAAAAACCGTCATCAGAAGTCGTTTGTTAATTTTTATTTAGCAACAATAAAAAAAATATTTTAAAAATTATAATTTTGTAATGAAAAAAGGATATTCCTAAATTTGGTTTAACATACTTCAATCCTTGTGAACTTAATTAAATTTCATTTAGGTGCGATTAAATTTTTTGCTATGATTTGGTTTTTAATTTGCAAAATTTTAATTAACAGGCAAAGTATATTTACGACATCCTGATTCATATTTGCCGACGATACATACTCCTAGTGACACGGAGGCGGAAAGCTCTAATACAGAAGCCCCAATGCTGAAAAAAGATTTATCAAGTAGAAGAGCAATAAGCGGTAATATTTTATAATTTTTTTTTTTTATCTATTTACAAATTGTTTAATATACATTTATTACAGGAAATTCCGAGGAAATATATCTGTTTCCATATGCAGCTGGAAAAACTGGTTCAGACAGCAATATCTCTGTTCGACTTTGTGAAATTGAAGATTCAGAATTAGAAGACTTTCTTCCGCTTCAAGGGAAATATAGTAGTGAATGACATATTAATTGTATAAAATCATAGATCTTAACTTCGGCCATGACTCTGTTTCTTTTTCTACTGATTTTATATAAAATAAAACTATTTAAGTATTTTTAATATTAACACGGTATTTTTGTATGATAATATAGCTATAGGTTTGGTCGACAAGTGTCAGAAATTGCCAAAAAGTGGGTAGCATTTCATGGTCAGTCAGGCTTTTGGTATTGCAATGATTGAATAAGAGCTTTCCACGAAAACGTCAGAGATAAAGATTTAAAATTAAAAATGAATAATTACATTTAAATTTTTTTAAATAAATATTCTTACGATCTGCAAAAGCAAAACGAACCCTATGTTACGAAAGTATAGTAAAGTATGACATTAAATATTATTAGTCTGACTCTATATATAAGATATATGCAAGGTGTTCGGGTCGTACATCAGAACGAATGACTGGCGAGTAAGCGAAGTTAAAGCCGATACCGATGCAAAGTGGCGCCATTTGCCTTTTCCATTACAAAAATGATGTCTCCTGATGTATATGTAAATTGCATGTAGCATAAAATCTATCTTGATTCAAAACAAATTATTAAATCGTAGTATTAAAAAAATCTTATAACGGTTTAGTGGTTGTTATTTCCCTGGCGCATACTCGATTCATATCTGTGGTGAACCAAATATTACGGGCAAGAATGTCCATAACATACCGAAAAAAAACCGTAAAGGCCTATATTTAATCCACACCCCGAGAGTTACCTAGGACTGTTACATAATTTAATAACTCTAGATGGAATTATCACAGCGGGTATATATTTGATTTTATTTAATAGAATGAAATACAAATTTGCCTTTTACAAATAATAGGAAAACAATGAGAACAATTAAGGTGAGTGTTGTCATAAATATAATTGATATTTGTATATTAAAGTCAAATTGGTCAGACATTTGTTTGTCATTATTTAATGTAATTTTCCCAAGCTCAGAATTTATATTAGCAATAACATTATATTGATTCCCTGAAATAAAATAAAAATGTTTACTAGTTGTTAAAATAATTTACTATTAACGTTACCTGCTGTTGAATTAAGTTCAAGCTCAATCTTTTTGGTCATATTATATGTTGTTCCCACCATCCATTCGAGTTCTTCGCAACGTAATATTGGATTTTTAATATATCTTATCACTTTTGAAAATTTTTTTAAGTTACTACTGGATATCCTCATTGGTAATGACTTTCGGTTAGTTTCTTTAAATTCCGAAATTCGATTCAAATTTTCTAATAACATCGATTTGTGAGAATTCATCGCAAAATCTAAAATAGTTGTTAAAAGCCAGTAGCAAGCTTTATCCATATGGGAAGAGTCTAAGCAGTTCGAGTCACCGTAGACAGCAATGCGACCCTCTGTTAATTTTTCACTTTTATCATTAAGTAATATACGATTCTTTAAAATTGTGTGATCAAACGACACTTCAATCATTTTGCTGTCATCGTCAGCAACTGGAGTATTCCTGACAAATTTGTCTTTTTTAGACAGTCGAGAGCTTAGATCAGTTTGAAATAATCCCATTATGGGTACATGATGCTTGGAATCCGTATTCGTCGATTTTCCATTCGTAATAATCTAAAGTTTAGAATATTTAAAAGTACAATCAATTTGATAGATATATATAATTATTTACCGATTCCCCTTGATCAAGTAAATTTGTCCCAATCACCACATCATCTTGATTATTTGGAAATGACACGAGCGTTGTACCACTTGCATAATACATTGCATGGTCTCCCAATTTAAAGTGCCCCTCTCCTACAAAATCTCCAAAGGAAATACTAAATGGTTTCAAAAGATCGTTCAAGGCTGGAATGTTTGCTCCACCAGTATCAGGTATCCACCATTGTCTGCTGTTCTCATCAAAAAATTTAATGTGTCTCATGACTGTTGTGTTATACCAATCAGCAAATACAATTACACTTAAACCCTTTTCATAGACATAATGTTCTAGACTCATAATTTCTTCATCGAAAAATTCTTCTTCGGGATCAACAATTAATAATACCCCATACTCAAGCGGCTTGAAGCACGTGTACGGTTCTCTTAAAACATCAATATAATATCCAGCATTTCTTAAGTGTATATATGTGTCTCGGAAATTTGTATGAATGTGATCTGCTCTCCAATCGAGAGGATCTGTTTTAATTTTTAAATTGTCACGTGGAATATAGCCAGGTGGATATCTCAAACTATGAAATTGATCCCACAAAATTCTCTTATGTCGGGGAGGCTTTGGTGTAATTTTTATTGTAAGGGGCAAGTCTACTTCACTTTGATGAGATATGTTAGTACCTAATGGGAGACTTTCTATCACTAATATTAAACGTCCTTTGGATATGCCTTCATAGTTCTGTCCTTCTCTATTCACACCTGTGAATAAAATATATAACAATTTCCTTTAATTAGACTTAATATTTATAAAAATTAAAATTTAATTA
Source organism: Drosophila setosimentum (assembly GCA_035043505.1). Classification (NCBI taxonomy): domain Eukaryota; kingdom Metazoa; phylum Arthropoda; class Insecta; order Diptera; family Drosophilidae; genus Drosophila; species Drosophila setosimentum. The sequence goes on along the minus strand of JAWNMY010000015.1, from coordinate 416,632 downwards.
CATACTGAAGTGAAAATAAAAACCATCGTAATATTTAATACTAAAATAAAACTGAAAGGTATATTAGGGCAATTAAGGCTGACCAAAGTTATGTATCATTCTATATGCAGTTTCGCTTAGAATGTATCAAAAATGTTGATTGACATCTTGTTTTAGGACGAAAAACAAATATTTTAAAATCCTTTTTTTATATCTTACGCGATTGTAGTATTTTCGACTTTAAGCTTCAGTGAATATGTGTTTTATAATTCTTCGGAAAATCCACTATTGAACTGAAAAGACAATAAGGTTTGTCTATAAAATATTAAATTTTTGACTATCAAATAATTTTCAGAAAGATACGTGTTTTGCAGTTGATAACATGTGGAAGAAAACCTTCTTGTGGGAATTCGAATGCACGTCGGTTTCCGCTTTATTTTAAAATTAATGTTTTACTATTAAAAGCGACTGCTCTAAATCAGTCTTTTTAAAAACGGTTAAATTTTAACGCTTTACAGAGAACTAAAACATTGGCTTTTAAAACGGAAGAAATGGGGGCACGGCCAATTAATTTATTTATACGAGTATATTAAAAGTAAAAGTAGAAATTTCTTGTTGTTGCTATCCTTACCAATATAGACTGCCATCCAACCGGTCCATGGCCAAACCAATTCTGAATACAATGTTGAAATGTTAAGGAAATGCCCATAGTTATGTAGATCTGGAATCCATTTTGGTCGACCAATTACCTTTCCGGCTACAGAAATCCCATTGAGAATAGTAACATTCACGATTGCGGACGTGCTTCCGTAGAATAACGGTTGACTGCTGTATGGCCACATGTAATTCGATGTAAAATCAAGTGATGATGGAATAAGACTAATTTTTGGCTTGTATGATAATAACAACTGCATACTTTTCAACAAATTGAGTTTTCCTTGTCCCTGCTCAAATATGTTATAATTTGCTAGCCTTTCCGCCCCTTCGACAAGAACTTGCTTTAAGGATGATGGATTAACTAAATCTATTTTATGCGCCGCACCACTTCTCAGTAGAGCTGCCACACCAGCAACAACTGGCGACGAGACTGATGTTCCTGATAGGCGTCTGCACCCCGTACGGACGTCACTCCCCTCCACCTGACTGCCATAAGTGACTATGTCCAGCCCTGTTCTTCCATAGCCTAAAGGGAGTTCCCAGGTTGTCATGCCTCTAGAACTGAATCTGGCAATTTTGTCATCAAAGTTAATACTACCTACACCGATGACATCGCTTTGATCACCAGGATTATTAAGAGTACCATATATGGGCCCATCATTTCCAGCAGACGAAACCATAATAATATTATTGGCCGATAATTCTAGAACCTTATCTACAAACGGTAAATCCATAAAATCTGGCCCGCCAATACTTAAATTAATAATGTTCACTTTCTTGTATATAGCATAATTAAAAGCATCTAAAAACCAGGAAGTATAGGAGACCTGTAGTTTAAACGCATTAGATAAATTTCATTGGATAAACATAAAAATTATAAGACCATTACCTGGGAGTTTGTGAAAACTTTATAAATGTGCAATTCCGCGTCAGGTGCCAACCCGAGGCATTCTTTCGAGGAGGCTATAACTCCTGCAACAAAAGTTCCATGACTAACTCCATCATCCAATGACTTTTCATTGGTCCAATTTGTTCTCTCTTTGACGTTGCGAAAGTGTGGGTGATTTTGAGTCAAGCCAGTATCAAAAATGGCAACATTAACACCTTTCCCCGTAATTCCAAGCTTCCACAGAACGTCAGCATGCAGAGATGCCGAAACATGCTGCGAATGAACACGCTTTAAGTGATTGTCCCGAGCAACGCCTTTGGGATGCCGAATATTGTAAGTGAAACTCTCAGTATCATTATAGTTCCAGGACAAGAATCTCTGTACATAGCGTTGAGGGACAATTGTTTTGACAGCAGGATGAGCATTGACTGTGATTATAATATGTTCAATTAAAGTGCCGTTTGCCTCTGAAATATGCAAAATGTCGAAATCACTCGGATGAGAACTAGCTAAATTGTGCCGCACCACAATTGACCAGTTCAATACCTAAACGAATATTTATTAGAAAATAAGACACTTGAATATGGCAAGAAATATATATATGCTCACATTTTCTTTTAGCAGTCTTGCTTCAATAAAAGATTTCCTAACATCCGAAAAGTATTTCGAATAAAATTTAACAATGAACTCTTTAGGAACGTTTTTCACCTGATAACTAATTTGTTCGGAAGTCGAAGATCTTGCCTGCTCTGAAGTACATTCAGCAACAAGAAAGGCAAATACTGCAGTAACAACAAAAATATATGTAAGTGCACTCATTTATTTGTTAAATATGCCATAAATGAAAGTAAGCAATTTATTTATGTTCACAGCAATGTTTGTTGACAACAAACCACACATGTTTGTCAAAGCGTATAAAAATACCAAAAAATTGTATGTCAATTTTGGGTCAATGGAATGGAACATAGGAACTGCGATAATGCTTGCTTAATCTGCAGAAAATTAAATATTAACGCCGGTTATGACTGCGGAAGACTCTAATACCAGTGTAAGATAAGCAGGTGGTGATAACAAGTGGTAAAGAACATTCTTTCAACCCGAATTTTGATGGAGGTACGAATTATCGAATTTGGCGTACCAAATGTTAACTCATGTCATAAATGTACTTTTGAAACTTATGTTTAGAATGCGTTAGTATACGTAGTACACTTTTGATGAATTCAATATTTGGTCAACCTGCAATGTCTCACCAGAAAGCCTTCTGTTAAGATTCTACTAATCAATGGAATGCCGGCATGATCTGGAATCGAGCAAATAGCTACCTGCTCGTCTGAAAATATATACATAGCCATCTTCTAATCTCTTTCAAGATTGCACAATACAGAAATTAAAATAGTGCGAGCATTCAATCTTTCGCATCTCTGTATTGCACTCAATGATCTTTGCAGCCAGTCGATCCCTCCTCTTCGCTACATTGATTAGGATTTTGATTCACATGATAGATCGGGATATCGTCGTCTAGTACTCACGACTTGCACCTCATTTAGCACCGCATCCACGCCTGCCGGTGCATGCATTGGGTGACTTTGCATGCTGCAAATTTATTTGAGCTACTTTGATGATCAACATCTCTTCAGATTAAGCTCCTTCTATGATAGTAATAGAACATATTCTGACAGTCTAATAGTGAGCAACCGCCGGACTTTCCGAGCTTGTCGCTGTGACTTCCATGGCTGTCTTTCGATCTGTTATTCTCCTCCTCTACCTTCTCAGACTACCTAAGTAGATGAAGAGTTTTCTGATCTACGACCAGGATCACCAGCTTTCCTCCCTTTGTCTAGTGACACCATACGATTGGGAGTGTGCTTAATCTGATCTTGCTGTAGACCAATAGACTCGATATCATCTTAACAGCTGTGCGAATCTCATTACCTGTTAGGTCTGGCCCGAAGCGGGTGTGATTAAAACTACACACCTAAGACTCAGGACCCGAAGCCCAGCTGAGGAGCTGTGGGACCCAAGCTCACAGATTTTTATGTAATCAGTTCTATGTGTTGTCTGCGTAGTACTACTACGGTATAGTCTCTGGATTCTCAAGATTGGCGATTATGTAAGTATTTAGTTATGTTGCTTGTGAGTTTGTAGTTTCCACAATGGCCTTTTCTTTTCTATCGAATTTACAGAAGGGCACCCTCTAACTCGCCTGTATTGTAACTTGCTGTAGGGTATTTATTAAGTCCAGTACTGTGCAAACGAGCATTTTAAGTTACGGCAATACAACCGAGTAGTCAAGAAGTCATATCATTCGTGTAAAGCTTTTTCATAGCTTTATAGGTAAAAACTTAAAAGCTGGGCCTGCGCAGTGGGTCTGAAAATGTTAAGGATAAATACAATTATACTTGTCAGCCAGAAACTTTAGTCTATTTTATAACTGATAAAGATTGTTGTTTACTTTTTATTGAAAATTTAATTAAATTTTTGTGTAAAAGAAAAGCTGAACATTTGTTAATGGGAAAACAGAATTCGGAAGAATTTTAAAATGGTAAGTCAAATTAGTTTCCCACGAATTTGCCTCTAAAAAGTTCAAGCATGTATGTACATATAATAATGTATATGTGCATATACCTACATAACCAATAGTCAAAAAACTTTACATTAATTCAAATTTAATTTACGTATGAGTGTATGTATATCTATATTTACGTTATTTCATACTTTTCAGATAGATATTTTTTTACATATGTATGAATTTATCTACATATGTATGTACATCTTTTACTCATATATATATATACACATCTTTTACTTATATATATATATGTACAAATGTACACAAGTATTTTATATGTATACATACATAAATACAAATGTATAATTTTTATTAAAAGTATATAAGTACATGGGTGTGAGATAATGTATACATTAAACCATTTTCTAGTATACTTCTACAATAACCCTATTAATTTTTTGTTTTAACTGTCGGTGCATATACATATTATGTATTGTATGTATTATTGTATTTTTGCATGCATATGTATAATTATTTACTTGCGAAGGCACACACTATGTATGGAAAAAATAAGAGCTTATGTAGTTATGTGAAGTTTGGCTTTATGTAAGCGAATGTATGTACATACATACAAATGTATATCCACATTATAGAATTGAGCTCCTGCTGCACTAAGCTATAACGTGGTTTACAATGGAGACTTAATATGACTAATCGCATACCACTTCTGTTTACAAACAAATAACAATTTTAAATCATTGCGCTTGAAGGAAACGTGCCGCCTTTAAAGCGTGAGTATCAAAAGCATTGGAATAAAAACATTCAACAATGATAAGAAAAATTATATTAAAAGCTGTTGTTCACAATATTATACTTCGGACCTGGAGCTTTTTCTGTAAGCCAATATCCTACAGGAACACAGACATAGCTGAAAAGCTTTATGTATCTTAAAGATATCTCCTTGAATATCATTGCATGAACAATTAGAAGAGCTGTGATTTCTAAGCAGATTATTTTTAAAAAATTTAAAAAATACTTTTAACATTTCTGGTATGGATTATTAAATCTGACATCTTTTTTGTGGTGTCCTTCGAAATCGAGATACTATTAGCATACTCATTCCACTAGCTCATCTAAACTTTTAAAATTTTTTTTTATTTTTTATTATCATATTCAGATATTTTTTTTTAAAAGTAAACAAACAAACTGCTCTAAAACGTATCTAAAGCCCACTTGTGATAAAACAAAATTTTTTTTTACAAAATATTATCTTGCTATTATCTTGATAAATAAAAAAAAAAAATAGATGCTTGTGAACTTATGCAAAAGTAAAGAACGAATCGATATTTTCCTACACTTAATGTGCCGTCATACTCTGGAAGTAAACTAGTCGCAGTGTGTGTTTTGCATGAATCGCTGGCACTCGGACCACTCGAAATATGTGAATAGTTTTTTTGGGTGTGAATTGGTGGTTTTTGTGGATTTCTTCGAATGCTGGTAATTTACTTTAGCTTTGAGTCGGTCCTGGGCATTAGGATCAAAATTCAAATATATTAATACAAGAAGTGGGTGATTATTGCGATTGTGACTGAGATCTTTGATATCACATGTCTGAATGTCTGGTGCAACTACCAAAATAATTGTGGGGAAGGGTAAGCCGGGTTTTGGTAAAGGGAGCCCGATTTTCTTACAATATTCTGCAGGGTCATTAATTGCCTCTGTTGTCATCGCGGGCAACTCAATTGGGACAGAAAAATATAAAAATATAAATGCAGTTCTTATTAGAATTCGATCTTAGCAATGCTAGATTTTTTGGGACTACTGTATTCGATTATATAATGATGACAAGGGAGACTTTAAAATTGTATAGTGTTTGGATAGGTGCCGCCTGCATTTACTAATAAAATATAGTTATATGTAGCAAGGCGCGAATCACGATACATACAAAAGAAATTGTTTAATACGTATTCGTTATGCATAGAAATAATCAGAGTTAGGTGAGGAATTCATCAAATAAACTAAAAATTATGTTCTGTATTATCATGTTTGAATGGAGTCAATAGTTTGATCTGGTGCTAAAATCATCTGACAAAGCGGGTCAAAAGGTTTTTCTGAACTTGTAATGTAGACTTTCCTAACGGAAATGCTTTTGGGACTTGACAATTTAAGTTTATGAGTTCTTTCTGTTACCATACTGAGCATAATTATTATTTATGGTAAGGGTGTACTAGGTTTCATTAATCGTAATAAAACCAAGATCTGTTCACCACCCAATATCCTATGTCTTTACAATTTTTAAATACTGTTCTTTTGTTTTTCTCTTCAGTATAAAACCTGCCAAGATTTTATTAGTTCAGCAGCAATTTATTATCTTGCCTTTTTTGGCCTTAGCTGAAATCCCAATCTCTATTTGCCCTCGATCACAGTAGGCATCTGCTTTCTCTAGTCTTGTGTTGCTGTAAAAATTAATAAATTACGACCGAGGACTTTGAATATTTGTGAACTTTATAGTTTACATTTAAATAAATTAATAAAGCATGCCGATCATTGCCATCTGAACTCCATTAATGTCTGAGTATGTGATTTTCCGGGATCAAAACTAATCAAAGCTTGTTCTTCGCAACACTTTTGAAGAACTTCTTCTTCTTGCGTTGCATATCGCATGCTTATATCTTTTAAACGATCACTGTAATCGTAATTATGGAAGATAACTAATACTTTATAAATGTATAATAATTAACTTAATTAATAAATAAACTGATTTGTCGAAATAATTTTTATAAATTGACTTTTAGTTCGAATAAATATTAAAGAACTTAGGCATTTACTAAAAAAAATTCGGTTGTTTTTTTTTTTTACAGATAACAAACGTTTGCCAGCAAAGGCCCACGCGGCAATTACCTACTTATATTTTGGCTCTTACACTGTTGTTTAGAGGTGAGTATTCAAAACATGTCCCAATATTAAAAACATAAGAAAATATAAGATCGTAGGTGTAGTATATAACCAACTATATTTATTGATCTCTGTGTCATAACCGTTGAAAATGGGTAAACCAAACATTCTTGACTTAGACATTTAGACACTATGGATTCTATAGCGGGAGACACATCCTACTTTTGACATTTTGGTTTTGATAAATTCTTTTTAACACGACCAATTCCACGCGTATAGCTAAGTGAGCGTTTTTGAAATTGTCTGGAATTAAATGAAACATTTTTAAATACATTTCTTTACAGTGACTTTTTCAGGTGGATCGTTTATATTACCGGAGAACGAAGCTCCCACCACTGCACCTAAATTTTTATCGAGGGGTCACCTATACAAAGTAATAGTTGGTGAAACTATTGAATTGCCATGTAAAGTGCAAAATCTTGGATCATTTGTGTTATTATGGAGAAAGGGCTCCTCAGTTCTTACTGCTGGTCATTTAAAAATTTCAAGAGATCAAAGATTTAAGATTGGTAGCGACTACAATCTACAGATTAACGGCGTTAAGACACAAGATGCTGGTGATTACATTTGTCAACTTGGGGATCAAGAAAATCGTGATCAAGTCCATACTGTTGAAATATTAGGTATTTTAAAATATTATAATTAAGCCATAGTCAAACCAAAAATAATTAATAAAATAAATAATTATTAATATTTGTTCAGTACCACCAACATTGAGGGCCCTTCCTCACAATGGACAAGTAACGGCACGAAAAGGGAGCACAGTTACATTGGAGTGTAAGGCGTCAGGGAATCCAGTGCCCACAATATACTGGTTTAAAAAGGACGTTTATTCTGGCCCAACGCATTTATCAGATAGTTCAACATTGATATTAGAAAATGTGGATAGACATCATGCTGGTACATATCAGTGTTCAGCTGACAACGGTGTTAAAGAGCGCGTATCAATGGATATTCAGCTGACCATTTTATGTAAGTTTCACATTTTAAAGAACATTAATCTACATAAACCTGTCCAATAATTTGTAAGCTAGAGACAGTATGTTTGGAAAGTAATACTTATTACAACTTTCTATTGTATTTGCCTATAACAATGTTTTATTTGTCATAAAAACAACTTATCCCCTATATAACTATAAATAGATTTCTTTGCTTAAGCAAAATAATTTGGTTTTTTGTTTTATTTTGAATTTTATTTAGACCCAGATTTAATATTGATTGGTTGTACAATTTTTGGGACTTTTCAAATGAGAATTTTTACTTGCGTAACTTATTTATATTTATTTGTTTACTATACATTCACTCTAAGTATACAAGTATTTTTGTACATAAGCTTTTGACAAACATTTTCTGCTTTATTCAAAATATGTTATTTTTTACATTTTCACTAAAGCCCCTCCAGAAATAACGGTTGAAAAAGCTTGGGTGCATGCTGCCGAAGGATATGATATAGAGCTTGTGTGTGTGGTTCATGGCGATGTGAATTCAGAAGTAAGTTTGTCCAAATAGATTGTATTAAGAAAGTAATTGTTAATTATAATGTAATTATATTTCTATTGTTTAGATGTTGTGGTATCAGAATTCTTTCCTTTTGGATCCAACTGATCGCCGTTCAATGTATCCCCATGATGATAGATACAGTCTAATTATTCGAAACTTTCAACAAACCGATTTTGGAAATTACAGTTGTGTTGCAGATAATGCACTTGGTCGGACAAAGAAATATATTGAAGTCTCTGGACGTCCGGGTCCAGCTGATTTTATTTCACCAGCCTTAAGTGGCTTTCTAGATCACTACAACTTAACGTGGACAATAGAGTCTATACCGCCATTAGATGAAATTAAACTTTTGTATCGAAGGCTTCTGGTAATATTCTAAAAATAGTTTTCCCATTCGAAATATAACTATTGCATATATAATTTCAGATGAATGAGACATACCAGCATCCTGGTAAATGGCATGAATATCATATTAAGCCAATCCCGATTCGGACTGACGGCACACATTATTTAATGTCCTATGTAGTACGAAATTTAGAGCATAATGCAGTCTATGAAGCAATTGTGCAAGCTAAAAATAAATACGGATGGAATGAGGTTAGTATACAAGCTGTCTATTGCTGAGTTTATTTAATTTCAAGTCTGTAAACCCAATGGTGTCTGTGTGTTAGTTTGTAACGATCAGGAATAAAGTGCTTATACGCACTGGTGAATAAATTTAAAATCCAGTACCCTTAAAAAGTATCTCAGATCCCTCGCAAACTTTTTTTCATTAGATTAACAAAAACAATCCACTGCACTTTCAGATATTGAAAGATATACAGAAAATGTTAATATGCTATCAATTTGCTTCAATACTTCAATATCATTTGATTTATGCTATATTTGTTGATATACTATATAGAGAAACAATCTGTTAGCTTTTTAAGTTTATAGTGAAATTTAGATGTCGGTAGATTGACTCCTCCTGCATAGGATGTAATATTCGGCATACTTAAGATAACCGTTGGTTCTTGTTAAATAAATAACCCACTTGTTAAAAATGTTTTGCTTAATTGAGAAATACTTTTAATATAAATATATTTTTCTTTAGATAAGCGACATTCACCAGTTTTATACTAGAAATCATGATCTTCTTCTCGACATTGATATGGAATACAAAATGGGAATTTCTAGTTGCAATCGGCTATCAATGACAATGGATGTAATTATCTTACCCTATCTTATATTGACATTTACGTTCATAATCAGTATATAAGAAATGTTTAATTATTGGCAAATATAAGTTCAAAGGTGCCTTACTACGTATTTAGAATATGTACATATTTATAAAATTGAGTAGATATTAAAAATTCTGTTTATACATTGTTAGAGCATAAAAGAACCCTAAGTTAGTTTATTTTATATAAAACAAAACGGTCATAAAATCACAACATAGATTTATAAAGATATGTATGTACATATAACCATTACGCTATTTTTATTAAATAATCTTGATCCCAATTGATTCATCTTTATATTCTTGATCTAGTAAAGTACTAAAGCATATGATGTTTGTAACTACAAGAGTATAAACATTCTAATGTTATTGAATGCCCTGAATGTAAATGTATAAAAATAAATATATAATAATTTAGTAGTAGATTTGTAGTAGACTTTGCTTGTAATACAAGACAAGATTATAATCAATATCTAATTGTGCCCAGAGGCATTGATATATGCTAGAAGAAAGTGACACATACACAATAGACTAGACCTGTTGATCACCATGTGGCGATAGCACCTAGACCAAAAGGGTACTTGGGTAGTATTGCATTCACATTAGCAAAAAAATAAAATACTTGAAGACACAAGAAAATCATTTTAATTATAAGTAAAATCTACCTAACAGTAGGTATCAGAAATGACACTGCAAATAATGAGAAAGTGGATGTAAATATCGACTTTATTAATAATATGGATACAGATTTAATGTAAATTTATTATAGTTATAATGCATACATCACATTTCATTATGCCAAACTAAACTTTCAGACTTCGGAGCACCACCAAATGATAAAGCGTGATTTGTGTGGAAACCGCAATTGATGCCTAAAAATTAACACTACATTTTTATTTATTGATTAGAAATTCGTTTGTTTTCATGGCTCCTAATATTGTTTCAAATCATTCTTGTTTTTTATTATTAAATATAACTTTAACAACATTGAAAATTTCAACTTATTGCATTACTACTATTGCATTAGGGTTCAAGCAATAATTTACTGGGCATTGTATAAAATTTCGATACCAATCTCACACCTAAAAAATAGATTTTGTGTATGCAGTAAAACTTATAACTGTAATCGAATGAATGTTTAATTTTACTTTGACTGTACAAATTTTATTCATAAAATTGTGTCACCCAATTTTTAACGTTGCTATTAAAAATACGAAATAAGGTCTGACATGAAAAAATAAAATAAATAAAATATATTTAGATATAAGCATGCAGTGCAGTATACTTGTTAAAGATAAAAATAAATAGGACAAAAACAAGCTAAACTTAAGCCGAAAATCAATAAGTTTCAGGTCTTTTGTACGGTGTGTGTTAAAAAAGTAATGGAAACTTTATAGCTTAGCGTGTCCCTGAAAGTGCATTATTAATTCGAGTATCTGACGTTGAAATTCCATACATCCGACAAAAGTTAACAAGGAACTGATTTATTATTCACAACGAACAAATCGCAATATTCCAAATTCCGATTTATTTATTAATTTATCAACATTATATTTGATGTATTAACATATGGCACATCAATAATTAAACAATTAGAATATTCTGAATAATGACATTGGCCATATATTTGCCTCGCGCTATAGATTAAAGTCACATTAGTATTTGTATACTTATGTATTAAAAACATTATAAGCGTACAAAATTTCACTTATCAAATTCTACTAATTTAACTCAGTTATCACTTCATATTAAATTTTGTGCGCTTTACGTATAGTAACTAGAATGTCTTTTTATACCGTTGGAAAGTTAAATTGGGTCTAAAGCTATAAATAATGCACTTATTACAGAAAAAAATTTATAATGTACTTGTGATAAAATAACAAGCATAACTGAAAAGAGCAAAGCGAACCGGGGTCATTTATTTGTTTAAATTTAAAATGTAACATTTTTCATTAAACATTTTACGATATCTTGGTTTAACATTCTATTGGTCTGATTCATCTATCTGTTAAACCAAAAGGAGCTATATTAAATAATTAAAAAAAAAAATGTATGTAAAGCTCACCGCTATGCCTATTAGCTTGAATACTTTTGTATTATAAGTTTGGCACAACTCCATTTTTGATCAGTGCGGCAAGCTGAGTCGATATAGACAATACCATTTGACCATCTATGCTGACGTATGCAAAAGGTGTTCTGCATTTCAAAACCTATTTTTGTTTTCCGAAAGTTTTGTTAACATGCCCACAAATTACATGGGCTTATTACAATTGGGAAAAAATTATCAACACTATCTAAAAAGGTTAAAAATCAAGTTATTTTTCTTTGTTCCTCCTAACATCTGAGGCAAAGGCATAATATGATTTAAAAGAGTATAATAAAAAATAAATAGTGGACTTAAGTATGATTCTACTAATTAAATAATAAGTAAATAAAATAATAATTCGAGCAATGAATACATATGGTAACAATAAAAAAAAAAATATTCAGATAAATTAGCTTAGTCCAGTAAATAAAGCCATACGTAGAGTGGAGAGTTGCGGCACATTTGTAATTGTCGAAAATCACAAGAAAAATGGTTCAACATCAAATTTGTCATGCTATGAGAACCAACCACTTAATAAAAAGTTTTCATGAAATAAGTATATAATGTCCAATCCCTAATTAACGGAGTAAGAAGTGGACAGCGATTAGGCTTAGTAAATAGAAATGTGCAGATAAAAAATACTTATGTACATAACTATAAGCATATAGTTTATGTCCAGTCTCATTCGGCATTTATTGCACGGCTCAATATTACATACATTTTAATTTAATTTTTTACCCACCAGAGGTAATTGGGATTGAATGTATATATATTAAATTGTATATATTCATTGCATGCAAATAAACATATGTAACAAGTGTGTACTGACATCATCTAACAAATGAGAACGGTGTAGCCGACTGAAAAAATTCTTTGATTCCAATATAATTCTAGTTGATAACAGGTATTAAGAAACTTCTTGATGGGTTGGGGCTAAGCGACACTATTTTTGGTAGCAGAGTTAAATTTGTATAGCTCAGCGAACAAATTGAATAATATTTTGGAGCGTATAAAATTATGCCGTACAAATTGGTAAATCTTAATTTGAGTTTTTTTTGGCAGCATTTTAAAACCTTTAAACATTTCTTATTATGTGACATTTTGATTTGTAGTCAACTATATCTAGCCACCCAATCATAACCCATTTATGTAGATACATGTATTTATTTTTACATCTAAAAAAAAAAACGAAGTTAAACCGCCGAATCATTATTAAATAAGTTTATATTTTGAATATGTTCTTTATATATTCCTTATTCGGTTTAACCTTGTACACAATGTCTCTTAGTTCAAATCATATGTTAAACCTGGTTTTCTCGAACTTTGCATAAGTGAACATGTTTCAAGTACTTACCATTTATAATAAATAATTTGATGTAATTTTGGAATAATTTACTTACATAAATGGCCATTACAACCTGTTATTGGATTTGCATGCATCGAGAACTACTCGTAGCAGCCAGCATTGTCTATCTAAAAATCTTCATAATTATCTAAAGCCAAATACATACATGAATGCACTGTTTGATTGCAATGAGAGCAATTATAAGAAATTATAAGAAGTTTATCTGCGGACAGCACACATATTAAAAAGGTTCTTTGTAGAAACCTTATAATATACAATATTTTAATACAATTTTACTAGTCTTAAGGAAAATAAATTTTTATAACAGTTGTGGTCAAATAGACTTGGCTTTTATTCCAATGTTATCGACAAGTCCATCAATCTAAATTAGCCCTTTTTACGATATTAGAATGATATTTAAGTATGTTTTCTTCACTATAATCTGAAATATTCGTTGAACCATATGTAAAAATTCAATTTCCCTGAATCAAAATATTAAAATGATTAAAAATATTTTTTAAGTTAATATTGTATTTCATAAGTTCCACTTTCTTATAAAAATTACTTTGATTTTATGTTTCCTTTCATTATGTTTAACTATTGTATTGTATTAAAATGAAATCCATAGAATATGCAGAACAGTTATAAGTAAATTTAACATCCGATCGCTATTCAATACGCAAATAAATATTTTAAGCAATGTCTACATAATACATCAATTTCATAGATTTAAGGCACAAAAAATAAATGTACTTACACTAGCAAATAAATAGCCAAAAACACATTTAAAATCATTAAATAAAAAAGATAGAATAATGTCGATGTAAATGTTTGATAAATAAAAATCATATCATTTTAATAAGTAAAAATCATTTTGTGGTATCTGGTAATGCAAACAAATATAAAAAAAAACAATTTTTTCAAAGTGTATGAGGACGATGGCTATGTCAATACTTACCAAATTAGGAGTGGGGACCCAGATCTTGCAGACTGCTCTTAAGTTTTCCAGAATTTACTCGTGAAAATATTGGTACCAAAAGTTGCCAATTACTACTTGTGCTTGCCGAAATATTTCGAATAGATTTTTTTGCGTTGGAATATATCTGACAAGTATTCAGCTGCAGAATAAAGTTGACAATAAAGAGTTTATAAAATAAAATGTTGCCCATAAGTCTTGTGAACAAGACGCTCATGACAAAAGTCTGTCAAAAAGTCTTCTGGATAACAGCCTCCTCAACAGAAGCCTCTTCAACACTTGGATGTTACCTTCAGGATACTAGATGATACAATATAAAATTTTTGAGAGTTCACATTTCTTCGAATAACCCATATTTCTCATCCATATGCATAAGTTAAATTTTATTTTGTGTACTTAAATATTCGCTTATTGTCTTAGGACACTAGACTGTCATAGGTGTCAATACATTCTTCACGATTTCTTTAACTAAATGTGAGATGTTTGCCTTATTTAATTTTAATGTAATAAAATTAGTTTAAAGTTTCCTAATTGATTTAATTGTATGGATTCGTACATTAATTGCGAAAATTCTATAAGTTGTTCTTATTCTTATTTTTTTTTATCTACTTTCAAGGCCATACTGTTTCTTATTTTCTGGAATTTATTCGATCTTCCAAGCCATTTATTCATTTTCTCCACAATCTAGAAAATTTAAAGAGACAGATGCAATTAAAAAATAAATTTAGGAATTCATTGTAGCAAATTAAAGAAAGTTAGTATTATTTTACGAAAGTTTTCGTCAGGGAGATACTGAAAGCTAATGCATATTGATTTTAGGTAATAAGAATGGGCAATAAGAAGGTAAGTATGACTCGCTGTTAGAGCCAAAGTTCAAAGTGGTTTGAAGTTCAATCAATATATATTTACCTTTTGTTCGAGTGGAAACATTGGCGGATCTTTTACAGTCAAAAAATATTCCAAAAACTCCCTTGGGTCTAATGCCTCAGATCTAAGCCGCATTTTCCTTTTCACATTTAATGTGTCGGCTATATTGTTAGTAATGTCACCAGTATTATACGCTTGAAAAGTTTTCGCAAGTGCTGAGTATGTATAGCTTTCTAAATCATCAGGCGCATTTTCTACCATCAGTTCTAACCAAAGCAGGAGGCTAGTACCATAGTCGCATTTCGAAATAAGCATCATTTTTTGAAAAGCTTTTTTGAGAGGGGGTTTGGCAGCCCACGGCATGTTACTTGTGCCAAGAAGAACAATTTTATCAGTCTTCTTGATTGGCCTTAAGATTTTCTTAAGAATATGCGGACCGAGGAGTGTTGGGTTAATAGGTTTTTGATCTGGCGGAACTTTTTTAAGAAAGACGCGATGAGCTTCGTCAATGAACAATATAGTTGGCTGAAATGCCTTTGCTACTTTCATAACGATGTGTAAGAACATATTTATGTCGTTAGCGTACTTATAAACTTTCTCTGGACTAATATTTATAAAAACAGCATCTGTAATGATTTAAATGTTTAAGAGTACAATTTGCATTAATAAGGATATATATACATGCCCAATTCAGATGCAATTATATTGCACAGCAATTTTTTTCCACTGTTTAGTGGTCCAACAAGTAAAATTGACTTTGGCTTCGGTATTTTGAACTCACTCATTCCCAACATACTCTCCTGTATAACCATTTTGATGTCTCCCTTTGCAGGGCCAACAGTGCTGAAATAAAAAATATTTTTGATATATATAATAATATTAGAGAAAAAAACAAAAATGTACCAAAGATGGTAGGGTTACGAATAAATGAGTGCAAAGTTTTATTAATCTGTTCTTGAGGTAACAATCTCTATTCTTTTTTCTTGATTTATTTCTCAAATTCTCTGTATGTGCTTAAGAAAGTAATACTTACGTTAAGTTGTCTTCGTCTCTAGTGTCATCTGCCAAAAAATTAAAGTCAGCTATGAATTCATCAAAGTTTTTATGAGAAACTTCCTCTATAACGGTCGCATCTTTAAGTTCATGATATAATGAACTGAGAGTTCTGTCCTCTGTGGGGTCAATTGGTTTCTTCTTCTTCTTCGCTTTCTTCGGCTTAGCCCTTTTTACTTTTTGGGGCTTATAAATGACCTTCTGTTCTATAGCCAAAGCATTTCTCAGCAATTCATACTCAACCCTAGAAATCAATAATAAAAATAATAATAATAGAAATATAATATATTTTTCGTCGTTAGTGAAACATATTACTGTCTTACTAAGTAAGGTTTGTTTTGTTTAAACGATAAAAATGAAATTTTCACTGTTCCACTTAACGATTCCCTAACCCGCACATAACTATTCATATGTACTTTGACAATTTGGTGGCGTGTATACAAAATCTGAAATATTCTTCACCATATGTTAAAAGACAGTATGCACCACACTGATAGATAGACATACAATTAACAGAAATTTAGGATGTCGAGAAATTCTGCGGTCCGTGGTCAGAAAACTGGTCAAATATATGAATATACCCTAGTTTGTAAAATGGAAAAGTATAATATAATATATATATATATTAAAAATACGAAGCATGACTGGCATGCGACTGAAAGCTCTGAGTAATTTTTTTCAAAACTTTGTTTATTGCACCATTAGATTATGTAAGGTTAAGCGGTTGTCAACAGGTATGGTTGACGCACATAGGCCATGCTTGGCCTTGTGGTACCGAATTCGGATCTGACGTGTGTATATTCTCTTCCTTGATTTTGAGCTTACAGGTGGCTACCATACCATACCTTCCTCATCTGGCAATAGTGTGCCTTCGATCTTATGGTGGTCAGGTACCCATATTACGATGATAACATGCTGCTTAGCCATCTCGTGCAGAGATAAGCGAAAGCTTGTTACCGATGTCGAGTTTGCTGATATCGCGCTGATGGATTTGGCTATCAATATATGTTGAAATTGGGCTGACATTGAGCCTCTTTAGTACCTAGTATTTTGGCCTGAAAAACGCTACAGTGTTTTAGAAGACTGAAGATAGCTGAATATTGAGTTTATGTAGCTTTAAGCCATCTGTGAAGAGGTAACGGCTGGCGGTGGTCTCGGGGTACCGTGGGTACATGCTTTTCTTGGGGCAGAATGTCCGCAGTCGTCTATTTTTTAAGCAATTTTTATATTTAATCTTAGAATAGATGCATGTCCCTTTTCCTGAGCAATCCAGACAAGGAATTCTCTACATTTTATAGCCGTGAATGTTGCATTTTCCATACCATATCTTTCAATACATGGGTTGTCAAGTTTGGCATCTAGAGTCTCGATGGAAGTGGTGTGCCTGAGATGCACAGTTCAGGCATTCGCTTAACTTTGTTAAGTTGCTTTTGAGTGGTTTGCTTTTTTAACCATACAAAAGTATGGTCTAATACTGGATGCATTCCGCCATCGAACAATTTTGGGGACATACCCCATGTGAGTTCCACTGCTTTCCTGCACGTGTATAGAGCGACCGTTGCCTGGGTATTAAGGTTCCAGTCTAGTTTCCTGTCCACTGTCAGCCCCAGGAAGGTGGCACTGTTACTAAATGAGAGCTTAATGTTTCTTAGTCTGTGTTGGTCAAGAGGAGGAATATTATAGTGTCTTCTGAAAATACCAAGTTAAATTTTTGTGGGATTTACGCCTAACCAACATTTGTCTGTCCAGGATGACAAGTATTTTTAATCTACTCGTCATCAGGTCACATGGCGTTTGAAGGTACTTCCTTTAAAAATATGCGCAATGTCATCCACATATGCGACAGTGTGGCAGCCGCATCCCTCCATATCCCATAGCAGTCTATTTAATGCAATGTTCCATAGGAGGGGTGACAGGACGCCCCCTTGTGGCATACCTCTAATGACATAATTCGAGAGAGTTGACGATCCAAGTGTAGACTTCACAATCCTAAATGTAAGCAATTGATTAATCAGTCCCACTAAACTGGCGTCAATCTTCAGGTCGAACAGAGCTCAAGTTTTTGCTTGTAGAATGACGTTGCGAAAAGCTTCTTCGATGTCCATGAAAGCTATTTATAGAGTACTGATTTTCCTATTATGTTGACCACGGAAGCTGTATCGGTAGATCTGTCCTTCCTGTAGGCGTGTTGTAACCCAAAAATAAGTTTGATGTTACCAGTCTTTAGAATTTCCTCGAAAATCTCATGTATCCAGTTTATGGCTGTTGTGCCCGCCTTTTGTAGTTGGGCTGGACATATATTATTTTTGTAGAGATTACCTCATTAAAACTCCCTTCTACATAAAAGATTTAAACGGCTTAAAGCTGAATACTGCCTATTTTATGTTTTCTATAATGTAGAAGAGATTTTAATGAGGTAATCTCTTCAAAAGTCATGTGTATGCTTCAAAGGTAGCTCAGAGCAACTTGGGAATTGAATTGTCATGATTTTCTTTTGGCTCACTTATACTGGGACTGTTGAAAATATGTAAAAGATCAAAGATTGTTGCTGTCCTCCTTATCGGACAGTCAAAAAAGTCATCCTCGTTTATCTCGCAACTCATGGCCTCTAGGCCCAGAGAGTCAGCGTCGACGCGTCCTACTCGACTGACTTGTCAACAGAGTCCCCACCGGCCGCTGCATCCGACTTGTACACCTTTACGGTGACCTAACCGAGGACAAAGTTTGATTCACCCTTGGCTGCTTCAATCAGTGCCAGCGATTCCTTATTCAGGAGCATCACCGCTTGACTTATAGGCCCTTGTGTGGGTCCCTCCAGTCATGAGTGGGTAGGGCATCTTTGGTGGTTCAGCTTCTGTTGTGAGCATATCGAAGCATCGGACAGCTAGCGCTTCTTCGACCCAATGTACCATTTCGCATCAATAACTTACCGATGGACTACCGTAATTAATTTAAAAAAAAAACATGTAAGAGCGCTGTAGTGGAGTGAACTCGACTACGATAAACGTGAAACAATCAATAGTAGGTAACGGGGCTCTGCAGAATACACACAAAAACAAATTGACGCTCGCGTCGATTATCATGTCATCTATAAACCCATTTTTAATGGGATCAGGGTAAAAAAAACCGGAATGTCAACCGTAATTTTTATACTTTACATAGCAGAAGTGAAATCAAAGTACGTTTCGAATTGACACACTGATATAATTACTTTAATCTTACCAATGTCTATTACTTAGAAACTGTTAGAAATATTATATAAAGTCATAAATATGGCTTCAAGGTATAACAAAATAAGTATGGTTGTTTTCTTTTAAGCATTGATACTTACCGCATATATTCATCAACCAACTGCCGTAATTCTTTATGTATTGTAACTAACTGTTCTTCGGTAACCCAACTTTTAATCGGGTTGTGATTCTTGTTTAGATATTCATCAGTATTCCTCCAGTCAATAGAAAATTTCTTAACCGTATCTTCTATTTGTGCTGTCAATAATTTAAATAGGGTACAGTTAGGTTATCATTCAGTAGAAAGAAATACTCTGAAATACCCTGTACCCAACGCTAACATACATTCGCAAACATACTTTATGTATACATAATAAAATTTATATATTACTTATGCTTGACATACCAATTGGTTTGCTGGATTCGAGAACATAGCCAACATCAATTATTCCGGCATCTTTTAATTTTTTTCTTCGTTTAGCGTCCGCCATTTTCTTTTTTTTAATTTTCTCCCTAATTTTCCTTTTTTCCGCTCTCTTCTTATCGAGTAAATTTTTCTTTTCCTCTTTTGTCATTGGTTTCTTATTAATAGTTTCTTGAAATTCCAATGGTGTCATTGTTTCATCAATGACAACTAAAACTGTACCCTTTTTAATGGGATCGGGATAGGGGTGGAAATTCAGCGTTTTAGTGTAACTGATAATTAGAAAAAAAACATGTACAATTAGGCCATCATTTTACTTATACTATACATATCTAAATTATTATATTTGTATCCACTTACAATTCTTCAAACCATGCTCGAATATGATCGGAAATATCTTCCATCATCCATGGAGTTCGCATCTGAAGCAAACGTGTTCGCTCATCCATAATAAGTTTTGCAAATTCTTCGTCAAGTCGTTCTTTCTTTTTTTCATTCTTATACATCTCGAGAACCGAGTTTTCAAACTGATTTGGCCTTTTTAATTTCCGTAGCTTTTTTGTGCCCAACATTTCTTTTTTGAATTGTTGCTTTATACTATGTATCTTTTTTGCTTTATAGTCTCTCCAACATAATTGAATTAGTCTCGCCGCGTCGTTTCGTAATTCGTAAACTCTCTGCATTTTATATTCTGAAATATAAATAATAAAAATTTGCAAAAAATTCCTATACAATTCCAAAAAATAATGAAAAATGAGTTTCGCAGAAGAGCGTTAATTCAAAAACTCTCTAAAAATCATTATACGATAGAATTAGCAAAACAATAACTATATTTACCGTTTAGGAAAAACTGTATTATCTATCTACAATGAAAATCCTAATCCTAATCGGTAACCTGACAAACTTTCTTCTTGTTTTCTTGACGTTAGTCTTTACCTATTTACTGCGTATATTGTCCAAATTTTGGCTTTCGTGCGAATTAATTTTCAAAGAATTTTTTTAATAAACAATCCCTCTTTTAATGAACATGATATGTGCACAAAAAATCGTTTATGTATAGCTTGATATTTCGAAACTGATCAGGTACAAACTAACTTTCCAAGCTCTCCATAATAGTTCATTAAAATGTATCGGCAAAATCTAAATGTTGTATTTAAAGAAAACTTAACAGACAGGTGGAAAATCGCTATGCCTGAGTGAGGCCGTGAAGTAATAATAATGGTAGCCAGAGTATAGTAGAGAAGCTCAACAATATTTACCGTCATAAGCGTCTTCCATATTTTCATCCCTATTTCTTAAATCATTACAAGACTCGTCGGATTTTATAAAGTCTGCGGTAAATATAGTCCTTTTTACTGGTACGCTCATTGCTTGATTTGGCTTAAAAGTAAACCTATAGTGTATTTTTTTCCTCTGATGGACTTCCAGGAACTTCTTCTTATCGTATTTTAAGTTTGACTTATATACACGAGCTCGTCGCGCTCTTTCGTGTGCCTGAATAAGTTCTATTGCTTCGCTAACTGTACTCCAGCTTTTTGCATCCATTTCTTCTTTTTCTTCATTATTCATATACAACTTATTCTCCGTTAATATGTTCTGAATGTCTAATGGCCGACGGTATAGAAATTGCGGTGACCTCCATATCATTATATCATGAGGTGTCAGTTTTCTAGAAATTAATACTTTATCAATGTAAATATACTCGCTTAACTCAATTTCTTTTAGCTCATCTTTTAGTAACACCAACTGTTGTGTGGCATTGTCAATCAGAGCTTTAACCACTTGTCGCTTCTGCACTTGAAAGGTGTTAAAGTAAATGAAACTTAATTTATTGACAAGTTCCACATATAACACATAGAGTTCGGAAAATATTTTAAATGAAATTGCTTTTTCTTCAGGCGCATTAATGAACTTTAAACGATTTTGTTTCTTTATCAGTTGACCGATATCTTTTGTGGCAGCTACCCAGTACTTATAATTTAAATCAAAAGACATTCTAAAGACGTGTTCTCTTCACTTACATAATCCAAAATAAATATTGTGTTTTTTTAATTCTAAGTACTATACTTTTAGAAAGTCTAAGCACGGCACCCTTGATTATCAACAGCATTTTTATACCCTGAACCCATTAAAAATGGGTGAAAAGGGTATCATGGTTTTGTGCAAATGTTTGTAACAGGCAGAAGAAAGCATCTCCGACCCCACAAAGTATATTTATTCGTGATCAGGGTCAACAGTCGAGTCGATATAGCCATGTCCGTCTGTCCGTCTGTATGAACACACAGATCTCAGAGACTGTAAGAGCTAGAGACTTCTCGTATACCCGGCGCAGATCAAGCTTGCATATGTTATCGATAACTGTCTCCGTTTATCGAACATCGATACATTTAAATTTCCAATAGCAATAAATGCCATTATTTTAAAGGGAGAATCTTCTAATTTATACAAAATATGCATATCCATACTATTAATCAACTGCTCAAGATCGGATAAGAAACACCCCAGCAGCCGCCAGCATTTTCTGATAATCGACGCGAGTGCAATATGTTTTTGTGTGTCGGCAGAGAGCGCTACCAGAGCTGCTCGCATTTCAGTGCAAATCTTTTTAAAGGGGAATTTGCCAATAACAATAGAATATATTTAATAACTGGGTTCAGGGTATAGCGTAGTCGAGTTCACTCGACTAAAGCACTCTTACTTGTTTTTTCTGGACATTTTAGATTATTTTGTTTCTGAGCGATATATGTATGAATATAAGATCTCTGAGTTGACTAACTTAACGCTTAAACAACAGAGTATGGATAAACATAAACAAATAATCATATTATTACTTAGAAAACTATGTCTTTTACCCTCGAGTATGTAGGGTGTATATTTACAGTGTCGTAGCAACCGCTAATGAATAATTATTCAAAAACAATTTCTATTTTCATTATTGCGAATATATTTTGTGGTGATTTATGAAAATATCAGTTTGTATTTGTGTGTAAATAATCGAACTACACCAGTATCAAATGGTAGTTCTTAATAATTATATTTATACATATGTTTATCATTACATTACATTTTATTACACATTTTATGGGATATGAAAGGGAACAACAACAGCCTCTCTGTGATCAATTTGTATTCCTAATACTGCAGAGTGAGATTTATGAATAAACTTTTTCATCTGAAAGGTAAGAAATATATAATTAGTTTTTAGTGTAAAAACAAACAAAAAAAGGTAATGAATGCGGCAATATTGCTAATCATAATTTTCAAAGAGTAATATTATAAATATTCTCATTTGAAATACATAAAATAACAAAAATATTACATACAAATTTAGTTAAGTACCTTACTTCACATTCAAATATTTTAAATTTTATTGAATTTTACGCTAGTATAAAATCTTTAGCGTCTTAAAAACAATCAACAACGCTCAAAATATTTTTTTTTAAGGAATGTAAAAAGTTATAATAAAAAGTCATATATTGACCTGAGCTGTATCATCCGGATAAATACATTTCGATAGGTGAGACTGATGGTTCGGAACATCTTTTAATAGACCTAAAATAAAAATATACATGAAATCCATTAACAAAAGTTACTTTCACAATGATATGTTATAGAATTTATTATATGTCGCGAAATAAGTGACGTCATCATGGACTCACTTTTAAAGCTACACTAGTAAAACCAATTGCAGATGTGAAATTAATTATTACATTAAATTTAATTTTTTTAATTTTAATTAATTATTTAATTATTTGTACAGTATTTTAGTTATATTTTAACATAATTTAATAACTCTATTGCTTGCCTGTGCTTGGGTTTTTGATAATTTTTCTGTAAATGCTTTAGTTATTTGATGTTTTTTTTTTTTTTTTTTTTTTTAGTAAGTTTACTGATTAAAAACTAATAAAAATCTTTATACGGTGTCCCAGAGCTTATTTGGACCAGTGTCCAGCAAAAAATTTTAAGTGCTTCCCAGCTTCCGGGTAGTTTTGAGATCCTGCTTGCAGGATATGCTGTGATTCCGGATGTTATTTCCCAGCAGAGCCAACAAATTTTCAATAACATTTAAATCTGAAGACTGGGCCGGTGGAATTATAATGTGGGGGCAGTTCCAAATAAGCCAGGACTGTATTAAACCGGACTAATGGTTGGGGTCATTGTCGTGGAACCGGAAAGCTCGGATTCCTAGCTTCTCGGCACTTTGGAGTAAATTTTCCACATTCTTGTCCATTGTTGTTCCAATAAACACCAAATTCCCGACGCCGGCTGCCGAGATACATGACCATACCATGACCCTTCCTCCGCCGTGCTTGACTGTTGCCTTTTCGTTTTTGGGATTCAGCTCAGCATTGGACTGTCGCCACACATAATTCCGTCCGTCTGAGCCAAAAATTTTGAATTTGGGCTCATCTGCAAATATGACTGTGTTCCAGAACTCCAAATCCTTGTCAGAGTGGGATTTGGAGAACGTCATCCTGGTCCCTTTATTTTTTACGCTTATAAAACGCTTCCTCCGTGGTACTCGGGCATTAAAGTCATGATTGTGCAGAACCAGGCGCACATTTTTTACACTGCACTTTTTCCCCATTTCATCCTGCACCTGTTGGTCAGTTTTGGTGCTAATAGCTTACAATTTCCCCTTATTTTCCTAATGATCCTCCGCTCCTGCTGTACGGTGAAAATCTTGTTTGGTGCCATTCTGCCGTTTTCCTCTGCACAATTTTCGTCGACGAAGCGCCGAATGATGTTGCATACAGTTGACTTGCTTAGATTTTGGCGATGTGAATATCCGATTTGGAAGTGTTCCAGGATGAGATTCCGTTGATCAATGGTGGTCCGTTTGCCCATAGTCCTTTTTGGCTGGTTGCACCCGAGATGTAGGATATAACTAAACTGTTTACGAAGGATTGGTCTAATTATACCGAATATATTCAACCAGACATAAAAAATCCGGGATTTATGGCACCCAGGTGTCCATAATGTAACTGGTCCAATTTGACCATAAATTGAGGTAATTTTTGCATAACCCGACCTAGCTGGTGGGGAAACCCCATCTTATTAGGTTTAGGTGAGCCACTGTACATACAAAAAGCTATTTTCATTCCGTACTCCCGTGCTCTCGATTTCGAGTGCTCAACTATGCTTCTGCATGTTGTTGTTGTGGCTGTTCAAATTAGTGCCTATCTTCGTATAGACTAAAGCTTAGTTTTGTTGTATCTTATTTCAGCTTGCTGTGCGTTTTTAGTTTTTATTACATTCTCTGTGCAGTTCGGCTATCGCTCCCTACGTCACTAATGCCCACTATTGATAATAGTCAACAGTTTATGGAGTTTATTTCTCTTGCACTACCTGTAATCAATAGCGGTGGCTCCAATTCGTCTCATTCCGTGTTATCCGTTTCAACTGCTATACAAATTGTAATCTGATTATGAAACAGAAATTTTCTCTTTTGAAATAAGTGTTCCGGCTGAAGTTTTTGGCATAATTTGTTGTGCTAATTTCTGACCGTAGGCCTAGTTATAAAGGAGTACACAAATAAATAACGTATTCGGCCTTTTATTACACTGCCTCTAAATCCTTTTGATGTCTCTCCTTCTAAACTATATGTTGACAGTCTTTATTTTGAATTTGATATTCTAGTGTTTACTGAAACTTGGCAGTTGAGAAAATAGTAAAAGCTTAACTTAATACTTATGTAGGTCTATTATTTCACCTTTCAAGCACACTTTTTGTAAGTCTCCTACCACTGTGATTCTTAAATTTACTTCCATTGTGGTGAAAGGCTTTCAGAATAAAATACCAACTGATGTCGTTTTTACAGCACTTTGCTTCTGTTAATCATTGTCTCCTGCGTCAAAAACTAAATCTTTCCTTCTAACCTTCTTACTTGGATTTCTGAGTATCTGGTAACAGGTCTTTACAGGTACTTTATAAACCTATTAGTTAACCTGGGGCAACCAGGGCAGCCACCTGGGTCCAGTGTTTTTTAACCTATTAATTAATGGCCTCCCTTTTATTATATTCTGTTCTAACGAATGTATGCTGATGATGCCAAGTTATACCTGAAATATAATGATATGAACTCTTAATGCTTACTTTCTTTTCTGTCATGGTGTAAATTGAATTTGCTCCATTTGAACTGCTCTAAGTGTAAGGTCATGTCATTTTATCGTATCTCTCATGTTGTTAGTTACACGTTCGTTGGAATGCCACTTGATAGAATGAATTATGTAAATGATTTAGGTTTACTTCTTGGTCATAAGTTAAAATTCGATAGTCAACAAAGCAACGATAGTCAAGTGAGCGTTGGTCAAAGGAATATGGAATATGGATCTTGTGTCTCCGCAATATTGTATTCTGTGCAGAAGAGTTTCTTACTATATGCTCATCGGCGGTATGACTGGGGTTACCCGCCTTCATACACCGAGAGACTGCTCCTTATTAACCTTTTCTCCCTTGTTTTATTTTAGGAGTTATGTTTGTAGTTAAGATACTAAAAGGTGGAATTGATTTAGTTGCGATGATGAGCCAAATTAATTTTTCTGTTTTCTCTCGAAGGTCTCGTTTTTTTGGCCTGCTTGGGTGTTCCTCAATTTGTGCAACAAATGTTGGACCATTATGCATTTAATTAACCCAAGATATCTTATAAATATTTCTTATTTTTTTATTTAAATATAATTTTATATCTAATTTAATAAAATTTTTCCTTTTGTGTATTTTTTGTGTCGACTGACGTTAGTTGACATTAAATAAATAAGCAGCAGCATGATATCGCTAAGCAGACAATACAACTTTACCCTTTTAAAGATTTGCAATATACTGTCATTATATAACTGATTTGAAATTATATTGATTCCCATGAATTAATAAAATATATTTTATTATGAATTAGTTAGCAGTCACGCCACTGATTAAAATTTAAACTACCCTGCTCTGCAAAAGGATATATCGCAGGCCGAAAAACTAAAATATATAAACAGCCTGCGTACGAAAAGACAAGGGACTCTATCCATGCTGGTCAATTCGGAGATAGTAGAAAAAGTCGGCACGTTTTCGTACCCATGCATGCATATGGAATGGGTCTTTAATCTACAAGAGATGACGCAGCGAAGGCAACCGAAATAATTATATGCACTCGTTGCTCGACACACAAAGCCTGCACAATTTTCGACGCGATGCCCTCAAGACCGTATTTGGACCAGTGTCTAGCAAAAATTTAACTGCCTGCCATAAACTAATTATACATTATTTTTCCTAAATTCCAAATATGGAGGGCAGTATATATATTAACAACCAAAATGAATATATACACAAAATAAACTGACCAAAAGGTCGGGTTATGTAAAAAATTCTTCAATTTATGGTCAAAGCTTATTCGGGACATTTACATTATGGACACCTGGGTGCCATAAAACCCGGATTTTTTACGTCAAGTTGAATTTCTTCAGTATAAATAGACCAATCCTTCGTAGTCAGTTTAGTTATATCCTGCATCTCGGGTGCATCCAGCCAACATCAACGGAAACTCATCCTAGAACACTTCAAAATCACATCGCCAATTAGCTGAAATGGTCAATCTAAGCAAGTCAACTGTAAACAACATCATTCGGCGCTTCGTCGACGAAAATAGGATAGAGGACAAGTGCAGAATGGCACCAAACAAGATTTTCGCCGAACAGGAGGAGCGGAGGATCATCAGAAAAGCAAGGGAAAATCCTAAGCTTTCGGGTCCAAAACTGACTCAACAGTTGCAAAAAATGTACTCCAAAATGCCGAGAAGCTAGGAATCCGACGTATTTTTTCGGTTCTACTTGGACAACGACCCCAAGAATAAGTCCAGAATAGTACAGTCCTGGCTTATCTGGCCCTGCCCCCACATGATAATTCCACCGGCCTAGTCTTCAAAATTAAATGTTATTGAAAATTTGTGGGCTCTGCTGGAAAATAACATCCGGAATCACAGCATATCCAGCAAACAGGATCTCAAAAATGCTCTGCTGGAGTAAAATCACCCCAGAAACTACCAGGAAGCTGGTATATTCATGAATAATAGTTTAAGGGAAGTTGTTAAAGATATCATACTAAGTATTAACATTCTTATTTAGGTTTTTATAAGCCAAAGATATTACTTTTTTAAGACTGGTCCAAATAATCTTTGACATGTATTTTTGATGTTTTCAGATTTGACTAATCTTAATTAATTAATTAATATTTTAATAAAACCTAAAGAATCTTTATCAAACGTGGTTTAACATGAAACAAATTGGCATTTAAACATTTTGCGTTTGTTTCTTTGTTTAAGCTTTATAGCACTTAAAGTTTTTTGCTAGACGCTGGTCCAAATAAGCGACACTGTATGTGCATACATACATATATATGTACATATACATCATATCACATATAAGTATTTTAGTTACCAACCTTTAAGAACAACACCAGGATGTTGAATGTTGTTCCACTGCTGCTGCAGACGCTGCGAGTACAATTTAATTCGATCTGTATACTCCTGATGCTCCAAGGTGTGCGACTCCAGTGCACCAACATTGATCATGTTGCTAAATTTTAGATGCAAAGGGGATATCATAGAAATATGTGTTCAAACTGCTTTACATTTACATTTACATACATTGCAGTGTTCTGGACTAATCTGGAGAGCGCGTTTTGATCGTCTTTCTTTGGCAGCGACTGTGAATAATCATTGCTTAAATCAGCCGAATTACTTCGCCTCAACGTTGGACTTTGATTAACTGAATCAGCAAGCAGATGAGTCCTTTCGCTTGGTTCAATGCCCTAAAGCAGACATAAATTTCTAAATATTCATGTATATGGATACAAGTGCATATGCTCACTTGGCTGCTGAGGTCGTCCGTGCAATTCCAGCAACTGCAGATCGACGCTAGGCACTCCAAAATTGAACGAACGTAATCCATATTTACTTTGATAATATTACATTTATATATTCCAGTGTTGGACAAAATATCAAATTATCAGTAGGGACATTTCCAACAATCGGTTAAAATATTCAATGTCTTTACTGCTATCCAAAAGATAATTTTGCTAATATGAAATCCATATATCAACATAAATCATATTGTTATAATAATAATGTAATTAAAACACGATGTGATAAGGAACCAACGCTTGCGATGAATATATGCTCCCAACTATCGCATTCAAATATCGATAGTGGTTAAGACCAAATATAAATTCATTAATATCTCTTATACAAAAATATTTATCGATATATCATATGCATATTTTGCGCAGCACTATGTGTAGAACAAATCTTGAATTATAGCGAGAGATTATCAACAACCAACATGATGTTAGGTCTCATGTAAGAATTGTAAAATGAAACCGAAACTGTTAATTTGAGCTCACTTTGTATTAGGTTTTGGCTGCTAATTTGGCTGCTTATCATGACCACAACTATTTTCATTTTCCTTCGCCAATGGATCCAACACAACAAGAAGAAAATACACGGCACCCAGTCGAAAAAAAACCGATTGCATGTTGGCATTTTCCATCCATATTGCAATGCGGGTGGCGGAGGGGAGCGTGTCTTGTGGTGTGCGGTGAGAGCGTTGCAGGCACGGACTTACAAATAGGAACACCTCTTTCAATTTCATTAACGTTCATTGTTTCGTTTCAGAATAAGTACGATAACATTAAGATTGTTATTTACACGGGAGATATTGATTCGACGCCAAGTTCTATTTTGCAAAAGGCAAAGAATGTTTTCAACATCGCCCTCGAAGTTGACAAAATAACCTTTGTATTTCTGAAGCAACGCCATTGGGTTGAAGCGAGAAAATATCCACACTTCACTTTGCTGTGCCAGAGTCTGGGCTCAATCGTCTTGGGCTTGGAAGCTGTCTGCAAATTTCCCCCAGATATTTTAATCGATACCATGGGATACTCCTTCACATTTCCCGTTTTTCGATATCTAGCCGGCTCCAGAGTTGCGTGTTACGTTCATTATCCTGTGATAAGCACAGATATGCTTAAGAAAGTGCAATATCGTCAATCATCCTTCAACAACAAGGCATATGTTGCGCGTAATCCTTTCCTCACATGGTTAAAGCTTTCATACTACCGTCTGTTTTCAAAGGTGAGTCAATTTTTATTCATGGTTTCGGAACACCTTTTTGTGTATACTTTAATTCCCAATGATTCACTGATTTCGGAATTGTTTTAATTTTGCTTGCTTATGACGTGGAATGATCAATTGAACTGATAAGAAAATTATTTGCGCTTGTATACATAATACGTATAGTTGCAACGAAAAAAAAATTTAAAAAGATTTCAAAGGTGTTTTCTGTTTTTAATTTGTAAGTTTAAGGGACTTCTTAATATTTTAAAATTGAAAATCTAAACAATTTTCTAAAACGAATGGTTTGTTTTATCATTCGAATGAAAAAATGTTAATGTGGAATTATTATTTGCGGAGCTTTCTAGTTTTGTCTGTGATATTCATTAGGTTATTTTGTGTTTCCACCAAAAGATAAAAATAAATTAAAGTCGTCGCGAGCTAAATAATTATTCTCTCTTACTTTTAGACGTATAAATGGGTAAGCCGATGCTCAGAAACTATTATGGTGAATTCAACATGGACTGAAAACCACATTGTAGACTTGCTGAATGACCCATTGAAAATTCATAGAGTGTATCCGCCGTGTGAAACAAAACATCTAACAAGTCTTGAGCATACTGGAAAAGATGACGAGATCCTGATCGTATCTGTCGGACAGTTTCGTCCCGAAAAGAATCATCCTTTGCAATTACAAGTGTTGTATGAGCTGAGAACGATGCTAGCTAGAGATGAGGCTCTGTGGAATCGAATAAGACTTCTTATAGTAGGATCCTGCCGACATGAGGAGGATTACGAAAGGTTACGCAACATGCAGGACCTCGCAAAGCATTTGTCACTTGAAAACTCAATCGAGTTTAGAGTAAATGTGACGTATGACGACCTGTTAATAATTTTTCAACAAGCTAAAATTGGCATACACACAATGTGGAATGAACACTTTGGAATTGGAGTCGTTGAATGTATGGCAGCTGGTCTTATAATGATTGCTCACAGGTCTGGAGGTCCTCTACTTGATATTATCGAGACTTCTGAAGGTTCCCAAAATGGGTTTCTTGCAACAGACGCTGTTGAATATGCAGCCAGCATATTAAATATTATACTAAATTCTGCAGAAGCTAACAAAAACATTGTTAGTGCAGCAAGGTTCGTAAATTGTCATTTAATTATAAAGGATAAACTCAAGGCTGATTTTTTTTTACATTTCAGGTCATCTGTTGAAAGATTTTCAGAAAAGGAATTCGACGAGCAGTTCATACGTGGCATTTCCCCGCTTTTTGTTTAGTATTTAATAAAATAAATTTAGGAAATAATTAATTTATTGCTGAATAAATTATAATGTTCTTGTAGATAAGAGTACTTCATAGTTTGTTTAAAAGAAATATTAAATTAAAAATATCAAGAACACTTCTTCAAATTATCAAAAATAAATAGAGAGCTCACGCGCATACAGGCCACGACAATCGAAAGCGAAAATTCAACACCCTACACTTGAAAGGATTTACGGAACATGACTTCTATAGAAGCAGTGAGAACGAAGTCGAGACAGAAAGCTTCCAACATCGCCTTTGTGCAGCCCCGTACTTATATAGAAATTGACCCACCGAAATATCTTTCATTCGATGCTACCGACTTCCGCATATATTTTTTTCATATTGTCCTATTTTTTTATATTGTCATTTATTTCAAAATAAATGTGTATTACTTATATAAATTAACTCAATTATGATTTTATATATATTTTTTAAAATATATGTTTGTTTAGAGCGGAGGGCGCCACGTGAAAAAATTAAGGCTTTGAAAGGCATGCATTTTTTTAAACTTTATGCTCTTCTTTGATTAATAAAATCACATTAATTTTTGAAACGCTACCAAGTGAATATACGCATAGAAAAAAATAATATAAACTACAGAGAAAACGTTAAATTCGGTTTCTCTTATTTTTAGATATTATGTTATACTTATATACTGGTGTTTTTCTAATTTGAATAATCGCCCGAGCCATAATCAGGACAATTACTTTTTCCCTTACTTCCCTGGAAATTTGTTATTTTTGTCACTCTTTTGCAACCGAATGCTCAATGCTGTAAGGGAGTAGATCTTGTGAAAACTTGATAGCGAAGTTCAAATATATTGAGGGTATTCAGACAAATATGAAATAAAGTCATTCGCTGAATAAGATATTTCAGACTATAAAATTTGATTAACATTAAGTGTCTGTTTGAAATCTTGTATGTAAGTTTAAAAAAAAGTGCAAAATATTAGTACATACTCTATGTTCCCATAAAAAGATTTATTGTGAATAAGTATTAAAATTTTTTCTCTAAATCATGTAAATATGTTTTTTTTTCTAAAAAAAATATGCATTTAAGGACCATTGTACTAGGCAGTGATTTCCGATGATGCAGTCCAATATCAGGATTTTCGAATGCTTAAGTGAAAGTGATTAAGTAATGAGAGTGTATATAAGTATCTAAAAACATCACAGACACTTTGAATTTAGCAATTTGCACTCTTAATAATTTTATTAATGAATATTATGCCAATTAGACTCACAAACTTTATACGAGTATAAGTTCGAAATCATTATGTAACAAATTATATAAAGTATTTATTCGCCACCTTGTGATTAATTCAATTGCCAAATATATCTGTATATAAAGAAATTTTAATTGTTTTTTTTTTTATAATAGTGTGGAGCATACTTAAAGATTTGTAAAATTTTATCATATTTATACTTCATTTGTAAGAGTATAGGAAGTAAGTTTATTACAACACTGAATACGAAAATTCGAGACCTGAACATAAAAAAGAGTTGACGATGTAAGCGTAGTAAAGAGTTGCAACGCTTGCTAAGTGGTGGTTGGTTAATTTTAAATGAATAACTTACGATTATCTAAAGTACATCTAATATATGTATATGCAAATGAATATATAAATAACAAGTAAGAGTGCTGTAGTCGAGTAAACTCGACTACGATATACCCTGAACCCAGTTATTAAATATATTCTATTATTATTGGCAAATTCTCCATTAAAAAGATTTACACTAACACGTGAAACACGCAATCGTAGGTAGCGGGGCTCATGCCATTCCTTTCTCACACATGCGCTCGCATATTTTTGCATACAGAAAATGCTTGCGGCTGCTGATAGAAATGAGATCAATATGAGAATATATTTTCGACTACGACTTGGGTATTTCTTATTCGATCTTGACGTTGCAGTTGATCAACAATATGCATATGCATACCATGTATTAAAATAGAAGATTCTGCCTTTAAAATTGTGGCATTTATTGCTATCGGAAATTAAATTTATCGATATTCGATAAACGGAGGCAGTTATCGATAAAATAACGCAAACTTGATCTGCGCCTGGTATACGAGAACCTATATACAGTTCCTGAGATATGCGTGTTCATACAGACGGACGGTCGGACGGACGGACGGACGGACGGACGGACGGACGGACGGAGGGACGGACGGACGGACGATTTTTTGATGGATATAACAGGAGGCACCGGATTTTTGGGAAAGAGTAAGAAAAGTTTTTGTAACGATTGGTTTTCGTGACTATGTCTTATTAAATCAATTGTTAACTTATCAGTTCAAACTCCTTACATTATGCACTGGCATTAAGAAAACATATTTGCTTGTGCGCCACAAATAAAAACAAAAGCGTAGAAACACGAGTGGATGAAATATTCGAAGATCCGGAAAATATTATACGTATATCAATTGCAGGTTTTTGAAATACTCAAAAGAACTTTAGCGAAACATAGCTTTCGCATTAAAGGCGTTTATGGCGATTGGTATACACAAAAGTTATCCGAAAAGAGAATTGCATTATACATATATTACTTCTAGTCTACAACCAGGCTTGGGGCTAAGCTTAAATGATCGGAAAGTGTTAACAGACTGTGTCCACATTGTCTGTCATCTGGCTGCTAGTGTGAGGTTTGACGAATAGCTTAAGACCGCCCTTAAAATAAACGTTGACGCTGCATTTAATGTTATGAATCTCTGCAAGGAAATGAAAAATCACATTGCCCTCTAAAAACTATTGAAGAAAAAACTGAACACTGGCGGAGTGCATTCCCGATAAATTGTTAGAACATGTGACACCCACGTAATTATATTAAATAACTATAAATAATTAATTATTAAATAACTATTGTTAATATTCATCGTTTATAAGAAGAAGGCAAACATGATTATCCGCGCACTAACATATTTAATTTAAGTTTCGTTTATATATATAACGAATCTTAATCGGGTAATCAACCGTGGACCCAAATCATATGATCTAGTTATCTTAAATAAATAAAGCAATCACAAATTTTCTTTTAGGTCGTAAGTAAGCACTAAAACGTGAAAAACGAAGGAAAATCATTTCATTTCAGATATTTTGTTTTTCGTCTCATTTTTAAATATTTTTCAAAAATCTTTGTGACTTATCTATTTGAAAAATCAACCCCTCTTGGGCAAGCATTGTTAATTAAAGTTGTATTAACTTTTCTTTATACGTCACTAGCCGAAATTGGCATGTATCCTTTTTACTGCGAAGTAAGCACAGATTACAACCTTTTGTCATGGGGATAAAAATAAATTTCTTTAAACTATTAGTTAATATATAAACATTAAAAGTCAGAGCTTCAGATCTAAAAAGTTGGAGAGATTTGAAAAAACAGCCTTCCTACTATACCTCGCTTCCTGCGCCTCAACAGAC
This sequence comes from Drosophila setosimentum, assembly GCA_035043505.1. NCBI lineage: Eukaryota > Metazoa > Arthropoda > Insecta > Diptera > Drosophilidae > Drosophila > Drosophila setosimentum. The sequence goes on along the minus strand of JAWNMY010000015.1, from coordinate 382,122 downwards.
TACTGGGTGTTTCCTTGACGATTGCTCATTTACGACGTCGCCGAACATAGGAACGTAGAGGAAGTGTATTAACAAAAGTTAAGCATCGAATAAAACGTTTAAATCTCCTATATAAACATTACGATACTAGATAAATATATTGGAAACCCTCTTAAGCCTTAGGATTAGAATTAGCCTAACGTATTATTTTAATAAAAGAATAAAAGGGTTCATCTAGGGATCAATCACTTCTACTTACAGTATAATCAGCTTTATTACTTAATGTCGATGAAAGTTAAGCTTATAGAGTGTAACACTGTATGATATTTTTATTACTTCGTGTATTTACAGGTTATTGGGACAATGGCCAAATGTAACCTTTACAAAAGCAGTAGCTGAGGACGTTATTCAAATTAGCAGCGAGCATCTTCCCGTCGGTGTATCCCGACCTGACATTGGTAAGGCTTCACTTCTATTTCCTAAAAACTAGGTATCAGATTAATGAAGTAACATCTTATTTATTATACGCAGTGATTTCAACATACCAAGATCTAGTGTGCGGATGGATTGATAACTTTTATGGGCCAACCGGAGCAATAGCTGAAGCAGGCACTGGGGTATTTGTTATCAACAAATGACTACAATTAAGAATATAATCACTTACTAAATAATTTAGGTCCTACGTATTTTGTGCTGCAATTGCAATTATGGGTTTAACTAATTCATACGAATTATTATTTTTGATTGATATGGCATTTTTTGGGCTTTACTCAATTCATGTAACAAAATTTTGGACCATTTTGCATTTAAATACCTCTAGAAATCTTATAAATATTTCATGTTATTTGATTTTATTTAAAATTTAATTTTTTTTCATTTTCTTTACTTTTTATATTTTTTGTGTCAACTGACTTTAGTTTACATTAAATAAATAAATAAATGAAAAAAAAAAGTTTTTTTTGGTTAGGTTTGATAGAGTGCTCCATAAGTCATTGTTATCAATATTATTATTTTTTGTAATTCCAGACTTCTATGTACTTACAAAAAAGTTTATAATTTCATGAATGTTATCGCTTACTTTTCATTGCGAGACTGGGACTTTAAAATTGATAACGTTCAAAACCTTTGCAGCAGGATAAAAAATATTGACAGGCACACCTTTTTTTTATGTGAACCAATTAGACTGAGATTTTTTCTACAACAATATATTGGTATTCGTCAGTACTTATTAAATGATCAATTGGACACTATACCAGAAGCGATGGTAAGATGGAATCGGTTAATATATCTCTTTTTGAACAATATGATAGTTAGCATTTTCACACTCAGATTGTATTGGTTGCATCAGAGTCTTAAAATTACAATTTTAATTATAATACTTTACATACTTTGTGCTTTTATCATGAACTTAAGTAAAGGTAAGAATGAAAAACTGTCTTCTGTGTATTAAAGACAAACTATTTAAAATTATTTTCTCTTTTAACAGCTTTATGATACGCAAATCGAAGACAGAGCCGTTAGTTCTGCATCATGTGGCGATTATTACAATGGAAATAGTATGGATTTGAAAAACACAATAAAAGCTTGCATTCGTCGTAAAACTTAAAACTGTTAAATTAAATGGCGTCAAATATTAAATTTTTAATAAGTTATTTAAAAAAATTTAAATTTAATTTAAATTTAAAAAAAAAATACGTGGATAGTAGAAACTAATATAATACCCAATGAGAAAAAAGATAGTTCGTTGCAGTTTGGCGTAACCCATAGGTAACTGTAGCTATTAAATAGAGGGAGAAGGGAGTGGGCGTGGGTAAAATTTTTCGAGTACAAGTTTGATAATTGTTTGCCTCAAATTGCGGGAGATATAAGCTTTTATCGTTTTCGGGGGCGGGAGTGGGCGTGGAAAATTTTTTTTTAATGATTATTGAAGTGTGTTACTAGCAATATACCTTTAAAATTTGGTGACTAGCTTTTAAATTGTGTGAGATATATTGATTTAGATATGCGTATTTCAGATTTCTATGGCCGAATTTTCTGGGGACGGCGGGTTTGGGCGAGGTCTAAAATTAAAAAAGGGAGAAGGATGTTGCAAGCAAGTTCCCTTCCAAGTTTGGTCACTCTATCTTTAAAATTTTTGAAGATATGCGAATTTATCGATTTACTCTTTCCCACATATCGACATTGGCGATTATGGGCATGTGTCGGAGTGTCCATAATAAATTGGTATTGGCTAGTGGAAATCTGAAAAAGGGTATTATTGTCTCGACATGCGAAATTGATGTGCTCCACGCAAGCTTATATGAGGCTAGGTTTTTAATTTACCAGCGAAGTTGTCGCACCGATGTCAAGTGAAATAATGTCCTGCATTCGCTGCTTGACATGCCTTCTGGACAGAATAGGGCCCACGGGCACTGAAAGAGCATAATATGATTTGAGCTAATACATTGTATTCATATATTCGGTGCCTATTACTACAGCAATCACATATAATGGTACATAATAGTACATAAAATTTTTTGTACAAATATCTCTTTTGGCTTTTATATACATATACTCAACGATCAACTTGATTTTCAATTCTGATTTGTTTTAATACATTTTTAAAATCTTTGAACCAGCATATAGTTGCTTGTCTTAGGTCATAAATAGCTTTATTTAGTTTGCAGACAATATTTTTTTTTCAGAATTACATTTTAAATTTAGCCTTATATTTACTAAGTTACCCAATTTATTCTGTTTTATAGTAAAAACCCATTAACAATCAACTATGTTTTTGTTATCTGGTCTTTGTATTATCGTTGTGAGAATCTAATTCTTCATAAATTGCTTTCTCCCACTGATCTTTATCATTTCGATGCTTAATTTCTTCGTAAGTGCTGGGAATATCATAGAAATATGTATGAGAGTTTATTAAACACTTTTCTAATAATCTATAAGATAATTTAGATCGAGCGTTTATTCTATCACTTCATCTTATTTCTTTGTTCTCAATATTTTCATCTATATATTGCAATTTATCACCAGCATTCATAACTGGATCGGTATTCCTAAGATCTGTGGAATTATGTGTAGAACTATCAGATTTTTCATTAAGCGATTCATCATTTTCTATTTCTTTTTTGAAAAATCAGACTATTTATTTTTCCTTATTTGCATAAGAAAAATCATCTTATTATCCTACAACTTTATATTGCAAACTGTTGGGTTTTTAATGTTGTATTGATCTTTTATATATTTTCAACACAAATAAGAATATTTTACATGTTGGAGCTCAGAGCTGCGCATTTATAATTTATCATATTAGGTTAATTTATTAAGAACATATGTATATATCGTCGATCAAAATATCTTGGAATATTTTAATACAGGCTTTTATTATGCCACATTTCATATGCTGTTTAAACAGCCTCAACCCAAAATTGCTTATTCAATTGTGCTCCATTAATCTGTTTTCTGTTACTGTTCTGATTATAAGCTTAGGATACACAATTTAATTGTGGAGTGGGTAGAGCCGTTAAATAATAGCTAATACTTTTGTCTAAAAAAATGCACGCATCTAATTAGATAATTATTATTTTCCATTGAATAAATGAAGCGTCGCTTTTTGCAATAAAATCTAAGGTGGAAAATACATCGGACTTGTAATAATAATAATAATACTTATTGTCAATTTTAGTAGGTGTTATAGATCCACTACAGACAATGGACTTTTAATATTCTCTTTGTTTTTTTTTTTTATTTTCAAATGTAAGTCTAGATTGTTTTCATTTATACAAGCCTCTCACAATTCATTGTTTATCTGTACATTCTATAATAAATGAATATCATCAAACAATAGCTGCGCTTAATATCATATGCTTTATGATTCATTTGAAATTTAATGATTGGTCCATTATAAAACATTATAACATTAAATTCAATAGTCAGATCGGCATCCTCCTTCACGTATACCAATTTTTTAAATTTTGTTGACACAATCAGCAAACAAAACAATATCTTTGATGATGTGATCGGACGCTCCTGAATTTAAGATAAACAAAACCTCATCATAATTGCCAAACCACGCTCTAGCTGATTAGTTGCTAATTGAAACTGCTATCATTAAGATCACTTGATATTTGATTACTCATAATTTATTTGAAAATGAAACAAACTTTCGTAACATCACTCTGTTTACCACAATGACTTAAATTCAATTTCATACAGACAGACGGACATTGCTATATCGACTCGGCTGTTGACACTGATCAAGAATATCTCTATCAACCTATTCCGCTCACTACTGTCTTGTCTGTGCGGATGTTATACAGCCTGTGTGTCCCTCTGTTCCTTTAAACGTCTGTCCGTCTGTATGAACGCAACTTTTTTCGACACCCTTAGAGATAAAGACTTGATACTTGGAACATATACTGGTCTGTGCCCGCGTCAAAGTTTTAAAAGTGAGTGCTACAGCCACAAGGGAGCTACGAAATCGATAAGTCAACATATCTCCCCAAAGATCGGCATATGCAACGCCCCTACAAATTTTAAATGGCTATATCTCCCACAGCTTTTTATAATAAAACCGCACTTAGGAAATTTGGAAGGCAGATTACTAAGATCGTCCTCCAACATTTTTTTTTCAGCCACGCCCACGCAATTGTCCAAAATTTCCAAAAGTCCATATCTCCCGTAATTTATGAGATAGGAAACTATTCCATACATTTTTTGTCGCCCACACCCACTCCCTTCCCCAAAATTCACAAAAGTCTATCTACCGCAATTTGAATTTGTTTTTTTGTCTATTCCCACGCTGTTCTTTGGTACCTGTTATCAGCTGGTATTACTTATGGTAAAGTATTTCGCAGTCGGATACACCCGACCATAAAAAATAGATAAAAGTGTATAATAGTTTTTGTGCTAACAGGCAGAAGGAAGCCGTCTGTACGTCCGTCTGTGTGAACACGTGGATTTCAGAGATCAAGTTGACTTAATTTTATGAAAAACAATATGAATGTATATAAAAAAATAGAAGTAAAAGCCACAATTTTAATGGCAGAGGATTTGTATTTATATATTTTTAATACACTTCCCTAATTTCATCAAGTATCGGGTAAGAAATAATCCAAATTATGGTCGAAAAGTATTCTCATATTGAAGTCTAAACTATCAGCAGTCGGAAGTATATTCCTTATGCATAATTATACATACTGATTGCATGATAATTGGCGCGAACAAAAATATGTTTGTGTGTATTCTGCAGAGTCGAGCTAACTATGATGACGTAAATCAAATCATTTCCTGGGCCTGTCATAAGAAATGAGAACAGAGGGCTTGCAGTCCTGTTGGTTTCGGGATCTATTGTATTCAGTAGTAGGGCTAATTGGTTGAGATTATAGAAACGTTTTCCTAAAAGTTTTATTTTGGAAATCAAAAGTCGAACGCAGTTGAAATCAAAGTCTTATATTTATTATACACATGTGCGTCCAACACTTGAAGATGATTGGAAACAACTAACTTCTTATAAATACAGATCTAAGAAAGAATGCAAAACAAAAAGGGACATAGCTTAAGTGTGTCCAAATTTCAAGTATAAATTGTCGCCATATTCTTAGTAAAAATTATCATAAGGAATTTAGACTGTTTTAAAAACATATTTTATTTCTTTGTATAAGGTTAAAATATTTTAATAGTAGATTACTTAAAAAATAAAACCCGGATATTTATATTTAAAGTATTGTAAAACCCTTGGTGACTTTTGACGGAAACACGTTAATTCACTTTTCTAATTTAAAAAAATCATAATACATTATGTGTTTACATATTTATTTAATATGTAGTTTAAAATTACGGTTTTCAATAATTTACACTAAACTAAATAAATTTACAATAATTTATTACTTATTAGAATAGATATTGTACCTAATTTTGTATTAAAAATTTTTTTAAAATACGATTTGCGCTTTGTTGCAGTATAGTCTATCATTTTTTATCGTTGTCAAGTTTATTTTTATCCAGAGATGATGATACCATTCCGCCTCCATTCGAAGGGTACAATTTTTCCAAATAATTTAGTGATTCGTTAAGAAACGTCTGTAAATGGAAAATTTTTAGTTCTTCATCGTTATAAAAAGTCATAAATTTCCCACTGCAATACAGTTGCTCAAGCCAAGATAGGTATGGACTTGATTTATTTTTCTAATGAAATCTTTGCAGAATAAAAAGAGATCTGCCCGTTCTGGGATTCAGGCTGGTGCGTTAAACAAGAAACTAGGCAGAGCCAAACAATGCATATCGGACAAAAGCAGTGAAGTGATTTCTATGTTTGAAGATATTTAACAAGGAATTAGCTGCTTAAGTGTAGAAAAGCCTAATCGAAAAACTGCCAGTCTAATGAAACCGATTAACAATATTCCCAGAGCACATAAACTCTTTCTTTATGCATATCAATGCATCCTTATGATGCTATTCCGGTTAAGCGCCACAATAAATCACATAAAACAGAATCAAACATCTTATTAATATTTCTGTCGCAGGCAAATATGAGAATACCAAATTTATGTTCGAAAACTTTTGTAATCTTGAAACAAGTTAAGTGCATACGATCAGACGGACAGGTCAAAGACAGACTCTCCCCAATATACACTTCTAATAATTACCTGAAAAGCATGAAGCACAGCTATAATTGCAGGTGAGCCGAATCCATGCGTTATCAACGAAAAGTGAGTTAAGTGCCGCTGCATTGAAGGTTCTAATAAATGCTGTGACCTTGTTCCGAAATGAGTGGTTCGATCTTGACTAAGAATTTGCATCAGCTCTTTTGTTATCTAGAAAATAATGTTAAGAAAATCGATGAGCTATGTTTTGCGCTAATTACATTACAAAGACTATTCTAAAACCATGAATCTTCTTTGCAAGCAGTTTATTAAAAAAAATGTGTACCGATTATAATATACGAAACCTTGTTGTATGTCTTAATGCAAATAAATAAATACATATGAAATAAAATATATTTACACTACCAGGGTAATGCACACAAATTAATGTTTAAATTTGACATCACGAGATCTCTGTTATTCTTCGTATTATGAACTCTGACACTCAAATCTCGATTTTATTCATTAGTTTTAAGAATTAATTGTATAAATAAAAACCTCATTCTAAATTAAAAAAAAATAAATTGCGAGATGGACTGAAAAATGATTTTACCGACATAAAGTCTTTTGTCTGTAGGTACAGATGAAGATTAACTTAATTAATTAATATGATTTGTTGTTGTCTTTCAAAAATTCATTAACAGTACATGGTGTGCATATTATAAAATCTTATGCTCCATCGAAAAAACTTACCTGTTGAGAGTGAAGTATAATCTCTTTCCGCCGATACGAATCCTGGGGTTCCGTTTGGTGGCGCACAATATATTCTGCCAGTTGCCTAGCTGGAAACTCAGTTTCGCAAACAAAATGAAAGTCTTTAGCCAAGTGCGTTGCTTCACCCTCGACTAAAGATGTTAGCAGTGTTACGTTTGCAGCTTTTCGCCGTCCGGCTGGTAAGTTTAGTCCGATCTTCTCGAGCTTTTCTCTTAGTAGCCGGCCTCCATTTTTGCTTTTTGCCCTTTTTTGGAATGCATATTATTTTTAATTTAAGTTTTTATCTGCCTACCTTAAGGTTAATGTTGCTTATTTAAATATTGATAATCAAATCGCAAAAAATGATAAGCAAAGGAAATGCCAACATATTGTCTGTTTAGCTTTTTCAATATTATAGAATTAGAAGTAACTAAACGAACAAGCTGGTTACTATGGTTTTTGGTGACTAACTTCGAAAATTAAATTAAATTCCATATATTTTACTTTGATTTATTAAAACTCACCTTCTTAGAACACCACCTAGTAAAGATGCGTTCAAGCACTCGGGCGGCGACAATCTACGCTGGACTTCCGCAATTGTAACCTTATACTTTGAAGTACTTGATAAAAGACTGAGTCTGCCAGGGACAGCACAAAATACTTCACTTGGTGATCCTGAACCTATGCTTCCAGCGTCCTTCCCACTTTTCATGCCTGTGAAGAAATCATGCCATTTACATTCAACTAACAGTATGTATTTACAATATAGTTTTGTATATTATAAAAATATACATAGTGTTTGTAAAGAAATTTTTGTTCTTTGTGTGAATGTTTTGAAATTGAAAAGTGTGAACACAGCGTGAGTGGATCATTTTACAATAATCCTGCCAATTAGAGGAGCCAGCTTCAATTTCATCACATACATTCAGGGGTTGATGCGCATTGTTATATACCCATGTTTGTGGTACCGCCTTAAACTCTCCGCCTATTTATTAATTTACAGCGAGGTTCTACTGCACTTGGAACTAAGAATACGCATACATATACAAAGATAGTTTGTGAATGTGGTTCGCAAAAAATTTCAATTTAATTTACTCACTGTACTTTGCAGTTTAAAAGTGAGGTAATTAAGAATATAATATTCATGATTTTTCTCTTTTAATTTAATTAAATAATTTAATAATTTTGAATTTATTAGATATCTAGTGATATTTGAAGTCACATACTTGACAGCCAAAACCAATTTGTTGAGGACAAGACAAAATATATGAGTAAGCATGAAACAAGTTTTGAAAACTTATGTGTTAAATTTGCAACGGATTCAAGTGTGAAGATTGTTTTAAATTAAGTTGGTATAACCAATTTAAAAATCAAAAATGATTTTAATGACAAAGATTTTTAAAACATTTTCATTTTAATATTTCGAAAGGGTTCATAGGTCCTTTTGCGCCGGCGCAGACAGACTTCGAAACAAATTTAATTGACACGAGTATCATGCCATAAAGAAGAATGTACATTCCTTTAGGAAAGCAATAAAAAAAAAAGTGGAAAAAATTGTTGAATGGATAAAATCTCACACATAATTGTCAACAAGAATCAAAACCTAATAATAATCATAATCCAATTTTGGCTTACCCCAGATTATCTTATTATTATTATTATTGGGATACCTGCACTGCGGCAAACGTTGAGCAAATAGCTTCTCCATCAGCCCCTGCTCCTGCTCGAACGCGAGAATCTTTGTTAAGTGGAGAGTTTCTATGTCTTTGAAACTGAAGTGCATTGAGGATTCTACTAGAAATACCTAGTTTAGTTGGGAGACTTCTTAGTCTACAATGTTTTGTCCGTAGACCGGTGAGTATCCTAAGCCTATTGTTCCCAATGGGTTTTAGCCACCCAAAAGACTTCTGGCTTGGCGGATTCCTAGTGTATCTGCCCAGCTCCGTTGTCACCTGTGTCTTTCTTCGTATCTAAGTTCCAGTCGTATTATATATTTACCCCAGATTTTAGATATCCTACTTATTTGTATGGGAAGTATCTTCTTTATAAGTAGAACAAGTGTACTACAAATAAATTTGCATGTACTAGTAATGTTGTAATGCAAGTTGTTAATTTAAACTTACTTTTTATCAGAGGTAAATCTGACATGAAAGCCACATTATCATCCAAAGCAGGAGCTTGGACGTCATCAACGGCATTCTGCAACGCTTGATGCAATGCTAAAGATTCATGTTCATGTCCAAGTCTGGTGCCGTGCGCTGCTCCTGCAGATATTGCACTGCCGTAATCACTTCTTCTTTCCGTATATGGAAACCCATGAGATAGTTGAGTCTATGGATCGAAATAAAGTAAGTTCATGTTACAACAAATTTATATATTAAGCGTACTAACAAACAGGCTTAATTGATGAAAATTAATGCTTAGTTTCGGCTTGGATATAATTTATACCTACCTAAAATTTGAATATATATGTTAAAAATAAATGCAAAATTGGGTTTACTGAAGAGAAAAACTAAATTCAATAAAAAAAATGTGAACCCAGGCTTGATATAGGAGAAATACTAATTCTACAACTTTTACTAGCTTTAGCATCTAATTATATTTTATCGGTGTAGAGTATAACTATTAATAATTAAACTTTCAATATTTCCTGTGATCGTAAATGTTACCTATCAAATAATTAAAATTCATATATTTCTTAAAATATGGGCAGAGCATAGCCTTCACAAAATCTGGGGTTGAAGCAGGCGAAAGCCGAACCAATCCAAATGTTTAGGCATTCATGCGTGTATGCGTGTGTGCGATAATATGTGTGTGTTCGTATATATATATATATATATATATATATTTATATATATATGTGTGTGTGCTTGTGTATGAGTGCGCACAAGCGCTACAGGGGATACGCCTTTTTAACCGTCAACATCGAAAATGCCCCAGCTGTGGTTGCACAGAAGCACTGTTCGTAAAGTACAGGCGAAAGTTTACGAGAATCCTGCTAAATATAACGCATACATGAAAACGGACTGCACACATACAGACATACATAGATGTATGTCTGTAAACCCTTTTTCCTTTTGGGTAAGGAATTTTCGTTGCTATTTACAAGATGTTTCAGCGAAATCCCAAGAAAATTTGTTAAATACTTTACAGCATTTTTTGTGTTTCATAATGCACTTGAATGGAATTCAAAATGCCATAACTTTGCCAATAGTTGTAAGAGTGGGAATCTCAACTGGCAACCTTATAGTATATTATTTTATAAGTAGAGTGCAGTCAGCTTTGTAAAATGCCTAAATAAAACAGAACACAATCAAAAACATATGAAAAAATATGCGTAAGTAATAGTTTGCAGACGAATCCTAAATACACTTACAGACCAGAACGCTTATAATCACCGTTAGACAGTATCAAAATAGTTAATAGCATATATAAAATAAAATTCGGTGAGGTGGGTTAAGATATGTGTAAAGTGTGAGTTAATCCATTCCTTATGGACTGTATTTTCAGTTATGTTCTCTAATTATACTAAATACTTACAACATGGCCTTGCAAATCGTCCCTATGAGTTCTATGAATGCCCAGTTGATCCTGCGTGGATCTGAGGCCTGCCAACTGATTGTAGTGATGAAGGGGGGCATGGTGCAGTGAAGATAACGGTTGGCCGTAGGGATCCGTTCCCAAGTATTCAAGCGGACCATGGTTCTGAAAATAACCAGAAATCTAAACTATTTTGGAAATGATACGTCCAACTGGTGTGGCATCACATTATGGACCACTTACCTGTTGCTGGGGAGGGCTTTGAGCTGAGTGGTGAAAAGGTGGCGGAAAGTATGGAGGCTGAAAATCAGACTGCAGTGATTGATGATGCATGGTAGCCGTCGACCCATGGGTGCCGCTGTGTCCACTGTGTCCGGAGGTTGGGCCACCCCTGCCCGAGTGCCCTCCCGAATGAGTTGTATAAGCCGGGCTACTACTAGAAAGACCCAAGCTACCATGGCCACTAAGGCGTTCCTGTAATTCAAACAGTTAATTAAAATTACAATTAAATAATTTATATAAAATGTAATATCTCATTTATTATTAGTCAAGTCAAGTGAGAAAACCTTAGTAAGCAATTAAAGGTGATGGCAATGATGAAGGCAATGATTGAATTCTAAATGTATATATCCATGGCAATATCTATATTACATTTAAATGTCACAGATATTTACACACTTCCAGCCAGAATCACAGTACGACCATTAATCAATTATGAGATCAGATTTTATCCGCTTTAAACATAAATTTCTGGTTTGCTTAAATCTTTTTAGCTCAGTCCATATATATATATATCTTTCTATTGTGTTTAAGATACGCATTTTCATAAACATACAAAAATTAAAAGGTTGTTCCACGTTTTACAAAACACGATTTTGTGATCTTGGTTATAAATTTTTATTTTTATTTAAATAATGTTGCATTTATTTTATGTTCAAAAAATTGCACTTCCGACGCCATTACAAATTTCGTATCGCCATAGTGTTGGGTTCTCGATTTATTTAATTGCCTTAATGACACACAATGACATTTTTCACAAATTATTTTGACTGTAAGAATCGGTTGTTTATCGATGAAGTTCAGCGTGTCAATTGATGCGATGCTTTGAAATCTTATTCTATTCTTCGAAGTTGTAAATCTCTTTGGTTGTGTTCTAACATTAAGTAATTAACCGACATTATCAGCCATATTGCCGACGGACTTCTCGTAAAAGTCGTAAATTCGGCCAATGCTCTTAGAATTCGTTACTCACTTGAATTTCAATGACAGCAGGCATATCCACATAGGATAAAGTCATGTTATCATATTGTAACTAATGCCTTAATTTGAAGAAGGTGAATACATTTTGCTCTTATTTGCCAATATATACGAATACACGGCTTGAATCAGTCAATCACGCAGTATAGATATATATATTATCAATCACAGTAACTTTTTCTTGGATATTCAAATATTATAACTTTTGTATAATACATTTGTTTGATACAAATACAATATTCTTTGTTAGTTGTATGAAACTCTTAACAATATTTTTCGCAAGTACACCAACGGTGGATTAACTCAGAAAACAAATTCAACCCGACGGCGACGACGACGACAACGACAACGACGACAGCTACGACACCGACAGCAGTCCGTGGAAGCCAAAAGCGAAATGAAAACTGGTCGCGACCGTGTGCCGACAGGGCAGCAACAGCAGCAACATCAGCAGCGGTAACAGCAGCGGCAGCACCACCGCCAGCCACGGCAACAGCAACAGCAACAGAAACAGCAACAGCAGCCGCATTAGACCAACGCTCGACGCCAGCGACGCGTCTCGTCGAAACGCCCGTCATAGGCGTCCGATGTTTTTGCATTCGCCAGCCAGAACAAAGTATAAGAAAATAAATATGTAGTGCTCGTGTACAATTTACACACATATGTACAAAGCCATCAAGTAAGAGTGCTCTTGTCGACAAAGAGATACCCTGCAAAGCCAATGGCTGTGATTCTTTTTTCATTCAACGCCACACTTTGAAAACGTCACAGTATAAATTGAATATAACAAATTCCGAAATTATATATACACTTCAAAATGCATTTCAATTTAGGAGGTTTTTCAGAGATCTATACAAAAACCCAAACGTCATGTACACATAGTCGGTGTATGCTATAGGGAACATAAATATCTCATTTGCAGCGCAAGCTTATACATATATAATATTGATGGATACAGACGTATTTTAATCAAAAGTAGTTATCAATTAAGTGGAGAAATCTACATAAAAAATTTAAAATGTTACTCGGCTTTTAATGCTTATCATATCAGGCCAAAAAGCCAGTTTTACAGGGAAAAAATTTTTTTTTTTGCAATCTTTAAGGAATTGCTGTCGTTTACGATATAATTGAAAGTGAGATATTTTTGAATAAAAATGGCGTTTAGGGGCTCGACATATACCCACTGGGGATTTATATATTTTTCCATCCCTACATTCTATGCTTTTACATTCTTTTTACTTGTAATTAAGCAAATGAATTATTTGAGTAAGTAGTGTATTAATTAAGACAATTGTTCTATAAATCAATTCAATTGACAAACATTTCCTGGAAATACTTTACGGCTATGAACCCGCTAAAATAGGATTTTGAAATGATATGGGTTGAATTCATAATCACTGAACACTTTATAATTCCTTTTTGTCGACCAAGATTCTGTATGTGTTTTATTTGTTAGACTTACAGGTTTTAAGATTTACTGCAATCGCGAGCATAGATGTGTGTTTCAAATGTAAGAAAGTTGTAAATTTATTAGAGGAGGTTATTATCCTCTCAAATATAAGTATATTAAAATAAAAAGATATAAGAAAAATCAATTACAATTTTTTTCTATTTATATTAAATATTTAAAAATATCTAAGTAAGTTCTTTTTATTTGGATTAACCGAATATCTGTCTTGCATGGCAGCCCATTAAAGCCAGATATTCAGTGAAACACATTTTACTAGGTCTTTTAGCAAAGTTCGGAATTTGGGTAAAACACTTAAATGAAAACAGATCAATTTGAAAAATGTATGAAAGGCTTGATTATCCTCTTTTTAAAGTTTAATCACATCAATTAAAGCAGTTCGCGCTTTAGAAAGTTTAGAAACTTACACGCCTGGCGGAAATGTATTGAGTTCATCCGAAGCTGGGAAATGTCTACTAGTAGGTCTTTTTGATAGAATCATTCTCTAAAATGGGCACAACCTTGAGCAAAGTGAGCCATAAGTTTATTATATTTTCTTCAACTTAATCCAAACATCGCAACGCTGCGTCAAACACATTTGGTCCGGGGATTGCGTATCAAGGGATTTCTTATTTGGCAGCTTGTTACAAGTTGTGGATATACGCTGTTCTTAAATGCGAATAAATATACCAAATTTATTAAGCAGAAATTTCAGTTCAAAAATTAAATTTCCTATAAGAAACGGCAATGATGAAATTTAATAATTTTGCAAAGCACCGAAGACCAGGTCATGCAAAGGGTTGATCGCTAAGTTTGTGACAATTCATACACTCTTACAGACTTAGAAGTCTAGGTGTGTGAGTGTGTGTGTGTGTGTGTGTGTGCTTGAGTGCACAGTTTGTATGTGTGCATGTGTGCTTAAATACACACACAAAAATATAGCACATTGACTTTGGAAGAGTGTTGTTAAGAGCAGTGGCCGTGAATGGCTTCTGATATAGAAAGCCATTGTTACATCCTGTTTCGCATATCCTTAGAAAATGCCGGATGTGAAAAGATTTAAATGATATTGTGAATAAGCCATAATATAATTCAACTACAAAGACCGCTAATGTCTTGTTATTCATAACTGCTATTGTTGGCTTTACAATTTTGTACAAAAAGATGTTACATATTAGGTAAGAGGTAATTACGGTTAGCCTCAGTTTGGTTTGTGTTAATAATATTTAATAATCTTTAGATGACCGGTTGAAATACATATCATTACGATAACATAAAATTACGGTTAGGAATTTGGTGCAAATTGTAAATATGTTGAATTTTTAATATAAATTTATTTTCTTTAAGACGACCTTGTCATCTAATAAAATGTTATGTTCTTCAGTGAATTTAGGGGGAAAATTCAGAATTAATTTAAACATGTATGATTTCGTAAATAATAATAATACGCCTAATAACACAGCCTAGAGCAGTAAATTTTGAATATTTTTTATAATTTTAAATTTAGAAGACACCAGTATTTTTTTTAAATTTTGTTAATTGGCTTATAAGGACACCATGTATTGGAAATTGTTTTCATAAATAAATTTGTATTCAATTTAATAACAATAATCACACATAAAACACTTTCGGATGTCCCAAACAAATAAGCTTTTATTCAAAAAATTAGGTGTAGTAATCGATAAGGAATCGATAAACTCATATGAATAAACGCGCTTGCCAAAGTCAATTTATATGTATGAATATATGACTTTGTTATGGTCGATGTTGCTAGTTTTCGCATTGATTAGTGAGTATCTGTGTATTTATAATCAAAAAAAAAAAAAAAATCGATGCGCCCGTTAGAATCGAATGTTTTAATAGTGATAAACAAACATACATATATACAAACATATTCGGTGTATAGGGCCAGCGCGAACGTGGCAATTGCGATCTGGACACGACTTTATTGTGGTTTTATAAATTAAAATAATTTTGATTGATTACTTTGGATTATCTTGTCATTTGCCAGCATCAAATAGAATATTTAACGATACTGATAAACCGGTTTGCGTTTGTTTTGTATGAATTTGGGCTCTTGGTTTTTTACTCAAAAGATTTCATGCAGACTCACGGAAAAATGTGCGTTAGCGCTTGATCAAATCTGAAGCTAGACCCAGACTCCAATTTACTTCGTAATATCTACAACCAAGAAAAAATTATTTAAGACAACTTTTGCTGCCAACAGTGACAACGAAGACGCAGTGTATACTACTCGCTGAGGTCTTCAAATTATATACATTTTAAATTGCTGATTAGATTAGATTATTTGTAAACTCCACATCGTTTCCACCTCTATCTCACTTACATATTCATATCGAACTATTTAACATAACATATATCATATTAAAAATATGTAATAATCGATATCAATATATGTAACCTTTGGTATTCTTGATTAATTATGGTGAAAATAATAATAATAATATTAACAATAGAATTTAAAAATGCTCATACCAATTTGTTTTGGTCTTTTCTGTTTTAAGATGTTCTTAAGCACATTTACTAATTGAAATATGTTTGCTAGACATGTGTATGTGTGTATGGATAATCCCATTAAATAGGTACCCTACCGTATGGCCCTTACATAATTTATAAATATAAGTATGCTTACGTAGCCAAAGCACACAGCGAACAGGCTGCAAGATGATCGCTTCCTCTTTCCTAAGTTGCCGATTGATTGACAAACGCACAAACGAACTAACGGTTCGGCTCTTGGTGCTGATTAAGAATAAATATCTTTTGGAAAATGGAATGGGATTTAACATCGTTTGCATATTACACATACAGATTCAAGGATTATATATAATTTGGATTAGATTAGACATAAGACTAACCAATGTTTGATATTGTTATTATTATTTAATTATTAATATTTATTATTCAATTAACAACACAACACACACACACACACATTTTGTTAAGATTTAATCGAGTATGCAAAATTCGGTGCTTGTTCGATTTTTCTAGGTTCAGTGGTATTGAGAGTATTATGTTTTCAATCACATGAGTTTTTGAATTGTACACTATTGTCCAACGTGAATATGCTGAAATTTGAAATTTACACTGGTGGTCAATACTCCCATACCGTAATTCAAGATATAAATAAATAAATTATAAAGGTTGGAATGGTTGACGGGCTGGTTTCCGAAGGCACAGGTAGACAGTTGGAAGCTGTTGAACAGGTCGAAATAGTTTCACCTCCACCTCAAATGTGTGCAGAACGAAACAAAAATACACACACGCACACACACACATACACACAAATGCGCACTACACATGGTATTCTAATGAAATGCTATCCACTCGTCAATGATCAATTGTCATTAAAAGAGCTTTGACTCCAAATTCTGCCTTTTCCATTACTCAGCCAAAGCGCCAAACATTTGGCTGTGGATTATTATTGACAATGCAAAACATATACATTCATAATCGGTATACATTGGCCAAGTCCATATACATACAATCCTAATTCCTGGCTTCGAACGATACAATTGTTTCATTGATCTGCCTTATCATAAAATACAAATTAATGCTGATTTAAAATTTTGTAGTCAAATAGGAAAGAAATTGCCGAAGTCAAATATATAAAGTTGTATAGGAATATCTATGAAATGATTTCACATATAGAGTTTTAAAGCTCCTTAAACGCGATTTAAGGGTGTTGCAATATCTACATCAATCCACTCATAAATCGCAAAAATCAATAACTCTTAATTTTTTGAATTTCACTTTTAGAATCACTAACCAAATAAACTAAATCCTTTGTCAGATGTAAAAAAACAAAATTTATGTTTAAAGAAAAGGTCGAAGGAATTTCGACATTATAATGTTACAAAATTTTGGATTATCAGCAACCTTTGTTTACTTGAAATTTATTAAAGTTTATTTTCGCTGCTTATTAAGGCAATATTTCTTAGATATTGCTGATTGAAAAGGAGTTTACCTTGGTATAATAATATTCGTCAACTGTATAAATTTCATAAATACAAAAGTTGTTAAGCGGACCACAAAACATCAATAAATCAAAAAAAATAAATAAATAAAAATATCATACATTTAAAAAAAATATATACATATTTTTATGCTTTAAAATAAAATGAAAATATAACTGAAAATTTTACAGTCTACTTACAGAGTTATAAAGCTATATAGGCTCTATTTTTCATAGTGATCAAGTTTATATATTTTTGGACAACTCGCTGCGAACTGAGCGCACTGAACGGGTTAGGCAGTAATGTGTACATTGCCATTTAGGCAGAAAGTCAAATAATTATATAATTTAAAAATACTTTGCATTGCCTTAAAGCGCCCTCTTGTAAATTTAATTTTCATGTCCATTATTGTGGCGCCCTCTTGCCTCAATCTAATTAAACATTATTCAGCTGTATGGAAAGTAGCTGTGGTAGGTTTTTTGGCCACACGAACAACAGATGGCGCAATAGTTCTCGCAAACCACTTTCGAAGGGCAATGTAATTTTGTAACTTTAGATCAATGTTAATAAATTGGACTGAACGTTCACGTGTAGAAAGCATTAACGAAGTTAACAGAGGTCGATACAAAAAAGAAAACAGATCCAGAATGCAAGCTAACGAATTCAAAAGAAAATTTAAATTGTACCGAATTTAAAGATATAATAAATATTCGCCAATTATTTGAAGTTCAAAAAACATTTTAAAGTTTGAATGACTCCAATAAATAACGGCGAAAACTTTAAACGACAGTTCACGCAGACTTCAAAATATATCAGCCAGCAATGATTATACAGTAGAATATAATTAGTATAAATCGAATAGATATACAATAGTTTTAGTTATTTTCCTCTTGCGAAGGATAGTATAGCTATGACTCCAGCTGGTCGTTTAATGCCATTGACATTGCCGTGGAAAATTAATTTGAAGTCTCTGCAAAATATTTTTATCGAGTAATAATTTTATCAAAAGTATAAAATACTTGTAACCTCAATCCATCACATTAAAATTAATACATGTTTACTTCACTCAGGCTATTCAAATTACTTTTAAATATGTTCATATTTTTAATTGTATTGATGAATACAATTTGATATTAGTTTTTGTAAACTGACCTGAATGATTTTTTAAAATACGAATTTCCAACAGGGCTTTGAATATTTCAAAACTTCTTCATTGATGACAATCAAATCCGTCGAGTAATCTTCGAATTATTAAAACTGTAGATGGCGTTTAGGTGCACCTAAAAGTATCATTCAATCAACATATTCTAATAAGAGACTTCAAAACTAACTGAAACCCCCAGCTTATTAGAATTCATATGTGAATCGCCATGAAATGCAAAATGCATTTGACAAATTATTTGCTGAATACACCCCTATTTGCTCGGTAATTTGCTAAACATTAAAAAGATAATTTCAGAAATAATATTTCCTTATTGTTGAAAAGTTCATAATACATAGAATTTAATAATGAATATTTTACAATATAGCTATCACCAAAGTATGTTTATAAATTAAAGAAATGCCTTTAAGGACAATCGGACAAGAATCACAGTGTAAATATTTATAGATCACCTAAACATCACATATTCATAAAAATACTATCCGAAGAGTACTTGTAGTACTTCTCAATACTTATATTTCACCATTTAAGATGAGTAATAATTAATTATGGCTCTTGGAACATATCAGAATAGATCGGATTGGACATTTAGTTGATCGAAACAATGAGACAGTTGAGGTTTTCTATAAAAACATAATTGATTTCCAATATTTCTGGACTTCAAGGGCTAATAATTCTTATGTTTAATGTAATTAGTTCTATAAAATATTCAATTAATTTTCTTACTGCAATTAATGCACACAAAGGTGCGGGAGCACTGATTAGAATCAAAAGAATTCAGAAGGAACAAAATTTCGTCTCATCCACATTCCACGCCAATGACGTAACAATTTGGAGTAGTTAAACAGTAGCCGTGGCCACAAATTGGCAACCGTCTGTTGTCTGTTGTGTGTTGCCGTTATTACTAAAATTACTACATCAAATCGTTCCACTTAACCAAAAATGTTTCAGGTCCCCACTGTTCGCGTATGCTTTTGCCCAATTTTTCGGCTGCTGGCAGGCCTATATTTTCAAACTGCCAATTAGGCAATGTACAATACATATGTATACATATATATGCACAAAGTATTCTC
The DNA here is from genome assembly GCA_035043505.1 of Drosophila setosimentum. Taxonomy (NCBI): domain Eukaryota; kingdom Metazoa; phylum Arthropoda; class Insecta; order Diptera; family Drosophilidae; genus Drosophila; species Drosophila setosimentum. Next base: position 362,362 of record JAWNMY010000015.1, on the reverse strand, counting down.
TAATATTTAGCGAGCTGTTGTTTTCAGCAAAATTTGTATTCCGAATACACTGATCAGGTCACTGATGTTTTTAATTTGGTTATTCCTGAACAATTTCAAAATAAAATGTGTAGTTCAGTATTTACATACTACCAGGATTATGCTTAAAAAAAAAGTGTATAACGTCTTATATATTTTTTGACTTTAGGAGCTCAAATAGAAGTATATTTATTATATAAATCGATTGTACGTTAATTAAATTCTTTAATTTTTTATGTGACCATGTCCGATAAGAAAGGTAGAAATAATATTCAAAAAAAAAAAAAAATTCAAACTAGTGCTACGAAATCACTAAAATCGATTTTCGCAAATCGATAAAAAACACATATGACTATAACAATTTCTAGCTAGAGATCGGAATTTGATAAGTGTATTGTTGGCGATTTTCTACAAAGAACGTCCACGCGTTTTACCGATAATTCGATAAATTTATATATCTGATAGAGTAAATTGAGAAGACTGCATATCTTCCCCATCTTTGAAGCTAACGGCATCAAACTTGGAACATAGGTTGACGTTCTTCTTTCCTGCCCCTTGCTTTTACTTGGAACAAGTCAACAAAAATTATAAAATTACATATATGGCTTCACCGTTTAAATACCCTTGTTGTCAGTCAAGAAAGCATCAGCAGTCTTTAACAAAAAGGTAAATCAAATATCCTGTAGGGCAATAAAATTCATTCAACAACACCATTGCAATAACTTTTGAGTTACTAAAAGTTTTATTTTTTATTTTAATTCTTATTACTCTTCCAGTTTAAAAGCTATAGCTTGCAACAGTGCAGTAAAATTTTGAAATTTTCAGTGTTGTAGCAATTTAAATTTCGTAAAATATTTCGCTATACTCAAACATATATATATTTTCCATAGGTAATAGAGCAACAAATGTTTATCAATGCCGGATGTAATTTGAATATGAAGGAAACGTCCGGTACAACTATGTACCTGTACATATGTAGATGCAAAATCATCAAGTTGAATCTGCCGGATGGCTAAAAGCGATTTCGGCTATAAATTAAATGAATTCAAGAGGAAGCGCGCTCAAACTCTAAATATTATATTCGTAACAACAATGAAAATACGTGGAGAACGATAATCGATTTTTGTTTATTACGCTCTGGCTTCTCCTTGCCTCTGTTGTTGTTGGTGTTGCTGTTGCTGACTGCATACGTACTCACTTCATTCTACCAGTGTCTTCTCGGCAGGCTTCGCCCTCTTGCCCTCTTTCACTCCCACTCTCGTGGCGAGGCCGACATCTGCTTTTTAATGAAGTAGTAAAACTCATTCATAAATGTATTCAACCGAGATGTACACACAATGCTCAACGCTCAACGCTCAACGCTCGATGCACAACGCTGGATCAAGTGAAAATGGAGAGAGAGACGAGACATGGGCATGGACTGTGGACCGTGGACTGTGGACTGTGGCTTGTGCTCTAGCAGGTTTATGACGAATAGCAGAATAAGAATTTATTTGCAAGGCAACCACAGCCAGCCAGTCATCCAGGTAGACTTGGGCAGACAGCAGACAACAGACAAGACCGGCTTGAATAAAAAAATAACTGCGATCTGCATTCAGTCGACAGTGCAAAGCTGCACTCGGTTCTCCTTGGTTAGTCTCCTTGCTTTGGCCTGGCGTATTCCAAAACAGGCCGATTTCTGCTTTGCCACGAGCCTAACACACGCCGCAGTTTCGACACTTGCTATCGGCCGGAGTTCGCATCCTCGTTGCGAAAATTTACATTTATCTTGCATTTCAATTTCATTTTGAGTGGACTTTTTAATTTCCTCTTTGCAAATGAAATCAATTTTGATGCGATGCTTGAAAGAAGCACTTACATATTCACAAATGATATCTAATCGTTCTTTTGGATACTATTGTAGTATATATTTATTTAATGTGTGTCAGCATATCGGACAACATTAGTTTTATATTTACACAGTTAAATTGTTAATCAGCAGTCATATAGAATAAAACATGCCATATTATTGTAATAGATTATCCATTAATTTATAATAGATTTTGTAATTAACTTATTTCTATAATGTGCGCAATGGAATTCTACACATGTAAAATGAATTAATGAATGCAGTTAAAATTACGCTCAAAAGATTTAAACACAACACTTTGTAGATATTAACATTGACATTGAAGTAATAAATATATTTTAGTATTGTTTTAAATCAACATTGAAGTCACAAGAGAAAATTTATAATCATTTTGAATGTTTGCTTAAAATAGAAGTCATAATTATTTAAATGAGTTTCCCAATTAAGACAGATTGTTGCATTGCTACATTTAGCAGAGCTATTTATGAGATCTTGGGAACCAATTTTGTATTAAAGTGTTGCTAATTGACAATTTCAAAAGGCTCTACCTTTTACATATGGAACTAAAAAAATTTTGTTTTTACCACCTATTGAATTATATATTAATATACAAATTTCATAAGTCTTGAGTAGTACTTTTAGTTTTTCATCCAATTTTGTCGTTAACAGAGTCCAAATAAAAAATTTACTTTTGTGATATTCTCCCATTTTATGATAAAACTTTAATCAAATGCCTCCATAGTCTGGTATATACGTCTAAAAATTAATTATTGTATAAAAACTTTCTTAACATTTTATCGGATGTTGCTACATTCAGTAAAAATTATGAAAAATGTAGTATCATAGGAACAATTTGTTTTATTTTTAATAATAATTCAAATTAGTAACCTAACCTAAATTAATAATTTATATTTAATTTTTTTCGTATACATTTTACATTTTCATTTAACCATTCACTTTAATTAAATGCCGTTAATTTTTAATTTAATTGATTTAATTTGATTTAATTGATTTTATTTATTTTTTTTTATTTAAATATGTTAAAGTTTGCGGTCTTTAGTCTACAGTAAATAAATTTATTTGATTGCGTATTGCGTATATATGCAAGAAAAATTCTGGCAGGTCAACTAAGTTTCTCTTAAATAATTAATGTTAAATAGTATTGATTTATCTTTATTAATAGTTTAAGGCTCGAATATTTCGAGCAAGAGTTGAAAAGTAACCAGAATCGGCAAACATTTGTACTGAATACTAAAACAGACTTTAAGTGAATAGAATAAGAATACTCATCCTTAAGTTAATTTAGAAGTTTACACAAGTTAACTTAAACAAATTAAATTTATCTGCTCGGCGCACTAGACCGAATCGGCTGTTAATTCTAAATATATACTATATAACGATATCTGTTTCTTTTTATTACAATTGTATATTTTGAACAATTTCATATTTTGTTTTTATTATTTAATGGGTACAGTAATTTAAAATCAGCGACAGCCTTTATAGTTTTCAAGGCATTCATACAGGGAGGCTCTGACTTGGAAATAAATTCGAAATAAATTTATATCGCTTTACATTATTTGTGGTAGTATACAAAGAATTGAAGAGCAAATATTAGAAATTCGTAACAAAAATCTCTGGTATTTAAAACACCCACTGCAAAATCGCCACAGCTATTTGCTCACAGTTGTTTGAACGTGTTATGTTGAAGTTGGTAAATGTTCACGTGTGTATATACATACATATATATATATATATTGAATACAAATGCAATTAAGTACCTAGCAAAGCAAACTGTTATGGGAACGAAACCTCTTTTTATCAATATGCTGCAGTTTTGCAAATATAAAACCGCACGCAAATTGGGCGCTACGTTGAATTTTGTTGTGCTTCAATCTCATAAATTATTTTGGCAACGCATCACGCGAGAAACTTATACCTGATTTAGCGCAGACTGGCTGCGCAGAAAGACTAACTAAGGCAGATAACGCTAACACATTCGGCATACCCATTTCAACGGCTATGCCAAAATGATTTTTGTGGGCGATGACTTTTGCACAGCCTCTTTGTTGTGTTTTTGTTTTGATCTTTGGCCCTTGCCCCGTCATTTTACCCTATATTTTTTAGCTGGGATCAAAAAGTTCTTGGAATGCCGATAAACCATATAATTTTACTAATTGAACGGGGGTGGATAAATGTAGCCAATGTAAGAGCTCCAGATCCAGACGTACGAATAAAATGTTTCTGCTCCATGTCATACTATCAACTTAAGAACGTTGCAGACAGAAGCTCGGTATGCTTAGATACCCTATTTCAATTCCCCATTATATGAAACGTAGTAACTACAGCTTGCAAATTATGGGGAACATGAATATTTTTTCTGATTTGAGGAGGCCGAAGTAAACGTGGCATACTATATTAATGTTAATTCCTCTCGCTTATGTACAAGCATGCGTATCAAATTTGCCTAAGGGTAGTTGAAAAACTCCACTTAATTGCACACGGACATACTTGGAAAAAAAAATATTCTTTAGCAACAAACTAAATAAATTTTTGTATATTTATTTAGGATATGTTATCACAGAAAAAGTAGGCCAAAGAACAGATGACTTGGACAGACAATTAGAAATTTCTAATTGCATCATCGAAACATTGTTTATTCTTAAGCAATAGATAGTGTCTCATGCAATTCTTCTTAATTTACAAAATTATTTGAATTGCTCTCTGAAACTGAAAGCACGGACAAATAATATTTGTAATTCAAGGAAAGACTTGGCAGCAAAACAGATCGTCCGCACTGACTCCCTCATGATATACACCATCGGTGATGAAAATGAACGTGGGAGTGCTCTTTAGTCTTAACCAATACAAACACGGTCGCAAATAATCAAAATACGATATTCACTATAACCAGTAAATTCCATTTATATTTAGTATAATAATAACTGAAAACCGTTGGAAAAGAGCCGATGTTCAATTTTGAAAATTGTTATTAAACGAAGGTTTCTTGGGTGACTGTCACTAGTAATTTACCGTTCAAATTTAGGCGCTCAATTTTGAAAGGATTTTACTAGAAATCTTTACTCGAATTTGTGACATATATGTAGAGGCTCCAGCGCAACTTAAATACTAAGTATCGCAAAATTATGTATAAAAATTACGTTCATACTTGAAATTGAATAAACGAACAGTCAGACAGACTGACATTGCGTATTTTTTTAGTCGACTTTGTTAAACAAATAATAGCGAAATTTTTGTATATTTTTTTTAACCATACACAGGCAAGGTATTTGTTTACAATGCGCAAATTAAAAAAATATATGTTAATAATAATCGGTTTCACAGCATATATACATATAATTCGATTCTAAAAACAGAGGAATGAGGAATTCATATCAATTGCAGTCAATTCGAGTATTCGTAAATTTACAGGTTCTTCGCAAAATGTAAGTCTCGAAATTATATGTTTACGTTCACCCCAATCCAAATAATAATATAGATTTCAAATATTATTTAATCAGCTTTAGTGTATAAAGATTATTTTTATCACAAGTTTTTAAATATTATATTTAAGTTAATGTTTTGTCACCAGGGTTTAGCGAATTTAAAAAGTAATACTGTGATTAAAAAAATAATATTATTTAAAAACATGATGATATATGATGATCCCATATTACTCTGTAATGTTTTATCTTATGTATGACATTTTCCGGCGGACTTTTATAACGAACCTTAAAATGAAGTGAAGTAGATTGTCCGATAAATGTGAAACACGTTTTCACTAAAATCTTGCATTGGACTTTAAGAATAAATAAATTTGAGACTATATGGACTGAAAGCAATCGAGTTTCATTCAAAAGTTTTGTGATACAACTAAAAGATTGCCCTGTCTTGTGGGGAGCACAAAATTCCAGCCCTAAGTGCGCCTCATTATTATTATAAAGAGGGCTTTGGCTGATCTGCTAAAATTTATGGTAATCAATCTGCTCAGATCACAGACATGGTTCACTTGAAGTTGTATGGTAATTACACTGAATGCTTGCGTGCACGAAATTCTTATGTCAATCAGAGATCACACAGCCCTATTGGCTTTAGTGGTGCAATTTCAAATTTTACGTATTTTGTACAGAAACCATGAAGCTGATACTGGCTGACAGATAATTGGCCAATGTGTACGGTGCCTAGATTCCCATCCAGGTCTTACGAGTCCCACGATAGCTAGTTGACACAAGTGCGTTTACCGTATACGGATACGGTTACGGATTGTGATGGCAAATGTTTTTAATAAAGTTGCGTAAAATTCAATAATCTTACCATCATAAATTTTTGATCCTCAAATTGATGGTCATTGGTCCGATGTAAGATATGCATTTTTGTTGGTGTGGGATTGTTGGATTTGTTGTATTTATTACATAGAGTACGTTGATTAAATATCAATTCTTCGATCGTTGGGCGGTAAGGATTTCACTGTCACTAACTCGAACGCTTCGCTCACTTAAAATGCATAACAGGTACAAATACACAGTAGATAGATTTTTTTTGGCACTGAATAAGGCAACTATAAGTCATATGAGTATATGCTTATGTAAATGTAAATTGGTAGTATGTGAATATATTTTTTACAACTATGAAATGTGTATGTATCCATCCGAATATATCACTTATCCGAAATAGAAGTGATGGCAATTACAGGTGCACGGAGAATACGAGAGGCATTGAATGCTGGTTGCTTAAAATCACAAAACACGTAATTAAACTCGAGCTGTTTGGAATCGTAAGAAATTTCGAAAATACAGCATAATATACGGTTGATTTAACGAAAACCCGCAAATAAACTTCTGCCTTTGCGCAGCCACTGACGGTAGTTCTCGACTGAACTAAATTTTCTGGTTGGACGTAAAAACCTTCAGGGGATGTATTGCGATGCTGACGATGCTGCTGCCGTTTGAATACAGATGTGTTTCATACATACATACACACCCATATACACATACACACACACACAGAGACTGAGCATACACATAACACATACATGCAAGTATATGTGCGTAAAAACCTATAAAATCCCCATCACCGCTTTGTGAAACGCACACTTTTCGTTATACACACATACACATACACATTAAGACGCTGACCCTCCCCGGAGCGGGTTTTTCAAAACGCTATTTACACTCTCTTATATAAGAGAGAAGACTAAGAGAGTGTTGTGCGGACAGAAGAGAAATTTGCATGCTGCAAACCGGTTGAGAACCAAACCCCTGAAAGCTGATTCGCCTTGGATTTTACGTCGTGTAAAACAGAATGGTTGTTTGAACCCGAAAGCCAAAACTTAACCGAAACTATTTTTAAAAGACCATAACTTTCAAATATGATCATATTCTTATTTAAAATAAGTATTACGAATAAGATAAGCTTTAAAAGAAGATTAAGAGATCTCTTAAAAGGGTCATAAGTCAATATAAGCATTATCAAAGCGTTGTAAACGAAATATACAAATAAAAACAAAAAACAACTAATGCTTAATTTTATTTGGTTACCTATGCTTCTGTTGTATTCGTAGCCGTATGCTATATCATAATTATATTCAATTTTCTGAAATGTAATATGTTGTCTGGTGGACTTGTAATTTCAGTCATTCTCTAAGAGAATTGGAAACTGGAGCTGGTTCAGCAAAGAGCAACCAAAAAGTACATAAGAGAGGGCCGGCTGTAAAAATCTTTACTGCCACCAATACCACTTAGGATATGTATGTATGAATTTGTTCGTGACTGTTTGCTGGCCCCGTCGTTTTCAAGTTAAAACGCGCAACAGCATCAGCTACAGCTACAGCCAGAGCCACAGCCATTTATATTTTCAGAAACCACGCCCCTCAAGCTGACTACTAGACAATGGGCCGAACCCAGAGGCTGCGTCAGCGGCATCGCCGTTGCGTCGGCAGCGCAGCCTCTGCACATGTGCACATAAATACTACATACTACATACTCGTAGATACAAATACATACATGCACAAACATTAATACATATGTATGAAGACATGTGTTTAAGTGGATATGTGTATATAAACGCATGGGCTTAACTCTATGTGTGTGTGTTTTGTGTATTGTATCAGTAAATGAGTATATAAGCGTAGTGGTTGCCAAATACATACACACACACACACATTCATAAGCAGATATGTATGTATTTATGGAAAGCTGGGGTTGCCAACACACTTTGTCCTCAGGGGTGTAACTTATGCTACTGGGAAAAACTCGGCATTGGACGCTTGTTTTGCCAGTGGTTAGTGCCCTACCATTTTTGCCCCAGGGTTTATTTTGCACAGCATCACAGAGTGATTATATTAAAAATGATGAGAGTGGGGAACTATGTACAGATGTATGTATGTTTGTATGAACATATACAAATGTGTAATTTTTAATGTATAATGTAATACATAATGTGTGTGTGTATATGTACTTACACTTTTCAATGTAGATACTTAAAGTTTGCTTGGGTACCGAAGACAAAATACCCTTGAACTAAACTGTTTCTACAGAAAATATATTAATAAATATCAGGTAAGTAAGCCTGAACTCAAAAAGTTATTTTAAGTTGTTTCCTCCTTAAACCATAATGAATTTTGATTATTGTTCTGCTAATAATACACTTTACATTTTCTAAAAAAAACTTAAAAAACAACTATGGCTTATTATATAAATGTTCCTATATGTATATATTCACATGAGCACGGAAATGTCCAATCTTTATAGTAGAAACTATCATTAAGATACTACAACAGAACAAAATACCATGTACTCTTTACTATTATAATTCATATAAAGTAAGTCAATTAATTGACTATTTTTGAAGAACGATTTTATTAGTTAAGTATTAGTAAATTCAAAACTTACTTTAAGTGAAGGCTACTTCATCTTAAATCTAGTAAATGAGTTATCTTTGCATAAAATAATTGGAGAAAGCTATCAATTAAATTAAATAAACTTGCTTGCCGCATGATATGCGAAAACTTATATTTCTTATTTCAGTCTGTAGCTCCTACATTTTCTGATGTCGGACGGTGATCGATAATATATATATTTTATGGAATCGGACATGTTTCGTTCATTAACATACTTTTGACCAACATAGTAACTTACGAAATTTAAATATTTTTACTTGTGCCTCTATAAAAAATGTTAAATGTATTGCCAAAAGAATATAAATATATAAAAAAAAATTATAAAACCAAACTAAAGAGATTGAACAGCAAAAAAATATTTTAAAAAATATCGTCATTAAAATTCAAAATGCGACCGAAATGTTCGTCTTTATTTTGAGTAACTGGACACTGTTAATTTTGTAAAGAACATCTTTCATTTTGTTGTCTGTAAATTTGTAAAAGGGGAAGAAAGATGTCGTATAGGATGTAGTTAGCAACCGCAATATTTCAATATTGAACAACTTGGATATTCATATAACCTTGCATAAGTAAAAAATAAATAAATATAAAATAAGATAAATTTATATAGCTAAAGTAGTTGGTTTTTCTTTTTCTTTGCTAACTATGCAAACCATTATTTGAAAAGAGAGTGATATCCAAATAATGTTTTTTTTTACTAATTATCTTGAACAAGCTTACATAGGGCTAATCACTAAAAAAAAATATTGCTACAACTATTTTCTGTTAGATCTGGTTTCAGATCATAAGAAACACACTCGACACAACAAAGTATGTTAATAAAATGATCGATGAGAGGCACTTACCAATAATGTGTGCACTTTATGGAGTTGTAATGAAGTAAATTCCATTTATTTCTTTGAATTGTTAAGCGATATTTATGCTTTGGAAATTGAAGTATTTCAGTGCATGTTTGGCAGAAGCCTTTAACCTACTTTAATGTTCGCACAGCAAAAAATAATTATACGAGACATGAGCTTGCATGTCTGCATGTGTAGATGTACATATGTATTTACGGATGTATGTATGTATTTGTATTAAAGTTACGCGCATTTGTGCCGCACCGCGAGCAGATAAAGGAGCATTTACAATCACTACCACGAACGACAGCAGCCACAACAGCAGTCATGAACATCCTGCGGCGTTCACGAGTTGGACCCGGGGCACTGTATTTTAGCCTCATCCTAAATTGGGTGCTCAGGCTCAATAGATGGAGCTGCCAGGCCGCACACTGGTACAAATCTCACCTCTAGCCAATGTGTTCCGTGTCCATGAAAGGCTGTCATTTTCAACCAGCTGTCAGTTTACCATCAGAACACAGCCAACAGCAACAAAAATGCATAAATACATTCGTACAAGCATATACATTGACAAATATATGGTTAAGTATATATTGATTTGCTAAAGTAGTAAATGGATAGACATCTATACTATTCGATTCGATATACATATATATATGTATATATAATTATATTTATATACATACAAGTGTATCTGTAATGGACAAAGGAAAGTGACTGTGGATGTGGGACCAGTGTGCTGTGCATCACGATTTCTGCGGTTCGGCAGCAAAGACTGAAAATCAATATTGTTTTGTATACCGAGCAGGGCATCTGGTATCGCGAGTCCAAATCGTAACAAAAAATGGCGGCTTGATCATCGATCGTTCGCCTGCCGCGGCCACAAATGAGCAACCATAGTCATAAATCGTGCCGCTGCAATGAAGCCGCCTAAGAGGAGGAGGGTCGAATACGGTGCGGCAACGCTGCAATTGGATAATGCACCTGAGCACCCGTTTCGTGCCTCGCTATTTACTGCTGCCTGCTCTATACTCTGAGCTCTGTGGTAGAGTCACAGGGACAAATAAGACACACACAAGTACGTATGTGTGTACTTATGTATATACCTATATGTATGTACAATTGCAACCACGAGTACCTGTGCATATGTACATAATTTCATACTTTTCAATGAACATTCGTAGGTGCATGTGCTTGAATACATACATATGTGCATTTACAAAGAAAGAATTTGCTAGCGTGTTGAAACTCACGATTTTTACAATTGGTGCTTTCAATACCTTTATTAACTTTTGGAATGGAAAAATTTGTTTCACTTCAATAAGTTGGCGTGTAATGACGAATTATACGAAAATACTATCATCTTAAGAACAACGATAAGGCAACTAAAACAGTTCGGCGTAGCGGAAGTCAACTGACAACTCTTCGGTTTGATTTAGTTTTCCCCAATTCATGCAACAAATGTTGGACGATTCTGCATATTTTAATTTCAATTTACACCTAAAATTTTATTTTATATTTTGTATATTGTGTAAATAAACTGTTTCAATATCTCGAATTGATGTATCTTTTCCAGGAGTTTCGGTCCCGGTGCAAGATGAAAATGATGAAAATTTATATTAAACTGGATATCCAAAATAGTAGTTGTTATCGTGCAGGTAATAGGACTCATAGATAATTTTTAAGCAGTTACCCTCATAATGTATATAAATTCTTAATATGGACGACTAATTGAATCGTTACAGATATGTTATTCAAAGATATCTTGAAGATATATTGATGAATCTTAATGTATATATCGTATATGTATGCCGCGGGCTGTAAATATGTAAGAGTTCGGACTATATGATATATATATTATATTTATGTCATAGACTTTAAATTTCTGTTATTCTTCGTTTCTCGTCAAATCAATGTTTTTAACCATTCAATAGGATCATCAACTTTTCCAATAGAATTGCTGGATAAAAAAGCGCTTTGACTCCTTCCTTTCCTTCAGCATTACTACCTGAGTTGATATAGCCATTTCCGACTGTCGTTCTGTCCGATTTTTCAGTATAAAATGCAAAAAACTCCGTCAGTTTTAAAGCTATCTGATTAATCTTGGTATATATCCTTCTATTAGTTTCCATTACTTATGAGGTCGGAGGCTAGATCCGACCACTATTTTACATATCAGCCAAAAGATTGGTTATCGTATTTTTTCTTCGCCCAAGAAAGGCGATCTTTCTTGTTTTTATTTTCAAGAATTTTAAACAAACTCATCAATTAAAAGCCATTTAACTTTTCTTCCATTAATCTTTCCTTCATCTAAGTTTTCGTACAATAGCTTCCGATTATTCAACAAATAAAAATTTAGTATATGCTCAAAAAAATTAAAGACTTTAACTATCAAATCATTAACGCAGAACAAAGTTAGAAATTTGATCGATGTTTATGGTTAAATAAATTTTTTTTTTTTCTAAAATTCATTAAAAGGTGAAATATTCCTTACATTAATCATTGATCCCTCAATCGTATCATACGATGGAGTGTGCACTAATTCAGAAATCAAATTTAATATCTCTAGTTACTACAGTTTTTAATGCTTAATGCTATTGCCGAGAAGCGAGCAGCGAGCTTAAGTATCTGGCGTAAGGCATCGATAACTGTAAAGATTAATGTCTGTCGGATTTCATGAACCAACCAATAACACTTAGAAAGTTCTAAATTCATGTAACAACAAAAAAAGCACATTAAAAATTATTGAAATATTATTATGATTTTGCGACTTTGATGATTGAGTATTTCCGTAATTTAGAGCAGACTCTAAAAAATCCCATGTTAATATGGCTGAAGTTAAATATTTACACGCCATATGGCATTATCTTAGCAGTATAGAAGAAGTACAGAGAGAGAGACATGCAAATCCTACTCCTCTGATTGAGTATTTGAATCTGTAACTACTTCAGCACACATTTTTTACATTCCCTCACAGAAATTTTCAGCCAGCACACAGTGTAGTAATATTTCCGAACTGCCGCAGGGCACTTCGTTCATATTCGTTATGTCCTCAGTTGCAGACAGATTCAAATTTTGGTAGATGCGTCCGTCGCTTCTCGCTGCTCGCTGCTCGCTTCTCGGCAATAGCAGAAGTCACAGCTACATGTACTATGTACCTCACTTCACAAAGACGACAGCAACAGCAACGGCGACGGTGGCGGCGACGGCACACGAATCATGACCATGAGCTCGGCATAGCTGCAAAAAGGCTGCTGCAATGTTGCACGACGTCCAATTGCCGCGGGGAAGATGTGCGCGCTCGTTGCAACCATAGCCATAGCCATAGCCCCTTGCGCTGGCCATTGCTGTTGCTTCTTGCGAATGCGATGTATATAAGTATGTATTTTCAGTTGCAGTTGCAGCAGGCGGATGTTTACAACATATTTCCAACGGCTGTGCTCGTGTGCACCTTTAATCCGCTCTTATTTTTTTTATTTTTTTTTTTTTGCAACCCAGCAGCCCAGCAGCAACAATAACCCAAAACAGAACAGCCAACAGGCTAGCACCGGTCCATTTAAATATGAGGCCGAGAGATAAAAACATCTGCAGCTGTGTTTGCTCGCAGTGGATTACCGTTGGTATACATACTCTTATTATATACATTCCAATATGCAATATTTTGCTTTGTATACGAACTAACATATGAACATATGAACAAAATAAAATTTCATAAACACCATATTTCTTTAACATCATTAAATTATATGTATATTGAATATAGTTCAAAGCAATACAATTCTCAATCTATACACAATATTAATATAATATGATACATTATTACTAGTATATGTAGTTTTAATGATTTCGAAACATCTGGAAACATAAATATTTTGGAACAAATATAAGTAAATAAGTAAATAATGATCTATTCGATAGAGATCGAGAAATCGAGAGTGTTATCGATGAAATTTAATACACATCTATGCTATACTATATTTTCTATTTCAAATTTGAAGTCACAAAATCTTAAAATCGGTGTTTTATACAGACAGACTGTGGAAAACATATCGACATTTATCGATATAACTATTATATATATATACTAATAATTCGAAAAATTAAGTTAGGTATGAATTTATGTTGAGTTTAATACGAGTAAGAACGTTGCCGAGCATACCCGACAAATCGGTTGACCTTAAACTATATGTAATATTATTGTTTGCGATTTGCGTTTGACTCGGTTTTTTAATTTTTATCGTGGTTCCATGTATGTATTTTGAAGTGCAAAAAGTTCAAATTTATAATTTCCCATTTTTTATATACCCCTGCAGAGACCATACGTAAATTAGTAATCTTTCAGTTTGACAGGACTTTCCGTCTTTGCTCACGACAATGTCAAAATCGAGGAATATAAGTTAAAAACAAGGGAGGCGTGATATTCTTGATATAGTTCCCTTTCGTTTTGAATAATTATTAATAGGAGAGGTCAAGCCATAGTAGTAAAATTTTGATACAACATTACCAAAGAATTTATTAAATGACTAATTGTAATTTGTGTGTTTGGTCACACCAGAAAAAAAAACAAATTTTTCTCCAAAAATCATAATTAAGAACAGATTGTTCCGTTGATAAAAGCTGAGTACTGAATATCACCTAATCGACCACTCGCCGCTCGAGTTGTCTTACTTGTTGTTTGTGCAAGCCGCCTTGTGCTAATTGCTCTTTTTGTGATGTCGGCGACTTAATTTTTTCCAAAAGGATGTCGTTGTAACTAATTGGAAAATCGCCCTTGGCAGTAAGCGTACATCAGCGTACATGATGTATGTTCTTTAAATGCCCAATGCCATCTATGATGTACGAAGTGCTGCAATGCTGTAGCTACCCGTTAGAAATAAATATTCACAGAAACACCGCATCGATAAGTATTTCGAATATATACATTTTTATATGTACGTAAAAATGATTGTTTTTAATGTATGTATGTTCTTATGTATAGTATACAACTCAGTTGAGATGTGTTTACTAATATATAGATTATACTCGTGCTAACCATCTGAGATATCTACTATAAACCTTTTCTATCCGCAAGTATTCGCAATGCGACTGCTGTGATTATGCCTCTGATCCCGCCCGGCCTGTTCATAAGGTTATTAAACTTGAATGCTGAATTGCGTGAGGCGCCTCTCTTAACCGATACAAAATTTCTATGTGAGAAAATTATCAATGCGTTGGAGTCCAATGAAATTGCCATTATTAAAACGAGCGTATCGTAACTGTGTCGGTCTCGTCTCCTCTCGCGTCTCGTTCCACGTCTCATCGCGTCTCGTCTCGCGTCGCTTCGCGTCGGTGGCGCACGCTCTGACGTTGGCGCAGCGCGAGCGGTGTCTGTGTTCCAGATTGGCAGATGATGATCCCAAAAATTAAAAGCCACACATATGAAATGCGAAGTCAAACATGCCTGTGAGGTCGTTAAGGAATATAAACTGGACAATGAAATCATTAAAGGGTCACTAATTATAAGCGTGGTTTAAATGTTCTACTCACATTTAAGATTCGAAACTTTTATTACAGCTTTCGGAGAGTCTTTTTAAATTAAACACTAAAGTAGCATTATTTAAAAAACTGACGCAATGGATCTCAGGTACAAAAACATTTTTGTTGCAATTAAATCCCTAAGATCAACGATCAGAGGATTCGATATTACAATATTAAATTGGTTGTTGTTCTTATCCCAACATTATTTAAAAAAACACGATATATGTATATACATTAGACATTTCATTCTATGCTGTACATTCTATACATTCCACATACACACTTTAATTCTTTGAATTAAAAAAAAAAAGTTTTTACTTTGAACCGCTGGTACTTTGTTAGTTTCGGGGTCTTAAGAACAAAGGATAAATATACAAGGCTCATATACATAGTATACTTTGTATGGTAACTAATTGAACTAAGAAGAATTCGCATAAATCATATATGATGCAAAATTATGTACAATCATTTTCTTCGACGTAGTGGACGTCTCTCATCCCATGTCGATCATTTTAATTCCGTATAATATGCATTGTTTCGAATACGGAATGATTTATGCTTGGATCAATATCATCATTAGAAATTTATGGTTTAATTTTACAGCAACAAATAACTGGTTTTGGACGGTTGCTATATACTTTGCAAAGACCGTACAGCACATATAACAACGTTGCAGGTAAGCGACCTCATATTTTGCATATTTTGAAACCAAAAACCTAAAACAGGTCAATCCAACAAACTGTGTACTACTTAGTTGCATATATATATAAATATACCATATATACAAAAAAATTTAAAAAGTACAACTGCATCTGTCGCAATAATCTAAAATACATTAAATTGTCCATTCGAATATGCTATGTTTAAAAATGTTTAGTTACCTATATTTTATCTATTTAACATGCGATTGTCAAGCAAAATAATGTTGTTTTAAATTCAATATCCTTGATCTATTTGATAGAAATGCGCAACTTATTCTTAATATTATTATGAAACTTTCACAACATTTTAGCTAAAACTCTAAAAGTGTTTTACGAGACCTACATAGCCAAATAAAAACAATTAGAATGGTCTTATTAAAAGAGATCGACTAGTAGATACCTTGGGGTCACCTGTAAATATATTTATTTTATTTTTTTCGCGATTCGCCGAACGTGGTGTTGGGAAATATATAAAATCGATAAGTGCCGATCGATTAAACAAACATGTATATTCCATAATTTATAATTATAATATCGACCACGTCAAGCCCCACGTCTCAAAATCAGAAAAGTCAGAATATCATGAGCTATCAATTTTTTCAATAA
The DNA here is from genome assembly GCA_035043505.1 of Drosophila setosimentum. NCBI lineage: Eukaryota > Metazoa > Arthropoda > Insecta > Diptera > Drosophilidae > Drosophila > Drosophila setosimentum. Next base: position 345,937 of record JAWNMY010000015.1, on the reverse strand, counting down.
TATTTTTAGTAGTTTATTGAATTTAAATCTACGCTTCTGGTAACTATGGAAGTTATGTGTTTCATTTACGATGTTGATGAAACTGCACTATTGATATATAATATGTCAATGTATATTCATACTCAAACATACATACTTATCCTCAAATTGCAATCTGAAGGAGATATGAATGGATAAGGGAAATTTATTGATTAAATAATATAAACTTATAAAAATGCGTCGGATAAATGAGAATTATAGCCTCTAAGATCGGTGAGCCTTAGCACAACTTCAGTATACCCATTTTTACCATGTTCAACGGGTTGAGGGTATGAATACAAACAACGCCTGCGGATGCGTTTCTGCATCAAGATTGTCTCACAAGTGCGTAAAAATTGAAATGCCACGAAACCGTAACAGATGCTTAACAGTTGCGTAGTACATTTGTAGGTGCATATATTTGACTATGTATGAGACTACAATGTTTTACCCCATGGCTCTAAAGAGGTCAGGGATTCCGATCTAACATTTACTTTCCTGCAGTCGTGTTTTTCCCGAATGGCTTAAGAGATTGACTAGTCAAAGTATGCGCATTTGAATGAACATTGCTATGTAAGTATCAAACCAAGAACTAAATATATAAAAAATGATTTGTCACAAAGTGTGTTTAGTGGGTCTTAGGACTAAACTCGTTTTTAAATATTTATATTCTCATTTTTCAATAACTTTTGCAGTCTTTATGCGGTTGATCAAAAAAATGATCCTAATACACTCGAGTGAAGTCGCTATATTACGCGGCTATGCTCTGTCAAATGTTCTTCATTAAAATGTAACTCATAGTTTCTCGTTAATTTTTTGTCATCTGGGTTAATTTTGAAGAATCTGTAAAGTTAGGATAAACTGAATTATTTATATAGATGATAAATTTACATTTTACACTTCGTATACCGTCTTAAAAGTTTCACCCAAATGATCTGCACAAATTCACTTACAAATGGTAAAAATATATACAAATCGATTAAGCACAACTCACATAGGATTCGAGGGCATGAGTGTGCATGGGAAGTACGAGAATGCTGGAACAAATTGAAGGCACGCAGTGGGCACCAAACTGAAAGCAATTTGCTTTTGCTTTTGGGTTTGCGTTTTGCGTTTTGCAAGAAGTACGCGCTATTCCGTATGCCGAACTGTCGTTGCTGATAACTTCATTGGAAAGTGAGCGCGTGCCGACCCCCACTGACAAATTTGTTTTGCAAACGGGCAAACGGACAAACGGACACTGACTACGCGTGAAACATGATATGCCGCCATTAATATAAATCACATAATAAGTTTAAATCACGGCGCCGCTGGTGCCTTGTTATGCTTGTTATGAATTGCACAAAATACTCGCCATCAAAATGCATGCACATGAAAGAAAGCGAACGAATACCTGTTTATGTACTAAGAAGTCAAAATTAATATTAAATGTGGATATTTACCTTTATGTATAAACTGTTTGTTAGAACATTCGATATATTTTAATTGGCTACGATTCTTTTCACAAAACGATGTTTTATTGTTTTCAAATGTTTGTTTCTAAAAATTGAAACTCAGCTACTTAATTCTAAAATCATATCTTTATTTTGTAAATATAAAGATATTAAAAATATGAATAAACAGAATTTTGATTGAAATAACAGCAATGAACACATAAATTATTGACAAAACTATTTCCCGTAATATGTAGTTTAAGCAGCACCATTATGTGTTGAGTATGTGATAAAAATTGATGTACAATCTTATATAAAACCCGGGCTAACTCGCAGCTGAGAGATGGAACAATCAGAACCTTGTTGTTCTTGTGTATATTCTTTGGTTATACTCTATTTCCAAAAAAATAATAATAATATTAGTTTTGTGCTATAATTATATATCACGTTGCTTTTGCGCTCTCCTTGTTACATACATATGTATTCTGGTCTGGGTGTTCACTGAAAACAGAGTATGACACACTCGGGAGATTTCGACATGTTTTGGTAAGCTATGAACGTATGTTGTTAGCATTGGTCCTTCTAAGATATAATGGTCTGAATGCTGGCAAAAGACACATGCGCATGCTTATCCACTTCGCAGCACTGTTTTTTTATAAATTTAATTAAAATGACTGCTTTCAGGTCACGTGACCGACCTTCGTAATGTATCCGTTATACTCGTCGCTTACGTATTGGGTTCTCTACACAAGCCCTAGGCAATTCCAGGGCCCTCAATAATGGTTTGCTGTTGCTGTTGATTTTCCTATTCGCCCACTCAGGTGAGAGCGACCTAAAACCGTAAAGTAACAAAGAAGACGACGGCGCTCAGTCCGCAAGAGCAGTGCGAGGAAAAACATATGCGTGCCGTCGAGGCGACGTTCGCTGCCACTCGCAGTACTTGGCTTTTCACTTTTTAGCATGAAGTGCTCACTAATCACTTCAGCCAAAATCCATATACTCCACACAAAATCTCACTTAACGCTCAGTTATCAAAAGGCAGACAGCAGGCTGGTGGCAGCAGGACAAATTATCGGATGGTTAATACCTACTTGGAATGGGGATGAAACGCACTCAATGTGAATAAACTAAGCAAAACACACAAGTTGTGGTATGTATTGGCTTATGCTGTGCTGTGTTCTGTTTTGTTGTGTTGTGTTGTTTTGTATTGTAGTGTGCCGCAGAGTGTTTCGTCATGTCTTAAAGCACATAAATAAGGTCACGTGCCGCCCGTTTATACATGAGGGCCCTGTAATTTTTTTTGCGGGGGACTTGATTTTGGTCATACTATGCCACGGTTCTACTGACAAATTGCCACATGATCTGCACTTTTTGCTCACTGATGTATTTAATATTAACATATCGAATTATTAGCCTACCCAGAACATTGGATAATGCGGATAAGGATTATAAACGCTGAATGCAAAGCACCGGTCCTGAAATATAATATATCGCAATTATCTCCCAAATCTCATCATGCATATAATTGGCATTCAAATATATTATTCATATCAATGTGGGTAATTAGACTAGTTGTTGGTATTGTAATTCGTTTCGATGGATTATTGTCACTCATTTACCTTATCTTTTCAAAAAGTTCCGATTTCAACACCATGACAAAGTGGACTAATGGACACACATACATAATACATATATACATCCCTAAAAAAAGAAAATCATTTGACTTTGCATACATATATTTTTTAAATAAACAATTTAGGCCAATTTAAGTAACTAGAATGCATATAAATAATGTTTCATTCTCAAGACTCAGATGGTTATTTCTTAAATTTGTAAGGCTTTTCTGAGACTTCGATAATTTGATCCAAAATGTGTAATGCATCAAATGCGTTTGTTTGAAACATTTAGCAATTTCAGATGAAAGTGTGCTTTGTAAAAGATGACAGGCTTTAAAATACATTTTATATGAACAAATATGAGATATGCAGTAACTAGGTTAACAAGACAGCCTTATTGCCACTTCGAGAATCCTAACAGCTGCCTCAGCAACTATATATCTACAAATTTGGAGTTTAGTATCGCCCGTAAAACACTGTGGGGTAACTGCCCGCTATAGCTGCACGGATCTGTGAAATACGTTTGTTTGAGGTATGGTGCCCTGAAATTCAGGCCAAGTCAAGTTGTGCAATAAGCTATTTGTTTTATCACATGCAGTACCAGGTCTCGAGTTCACCAGTAATGTTAGAAGCTCAAACTAGAGTAGTATTCAAAATTTTAAAAACAAAGAACTAAGAATCATTTGGAAATCCTTGGGTGCCGGAAATCAGCAATCAAATGGACAACAACACAGCATTAAGACGGCTTAAGCCTTTCCAAGATCTAGTTTTAGCATTGAGGGACTCTTTAGAGTACCTACCCTTCTACCCTATAATATACAATTCAACACTTCGGATCACACCCACTACAATTAAATCCTTTACGACACAATGAGTGTTTTTTTTTTTTGCAAAGTAAATTTATTAGTATTTTTATATTAAACATTTTCCAAAATATGGGGGAAAATGTAAATATTATAATATAGGTATTTGATGAACACTATTGCAAATTCTGATTTTAACTTAATATTCTCCATTCAAGGAAATTTATTTTAATTGAAATTAATTAAATGATTAAGTATTTCAATAGCTTAGTAGGTCAAACCTGAGGAGTCTTGTTTATTATCCCTGTTAAGTAGTAGCTTAATCTTATCTTTCGGTTGTGTTTTATTCCTGACGGCCGACGACAAAAACAAACAGGGACTAATGAATGTAAAAGAAACAAATGAAATGCCGAAACAGTGCGGTTAAAATTACTGTGACCGTAATATCATATTATATACAGAATACATATGTAATATGATATTATATATATATGATATATATATATATATATATATATATATATATATATAGCCAAATTTAAATTAATGAATCTGAATACAACTACGTGGTTCTGAGTATCCATATGTGTCTACGGGATACTATTACTCAATTGACACGTTTGTTGTTTTGCCAATTATTTAAGAAATTTAAAGGGTTAATATCGGTGTTATTTTTTTTGTATATAGTGAAGAAGATTCAGATTCTCTAATCAAAATCTTCTTGACTTGGAGATACCCTCTGCCCAACCGTAACATAAATGATTTTCATACCATGCCATGTCTGTCTGTATATAACACGTGAGATTATAAGGGCTGGAGAATTACAATTTTTAACACACGATTTTTTATTTTGCATAACTCAATCCGGTGGAATATATATTTTAAAGTGGCAGATTACTTCATCTTTTATTCATCTTGTATTTTGTAAAACATCATTAACCATAACCTTCAATTTACCGGTTTTTAATAGATCATAGTCCCTGATTAGTTAAAAAAAAAAATTTGTCACTGATTAAGAAATGCCCGACTTTCATACTGATGTTTTTACTCCAAAGACTTGACGTTGACGACTCTTTGCATCTGAATCTTGGTCCGATATACTTATAGAGTAATCAGCTTCACCAACTGCTGTGGATTTGTCACCCCCATTAAAGAGTGTTTGATGTATTAAATGCTTCATTTGGTCGACAGGTCTGGGCAAATAAAACTCGACCGCACAAGCTACCTCCACCAAAACAAATAACAAGAAGTGACTGCCAGTGACAGTGGTTGAACCAAGGAATAATCACTTAAATACATACATACATATGTACACACATATGTCCTTGTGTATGCATCTCAATAAAGAAAACACAGCAATCTCCGGGGTGTATAAGCTTAATACTCTTGCAGGTACATTTATGAAATTTGTCCTACTATAAAGTTGTCTGATCTTTACAAAAATTTTACCAATAATATTTAATTAAAGCAGTTGTTATTATGAATTTCAACACCAAAAAACGTAACTTCATATGAGTTTTCCAAAACCATTAGGAAAGTTTTAATTATTGGGTAATACTACTTGAAACATGATTTAAATTAAAAAAAAAAAACATTTAAATATAAAATATAAAACATAAAATAAAGAATCCGACTACGAAATACTCTGACACCATAAGTAATACTATCTATGGTGCGACAGAACAGCGTAGGAGGACATGTTTAGTAATCTACCTTTCAAGTTTGCCTCTAAAATTGCGGTAGATAAAGGCTTTTTTGAATTTTGAAGGCGTGAATGCGCATGGATGAAAAAAATGTTGCCAAAGTTTCCTAGCAACCTTCCTTCCAAGTCTTTTAACTATAACTCTTATATTACGAGAGAATTGTGCTAAGCGAATCTTGTAGACTGGAGTGGGCATGGCTGAAAAATTATAGAGAAGTTTCTTAGTAATCTTTTTTCAAAGTTTGGTAACTGTAGCTCTCAAATTGCGGAAGATATACGCTTTTGCCGTTTTAGGGAGGAGAGTGGGCGCGGTATAAACTTTTTAACTAGCAAAATACTTTTCAAATTTGGTGACTCTAGCTTTCGAAATCTGTGCGATATATATTTCTATCGATTTGCATTAACAGGTATATTGGTTTGGGGGCGGAGTGGTCGTGGCCATTCCATTTTTTTCGATCTTGGTGCTGTTACCAGTAACATACTTTCTAAATTTGATGACTAGCTTACAAATTGTGGAAGAAATGCGCATTTAGGATTTCTTTGGGGAAGCGGGCGTGGTCTGAAATTGTAAAAGCCGATCTTTAAAGGAAGTTCTCAGCAACTCACCTTCCACGTTTTGTGACTCTATTTTTAAATTTTGCGAAATTTGTGGGTTGAGGGGTTTGTCATTATCCATCTCATCGATTTTCTAGCCTTCTAGTATACGTAGAACTGAAATTTGTACACTTTGTCTGACAGGGTAACAGACCAGTATTTGTTCAATGTTTCAAGTTTCAAGCGAATATGTATTTCTGCTATGGTCCTGTCTTGTTTGCCAATCGCTATCGCCAATTCCTATTCATACCCTGAACAATTCAAATGGATAAGAAATTAAGTTGTATATAACAGGCAGGAAGCATCTACGACTCCAAGAAGTATATATGTATTCTTGATCAGGATCAACAACCGAGTAGATCCAGTCATTTCCGTCTGTTTGAACAAGTTTGTTTTATTTAATCCGTAACTTACCAAGTTTCGCGAATATCGATACAAATCGGTTTTGATAAATAAATATATATATATATATACATATTAATATTGAACTGTTAGAAACATACATGTTATGGTCTAAAATGGATTTTCGTATTAATCGTATTACTGTATTAGTGCATTTATATAAATATTTATTTGCAAAAATGTTGTAGGCCAATAATTAAATTTCGGGCTTGTGAATTACAATAACTCCTTTACCCTTTAAGTTGAGCAAGTTCAAGGTACATCGTAGTCGAGCTGACTCGAGTACAGCTGTCTTTTTTATGAATTATATGGATGGTTAGTACATGAAATATTGTTTTGATTCATTAAATTAAATCACTCAATAATCAAACTGAATAAAATATTGGAAGCCCTTTCATATTGTATTTTAAAAAGCTTGCCAGACGTGCAGTAAATTTAGAGTAAACACTGTATTATTATTTAAAACGTGTAGCAGAACACACAAGATGTCAATTAGATTAGAACATTTAATAAATGAAACCAGAGGATGCATTATAAAACTTCACTAGGTTTTCAGGTACATTTTACTTAGAGGCATTTTAAATCAATGTCCCATATTAGGATTGCTTTTCAAAACAATTTGCGTCGCGCTTTGCCTACGTAACAACTTTCAATATTTTTTTATCCATAAACAAACGAGTTTATATATCATAAGGGATGATTTTGTCGATTTTCTGAACAACTTAACCGAAATAACGAAATTACATGCAACTTTATCAGAGAGATGACAGACAATTGAGTTTTTAATGGTTAATTTGACTTGGAAAGCATTGAAGCATCTGAGCCTGTAATTACTTTTATGACAAAGTGAATGCTCTAAAAGTCATTTAGGGAAGGACTCATTTATAGAATGCAAATTTACCTGTTTAAATTACCAGACTTTACCAGTCTGTTTACTATTTATTTAATGTAAAACCTACCGACTATAACATTTTATTATTATTATTGACAATTTTATATAGCTTTATAAAGTAGTGTTATATAAGCTAAAATAAATATATTTTTTATTACAGTAAGTATAAAAATATTTATATGTAGATGTCACTTTGTTCAATTTATATCAAAGGAAATTAATTTTAATTTAACCGTACTTAACAGGTTCAGATTATAACCATTTTTGTTAAAGTCAAAAAGAGGCACAAATTAAACTTTTGGGATTGTTAAGACGCATAATATACTTGTGGATTCTTTAAACAGAATGGGGCTGAATCCTTTTGGTAGACAATTTTTGTTGTGAATATTTAAATAATAAACATATTTTATTGAAACATTTATTTATTTATTACAGCAAAGTAAAAAGAAGCACTCAATTTACCTCAATTTACCTCAATCTTAACAAGTGAGCTGACAAATTACAAGTTGAGCCTGTTTAATAGTATGTATGCGTTGTATAATATTGTGATAATTATCAAATGTTAGAAGTAACTAACTGCCAGTGGAATGTGGGCTTTTGTAAATGAGATTTTTAAAAGTTTGAGATCATTAAGGGAGAGTATACTTTACACTCCAACGGATCCAACCAAACTTTCCATTTCCGAGTTTAATTTATAAAATATTGGGCAAAATTTCTCTACATAGGTATTATTCAACTCCACTAACAATAAAGAGTTTGATTTGGTCTTTGTCCTTTGACGTGCAGAATATTATTATTCTGTTTCATTATCAATAATAACTATTAAAATATGAATACATAATTTTCAACGAATGACGAGTAATAAAAGTAATTGTGAATAAGAAATATGATTGCTGTATTACGAAGGAAACTAGGTATCAATAAATGTACAAATCGTGAAAATAATTTTGACATATTTACCTGCCAGGCATTGGCATCCAAAGTAGCCAGAAATGACATGTCCAACTCCTACGGAAATGATAGAAAAGTTGCTAAAATAATTTTCCAATTGACATACACTTTACGGGACTGTCACCTTCCGTCGAAAATTGCTTGTGAAATCCAGAATGATACTTCGTCGGGTATGTTCAGCAAATGCAAAATTATGTAAATTAAATAAACAGGTCCACCGTTGGCACCGTTTGATAAGAAATCACAGATTCCGTGTTGCCGACGGATGTTTTTCTAACACTGTTTTCAAAAAATTAACTAACTTTGGCGTATGGTTTCTTTTCGCACTGAAACGAGCTCGGGCTGTGAACTTGTACTTGGCTTCCGGTTAGTCAATTTCCGTTCTAAACTCCTACACTACAATACAATGACACTAATGCACCACTGTGCCACAGCTTCTGATGTAAAAGTATAGCGACGGCGGCAGCTACGTGCTTGCCGACTGAATCAACTTCAACTTCCGTATCTCCTTTGTGGTTTTCGGTCAAAGGATTTGCCCAGCTTACGTGCTTGATGCTTTACGCTGTACGACTGCTACCAGGACTCAGCCCTTGGCTATGTACTACCCGGAGGTGTACGGCATGCAGCTTCTGTTGGTCACAGTCCGTTTCCATTTCGTCCAAGATAACGCAGCTCTTCAAACATGCCTCTCCGATACATATGCTTCCTTTATGTGTATGTGTGTATGCTTACATATACTCTGTATACGGATATATATGTATCTATATATATAGGAGTATATGCTCCCCCGCGTTTTCCCTCACACACACACAGAGAGAGATTTCTGCCTATATATGTATGTTTGTGGTGGATTCAATCTTCTGCACGCCAGTATCACCCGAGGAAATAAACCATATCTTCTGCACAGCCCTTACTGAAATGTCTGGGAAATGCGTATGTAGATATGTATGTACATACATAACATGAAAGAATATGTTCAAACATTTATGTACGGACATAATACATTTCATATAAAATGGGCTGCGGATTTATATTTATGCGAACTTTAATATGATGTATGCAAGTAATGGTAGGAAAATAGTAAGTCTCAGCTGTATGCATTTATATACGTGCATGCAAATTATATTTTTTTATAGGCTGATGCACATGAGGATTGAATGCAATCCTACGTGAATCACGCTTAACTAATATACAATCATACCCCGAGTACCACCAGCAACATAGCCTTTGCCCCAACGCTCAGATTTTCAGTCGCGCCTTAGTCGCCCCAATACATATTGCTGTTGGGGATGCTAACAGTATTATGTACTCTGCACTACATCTACATTATGTATATTTACCCACCCTACACGCAACCAATCAGCTGTGCTCTCTTTGCGCTCTCTTGCTCTGTAGGTTTTCTCTTTTCTTGAATTCATACGGTAATACTCTGTTAAATTTGAATCTTCAATTCGCTCTGTTTCCTCTGCAATTTGGCCAAAAACGTTATTTTAGTATAAGTTCGCCAACATACAAATATTGTTAAGAACGAAGTATGACCTCAAAGCATAGTCGATTAAAAGTTAAATTAAATAATCGTGGATGCGGTATTTAATTAAGTAGTAATGTTTTTCAAAAAATTGCTTTAGACAAATAATAACGAATAATTTCTATAAAAATGTTATACAATTAATAAATATATTAGAAATGTAAATAAATATAAATAAAATTATTGCTTTTCACAGATTGGCTTACCTTATATGATTAAATATAAATAATTAATAATATTTACATAATTATACACATCAGAAATACCAAATGGGGTACTTTGTTTTAATTCCATTCCACCCCCGTAAAGTAAAATAAGCAAGAGTGCGAAATATTTAGACCCAAAATACGATTGTAGTTACTTTATTTATATATATATACATTCACAAAAGCACAACTAAACACAAAAAAAGAATCAGCGCCATTTAGCTTGATTTAAATATTTTTGAAAATACAAATCAGAACATGCAAAATATATATGGGGATCTCATAAACTACCTAGATAAGCTTTAAATCTGGGTGCTGGAATTTGTCAATTAACGGTATTACTCGACGGAAGTATGAGAACTAAACAGCCTTGATTTGCGTATTGTATTCGAGAAGAATTTGAATCCATTGGCTATATCGAATCGGCTTTTGATGCTGATCAAGAATATTCGGATATGAATAGAGGTAATACTGTGGATTTGACCACTTAAGTTTGTCAACTTCATTTACAAATTGTGTAAAATATAGGTGTTCACATTTTTTCGGGGCTGGCAGTGGATGTGACCAATATTTGGTGACTTTATATAAAAAAATTCATTCTTCGAAGGAAGTTAACGGTAATCTACTTGTTATATCGATTTGCAGCGCACAGTAGGGAATACTCCTCCATTTGACATGATACAGAATATTCAAAGTTTTAAGTCTTAAGCTTTAAGGGTTTACAAAAAGTTGCGTTCATACTGATAAAAGAAAAACTATTATATTTTTTCATCTGCGTATCTGATCATAAAAATAATTTTATTTTTAAGTCTATCGATAGAAAAATAAATGTACCAAAATAATTTAAAATTGCTTAAAACCAATAACATTATTGCGTTGCCTGATAAACAAATAACATTTAAAAAATAATATTTTAAAACAAGTAAGAGTGCTATAGTCGAGTGAACTCGATATACCCTGAACCCAGTTATTAAATATATTCTATTATTATTAGCAAATTCCCCTTTAAAAAGATTTGCACAAAAATGCGAGCAGCTCTGCAAGCGCCCTCTGCCGACAAATACACGCAGAATACACTCAGAAACATATTGGCGCTCACGTCGATTATCATGCCATCTCTTTCTCACATATGCAGACAAAAAATGCGTGCGGCTGCTGATAGAAATGAGATAAATATGAGAATATATTTTCGACTATAACTTGGGTGTTTCTTATCCGATCTTGACGAAATTTGGGCAGTTGATCAATAGTATGCATATGCATATCATGTATTAATTAGATTCTGTCTTGTGGCATTTATTGCTATCGGAATTTTAATTGATCGATATTTGATAAACCGAGGCAGTTATCGATAAAATAACGCAAACTTGATCTTCGCCTGGTGTACGAGAACCTATATTCCAAATTTGAAGTCTCTAACTCTTACAGAAGGACGGACGGACGGACAGACGGACATGGCTATATCGACTCGACTGTTGATCCTGATCGGAGATGCTTCCTTCTGCCTGTTACATACATTTGCACAAAACCATTATACCCATTTACCCATTTTTAATGGGTTCAGGGTATAAAAAAATAGTGCATATTGATTTATGTAAATATTTATCAATTTGTATGTTTAGACATAATTATATGAAAGTATACTTACTACCTCTACCATGACAAATGATCTGATTCATAATTGGGTTGCATTTGCAACAGCAATCAGCTTCATTATAGGTACAAGTACGGTGACCCATGCAAAGAAATTGAGAATAGATTAGTATTTAATGAGTTTTTATATTTTTACGAAATCAAACCTAACGATTCATTCGTGTTCAATTGCTGAGACAGAGGCTGGAGCAGAGGCAAAGGCCTCACAGGCAAAGCCAGAGGCATCATCAGTGCCTCAAAATAAGACAGGTATGGAGGCAATCAGTTGAGCGCACGTGCGTTTTAGTCCAAGTCGAACTCAAAAGAGGCAGTTATGTGTATGGAATTTTAAAATTCATATACATACATATTTATACATATTTCCACTAATTCATTTTTAATAATTTGTTTGGCTCACCGGACCGCTCCTCATCACGCCCCGCTCTTGTGTGTTAATTATCGTACGCTTGCTGCTTGCGGTCGAGCGGTTCGAGCTGTTCGAGCAGAGACAAGCTGGCGGTCGGAGAGATAAACGAGCTGGGCCCCGCATTCTACAGGAGCAGGTCGCCCTCTGATGTGCACACCGTGATATACATATACATAGATTTGGGGGTGAGATCGGCTGTTCTTCAACAATTTATTACTTATGCTCGTCGGGGTTTATTTCTTGGTTTTTACATCGGTTCTTAGCATGCTTAAATAAGTATTATTATTCCCACTCCGCCCCTTCTTTCACACAAGTCACAAATGTTAGAACTTTTGTTTTGAGAGAAGGGATATTCTAAATCTCTCATTTTATACCCTCGAATTCAAGTATATTACACATATAAGTTTTAATTTAATTGTGATAATAAGCTCAGAAGATATTTAACAATTTATGATGGATTTCAAAATGTATGTGCTTCTCCATTAAATCTTATTGTATAGACGGTAAGGAGAGTCTCTATGTCGAGCAGTCTTTTTTCTAGAGCACTTCTTAATTCTTTGAAGTTACAGTCTAAATTCAAAGTTTGGCCCGCGCAGTATCTGAATTTCAGGCCGAGGTGGAGCACGAGCTTCTGCCTGAAATGTGTGCCACATCTGCAACATGCTGGCAGAAGTACTTGCTCTCGCTCCTCCTATTTTACTCCTTTGGCCCGCATCGAGTTGTGTGCAATGTGCTACGACCGTCATGATCTCAAAAAGGAGGAGTAGTGCACATAGCGCAAGGGTCCAGATCCGGCTAGTGGCCTCAAGCAAAAAGTGGGAGTTGCAATAATTGTTTAATTATAGGATTTTGTTCGTTTGACTTTGCATTTTGCTCGCATAACATTTGCTTTATATTCATATGTGTTACACCTACACCAAATTGGGTAGCATGCTATTGTGTTGCGCTTTGTATTTTTCTGATCGTCTGTACGAAAAAGCTGATATTTATTTTAAAATCTGTATATAGCGAAATAAATAAATATAAATAAATAATATAAATATTTATAAAAATTTTATTAAAATAATGGACATAATGCACTTGTTATGTTACCTATATTCGTCCGCTCATATAGAGTAAATAAACATCGTCAAAGAAAAGTGGTCCAATGTTGTCCGTTCATTTTCGACTTCTCTTGCTTATGTAGTTTTTTTTTTTTTGCCGTCCGTACTACCTTCATATTCTTCTCGGCATTTGCAGTGTTGTCATCGCGCTCAAATCTGCAACCGCAGCAGCACACACAGGCAACAGGCAAGCTGGCAGCGAGGGAAACAGGGAAACAGGCAACCAGGTTGTGGCATCACCGTTCCTGCGTAGCCTTGCTTAACGCAAAGAGGGAAGAAGGCTTATTGATAGCTGTGCCCGCGAACCAACAGACATAGGCAATGGACTTGCATGCTGCTGCTTTGCCTCCTTAATGCTTGCTGCTTGCAACCAGTCGGCAGCCCTTGCCGTGCTCGACTGTCTGCTCCGAATGCACATTTTTGTTATTTGTACGTCCTGGGCTATTGAGGAGTAGTCTGTTCCATTTAGCTGTTTATGGCACGTGTTGTGCCCCTTAATAAGTGTTCAAATATTTTTACTCTCGTGCACGGCATATAAGTATGTAATATATTTACATATGTTTCTTCATTTGTGCCTAGAAAAATATAGTTGCGACGAAAAGTGTGTGGCATTGAATGACGCAAATTCTTGATCAGCATCAATGTTGATATCGGTCGGATCCAAAGATAATTTCTTGTGTGAAAGACTATGAGAAGTAAAGACATTTCCACAACCGAATTAAGCATCAGGCAGCAGATAGGCAATGTTAAGAAAATTCTACACATTTTTGCATAACCAATTCCTATCGTCAGTGGCTCCCGCCACCGCCATCATCAGCAGACCTCTCTGGTGCAATCATGCTCTGAAAATATATGTGCATAAGCCCGTGCCAAACCCGATGCTCATACCTTCACATTCTCATTTAATGTTCGATGCCGCAGGGCTATCAGATCGATCCCGAAAGAGTGTGCAGCCGTTTGCAAATGGGCTCCTACGAAGAATGATGACCAAGCCGCGTAGTTTCTACTTGGAGATATCAAAGCTTCTACTCCCTCTAATTACTGCAGAGCGTCCGAGTTTCAGGACAAGCCATCGCCATCGCCATCGAGCAGTCTGTCTGCCAAAACACCCACAACGAGTCTCGCGTCGCGACGCGTCGTCGCTCTCCAACTGCCTTAAGCAATTTGGTGCAGGTCATTCAGCTCGGTCTAATGTACATAAATAAGTGATAGAGGCGAAGGGCGAGGCGAGGCGAGGCGAAGAGGCATATTTTTGTGCCTGGTGGACTGAATAAGGGACGATGGAAAGCAGTCAAATTGGCGGGCACTTTGTACGATACTTTATAAACGTTAGACGTGACGAGAATAATTTGTGCGATAAGGATCTCAAGTGCCTTCTCTCAAGCGGAGGGCATGCAAATTTTGAAGATTATGCTGCGATTACCAGCAGTTGAGCAGTTAAAGTGATTTTGAAGACACTATTGCATTTCTCGTTCGCATTCGAAAACTTTAAATTATTGGCACACGCACTCGTGATTACAGATTCTTTCCTATTTAACTAGACTTTGCTCACTTTCCTAGTACCTTATAGTAATGCTTATTATTAATAATTGTTTTGCTTTTTTGTATCAATTAGTAAAACATATTTCACCACTTTTTTACTGGTGCAGGTAATTTTAATATATGATCAGGATCAACAGCCGAGTCGATCTAGCCATGTCCGTCTGTCTGTCTATATAAGTAAGCGGATCTCAGAAACTATACGTTTCAGGAACTTCAGGAGTTCTTTGTTTACGCATATCAAGTTTATTTAATTTTTTCGATAGCTCCCGCCGTTTTGCGGAGAAAAATTCATTGACATATTTTCTCACGACTTGATCAAGGCATTGAAAAAATATGAACCTTATGTAAGATGTGATCGAAACCATAAATTTAATAGTACAGTCTCAAATTAATGATTCTTCATATTAATACTAAGATATTGTTAAGTAATTTTAAGATCACATTTTAACTAGTAGCAAAAATTGTAAAAACAGTTATTTTTGTTATGTTAAGAGTCCTCTAATCGTGAGTGGGAGATAAATAATCATTCATATCATTACTAAAATATTGTTATAATATATAAACAGAACAAGTTTGTAAGAAAATATAAATAATATTATACCTATGCAAAAGAAAACCGTAATTATTGTCTAATCGAGAGTGGGAAATGGAAATGGCTTTATCATATCGGCTGTAAGAATGTATATGTATAATTTTGCGGCCAGAGATCCATATTTCAAAGTACTAGCGCAATGCTTATAATGCCAGGCATAAGATACACCTGCCAGAGTGATTAAATGAGAATATGTACACTTATAAATATGTTCATATGTGCACAAATTTGCAAGTGTATATGATGTATACGTATATATATATATATATATACAGATGAGCTGTAAGTAATAATTGCAAGTGAACAGATGGCGCCAATTCACTGCTCTGTATTAAGCGGTTAAATAAACACATGGATATGCGAACATTCCAGTTTTATATTCACACAATCACAATTCAATTGAAGATTGACAGGTTCATGAATGGATATTGTTCACTTTGTTTGTATTTGAATTTCATGCCCAGCAACAATTGCTCTTTTACTGTCCATACAATTACAGCGATGCAAGCCGTGCTGGAGGAGGAGAGGAGGATTACGCACTCGAGTAAATATTGGTATGTCATGGGAAAACCAATAGCGGACAAACGCTTAAGCTGTGTGGTTCATTATTATTGGGCTAATCCCAAAACAAAACTCTAGGGCAAGTGCATTCTCGCTGGGCACAGCCAATTTTATATAATAAGATAGATCTTTTGCACAAATACATTTAAGTTCTTGAATAATTATGTACAGAAGATCTATTCATAGTTGCAAATATATCCAAATACTTCCTACCTAATTATATAATAATATTTAAGTATAATACAACACAAAGACTCCAATTCGTCTCATAGAGTTTACAACATTTTTATATCGAAATTCAATTGTTGCGTGATCCTTAAAAAGTCGCACTCAACAAAATTGAAGACAGAAAGGAGAAAATTACACTTGTACAAATCGTGAGCATTTGGTGAATTAAATAACTGCAAATAAACTCTGTTGGAAACATAAAACTTACAATAGAGACTCTAGAGATCGATACGGAACCCACTGGGCTATATAAATCAAGTAAAAGTGCTGTAGTCGAGTGAACTCGCCCTCTGCCGAGAAATACGTGAAACACGCATGACGCTCGCTTCGATTATCATGCCATCTCTTTCTCACACATGCGCTCTATATATATGCGACTACAACTTGGGCAGTTGATCAACAGTATGCTTATGCATTATGTATTAATTAGAAGATTTTGCCTTTTAAAATTGTATTGCAATTGGAAATTTAATTTATTCGATAAACGGAGGCAGTTATCGATAAAATAACGCAAACTTGATCTGCGCCTGGTATACGAGAACCTATATTCCAAATTTTAAGTCTCTAGCTCTTACAAACGGACGGACGGACGGACGGACAGACGGACATGGCTATATTGACTCGACTGGGGTCGGAGATGCTTCCTTCTGCCTGTTACATACATTTGCACAAACCATTATACCCATTTTACCCATTTTTAATGGGTTCAGTGTATAAAAAAAACAGGGGGGACGTGCCGAAATAATTTGACAAAAAAAAGGAAAGGAGCTTGCGAAAATAAAGTATTATAACTATAGAAATTTAATTTCATTTAGGCATGTTAATTAATATTAATTAAATGATAGAATTAAATGCATTATACGAAAATATATTAATTTGAATAGTTAAAAATAAAAATAAATACAATTGTATAGCTGGGGTGTGGAAAACTAGTGGGCAAATTATTTAATTATTACCCTGATGGACACGACGGCTTTTAACATTTTTACATGGTTAACAAATAAGATACTTCTGTACATATCCAAAATCATATAATCACCAAGATGGCATATTTTGGCAATTACATATATGTATATTTTTATTCCACAAAAGTATTTATAAGAATAATATGCTAATACAGTATAATTTTCCACATTACCTCAAAAGCACATTTTTGATATTAACAAAAGATGGTAATTTTTGAGTGCATGGAAATTGAAATGCATAATCGGTATAGGAATCAGAACTTATTCTCAAAATTGTATTAAGATCCAATTACCGGATCCGATATTGTTATTCCCGAAAAGACCGTATGGGATCCTAAATATCGTATCGGATCATCACTACGGCCATCCATCTTTTAGGGTATGAGTGTATGTGTGCAAGCTATGTGTACTCATACTTCTTAGTTGTTTTTTTTTTCTGACTATTGCCTATACTTTCCAAGTATATCCATAATTACTTCCTGTTTCCATCAGAGTATTCCTGAAAGTATTTCTCAGCCCGACTGGAACGATCTTACTTATTTTTCCGAATACCGTAAAAAGAAAGTATGGAAGAATACTCGAATCGTTACTGAAATTTTTGCACTTTGCTTATCAGAATCGGAATAGGAATTTTAGCCTCGATTGCGGGTTACCCTTTCCAAAGCCCAATCTTGGTAATCACATACTTCGTAAAAGAAAGTTTCAGTCTAAATTTAGTCTTAGTAGTTCTACTCGATTGTGTATTTTTTATTTAATAGGTTTCCTTAGGCCAAAAAATTATGATTTTGGGTTATCAAAAAGACAGTCGATAATTTAAATACAAAAAATCAATTCAATAAATCAAAAACGCCAGCATTGTTTGCGTGGCAAAGATTCATAGACATCGATTTGCGCATAAATTTCAATGGGAATAAAATTGAATTGTAAATGTGTTGTGGGCATCAAAGAATTGACTGAATTTAAAATAAAGATGAACAAATCACAAAGGAGCGCAAGCCAAACGATTTTACCCAAATAATAGATATATCTCAGGGCTAATTGGGGGTATAAAGCGCTTGAAATACCAATAACACCCTCTAGTTAGTGTGCTTTTTAAGGCCCAAGGTAACCATTACAATTACCATTTACAATTACTTAGCTGTGCCACCCTGTTTTCGTGGTTACAGTTCACGCAACGTGAAGAGTGCAGTGCATTTTGGAATGAAGGGGTATTTTTTAATGAGAGCCTTGGTTCAGTCGGTATGCCAACACTTCACAAGTGCACCAGGAAAATTACAGACAAACACAATCATAAGTATCGTATGTGTACACAATTATCTCCGTCCAACTCAAATATTCGACATTGTTACTCACTGGATTAGCCTGTGCGGAGAAGAGTTGTAGGCCAACACTGACAGATTGCGTGAAATGACGTGAATTTTGACAGATGGTAATTTTCAATTTTTGTTTTTTGATCTAACAATTTGTGCTCAAATTTAAAAGTGTTTTGTTGTCCCTTCACTACGCTTTATTTGGCAAATAGCTAATTTGTATTTGACATAACAAAAATGTAGAAGGCCCATTAAGGGATTCAAAATTCAAAAGCATGTTAAATTGAGGATTGCAATTTTAACATGTTAATGCCACAATCGATGTCACAATATTTGGCTTTGATCTGACAAAATTATTATTGTTCGTATTTGCTATCAACTGCAATTAGAATTTTTATTTTGATGCCGACTTTACACATGGAGATCTTCGTAACTACAAAGACGAAAAAATTTATTAAGATAAAGTATTCATATTAAGTAATATACACATTAATATGTATGTTTAAGAGCATGGTCGACTTTGAGATGCCCTGTATCCAGGTGTAAGGGACTTGAGCAAAAAAGCTTATTACAAAAAACTCTCGCCGTAAATAATTATTGACCGAGCGGAGCAATGATCAACCTACATGACTTTAATATTAAACTAATTTTTTACCTCTTCTATGGCACATGCCTATCGAGTAGAAGTTTCACTGGTAATCATATTGATAACTCCCTTAGCGTAAATTATGGGTTACCACATGTTGGTACGATTTTGGGTTGAAATAAAAAACGACCACGAAGGGCGAATCGCTTTTTACGCTGTCCGGGGGGTGTTGCCGAATGTTGGCGATGGGGCGATTCGCGTAACAAGAAATTGTCACGTAGCCCTCACTTAGTGACACTGATAGGCAACACCGTCGAGAGCGTTTTTTAGCACGCGCATGTTAACAAAAATACGGAGGCGGGCACCATTCATACTCTTATTTCGCTGGAGCGTCAGGAAAGTGTAATTACAATTTCATGTTGCAACCACTCGGTGGTTTGCATGTAGCCCAATTCTAAGCTGGGGTGGCCAGTGGTTAAGCGAGCGTGTAATTCACAATTTGCTCTGGTTACCCACGTTTACAGCCGACAAATGTTTTAATTATGGTTTACTTTACATTTGCAATTTGAGTGAAATAGAAAGTGATAAAGAAAGCTTTTAATTGTCTTTATGTCGATTGCCCAAAGGCAAAAAAGGACAATCAAAATTCTTATTTTTCGTCCTATTTTCTGAATCAATTGGGTTAAAGTTTTATATATTTCAAATCATACGGCTCCCATATACATAAGTAAATAACAGCACACCCCTTCATCTCCTTTACGTAGACGAAAAACATTATGATAAATATTATCGGTTTAGATAAATAAGACTCAAACTCATCGTCATAGATATCGGAGGAATATTCGTCGTCAGAGCTTTATTTTCCCCCGATTGAATGGAAAATTATGTTCATTGTTTTATTTTTATTATGGAAATGTATATATAAATTAAAATATATACATTCCGTTTTTGTTCGTTTCTTTAAGGCAGTGTAATTTCTCTGCTCTTGCCCCATTATCATTCCACGATTATCTCAACTCACAGCAATAAGCAGATAATACATAGGCAAGAAGGCATAGGACCCATGGTCGCAGACAAAAACAGTAAGCCACTTTTTAGTCAACTTGACGCCTCAATGTGTTGTATGCTTAGTAATCACAGTTAACAGCAGCTTTAGAGCCGCTGCTTTTCTTATGGGATGTCAACTAGGCACAAACATGTAATACATACCTCCATGTTAATGGTTATTGCTGGTGCTGGCTGATGCACTTTGACGAAACCTTAAGTTATAGTATGTATGTAAGATCTGCGTATGTTTACGAAAAGATAAATATAAAATTTGATGTCTATTGCTATTTCTTTCTCTGAGATTGTTTGTGTATTACTTCTTTCTGATTACATTAGGGCTTAACATAGCAAAAATTACATATAATAATAAGAATTTTCATCCTTGATCATGGGTATTGTCGGCTAAAAATATAAGTGTTTTTTAGCTAAAATATTAACCGACTATCCCATATGAAAACTGATTAAAAATAGATTTTTAACCCTTTAGGTTCGTAATGTATTCTCAACTCCAAAACTGCGCAAAAAAAAATTTATTTCATTTAAGGACTGAATAACGTCCATTTACTAAAGTTTAAAGTCTCCATGAACGAGCACATTTTTCTATTTTTATAAAAATGTTTCGAAGCATTTAGTGCGAAGCGCCATCACCGGATAAGAATTTAATTCATTTTTTTTAACAGATTTGCGTAAGCACTTAAGATTTTTCCTTAAGTGAATTTCGATCAGAAAAATTAAAAATTCGGAAACAAGGAATTTTCTAAATATCTTGACAATCGCTGAAATCCCATTATTAGTTTTTCTTCACTATTTATTGAATTCCTATAATATTTAACACAAAAATGTATTTTTAAATATTTAATAGCTCTGGATTGTTAATGATAGAATAATCACATCAATTTATGTGTCTCCACTTTAAATCTTCTGTTGAATTTATTTCTAACAGAAAAAATTGGAAAAAAATCGGATACTTGTATTATATATTTTGCCGAGATAAGAAACGTAGTCGATCAGAAAATTCGATCACAACATTTTGGAATATGGCCGAAATCAATTGAATAAAAACTTTTTGATATTTCAATACCTTCGCTTTAAATAATTTTTAAATTTCAACATTAATAATCTAATATAATAATGTCTTATGAAATGCTATTTACTTAAATTCATTTAGAACATTAATAAATATCAGATTTCGATAAGAATTTATTGAGAAATCCCCTATAATGGTCTACAATGCCTTGAAAAAAGTATGTTACATCGGGGTTGTAAATTTAAGTTTGGTATTTTGTAAAATTTTAAATTCAATGCACACAACTGTCCTGCAAGGATATTAATATTCGTCTGAAGAATTTTTTTAATGCTGAAAATGATGTGTATTTTCACAAGAAAATTTACAGCAATCGGTCCAATAATATAAATTAAAAATATTAAATATGACTAATATATAAACAGAGGTGCGGTGTGATTGTATTTAAATGCATATGTACATCTGTGAATTAATTATAAATTGATTTAAAAGGCTAGTTGAATTAACATGTTTCCTAGCACTGCAGAACAGATTTTCATGGAGCATTCTTTATTTATTTATCATATATGTGAATAAAAAAAACCCATTTAAGCTTTTGACTTTCCAATCATCTTTAATATAATTTTATTTTTATAACATCGGGTAATCGGCTTTATATATGTATATCCGTATTTAATGCTTCTAATTAAGATTGTATTCAGACAGCTCATATTATTTAGCAACAAAACTTTATTTTTTTTATAATTACTCATTTTTGTTAGATAGTTTTTAATTAGCAAATGTTAAATGTTTATCTGCAGGGTGCTATACCCATCAATAACAGATTTAAATTGTTTTTTTTTAATTCAATTCAGATGTCAGTTTTCATAAATTTTGAATTTATCAATTATTTCATATACTTTTAGATAGAATTAAACTGCGACCCTCAAAATATGCTAATATATTCATTCGTCGTATATCTATTAATTTAACATGTATCAATTTTCTAGCAAAGCTTTACTTTCTTTTTATGGATGCTTATCATTTTGTGTGTATTTCAAAAACTACTTTTGAATTGAATGATTCCTTTTTATTTAAAACAGCATTTTTATTTATATTCTTGTTTAGAATTCATTTGTCTTATTGAGTTTTACGATAAGTGTGCTAGTTCTTAGATGTCTTTTTGCTGCCCGTCGATACTTTAGCTAACTCATTAGTAAATTAAAGATAAACAATGTCAAGCTAAAAACACTACATGAACGTACAGATACTTTTATCTTCTCGATTAACACATATTGAATCATTTGTTTTTATAATATCATTGACGCTAATCTAAAATAAAAAATTAAATTGATATTAAGAAAATTATTCCTACCACATTTATATGAAACAAAATTGTTTAAATATCATAACATTTTGATACATTTCTAATATTGCAAGAATAGTTGCGGATGATGATAGTTTTGTATGGAAAATTCTTTTATAATAGCTTCAGTTTCAAATGGTGCATATTGAATGTTTAATTATATATTTTTGTGTTCATTAGCATGTAGAATTGATTTTAGTTAGATAAATTTTTGTTCTTTAAATATATATGCATGTAAATGTATATGTAGATACATAAAATTTCCTTTTTTATTTGTTTATAAGATTAATAGTTATATATTTATATATGTTAATAGATTTGCATTCTTATCGCAAGTCGGGATCTTCATCTGCAGCTTTTTTAATTCTTAGCAAGATTGTTGTGTACCACTGATCCAAACGCGAGATGCTGTCATAATCTTTTACCGCCTCTGTAAACCCCTCAATGTTCTGCTCCTCAAGATGCTCGCACAAGACCTGCAAAACAGGGACTTAGTCAACTATTCAAATTAGTTAATTACAAGTGACATTTACCTTGATGAGCTTAAATTCCCGTGAGTCCTGGAATGCCGGATACTGTTGCGCATACTTCTCAATCGCGTGTTGCGCATTCAACAAATCAACACTAAGGTGACAGAGAGCGGCACGAAAGAAGTACTCCTTTGCGCTGTATTTGAGCAGCGAACTCTCGAGCGACGAGGCAGCGACCTGCTCGTAGATCGATATTGCTTTTTCATAATCCTCCAGCTGGGCGGCGTACTGTGCAACTTTTAGCATGCACTTGTTGGCGGAACTGACCGACTCCTCGCCCTTGAAATAGTCAGCCGCCTGCTCATAGTGTTGAATAGATTTGGCCTGGATATGGCGACAAGACCAATGAATAACAATATAATATAATAGCCGTCTAGTTGTTTCTTACCAGTGTAGCCGGATCGGTCTCATACATTTCAGCAATGCTTTGATGATGCTTGGCTGCCATCGAGAAGCGACCCATATCGGTGTATATGTCAATGGACTTCATCAGACAGTTGACGGCGTTTTCAACGTCCACCTTCTTATAGCAGTTGGAAGCATCCACGTAGCAGGTGCCTGCATCATGGCGGCTGCCAGCACGCGCATGCAATGTGGCTGCCTCGCAGAAGCATTCGCCGGCCTTAGTCCAGTTCTTCGACATTTTGAACATATTACCAGCCCGCTGATAACACTCGATGGCATCTTCGATCTTGTTGCTACCGCTAAGAGAACAAAAAGTACAGAGATTTAGCTG
Organism: Drosophila setosimentum; assembly: GCA_035043505.1. Lineage (NCBI taxonomy): Eukaryota > Metazoa > Arthropoda > Insecta > Diptera > Drosophilidae > Drosophila > Drosophila setosimentum. The sequence goes on along the minus strand of JAWNMY010000015.1, from coordinate 322,164 downwards.
AAGTCCTTGTCCATTTTATTAAGCAAAATACTTCTTGTAATTACAATACTTAATTAAATTTGTCATCGGTCAGTTGTGCACCAATTGCATCATTCTAACTTAATGGTCTTATGGTTATTCTTTCGATTTCATAGTGATTATATATATATATATATATATATATAATATATATATATAATATATATATATAATATATATATATAATATATATATATTTATGACATTTGTTAGTCAGCATTTAATATTACACAACAAATACTAATGGGCATTTATTGCACAGAGGTATGACGTTCACAAGCCAGGTTAAAAATTCCTTGTCGGTTCGGGGTTGTCTTTTTACATTATTTTATTTTTATTCAAATTCATAGCAGATATGATTTGTTGAGAGCATTCGCCACAGCTCACATTAATAAAATACATATTTGCATTGATACGTATCATCCACATATGATGATATACATACATGCATACGCTAAAGCTCATTATATTTTAGATTAGTAAATGTTACGCACATGTATATGCAAAGTATGTAAAGAGAATATCGTTTTGATAATGGTATCTAAAGCTGACATAATTATTATACTAAAGAAAAATGATGAACAAAAGAAAAACATTGTTAGCACACATTACACATTACTCACCCGAAAAGTGAGCCGAGAAAACCTTTTTGTTGTGTCAGCTTCTTTTCTGCCTCAGCCATAAGCTGGAGGGCCTTTTGCTCATTGTCGCCCATAATTGCACTTGTGGCTTTTTAGTTCACTAAATTGCATTTAGATGCAACAAAAATTCTGGCGATTCTCTGTCGGTTAAAATGTTTTCCGCAAGTTGGTTTTACGACTTTTCTGAAAATAAAATCAATACGAAATCGCATAACAGTGTGACCAGAGTTTCAAGAGTGTATCAATTAATTTTCACCAAATGTCACAAACATATGTTTAAAATTATTAATACACTGTTTGTTTTTCGTTATATGCCAGCAAGAACACTTGATGCAGGTAAAAAAAAAAAACAGCTATAAAACAAATGTTAATTACTCAAATTCAAGGAATTTTTTCTGAACTATCGCATGCTCATCAGCTGTACAGAAAAATAAAATGTGTTTAACGAATGCTAACCGCATTTCGATAGGCAGTAAATGTCGATAGCCATCGGTTTGATAAAAACTTTTGAGCCCATCTTTAAAGGATCCACACCCATTTCTTTTAAAAACATTTGAGCATATTTAAAATGAATACGATACAATTTGTACAATTAACATGCCAATAAATAAAAAATGGGAGTATAAAAAAATAGAATCCGATAAAATCCCTCAGGTCCATATAAGTTGATTAATCTAGAATAATGTATATATATTTCTTTATTAAGTCTATATTTGTTTCTTTAAAAACATTAGAGCTTATTTATAAATGTGAAATATTGGATTCCCAACTTTTTGCAGTTAACATGTTAATAAACAAAAATAGATCTTTAAATTAAACATTATAAATCGAGTTAATTTAAACAGCAACTAAAATTTCAAATAATTCGAGCAGAGATAAATTTGTATAGAAAAAAGTACCCTGGGCGCCGTCTTTGGCTCGACGGTTAAGCTGGACCAAGCGCAATGAGAACAAAGTCAGCCGGCTACTGTGGACATCTTACTGTTGCTCTACTATACTGCTCAAACAAACATCTTTTCGAGCATTTTTCTAAGTTTCTCATGAGCATAGCGTATCTTCTGATATAGATCCTTGGAGACTCCACTTTGAGCAATAGTCGAAAATCGATATGTCCGAAAGTTTTTTTCGTGATCCATGTAGGTGATGGCGCTCATGCGAGGGCAAAGAATTATCTTCATATGATCCGAAAAGTTAAGCTAAAGCAAAATCAGATTAGATTCTAGAACATACAAAGTAAATGCAACTAAAGAACTAGAAAGTACCTGTACCGAACCGTTGGTCAAGTGCATGACAACCGCACAAGTTGTGCGAAACCAAGAGTGCAGGTGAGGCATACGCGAAATCTGATCGCTTTCGACGGTGACATTGTTGGCTCCTGCCTTGACCAAATGCTCGGTCATATAGCGCTTAAAGTAAGACAGTAGCTTCATCTTTTTATCGAGAGTTTTGCAGTAGTCCGTCGTAGTCATGTAAGTCTCTTTGCCCTCCTTGTCGATGAAATGCACATTAATTTGATTGGGCAGTAGTATTAGCTTTGTGGTGTCATTGAACATAACTCCGATGCCCTCATCACACAGCTGATATCCAAAACCGTATTTATCACTATAGTCGACCCACTTTGATATCCAGAAGAGCGGCTGGGCAGCTGGATCGGTGTTCTCATCACCAAGATTGCCTTGCAATAAGCGCGGCTGCCAGTTTAAAAAGAATGCATTACTTTTCGGATGTAAAAAAGCTATAAGCATTACTGACCTTATTATTGATGAGATTGGTCAGCTGCTGATGCAGACTTTCAATGTCGCTGCGATAGTCCTCGTTGTGGCGACACATTTGTGCCGAGGCCGTAATAGCATCATGTAAATTATTCTTCAGGAAGGTAGACTCCAAACGGGTATCATCCCTCAGGCCGTTGATTTCAGTCAGCGGCTTGCGTTGATTGGGATCCTCGATGGTATCATTGATGCCGATGCGCGGCGCCATCGTTAGGCAAGAACTGGGCAAAAACATAGGTACCTGCGACCCCTTGAGGAACTCAAAATTAAGCAGCTGTCCAATTGTTGGCCGACTCTCCGGGTTCGGTTGCAGCATTGCAATGACCATGTCCGCAGCTGGCTTTCTTAAGTAGCTCGGCACACGGTACTCACATTTTTTGATTTTCGAGTAAGTGTCCTTCAGCGTTTTCGTCTCGAACGGCGGCTGACCTACCAACAGCGTATACATAACGCAGCCAATCGACCAGATGTCCACCTCAAACGAGTGACCCTTCTTGGTCAAAATCTCTGGTGCTATATAGTTGGGAGTGCCGCACAGTGTCTTCTTACGTTCACCGTCGTATTCGATACGCGTTGCCAGGCCAAAGTCACCGATTTTCACGTGCAACATGTCGTTAAGAAACAGGTTGCCCAACTTAAGATCACGATGAATGATGCGATTGTCATGCAGATACTTCACACCCTGTATTATCTGGTATATGTAATAGCGGGTCTCGAACTCTGTAATACTTTTCCGCCGCTTGTGCAACTCCATCATCGACTGCAGACCAGAAATGTATAGACATTTTTTAGTTTTACAAGTCACTTAAGATTAATATATATAATATGTAAAATTATTCAAAATTTAACTGATTAAGATACTCTGAATACTTACGCGTTTCTTGCATAGCTCGAGCACAATGTAAATATTCTGCACATCCTCAAAGTAGCTGTGAAACCTGACAATGTTTGGATGATTTAGGCTGCGATGAATGGTTATTTCCTGGGCAGTCTTCTCTTTTTGGTTGTGCTTTATCATCAGCTTCTTGGACACGATTTTACCGGCGAAGACATCGTCTGTCTCCACATCGATTATCTCGTAGCATTTAGCAAAGCCACCCTGCGAAATTATTTGATTGAAAATTCCAAATTATGTTCCAATATATGTATGTCGTATGTGTGTACAATTTGAATGCGTGTACATAGCTATGCATATATGTATGTAGTATGTATGAACAATTCATTGCATGTACACAGCTATGTACATTTTTGTATGCAGTACGCGCCAAAAGAACCAAGTGGTTCAAGTGTTTCACAACACTATTTAGTATAGTGCGCAAGCACACTTACATTCATACACACACACAGTCACGCACACTCAGTTGCATTGCGAGAAAACAACAACGGGAATGTGATCGCAAAGGGAAAGAAAAGGGTGCAAGGCAGCTGCATGAAACTGCAAAACTCAGAGCATGCTCCCCAATTTCTTTCACCGTGTGGGGAAAAAGCGCGGAGCACTCGGTCAGCGCTTACCTTGCCAAAAAAGCGCATACGTTTGTAGGTCTTGCGATGATTGGCGTCAAACAAACGATCGGGAATATCTGTGCTCTTGTCTTCGGGTTTTGCGGCCATTTTTTTTGCTTGGGCTTCCTAGTTTGAAATGATCACTTCAACTTCTCTGTTTTGCTCTGCTTTTTGCTTTTGCTTTCTTCCTTTTAATTACTCGGTTAGATTAAAAAAAAACACACAACGGAAGTACGTAATTACAAATATACATAAAAAGGATATTATCGAAAAGAGACCAGCGACTATTTAGTTGACCAAGAACACGAGAACCCAGCTGCACAAATTACAGGCACAACGCGCCGAAACAGTTTGTTTAATTTGAATGCTTGTTTGAGTAGTTCGTCAGCGTCACTATAATCACAAACGATATTACGTTTTAAGCAGCCCTGCTTTAAACAGTGCTCGAAAATATTAACAAGGCGCTCGTGCCGACGTTGAAAATTTGAATGTTATGCTACATTTATTCAACAGTGTTGCCGTTTTTCTCATTAATCGGTCAAATGTATCCTTTTTTGTTTCGATTACCCGGAAGAATTAGAATCGACTGCGCTACAGTCACTAACAACTGAAGAAATTGCTGAGCACAAAGCTGAATTGGTTACGTTTATTGATTGCTGTCTGACTGTTTGTTGACTCAAAGAACATAAAAACTTTTTGGCAGTACATTTTATGGAAGATTTGCATGCTGACATTGGCGCTGGAAAATACTATCTATTGCTGCTGAAAACACAAGTATTTGAAATCAATTAAAGGACACATAGCATTGCAACCCGTATATTAATAATAATTCAACTATCAATTAAGTCTTTATTACCATCACAATTATACAGAACTTTATTTTGAAATGTAGCCCGATTTCCTATTCTCTCGTTTGACATTTTTTCCATCGGCTTATCCGATTTTTGTAATCGATAACTGGCACTTCTGGTATTTAATTCAATTTTATTTTGGAAAATATAAAAAATATATACAATAATTTGGAATATCACCAAATAATATTGGGTTGTAAATTCCAATATTTTGCAAACAATTATATCTATATACCAAATTGGAAACATATGGTCTCACTTAGAAGCACTAAACTAATTCCTTTGACAACACTACACTCTACGAAAAAATGTTCAGAAAATTGAACACGCTAAATTTTATGAGACATTAAGATTGCCTTACAGATTGTTGTGACGAATATTTCACAATTTACCTAAGATACCAAACCAATCGTATTATTTTTATTATTAATCAAACCTTATGAATAACCTGAAAAATCATTGCAGCCAATATCACATTATATACAGGTAATGAAAGGTATGAAAACAGGTACAAGTGTACAATATTTTTTCAGACATATCTATCAATATATTTAATTAAAGCTTGGGGAGAATTTCGCATTATATACGCAGATTCACTTGACAGATTCTGAATTTCCTGACCAGGAACCTGACATCAGCGGCTCAAATCATGTTATTGTCGCTAAATTGGGTCGAACTTCGCAGCAAATTTTTTTAACATTCTGAAAAAGTATTCAGAGGTGATGCATTTATTATCTAAATAATATATATCTATATATTTAGTTGTAATAATGTCCATTCAGTATCTTGATGCCAATGGTGGCTAGCTCTCTTACCTATCAGACATACACAAAATATGCAACAAAAAGCTAACCCACCCAAATTGTGTTCTAATGTTATATCAAGCTTACTCATCGAGTTGCTTAAAAGTAAAGCAATTCCATATATGATAAGCTATATGCTGAATCCTTAATATACATGGATGTCATTGATTGTACTTATTGCTTTGCTGCAGTAGTTTGGCTTTCAAATCTTAATGATTTCAGATTTTGTAGTTGCTCTGTTAGTGCTTAGTAGAAGTAACAACGCCTTATGTGGTTTGTTTTAAATGTTGTTTACAATTAAATTATTACATTAAATATATATTTATATATCAATAGTGTAGTTTTATAGTTGGTTTGTTTTGCCAGTTTTACGCAGTCTCAAGTGCCTTGTGTGTGTGTACGAATGTTTCTGTCTCTGAGTAAGCGCATGTAATGGGGGCTCTGAGTGTGTGTTGTGTGTCTGTTTGTGTGTGTGTGGGTGCGTGTGTGTGTCTTACTTCCAAGGGTCTCATCGTGGACACTACTGAATTTCTAAAGTTTAACTAGAAGTATGCGATCCAGACACTCTCAGCTGGATCCTGAACTGACAATGACTAAGCCACGTTGCAAACGCAGCCACTCCACAAATTCATCCAGCATAACAGGCCCTAAGAACAATGCGATTTATATATACGATTTATGTATACTTTAACTGTATCAGCCGATACTTACATGCGCCATCAATGTCGTAGTTTGACAGATCAATGCAGATGGTGCGAGAGAACTCGAGTATGTTGCACCATTGATCCTTATTTATAACCTTGTACTTGGACTGTTCGAGGAATTGCGCAAATTGAGGGTACAGTGGCCAGTGCTTGCCCAGGAGCAGCTGCAGCATCGCCTTAGCTGTCACAATATCCATGCTTCGCTGATCCGAGTCCTAATAACCGATTTGAACAACATTGGCATTTGCAAGATTGCAAGTAGGCTCAATAAATGAGCTCTCACCTTGGCAAAGTCGTAGGCATATCGATATATACTCTTGAACAAGTTGGGATCGTTGAGTATGCTGCGCAGATAGTCCAGTTTCACAACCATTTTCGCTGTCGAATCACATTCGAGATCCGTGAGACCCTTTAACCATTCCTGTTGACTGAAGAAGCCCATCTGTGTAGCGCCCATTTTGTAGGCGAGCACCAGCATCACAATATTCTCGGGCTCAACACCAATGTCCTCACAGAATTTCTCCATGCCGTCAGGCCCTATAATAATCCCGTCACGGGTGATCGACAATATTGCAATAGATTTCATAAAATACTTCTGAACAGAATCACATTTTATACTTACCCAGCGTTTCAGGCTCGTCAGGCGTTGTATATTCATGGAACCAGGTGAGACAGCGCTTCTGGTTGAAGCCATCTTCCGCTCTAATATGGCGTCTGGGAAAATAATTGGAAAATTTATTTAGTTCAAGAAATGCTTATTAATCTTATAAGTATGAAACACACTTATCCATTTCAAAAGAAAACCAATATTATTTTTTGATTTAATTTAATTAATTATTTTGCTTGGGCGTTTGCCTCGCTGTTGAAGTCTTATTCAATGTTTTTGAGTGTTTGCCACCTAAAAATAGCAAAAGTAAACTTAACGTGGATGCTTATGCCAAGAGCACAAGACAATTCAAAGTGAGCATATGAGAAATGACATTCACTGTGAAAATAGTACAGGGCGGAAAACAATTTCAATTGCATAGAATAGTGCGTGTATAGTGCCATATCATAACCATACTTATGTGATGAGTAAAACGAATATTCAAATATTTTAACGATAGTGTTTTAAAACTTATATATTCACTTTTAATTGTTTATTCATTTGTTTGATCATTTCAATGTGTGATATTTCTAATCTTGTAGTGGCAACTGTAAATTTTGTAAGTGAGACGTGTAAAATGAAGAAGACGAACTTTACTAGCTACAAATTGCAATACCATACGTATTAGATAGTATAATAATTAAGAATGCTGCAGTCGACAGCACTCGACTAGGAGATACCCTATCTCAAGGGTTTACCCATCATAAGTCAAACCAACACGCTTAACAATGCTAATAAAGTTTTTTTGCTACGATTTTTAAATTATCTTAATAAAATGTTTACAAATGATCAATATCAATTTAATATCTAAAATAACCCGATACATTTTCCAAATTGCCTTTAATGCTATTGCTTATTGATTTTGAAAAAGTATGAAGTTATCGATAAAATGAAATAAACTTAATTTGCGTGGGATATACGATAACTTATATTCCAAATTTTAATTCGCTATCCAGATCTCGGTGGGCAAGAAATTTATTTAATCTTCCAGGGATATTACGAACAAACTAAAGTCAAAATTGTGTGACTCTATCTTAAAAATTGCGGATAACTATGTAGGTTTTATTAACTCAAACTGCACAGAAACCTAACACCAAGTCCCAAAAAACTATAACATTTAGTCTGACGCAGATATAAGCGAGTATATATTTTATAATAATATTTGATTTAAGTTACGCATTTTCTTGATTTTCAAAGGTGAACGGGTCAAAGCTTTGAACTGAAAATATGAAATATGCTACAAACAAACGGTTTTCTACGCGATTTTAAAAGTTTTACGTTGTATAAACGTACATGAAGATTGTGGAAAGAGATTGTACGTTTTTTAGACGATTCCTTTTCTACCACAGCCAGAAAATAAATAATGATAAAGCTACCTTACCAAACTAAAAAATTTCACAACTATAAAGAAAATTGTTTATTTAAATTTATACAAGTATATTGCTTTAAAATAAACTTTCTTTAAAAACATAATAGTTTTTATTCGATATACACATATAATTAAAATAATTTATAGCAAATATATGTTTCATTTATTTGTAATTTTCATAGGAATAAAAAGTCAGGTCTGTATGCGCAATGAAAACATGAAAAAATTAAGTAAGAGTGCTGTAGTCGAGTAAACTCGACTACGATATACCCTGAACCCAGTTATTAAATATATTCTATTATTATTGGCAAATTCCCCTTTAAAAAGATTTACACTAACACGTGAAACACGCAATCGTAGGTAGCGGGGCTCATGCCATCACTTTCTCACACATGCGCTCGCCTATTTATGCATACAGAAAATGCTTGCGGCTGCTGATAGAAATGAGATCAATATGAGAATATATGTTCGACTATAGCTTGGGTGTTTCCTTTCCGATCTGGACGAAATTTGGGCAGTTTATCAATAGTCTGCATATGCATATTATGTATTAATTAGAATTCTGCCTTTAAAATTGTGGCGTTTATTGCTATCGGAGATTTAATTTATCGATAATTGACAAACGAAGGCAGTTATCGAAAAAATAACGCAAAGTTGTACTGCGCCTGGCATACGAGAACCCAAATATTCTAAATTTGAAGTCTCTAGCTCTTACAGTTCCTGAGTTCTGCGTGTTCATTCAGACGGACGGACGGACGGACGGACAGACGGACATGGCTATATGGAGTCGACTATTGATCCTGATCAAGTACTTTGTGGGGTCGGAGATGCTTGTTACATACATTTGCACAAAACCATTATACCCTTTTTACCCATTTTTAATGGGTTCAGGGTATAACAAGTAAGAGTGCTGTAGTCGAGTAAACTCGACTACGATATACCCTGAACCCAATTATTAAATATATTCTATTATTATTGGCAAATTCCCCTTTAAAAAGATTTACACTAACACGTGAAACACGCAATCGTAGGTAGCGGGGCTCATGCCATCCCTTTCTCACACATGCGCTCGCATATTTTTGCATACAGAAAATGCTGACGGCTGCTGATAGAAATGGCAACAACGAGTTCAGAGCGCAGTTGTGCGCAGGACTGAAAGCGAGACACACGTCATTGTCGCCGTCGAAGCAAAGATTAGTACATAAGAAAAAAATTCGAGTGCTGAGCATTGAATAATAGGCCTGAAAAAAATGCAACAATTTACTGGGACTAGCGGTGATTTGAAGAAGTTAGGCAATAGATTCGCATTGAATATAATATGTTACATGCTGCTCGCATTACTCGGTAAGTATCTGAAGCAACCCGTTGTCTATGATGGGACAATGGGATGGCATAACCAATGGCAAGGGAAAAACAGGGGAGGGGGAAAAAAATCAATAGCCTGTGTCCTGACACAGTTAGTGGAAATAGAAACTGAAACTGAATTATATGCCCGCAGTGGACAGCGCTCACGGACTGCAGCTGAAAGCGTTTACCACGAAGACGCCAAGAGTCTCCAAATATATTACGAAATCGCCATCAGTAAGTTCTGGATCTGTGCAATTCAAAGCCTCTTCCTCTAGTTGGCTGCTACTTTGAATTGTTGTTTCTGTTGCAGGCATCGTCAATGAACCATGATGCAACCACATCGATTTATCGCTTAAATGCCACCAATGACATCACCTGCATCCTTATGCAGGTGGATGGCTTGATAAGCATACGGTATCGGAACAAACTCAACGAGGATGTTGAGGCCGATCTGTATATGCCGGACCATCCGCAGCTTAGTGGTGAGTGCGTCCAGTCCAATGTGGAGATATTGACCATGGATTTCAAGGGTTTTACGCTATCAATGACCTTCAAAAAGGTATGTTGCTTTTCTAGCTTGAGAGTATGATATAAGTGTTTTAACTGGCACAGCAAATAAGGTCAGAGGTTAACTGCAACTAATTTCTGTTATCTGTTATCCGTTATGCAAACACAGTCGTCGGGCGGCGAAGGCTGGTATATCAATCTCTTCGAACTGACATATTCATCGTCAAACTCACTATTCGAGCATCCAGATCGCCCCGGTTTGCAAGTAAAACTGACCTCACCCGCACAGCAGCCAATGTATTTCCCAACTCCGGTGGGCAAGTCCTATGTTTGCGACAAGGAGCAAACTGTCATTTTGTATGCTCCCCACGACTCCGGCGACCAATCCGGCCATATTGCACGACTCTACTTGCGCGACCTGCATATGCAGAGCTTTATGTTCAAGGAGACTGGCAAGTGGGGCCCATCCTTCCACTGTAGTGCCACCGGTTCCTATCGCGATGAGACCGCACCATTGGCTGTTGGCACCGCGTTGTCCGTTGCGGTGCTATTGACCATTTCAGGCTACGGCGGTTGGCGGTAAGTAATCCAATTATCGACCCACTAAACTCATTGAAATTATGAAATACGAAGAAACACGAGTCATTCTCTAGTCGAGAGTGTCCGACTGGAAAATTCCCAACACTACTACCCAGTCCTAAAATTGTAATTGGTTTATGATGAATAGCACACATATGCACACCAAAAATCTATGGATGTGCTGCCCCCACACAATTGGAAATGTTTAAATGCCATCTGTGTCTTTTATTCCATCGTGAATTCCAATTATGAGGGGAATCGGGGCCTACATATTAATTTTGGTTTGTAAATGGGATGTTAATAAAATTACGTTCACTACTCGAGTATTAAAAATCTGTCATTCTCATCATATTATATGTGATGAACTTAAATCGTATTCTATCTCTTGCAGGTATTTTAAAATCAAGAAGGTTCAGTACGGTTCGATGGAGTAGACTGAGAATTGATGTACCGCACTTTTCGTTTAATTACTTTCCAGTCATATTTTTGTACCGTTCTTTGTTGCATATCAGATATCAGTATTGAGTTTCCCAAATAATGTAATCATGTTTTCTAACCTATACAAAAAAAAAATTGTGGGGCATCGGCTGCACACATATTACGATAACTGTTATTAAAAAATGAACACACATTCGTATTCGTAACATTAATTGTTGCAATGCATATAAATATATGAGAATTACAAATGTCTTCCATATTGTTAATATAAATAAAAAAAAACATAAAATCTAATTATGATACATATTAATATAAATACATTAATATGCATATATATGAATATGTAATTACACAATTACCCCAAAAGTTTATTACAAAATCTCGATTTGTATTTGTAATGTAAATCCAGAAATATTGATGTGTTAATTAGACACAAACTACAAAAACCTTCTTGATAATCCGAAATTTAATTATGTTAATTACATTTACTAAATTAAAATGAAATAATAAAGTGGTAAAATTGCATTGGAAGCTATAGAAAGGAAAACTAATAATAAATACAAATAAATAAGTAAAGTCAATTAGTTGGAATTGCACGACTAAGAAATATGCTGTAACCAGATCAAATACAGATTATAACTAATGTATCAAATATAAATTTGTGGGTTCACAATTATTCTAAAACTATTAAACGAATCGCATGATACAGATAATCACTTCATGTTCTACGCACTTTTTTTAATTTAAGAGGGCACAAACATTTACTTAAAGCTAATAAATGAATTCAAGATATTAATCCAAATAGATTTCGAATTACTAGAATATGCGTTTAACTGAGCGTGATATTTTATGCAGCACTTTATTTTTTTATTGATTCAAATTTCCCACTCTAGGTAAGGAGTAGAAATCGGCAACAGATCAAATCGCAGTAAATCCATATCATCTTCAGTTTAGAAGTTAGATTATTGATTCTTTAAAAATCAAACTAGAAGTATCCTCGATCAGCTAAATTTAAAAAGAATATCTCTCATTGGACTGCCGTTCAACTAACACTCTTTTATAACTGGAGTTATATAAGAAGAAAATTATATTGTACATCTGCTAAAGTATTTAATATTCGGCCCCAGGAAATTGAATAACTTATTAAAGGTGTTTTGATACAGACAGAAGAAGAAAGAAACAGCTCATCAATATTGTAAATAATTAAAGTATTTTATATTATTAAGCATTATCTATCCATTATTTAGATTGGAGCGTTTTCTTTTTGGAAGCGTAATCGTACCATAGGATATTCTTTATTCTGTAATGGAATTTAGTAGTATGGCGGCTCTTTAAGAAAACTAACTCGAAAGCACTAATAATAAGCGATGGCAAAAACATAATTTCTATAAAGCAATAAGATACAAATTATCGCGCTGTAATTCCACAAAGGGAAACCAGGCACCGGACATAAAACTGACATGAAAGCTGAATATAGAGGATAGAAACTGATGAGAAGACCCAACCTGCACCATGGGAGCAATTCAAGAAAAATGTAGAGGACAATAGAAACAAACAATAGTAACAAATAAAGTCGATAAGAGCTGCCATAAAATCACTACAGACATCATCCACTAGTTCTGCAAATCTTTTGGAGGTTCTATATATAAGTCGATTTCACCAAATGGTAGGAAAAGTAAAGATATCATAAGAGAGCACTCCAAGTTTAAGTTGTAGAAAATCACGAGCACATGCTTAACATGCATAACCAACTACAGAATCTTCAGTGTCCGCCATTTTCCTTTTATTCCAAAGAGATTTTAAGGTATTCATCGAATGATACTTTATTTACGCAACCCAAGGATAACTATTCTTATTGATTCATCATTATTTTTCTGTTTATAAATGGAATTGAAAGAATACATAGATATTCAGTTAAAGTCTCAAATGTCGTGTTTTATATTGCTGAAAGTACAATGTATTACGAAAATATATTTTTGCAACGTTAGTGTTCAACAATCTTATATTGAAAATTTCAAATTGGATTGTCCATTTACACAAAACTGCAAACTCTTTATTATTCTAATGTCATATTGTCAAAGCCCAAAGATTGCATTCAATTGTGTGAATTTCAATAAGATGCACCTAAAATTATGCGTAATTCGGTATTGGGACAATATATGCTTAAGGGGTTCGGAAATAAATCGATTGAAAGGCTTTGAGATCGACGAGTTTTTTAAAATGGATGAACGAACAGTCATGTCTGTAATGAATCTAGATCGACCCTGATTTTTGATGGTGTTTAAGATAATACATACTATTTTATGAAGTGTAAGATGTCCGTTAAATACATTTGAAAAATTTGGAAATAGTGTCTAAGGCATTCAGAAAACTACGATTACAGCTCTGTCATTACACATAAGCGATAAATTGCCTACCTGGCTATTTTTAATTTAGTGTATTAGTATGTGCGCATTAAATACGGGAAATAAAAATAATAAAGCAGTTTAAAACGAATGAAATAACTACGATTATGCAGCAGGTTAATCGACAAAGAAATCTGCAAAGGTAAGTAAAAAACGTAATAATTCCTATGTGCGTATATATAGTGTGATGCGTGTGTTTTAGACATAAGACTCTAATTTCCATTGAAAAAGATAGACTGTATCGGTCACAAGAAGAAAATATAATACTCTCAAAAGGTAATACAGATGTTTACCTCGCTGGACTATGAATCTAAATGGATTTGAATAATCATAAGTATTGAATAAGCTTTTAAGTCAAATCAGTTTACACGAGAAGCACGGATTTCTTAATACAGGGAATGTTCATTGTAGTAGTATCAGAAAATAGGATATACTAATTGAAAAGTACCAAAATATGAAACTCACCTGCTGGTTTGCTGTGTGGCGATGTTTGTGTAGCTGGTGCGTGCTCTTTTAGATTGGCCATCCATATTGTCACCGATTTCTGGAGCTCGACGTTTACCTCGTGGCATGACTTTTGTGATCTGATTGCGAAAACTGGCTTGTTTTACCAAAGTAAAATCGACAAAATGCCTTTTCTAAACAATTTTATTACACGCAATTTGCAGCTGTGGAATAGAGCTAAATTTAATTAAAATAAAAATAAAATATATTAAATACACTTACCACTGTCTGTCAGCGCAAAGTTCTTACTGAAACATCATAGCTGTAATATACAAATTTAATATGTGAGAAAAACTATATGATATGATATATGACAGATGTACTAACTACAGCACTTTTAAATATTGCTAATAACATTTTTCGCACTTTTTCGCTAACTTTTTTGTTAGACATTGCATACCGTTTGCAGACCAAAGTTTAACTGTAATTAAAAAATGAAAAATCTGACCAATTGTTCCTATGTTGCCAAATAGTGAATAGCATGATAAAAGTCGTAACTAGTTAACTAGTATAAAAGCTGTTACTACCGGCGAACCACCCCGCATGCCACCCAAACCACCCTCTGCTCACAACTGAGAAGTGGCACATTATGCAAAGAATACATATACATACATCTGTAAATTAATATATATGCATTAGCTACACCTTCGAGTTAATATTGCTTCAGAGTAATTGTCTTTTATAATTTGTGCCTGTACACATGTACAAAAATAAATTACAATTTACAGTCAGCAATACAGCAATAATTGCAAATATGAATGTGCATCACAGTATTATTGTATGCTCAATGTTGAAAACACCGGCAGTGGATTGGACAAGGACAAGGACTGTGCTTGGATTTGGTATCGGTATTGTGGTGGGCCATCAGCACTACAACTAAAACCACAACCAGCAGCAGCTGATATGACAGCCAGCAGCAGCAGACGGCCGCAGCCTGCGCGTGCTCGCTTCGTACGTCGCCAAATAAAACAATTTTGTTCGGTTTGCAAATATGTTAAGAATACACTTGAAATCACTTTAAGATTTGCATACATTGCTTAAACGGTATATACACACACATTTTATATTTACCATTTATATTATTGATATAATTTATTAATTTACAGGACTGGTCTTGGCGTCAATGCTATCGATATTTTGATGCAGCGATGTTTTCGCTGTTTGTCATCGTCGATCTAGTGTTGGAAGCCCTGGTCTGACAACTGTATAACACAGCGGTTTTCGATAGGAAATTAATCGTAAAATCACTAAATTTAAATGTAATTTTGGTATTAAAATAAAATATCAAATAGGCAGTTTTAATTTGCAGCTCACTGAACACAGTGTTTCAGTTTTAAAAGGACTTTAAAGTTAGATTTGTTGTCAATCGAAAACTTAAAAAAAGGCTTAAAGTAATTAATATCCGCTTTGATGATATTATAATTTTGTAGAGACGTCTCCGACGTCATAAATTTCATGTGTAGCCATCTGCGTCTATTCATCCAGATCGGGCCACAGTACCCCATAACTCATAACTATACCATAAAAAGATGAGTTTTTTAGTTGTGGGGTGTACATTTTCGTCTACCAAAAATATAGTAAGTTTATTTTTAAAAAAAAAACACTTAAATACAATAAATAGCATAACCATGTAAATAGCTTTTCGGGTCATGTGGAATTTATTAAGATCTTGTCAAAAAATAAAATACATATATAGACTAATTTTGAACAATAGGCACATTTCATTTTGTAAATATCTTTGCACAAAAGGCACAAATGGCAATGTTCAAGACCTGTGCTATTATTAACCATTCAGAAATTGTTCCAGGGCATCTTTTGCCTCCGAATCGTTCTGCTCCAAAACGACTTCTTCCAAAGCCAAGTTGTTTGTTTTTGTAGGTATTTCTATAAATAGGTGCATAATAAGCATTACAATGTTGGATTTGTGAAATTGACAATAAAAATATATACTTGTTAGTTGCCCGCGATGCTTATACTCTTCGAGATCGCCACGAAATGCATCATCAAATACGGCTTGTCGTTCCTTTTGGAACTGCCGCAACTGCTGCTCATGGACCCGAATCATTTTCTGATGTTGATCGGCAATCTGTTGCCGATATTGCTCCAGTTCGTCCAGCTTCTTTTGCTTGTGCCTGGACAACTGAAACTGCTGCTCCAGTACGAATTCCTGTAGCTCGCATTCTTCGCACAGATTCTCCAGCTTCTCCAATTCTAATTCCAGCTGAGAGCCCATTTGCTCCAAAGATCGAACAGTTTCCGCGCTCTCTTTCAGCTTGGCCATCAATGTAGGCAGGCCAGCGAGGCATGTATTGAGCTCATTGATTGTGCCACGCTGATCGCCGGCACGCTGCAGCACGGCTGTGATTTGTTCGGCCACCGATGAGGCATGTCCCGCATTCGCCTCGTTAGCGGCATGAATTTTCTGCCAGTCATCCTCGTATTTAGACAGCAGACTGCAGCCAGCAGCCACATTCAACTGTGTGGGCACGCCATCGGCCAAGTGACCATCAAGGAAATGTGTACTGCTCCGGCTCGAGGAGAAGCTCTCGTTTAAGCCCAAGCGAGATGCATCCAGTGTCCCAATTGAATTAGTTGGTGTTGTTAAGTTGCTTGTTTGGCTGCTACTGCCGTTTCTGCTGCTGCTGACACGTTGGCGATACTGTTGCTGCAAGCTCTCCGAGAGGCCCATGCCCTCCTGTATCGCATTGCTCAGCTTTTTCTTCAGACTGCCAAGCATTATAGGTATAAAAATGATATGTTTCGACGATTTAAAGTAGCTGCTAATTGAATGCTGTTTGGATGAAATTCTGCTGTTGTAAATAGGAAATCAGCTGGTCTCAAAAAGACAACTGGCGTTTGACAGCTCGCTGAAGAGAGCGAGAGAGAAAATACTGTTTTATCATTTCTATACTCTTTCTCACTTAAGATAGCAAGACTTTATTATGCGCTTCGTGTTTGTTAGTAATTCATTTAATTTAATTACAAATAGAAAATAAAAAAGTTAATTGTTGTGTTTCTTCCTCCTTTCCACTAATTTGCCCGTAATATGTAAATAATTAAATTTCAAATTCTAAAAATGCTGGGAGTGTGGGCAGAAGTAGAGATAAAATTAAATGATCTTCATTTGCAAATGGTTTTTAAGAAATTATATCCAAACTGAAAGTCTCTGACCCTTAATTCCTAAAAGCCGAAAATCATTCGAAATTTCCCAAATTTCCCAAACTTGAACAGCAGATTACTAGGAACCTTTTCCAACATTTTTTTCTGACTTCAAAATTCTCTAAACCCTATATTTATTTATCTTTTTATTTTATGATATGTAAAATGGAAATGGCTATCGAATTTGATGTTAATGGTGAGCTGGAAAAAACTTTTCTTCTGCATTCATTTTACCTGGCCAATGCAGATACAATCTTTAAAATATTAAATATGTTTTTTTTTTTATATATTTTATTAAGATAAGTTGTTTGGCATTCAACAATATAAATTATGTTCACAACATTTTTGTACCATCGATAGACGTTTTTCGCTTTCAATAATTATGCTAATCCTCAGTCAAATCCACGGTGCTTACAACAGCATCCACCAGTTCATCTCTCAGGGTTCGAATGTGTATCTGTTGTTTTATTGGTTGATCTGACTCCTGTTCAACTAGTTCAATATCACTGCCGCTGTTAGACGCCAAGTATTCATCTTTGTCGCTATCGTTCAGAGATATGCAGCTGGCCGCATTGCTTTCAGTTTCTGAGTCAGTTTCGGAGCAGCCGACAGATTGCTCCTCCTGCGAACTGAGATCTATTGTGACAATGTCGCGAACCTCATCGCTTGATGACGATGCAATGGATAGCGTATATGGCAGGTCGTTCTCGTCTTTCTTGGTCGTCTCATCGTCTGACATCAGTTCCCTGATTATATCGCTTGACGGCGAAGCTGGTGACGTTGGTTCCTTTACTTGAGTTTGATGTGAACGGAACACTTGTCCATAGACCATGGCTACGGCTAACGCCAGATTATTTGAATGCATATAGTAAGCAGAAGATGACACATTTGCCTCTTCCCCGACTGTTAGCGGGGATTTCACATCCTCCTCATAACTGCTGCAGGTGCTTCTACTCCTGCATTGGCGTTTAATTTTCCTTTCGTGTTGCTTCTTCTTGTGCTTTGGTTTGTGAGTCCGACTTTGACCTCGGGATTCGTTGCTTCTGCTCCTGTGTTGCTTCTTCAATTGCTTTGCGGAGCGGCGGTTAGCGTGTCTTCTTTCCACAGATTTGTTGTTTCTCGCATTGCGGCTGTAGAAAGCATTTCTCTTGCGCCTCTCGTACCGATCATCCAATTCCCGCAGCTTTTGCTGGCAACTCGCCTGCGTCCGCTCAATTTCCCGTTTATTGTGGCGAAGTGCGCTGTTTATTGTTCGGCCCAGAAACTTTTTATTTGGTTTGCCCAAGGGATTTATTTTGCGCTCGAGTGGTTCATAGGAAACCATGCCGTTTTGACCTGGTAACTCGCGCATAAGCTCTGCAATTGCCTGGCTGCTCCCAATTGTAAGCGATATTTTTAAATTCATGACTAACAAACATTTAATACTGTTCTTACCTTGTAAGTGCGGATTCATCCATACTTCAGTTTGCTTATGCCATTAGAGATTACAAAGTATTGGTCGTGTTATCGATAATTTATTTTAATAATGGTACCCTATCGTAGAGCTTCTGTGCGTCGGATATGATATTACTGGTGTTTTCCAACACTGGTGGTAATTGTTCGCAATCGATCTCATTGATAAGGACTTAGTCCTTCTTTATAATTTGATGTTCTAGTTAGCTTTATTTGTCATAAATCATAACTAAGAGAAATCAGACTGCGCATGTCCGTTACTCGTTAAGAAGTAGCTGCTTTCCTGACGTCATAACAACACTCTTTCATTAGGGGAAAAGAGAAGTTAGTTCACAATCACAATTTCAGACTTTCAGACGAGATACAAACTTAGTTATTTAATTTTTTGCAAATACTTATTAATTAAATAATGAATTTAAATTAATAATTTCTTAAATGCAATAAATAAAAATATACCAACTGGTGCAATGCGGTCTATATGATGTAAATATTTGCGTAATGCAGTAACGTTAGACTTGTATTGTTTTTATTAAATATTATGTATATTATATATATATTGCATTCTAAGAACTTTCTTCCAAGAAACATACTCCTGCTGCTGTGCATAAAATTCTGTATATTCGGATTTTTATATTACATATTATTATGGCGAGTAATGACTTATTTACTCAACCATTGGTATCTAACAATTAACAGGATAATATATTTCCTTACTTACATAGATAGAAGTACGCTTATATATCTAATATCACAGATTAATCACCATTGTTTTCTCACTGTCAGCGAATATTGCCCGTTACTTGTTGTTACTTAGTACATTTTGGATCCATTTAACATATTTGCTGACTCGCGTATAAATGCCCGGCAGACCTGGACGAGCGCAGCCAATGCCCGTGGAGACTACACCCAGTAGATAGTGCTCCTTGGACATCAGGGGGCCACCGGAATCAGCCTGTGAATAGGATAAAAGAGAATTAATTCAGTTGTGCTCAGTTCAAATTGTTGCATGCTCACCCAACACGAGTCAATTTGACCATTCTCATAGCCGGCGCACAACTGGGTGTCATCGATGGTGTTTGACTTGCCCTGCGCTTGATAGGATCGCTCACATTCATCATTGTTCCATATTTGAATGGTGGCCTTGCGCAGGACATCGGAACGATCGCCCTCTGACTGATTCTCCAGTGTCCAGCCCCATCCGAAGACGATGCCATATTCCAGCTCCAAGGAACGTTTTCCGTCCTTCTCCGAGCTGACACAGCTGGGCTGAATGTAGGCCGTGAAGCCAATCGGCTGCACCACTTCCAGCAGCGCTGGTTTGGATATTAATTGCAATTACACAATTGTACATAGATATACATTTATATTTAGGTAGACTAACCAATGTCATGCTTCACATTGTGGCAGTCATATTGTGGATGTGGCACAATGCTCTTGAAATCAACTCGTAAGGCGTCCTGGCCCACGGCAAGACTATTCTGACCAGCCTGGTACTCCTTAATGCTATGCATGCCGACAACACCTTGAATCTGGGCGGGTTTCATGAATTTTTGCAGGCCATTGCAGGTGCAGTGACCAGCTGTGAGTATCCAGCGTTCATGTAGAATGGTACCGCCACAAAAGTGTCCACCTCGACGCATTAGACTCACCATGTGAGGCAACTCATTGCGTGCCGCCTCGCTGCCACCAACTATCTTTGGATGACGTGCTGTGCAGGGCAGATCGGTGACTATATAGAACACAAATAATTTTGAATAATTACAAATGCATTTGATTTAAATATAAGTTATGTTTTGAAGCACTTACAACTAATTTGCGCTTGCGCATTTTGCAAAGCGAGGATAACTGTGAAAACGTTGCGAAGAAATCTCAACATTTTGTTATTGTCACAACAGTTAACCGTTAAGCGATTGCCGTTGCGAAACTATTCGACAAACTGTCACAAATATTCTGTGTGCCAATAAGTTTATATATGGGTCGCAGCGACTGCCGCCGAGCCACTGACATAATTGTTGCTGCTGCTGTTCTATGCGGATTGGCAATCGTTCCGAGAGCTTTTTGATAACCAACGGAAGTCTCAGCTAACACCTGTTGTTGGCTGTTCTTGTCAAGCTTCGAGCTTTCTGGCAACGACACTGCACCTCCGTGACACCCAAGTGTGTGTGTGAGTGTGTACGACGACCACAGCGCACTCGCTTTTGGCATTTCAATTGGCGGTCTGTTTGTGTTCGTCTCCCTCTTTCACTTCCTGTACACAATAAAGCTACTGCTATGCTCTGAAACTGAAACTGAAATGGAAACGTAAAAAAAAACAATAACAAATTTTTTTGTGTGTTGCGTTTTTTATGGCCCACTGAAGTTCATGACATTGAATGGTTGACAATTTGTTTTGCTAATATTGTAGGGTGATTATTTGTCTTTACTCTCAGCCGTCTAGGTGCATCCAGCTCATTATCCTTATTCATAATTTTATTTTATTGCCCAAAATTAATAGCACGTACTTGTGTTTATATACCCTGTACCCATTTTTAATAAACATTCTACGAAATATTTGTTAATGCATTTTATTTTTATTTTTCTTTTGACACATATATAATAAAGTTATTGCTTTAGCATTGAACAAGGAGACATCACTGACCCATAATGTGCATTAATATTTAATTACATATGTATCGCCTCATTATTTTCCATTTCTTTTTAAATAAATAAATGTCAATTGATATTAAGACTTGACAAAATATCTCTTATTGCATATAAGTATAAAGTAAAGTTTAATTTTTAGATAATCACTTTTTAATTTCATATTATAACTTATCCTCTATGTAAGGATATGCCTTTTTTACCAAATACGTTGCTTTATGCATAATCAAACAATGTTATTATAATTAAGTATTCTTTGTACAAGAAATTATTGGTGAAATTTAAAAAATGTATGACCAATTAGATTGTAATATTATATCACATTTGATAAGCAATATATTATTTTGGTGCCGAAACCTGAGTTTTATAATTCTTCCGAAAGAGAATTATGAGTTTAGTCAATTACCTATTACGAAATTTCAGTCATTTGTACAATATGTGATTTGTAAGTTAGAATCAAATTGCAAAAATAAAATGTATTAAATAACCTTAAGTGTCATCATCCAGTGTAATCATTCATATTATGCAAATTGTGAATGTAGCTATTTACAATGAAAAGCCAGAGTGCGTACATAATTAAATTTGAATTTTGGCCCCTCCAAATGCTACCAATGGTGGAAATGATGAACACTTTGACATTAACATTGCCCTTAAAATTAATAATGTTTACAAAGTCGATTTCAGTCAATGACAGGTGCTATGATAATTGCAGGCTCATTGGCAACAATTCGATAAGACGTAATTGTAAAATATTATACATTTTATAACTTACGGAATAATAATATATTCAGGAATTGAATTAGAATTCAATGATAAAGGTAATTAACGAATAAAATCAATCGAACATGAATTGACTTCAACCGGTTAGCAAACTTGCAAATTGAGACACCTATCTTAGAATCAGTTCAAGTGAAAACGAAAACAAAAATAAATATGAAACCCAGAAATGTGTCCATCCGGTAATATAAGTTCATTGATCGGGGCAGTTTCTATGTATTGTTGTCTCGTCTTATGCTAATTCAAATTCTACTCTGTTGACAGCCGAACCCAAATAAATGAATAATACGTAACAATAACAATAACAAAACCTGAAACGAGTTCGGGTGCATTGACACCCGCCAGCAACATTCAATTTTTTTTTGTTCTTAGCATTATTTTGCCACTTAGACGCATTCAATGTGAAGGTCGCTTCATGACTTTGACGCGTTTATTTTTTAATCGCTTTTATTTTGCGACAATAAGTTCATCGACAGGTTTTCGGTGAGTAATTCAATTCGAGGAAGTCTATGGAGCTATTCGTGATGCGGGTGGGTTGCGGGTACTATTTTTACGTGTATGGAAAGGCAGTTTTGAAGTTTTGCTTATGCAATTGAAAAAGGAAATGAGACGATCTCTTAAATGGTTTTTATCGCAGATTTTTCGAAACCCGGAACCCCGTAGTAAATTTTCGGTTCCTCTGGGACTCCGGGGCTCTCGGAATTCCACCCTAAATCCATTCTTTAGTTTGCATAGTTATTATTATGCTTATATAATTTTATATCATATACCCTGTACAAATTATAGCTCAAAATCGATTACCGATTAAGCTCACAATTTCATACATAAAACTTTTTGATTGTCATATTTATGAGCAAGTATTCTTGGAGATCATAAATATTAAATATAAAATCACTAAATTACCAATGTAAACACACTTATGCATCGTACAAAAGTGCTTACAAAGCAAATTTTTAAATAAAATATAATACATTTTTAAAGAACATATATAGTGTAAGACTAATATAAAATTATCAAATTTGATTGGATGCTGATCTTAAAAAATAATTCGTATTATGAATATGTTTTTTGAAAAAAAATGTATATGTAATGTTTATTCGTATCCATATTATGGAAACGGAGTAATTTATCTATATAATGACGGACGGATTTTGCTAATCTCATAAATCACGAGTGTTGTAATTTTGGCAAAAAGTTAACAACATCGGAAAAATACATCAGTTTATTTTCTTAAATTAATTAAAATAAGATAATGTTATTTTGACAAAGCTTAAAAAAGATTATCTTTCTATTTTTAATTAAATGGTTGACTATATAGATAATTTTGTTGAGATTATTGCTGCTTCTGTAAAATAATATCAGTGTCAAAATATTATCTAAAACTAAAAATCAAAATGCAGCAATGTGACACATTAGTGATGAATTGAGTTTGAAACAAATTAATTCGCTTCTTACTTAAGCATGTTAATGAGTGTGTAATTGTAGTTAGGATCACTTATTTGGTTTCGATTATTACTCGAAAGCCAAGTGTCAAGTAAAAGGCTTTCTGAGCAACAATCAAAATTATATGAGCGTCCATTGTAGTTGGCTGTTTCAGGCATCAGGAGAACACACTATTAACCATAAATTATAGCACTTGAACTGTTGATTGTTTAATGTGTTGTACTGCTTTTTTCAATTGTTTGTTGAGTTTGCTGAGTTTCTGTTGGCAAAGCAAACGTCTACACGGTGTGAGTGCTGCACTTGAACTGCACTTGTAATGTGAATGCTGTAACGTTGTATCCTGTTGTCCTCCGATCCTTGTAATGTGAGAACACATAAAGTCCTTGTCACAGCGAATGAGCCCCAACTACAATACGAATTCCAGCTCGGCAACACCGCAACAGCAACAACCACCCTCTGCCGTTGGCTTTGACTTCGTTGCCCAGGCGGCGTATACGCAATATAAGTGGACTCGGCTGCTGGCTGCTGTTCGACTGCTGGCGACTAGAAAAGCCGACCAATGAGCGTCGAACATTTATGTTGCACAGCTTGAGATAGTTGTGTAAAGTTGCGCAGGCGTAAATTATGTAAGGTTTGTATAATGCGTCAAGATATTTTTCATGTTTATTTTAAGGTCTGTACCGCCCCCAAAAGTGTGAGATATCTACTTGAATGCAGTTTTAAAGTTCTTTAATTGCTTAAATGCTTAAAATATTAATAGTCTTCTTGAGCTGCTAATTGTACACAAAATTTGACCGACATAAATTGACAAATAATCAAGTGATTTGATACTGAAGCAGCAGTTGAACTGTGAAGAAAAGTGCTTTAGGGCCAATGATATTACCTGAACTTGATCCCTAAACATTAGTATAGAGAGACAGCTGTAAAACTGAAAGTCTGGTTTGAAACTGATATAGCTATATCTCGATTTTGTTTGTATATTGTTCTTAAACAATATGTTCACTAGATGCGAATCCAGTTTATGAAATCTATACTTGATTTGTCTTACTGTAATATTGTTACATTTAAACTCCATAAACCCATCCTTAATAAAGTATCTTAAGTCCAATGACATTTTTTAGTAGCTTTAGCTTCTTAAGCCCCTTACCTACTCACCTCGCAGTCCCCAAGACTTCAATCAACTAAACTACTCACACTTCAACACATTGCAAGCCAAATGTTTGATTGACACTAACATTTTATTTGCCAAATTGTGATTGACAATCTGTTGACACGCTGCCAAGATGTTTCCTCTGCCTGCGATTCGGTTTAATCCCATCGCGGCTTAAGAAGTTTATAATTAAACTTATATATATAAATGGATGAAGTACATTGTGTAAAAGCTACACAACGTACGGGCTGACTAAATGAGACGTGAAATATTTAAATTATTAATGACTGCTAAACTACATTTCAATATGCTAATTACTTTTGTTATGGATGCACAGAAATAACAATATATAACAATAACTGCTAGTGGCACCTAGTGCTAATGATGTTGCCGTAACAGCATTTGCCTGCAATTTCCCTAGCGACGTGGCACAACTTAACAAATGCCGAAATGTATCGAAGGCGACATTTGCAATAAAACAAATCAAAAAGGAAGGTGATGAACACGAAGAAACCCTGTATACAATTTAATACATTCACAATTCATGTGCTTTGAATTATATCATCAGGTTTTGTTGTTTTTTTTGTGTGTACCAAAAATTAAAACACTTGATTTTGATTCAAAATAGCAAAATATACATAGGCTCGAATTCTGACGAATATTTTTCGATTATATTTAAACGTCCATCTAGGACTTCAGCATGTAACATTATATTTTAAGTTATATATAACATTGAATTTTAAGGTACCTTTCCACAATTTCAATTTGTACAGGGTATACAAAACAACGAAAAACAAGAGTAATGTACAAGAAAGGTCTGAAAATGTGTCTACAATTTGGATATGCTGCCTGGCAGTCAAACAAATCCAAAAAGGTAAGGAATTGAGCTGGTTGGGAAAACTCTTATCCTTACACTTTACCCGCAGCTCCATCCTCATTTTGCCGGCATCCATGCGCGTTGTTTTTGCGTGACAATTGGCCCAATTTATTATTCATTAGGTTAAAAAGTCACAGCACAATACAACTGACAGCCAGTCAGTCAGTCAGTTACCTCCCAGACATTAGTAATGTTTGTTTGGCCCTGCGGTGGGTTGAATTTCACTACTTCGACTGCAATTTGAACATTTCAACATTTAGTGAAAAACTTTGGAAATTTTCTAATTGATTTGCAACGAAGCATTTTCGTTATCCTTTTTATGGGCTAAGTTTCTATTGCGCAGCACACATTGCATACAACTTGTTAAGTGTGCTTCAGGTTTTTGAGTTGTCTTAAAATTAATGGTCGAATCGAAGGACATATGTGTAAGCTTACTTTTAATTTTCTGAAAATGATTTAAGAAATAAAAAATTATATAAATTATGTCTTCATTTCATGGTTCATTTGAGGACATCCACAAATAGGTATGTCGATTGAGGACTGCATTGGCTAATGGACATAAATGGAAATTTTATTAACGTGATACTTGCCTCACCATTTTCGACAGCCTGAACACGGCTCGTCAATTAAAACAAAAACGAATGATCCACTCAGGAGTAGCATGACTACAATATACCGTTTACTCTGGTCTAAGGTATCTGTCTTTCATATACGTTAATTTGAATAATTATACATTTTTGTTTTGACATACTTCGGAGTTGAATTAGGATCAAAAAGAATGACGTCGAGTAATTAATTCCATCTGCAACAAAATATTAATGTTATTGTGTCTAGTCTTGGATTACATAAGATGCATATAACTACAGGGTAAACACAGAAAGAAACAATAACAGACAGATTTTACTGTTTCATGTTGTTGACATTTAACCTTTTGGTTTTTTGGATCGGAACGTTAAGGCATTCGTGTGTGGCAAATCAGATGTCACTTTGAAGGGTAGAGTGCTCTGCGGCAGAGTTGGAGGCTGCCCGCTGCCAGGAAGCTGTCAAGCCAGGTTAAGCTTGTTGATATTCATAGGCACACACTCATACACATCCACTCTCTCACATATATATATTTATATATTTTTTCATATATACTTGGTTCAATTTGGTCAACGGTTGGTTATCCGACAAACGCTTGCTTGCGTATCTTTTCTCATTTTTGTCTACTTTTCTGCATATTTAATACGCAATTAAGCAATTTGAATAGCAGCTAACATGGAAAATGCATTTTCACGCTTTGCAGCGGATACTTTTCTGCTGGGGGGTTTGTTAGGCTCAGCGTCAGAAGTTCACGTGTGGACCGAGTGCCGAGTGCCTCCCCTTCAATCATTGGCATGAGGCATTATTTAAATTTCTGAAAATATCTCGTTAACACTTTGCAATTTATAAGTAGACTTACGACAGATATGCCCAGGAGCACTTAACTGGCTGTTCTAAAAAGTAGGTCGTACGGCAATCATAGGATACAAACTAAAAGAATCCAAGAA
The DNA here is from genome assembly GCA_035043505.1 of Drosophila setosimentum. Lineage (NCBI taxonomy): Eukaryota > Metazoa > Arthropoda > Insecta > Diptera > Drosophilidae > Drosophila > Drosophila setosimentum. The sequence continues at coordinate 295,050 of JAWNMY010000015.1, read as the reverse complement.
TGTGCTAAATGATATTTATTCCAGTGCAAGCTGCTTAATACTTTCTGATAATATAATATAGTGAATTGATCTTGCTTAAGATCATTTATCACCTGTAAGGGAACAAAAAAGGATACATATACATTTCCATTTAGTAATGATTGATTGTGTTTCCCTCATATTATGAAATGTAGTAAACATATTTTATATCAACTTCGACTGAGGTTTGAATATAACCATATCATTATTTGATTCTTGTTTCAGTTAAGCGGGAAACCGGTATCAAGATATTTTGACAAAGCCCTCTAGTCTTGGTCCTTATACTTTGGCACAACTGTATTATAATCAATCAGATTAAACCTCAGAAAAGGGTATAAGTCTTCAAAAATATTCCCCAACAACAAATTATAATTTTCATCTGTTAATATGCAAGGGTATTTAGTTATCGAGTCCTTACGGAAAACCATTTTGCACTAGCCTTACCTGCCATTTGCCATTTTGGAATTGACAGTCCAACCATTGGTCACTTTACTGACCAGCACAAGGCCTGCAATGCCCGATTCCTCCTGTACTGCTCTAGACCTCTCTCTCTCTTCTTTATCCCTTACTGTCTTCCTCTGCACTCTATCCATGGAAATTGTTATTGCTATTTTTACTCTCTGGTTGCTTGACCATTCGACCTTTTCGTGTCAGCAGTGGTGGCACGACTTCTTCCTGTTAGAGTTAGGGGTTGCTAGTTGGAATGATATGGTCAGTTGTCAGTTGTCAGTTGGTACTGTGATCATATTGCCAGCGAGGGGTGGTTCGAGTTTTTTACTCTAACTGTGTCTGTGCTCTAAAATGGCGTATATAATGCGTAGAAAATTTAGAAGATTTATCAGAATTATAAATGGTCTATGTTAACTGATATTTATTTTATTCATTTTTGTGAAGATTGATAAAAAAAAATTGATTCTGGAAATATGGTCTCATGTACAAATAAAAAATAATTGTTCTTCTTATAAAACAATGATATTTCCTATTTATTTATTTATTTAGTTGACACAACTTTTTTTATACTTTTAATAATCAGATGTAATCTGGCTTTGCCAGGACCAAGTTCCATAATGTAAAATATCTTGTTATGTGAAACATCTCTAATTTCGCACAGTATATTAATATATTTTTGATCAGTATCAATATCATTAGTTTCCCTCTCTTTCCTTTCTCAATGTCTCTAAGAAAATATTGATAAAACCTTGACTATAGTCAATATATTGTTGGCCGAATTTAACACGTAAATCACATATGTAGCCGACATGCGAGTATTAATAATATTTCTGAATAATATGATGTAATAAATAATATTAATATCGGTCTAGTACACATATTCTATATATATATATATACTCTATATTAAATTTAGACGTGAGCATTTTGACTACAGTCTACATATAATATAATGGCCTGCCTGAGATAAATATTATTTTTTATTTATTATGGTGCGATAGAAATTTTTAAATGTTTTAAACTATCAATTCAAATTTTAATAAATTGATCACAATATTTAAGTGAATAGGTATTTTCTATAACGACAAATGAAATTTCTTTGAAAAGATGATTTTTTGTTTGGTTTAATATTCTTAGGATTTGTATATCCTTATCCCAAAATGAACAAAAAATTAATTATTGCAAATGCATGTATGCAATAGGCAGTATATATAGTATATATATTCTTAAGCAGCATAAATAGCCGATTCGGTGCGTCCGACTGTAAAAATATGTTGTACATAGATATGGAAATCCATGCGTTGTGTCCAAACATTAATTTAAACTGACTAAAACGGGTGTTATTTGCTTATGTGGCTGACTTCAATGAATCCTAAATCTCATGATAATATTCAAAGTATTCAAATGAAAACAAAACATTTAAGTGTGCAGTTGGCATAAAAGTGATCAGTTGGTGATTGAGTTACATTAAAAGCGATCAATTAGCATATAAATCCCCTCTTCGCTACTAAGCATAATTTTGGCTCGGATCATCTTATTATACACTCAAAAGCTCTAATGTACGAAATTCTGTTTATTTAATATTTTTGTCCATTTAGCTATTTGTTTTTGTATAAAGTTCGTAAATCGATTTATCTGTGGCTATAACTGAATGGTTTTCAGATTATAACACATTGCTATCAAATTGTTCCAAAACTTTCTTGAGCTTAATAAATCTTATGTAAATATATATATATATTTACTGGAATTAATAATGGCTATATTAACTGTTATTTTCTTCACAAATACAACAACAAAGCACGTTGCCGTCCTCCACACACATACATATGCATACACATACAGCGGCCATTTTTAAAAAGTCACACACACATGTTCACGATAAATTTTGTGCATTTATCTAAAGAAAATTACAAATTATTTAAAATGAAATTATGTTGATTTCATTGTGTTTGGTAATTGTTGAAAATGTAAGAAAATGTAAGAAAATGTTTTTATTTAGCGTTTGCCAGAAGCTTACCAAAGCTTACCACTTCAATTTTGTTATGGTAGTGTCTCGCCAATTGTTGAAAGAATTAAAATTTTGGTGCTTTATTTGTTTTGAATGGTTTGGTAAACTTTAGTTCATTTCATGGTTAATTAATGTTTTAAAGCAAGCTCGACATTTTTAATGTTTAAACACAATAATGCGTTTAAGGTGTTTTTTTTTTTTACTCATTCGTTTTTTGTCAGCGTTATTTTGCTTTTGTCGGCATTTTTCACATTTTTCGCTCACACTTTACTCTCGCTCTCTTGGTCATTTTAGAATTTAAAGTTTGAAGTGCGCAAAATCCAAAAATATGCGCACACACCACGGCGCTGTTTATAGTATTATTATATTTTTTTATTCAGTTATTTATTAAATTTGTTGCTGATTGTCAATTTTAGCTAAAGTTGTAATTAGGGACGTTGCCTTTCCTACATTTTAAAAACATATTTAACTTTTCTTGGGAACCCGGTGTTTATCCTGCCACGCACTTTTGACGACTAAAATCGCTGAATGCTTTGAATTTTTTTTAAAAAATGCGATGCTGCAGCTCGCGCGCTAGAAATAAAAGTTTGAAGCGATCGCCTCTCGCCTCTTTTTTTATTTTTACAAAGGGGTGAAACGAAATTCGCTTTATACTATGGAAAAAAAGGAACATCATCCCCTTTGGGAACCCTAAAAAAACGGGTTGTCAGCCCAGCGCGACGTTTGGTCTCCGCGGTTTCCGAATTTGGCCTGCTCTTCCTATTGTGTGTGTTTGCGCGCCTGCAAATTGCACACACACACACATGACTGGTACACAATCACATATCCTCATTATTATCAACCCATAATGATCATGATGTTGTCCTTGCACAATAATCCGCCAGCCTGTATCTGAGATTCTCTTCGTGACGCCTTATTGACACACCTTTTGACTCATTTTCAGAAACACACAGACACACATTCGCACACACACTCGAATTTCCTTGGGAATCCTACAGAACGTTGCAGATTAATCAGGTCTGTTCCTTCCATCTCTTCGTCGTCTGCGTCTTTTGTTCCCTTCTGAGTTTTTTATTTGGCGCGCATTTGGCTTATGTTTCTGTTTTACTTCATTCCGGTTTTTTATGCTCTTTCAATTCTCTGTCAGTTATGTTCTTACTTTTTTTTGCATATCTGCCATTGAAGTTTCTGATATAAAATTCTTAGCATTTTTAATGTGTATTAATTTTTTTTATTCACAATCCACTGAAAACAAATGCAGCGTTTACAATTATACTAATATTCTATAATTCAAATAGATTTCACAGTTTTCTCTTACATTACATTAGAAATTAACTATGGCTTAGATTGAAATTCATAATAATTATTTTATTTTATATTATTAGAAAGAGGATACCTTTTGACACCTAAACATATTCTCTTTCGAAATTATTAATGCTTGGAATATTGTTGCTCTTACTTCAATATTATTTATATCTGATTGTAAGAGGAAACTAATTCAGAGCTCATTAAATTTCCTTCATATTACAATTCTGATTTGCATTATCATCGCTTTGACATCTTATTATTATTATTGTCAGCTTTCAACTCATATGTATGTTTTCTAAGGTGAATGAACTCGTTGTATGAGATACTAAATCCAGGTAAGACATCAACGAAAAGATAAAACTCCTTTGCGTGTTGTTTAGATGAATCTAAAAAGAAAATAAGGGCAACTTGGTCCTCCCTGATTGTCAACTTAGAGTCGACAACAGAATGATCTCAAGGCTGAAATAAAAACCACTAACCAGAATAAGAAATCTAAGTTCGCAATGTATTTTGATCTTCGAAATAATATAACAACACCTAAAACAATATTTATCAAAATTTCTACTTACTCTTGTGAACACAAGCAAGTATATTACAAATTCTCTTGGCATATATACATCAACAGAAATATGAGGAATCACGCTCCTCATCTAGAAAGGCTATCCCTTTGCACATTGAACCCGAAATTTTTTTAATTACAAACACGAGGGGTAAGTTCGATGAACACAGCAACAATAGCAATCACAAAAAAAGGTTAGGATTTTTTGGGCAAAATCGTAAAATGTTTGCACGCATATCCCAGCCATTACTTACGGATTGTGCACATTTCCAGACTCGGATCGATGTGCGAAAACAGCTCAGGACAAGCGGCAGAGCTGAATATCTGAAACTGAAACTGTAGATAGCTATTTACGTACTCTTGATTTTTGACTTGCCCACAGAAGAGCTGCCAAAGAACCAATCAACACCTATGCCAAACTTTCGATTTAAATATTTTAGAATCTTAAAAGGAATTGCCAGCATCATCAAGAGGCGATCAACTTACAAGAACTGTAATCACGGAAATGCCTAAGACCTAAGCAGCTGTGCTTAAAAAAATCCACAAAACAAGCAAATGTAATCGATTTAAGTTATGATTCGACTTTAAGGTATCCTGTAAACAAAGTTATGGATAGAAATTTACAAAAAAATAAATACTTTGATTCAGAAGACATTAACAACATTTCAGGCTGAAAACATGATTTTAATATAGTATGAATTTTTATACTTACGTAATTTGAACATAAGAATACTTGTTTTTGACTCTCGTTGTAGTCGAAAATACCCAATTGGTGCGTGCACTTAGGGAAAAAGCAGAACGCTGCAAAATCCCTGCATTGAGCGAGGCGGGCGAAACAAAAACAAAGCGCAATATCGAAAAAGGGGGAAATTCAATGCCGTGAAAAGGATAGACGAGGCAACGAAGAGGTCGACGATGAAGCCGACTGCGACTGCAACTGCGACTGATTGCATGTCCTGAATGAATGAAATGCGAATGCGAAAGAGAATGGGAATGGGAATCGGGTGAAATGGAATGGGTTGACTGACTGCTCCTGGCCGAGAGTTCGTTATCCTCCTTGCCCAATCGACGACGCGTCAGTTTTTCAAAACAATGAAGCAGCCGCGCATACTGATCCGCTTCTCTCTCTCTACTCTTGCATCATCATCATCATCATCATCATCGACGTCTGACAGCATCGCGCAACTGCAGCGCTGTTATTATTTATTTGTAGGGTTGAATTCTACAAAACAGAGAGTCGAGAGCGCTCGACTAGTAGATACGCTCTATCATTAAACCACACTTATATATCCTAAGAGGAGCAGCGAACTTCAAACAAACAATAAATTCATCTAGTCTCGATCTGGGTTCTCAATTTAGTTACACTAGCTTTTATAATCCTTGAGGTCGGCACTGATGGAGACAAGGCTTAATTGAGATATTTTCCTATGTCGCCTGTTAAACACATTTGCAGGACTTTATCATACCCTCTTCAGCGTAGGTATACAAAATAATTTTGTTGTTCGTAAACATGAAATGATGATGATAATGACATTGCAGAAAATGGTAATAAAATTAAACAGGAAACAGGAAAGGTATTTCCGCGAAGCGCGTTACGAAACTGAATTTCCAATCCAAGATTCTGATGGAATTTAGTATTAAGATAAATTATAGCTGGAGATATGTATTTCCTATGTCCGATGTGGTGGTGAACACTCCGATGATGACCACACCCAATTTGGCTTGAGTTTCTCAGATAGTGTACTAGGTACAATTTGTTATACTCTGTACACACCAGTGTACAGTATAGATAAAGAATTCTTCTATGCTAAAATGTATGAGGATGAAACAGTATCCATTTCCAACTATGCATCCGAAGTGGTGGAAAGACAGATTTAAGATTTCGGCGAGTGGCTCTAATGGTGGAACATAATCGGAAAGTCCCCTCAAACAGCAAGAGTTATTTAAATTTTCAATTAATTGAATACAATCAAAAACAAGAAATGTTAAAAGTGTATTGCTGCTCGGCTTGATCGAGCTGAGTATTTTTGAAAACGTATTCTAATTTCCAACACAAAACTCAATTCATGTCCTTATTAAACGCAAAAATATTATAATAACAACACTCCACAAAATAATGATTCCTAATTTGTCTTCTTGACTTTTGAAAATTTTTTATTTTTTTATTTTTATCTTTGTATATATGGATACAAATATAAACAAAAGATAAACTCAAACAAATCGTTGAGCAGTTCTCTTAAATAAACCTTGATCTACTTTCCTTCTTGGTGTTATTTAAATTAATTGTTAATATCTCGTAGTTGTTATTAAAACTGATAAAAGTCGCACTCAGAGAGCAATTTATATTTTTAGTAGACCGTTTTCAATATTTTTCTTATATTGAATTATAGACATTAGTTTATTTTATGACAACATTTTGATCATATAACGACTTGATTTTACCCCACCTACAGTTTGGAAAACTTAAACACATGTGCGGTTGAAACATAGATGGCGCCATTATAAGGTTAACTATAACTGATTGAGTAACAAAGTTGTTATGGGTTCGTGACAAAAAAAACAACTCATCGAAGAATAGTACAGTGTGGAAAAATTATCTAAATAAGCGCTAGAACCACATAGTATGCCAATATAAAGTTGATGGAGAGCTGAATGAGCAAAAATGAAACAACTCAACGCAGTATAACAATAATGAACGGAGTTGTGATGTCATAGACATCTTATCTTTGTTATACAACGGTTGTACACGGTAGACCGAAATTGTTAAATTTCTGCTCAAATTCAATGAGCACATTTTGTAGCGAAATACGACTAACGCACCAAATTTGACATCTGCGACCCCGTAAAAAACTACATGTATGTGTATATACATGTGTATTTTGAAACAGCAGTCTCGTCTGTACGCTGCTCTTATGCAAACTATTCAAAGATTAAAACCTGATTTCGTGAATTGTGACATACATATTATTTATAAATATCTTTGTATAAAGTGGAGACGCTATTATCGGATCGCGATAAAATACGACTAACAAGATATTAGCGAAATTTGAAACAATAGGAGTATTTTTAAATGATACTAATTGATATTGTATTCTCCTTTGGCTCCTATATGACCTGTATAAATATTACACAAAAATTTATTAAATAAAATGTTGGTCAGCTAGAAAATTTAATCAACGTCTTAGAAAAACATTTACCAAAAATATTATTAATAATAATAGTAAAAATATGTTTCTAGTCTCATCAAAATTGAATTTTCCCACTTTGTGTGCGTAAAATTTGTACACCTATCATAAAATTGACCAACCCACACATCGAAAAAATGTCTCGCATCATGTTATGTCACTTGGCACTGTTAATAATTTTTATGAATGATTTTACATCGGGCCGTAAAAAAGCACAAAAGCTCACGTATTGCGAAGCGACTAAAAAAAGGTCGGCATGAAAACTGAAAGGATAGTTTAAGGTCATGTGGTTTTTTTAATGATAAGGTCAATAGCAATCACAAAATGCTACTATCCACATTCACATCTAAACTCGCACACACCCACCGTTTTTTTTTTCTTATTTATTTTTACTCTCACACTCTGTCTCTGTTCCTCTCAGTTCTCTCGCTCACACACATGAATTGGCGAGCAACGCTATTTTTTACACTCTGAGCAAATACGCTTATCGGAGATTTGCCTTCGCCCTCGACAACTTAATACGAAGAAGAACGTAAAAAGACTTGTTGGGAGACTCATTCGTTAAGTTGAAATCGAACGTCGCAGAATACAACAGAAAGTTGCCTAGACCAAAGAAGTCGTCGGCGGACATATCCGCAGTGCTACAAATAGAAAGTGAAAATTATGAAATAATTTGTGCAAATATATTTTAAATACTAACATATAGACGAACAAATAGCACTGTAAACATACAAACATAGCCATGGCTAAGGAGACTACGAAAATGGTAAGCGGAATTGGAATTTCCTGGGGGGAACAATTGACTTAACGATTTCCCAGAGACCTTGAAGCCAAGTTTGTGTTGTTTGCTTCGCAATATTGGGTCATTAGGCACTGACAGGCCCCTCAAGGAACTTAACGAGTGCAAACTGATAGAAATCAGTTTAAGTTATTTTGTAATGTATGTAGTATACAATGCAAATATTTAATCCGAATATTGTACGGTCGGGATGTGGTAGGTCATTGACCGGGGACCAGCTAAATAACTGTTTAAATTTAAAAAGAGCTTACTAAACATAACCCAATCTTAAAAATTCACAAAGAAGTTGATAAGTATAAGTTTAAGTTAATTTAATTGTTCATGTTATTTTTTGAGTTTTTCTTACTTGCTCAAGTGTATCTTTTGTATCAATGTATATTTGTTCGTAATATGCGACTTATCAACTTGGAACGCCATGTGTTCTTCGAGTTCTTTCAAGCTTTATACTCACATACAGCAGTGAGTATATAACTTTATCTTAGCCCAGGCAGCTGTTTCAAGATACACAATGATTTTCATTTACACAAATTATGATTTCATCAGTTGGCTTATCGGCTACGTTGAACGCAAATTTTTATCTAGCACTTAGAGAATCCCACGAATTCACCCAAATAATATCTTATTGTTACGAAACCTTGCTCGATGACGTATTTTTTTCACACTGTCTTACAGCAATAACAATCTTTACCTTATCTGGCATATAAATAAATGCCGCTAATTATTTGTGTCTGGCAACCACCTGACTACCCAAAGTCGTAATACCGCATGATTTGGTTCGGTAAAATACCGTTTTCGTTTGGCTTAAGCAAATTCTTGAATTTGCCAAGGTTTTAAATGGTATTTGATAATTGAGCTTATTTTTCCCGTTCAACTTACCTGAATATTTTTTTAAATATATTCTAATGTATACAGATATATTATAACATTTTTGAAGAATTATGAGCATTCTAACTCAAGGTTAAAGTTTTGCTATTTATAAATTTCCAAGACTATTGTTCCGTTCAATTGTTTATGTATTTATACCTTAAGATCTCCAAATGATCTTGTTCACGTGATTGGCATTGACGCACTTTTTGTGGAACCCAAAACAATTGACGAACACAGAAGTCAAAGCGAAATGTATATGTATTTATTTAATGTACATAAATATATATTTCTTTTCTCGTGATACATTTTTAGCGCAAACGCAATTTTCTTTTTGGAGGCGATGTCTGAACTTTGTATTTGTACATTGAAATTATCCAACAAGACAATATTTTAAAATCATTTTCATAAAATTTTGAAACCGATTCACAAATTTGCATTCGCTTAATTGTAACCAAAAGTAAAGTTGTTAAAAGTAGGTTAGTCGTTTTAAAAAGCATTTCCCAAAAAAAGTAAAGTTGTAATTCGTTTTCAGATACGCCTCGGAGCACTTCTAATAAATTGAAGATAAGATTAGTGCCCAGTAATTGCAGCAAATAGTCAATGTCCAAGTAGCCAAATTTGGGGAATAAAAACAAAAGACAGAGAGAAGCAGAACGGTAAAACTAATTTCTGCCGGCTTGGTTTTTATACAATTAACAAGTAAGAGTGCTGCAGTCGAGTGAACTCGACTACGATATACCCTGAACCCAGTTATTATATATATTATATTATTATTGGCAAATTCGCCTTTAAAAAGATTTGCACTAAAATGCGAGCAGATCTGCAAGCGGCCTCTGCCGACAAACACAGAATACACTCAGAAACAAACACATTATTGCATACAGAAAATGTTTGCGGCTGCTGATAGAAATGAGATCAATATGAAAATATATTTTCGACAATAACTTGGGTGTTTCTTATCCGATCTTGACGAAATTTATTGTTATCGGAAATTTAATTTATCGATATTTGATAAACGGAGGCAGTTATCGAAAACATAAAATAAAAAATAAATAAAAAACTTGACCTGCGCCTGGTACACGAGAACCTATATTCCAAATTTTAAGTCTCTAACTCTAACACTCTCTGAGATCTGCGTGTTCATATAGACGGGCGGACGGACGGACGGACATGGCTATATCGACTCGACTGTTGATCCTGATCAAGAATATATATACTTTGTGGGGTCGGAGATGCTTCCTTCTACCTGTTACATACATTTGCACAAAACCATTATACCCTTTTTACCCATTTTTAATGGGTTCAGGGTATAAAAATAATAATTTGTAAAATTTAATATACGTTTTAATTTCACTATCTAAGCATTGTCTGGTATACACTTATATATGTATATATTTGTTGTTGTTTTTGCAAGGGGATACCCCAAACTCTCGCTGCGCTTGTTCGCCTAGGGGGATTAAATGAAAAATTACAGACTTAGATATGAAGCGACACATCTACATACAAAATATATGTTTGCATTTTCTTTCGATAGCTTTACATATGTACTATTGTAAGATAAATCCATGGCACACTAGTTGTTTACATTAAAAAAGCTTATACAAAAGCTTATCATCAACGAATTGTATGCCTATCTTCTTAGAAACATTTATTCTATCTTGTTTAAATATAATTAAGATATTTATTTATACCACAACATGGGAACAATCGCTCCATATATCAATTTAAAATCTTTCGACCGGTTGTTCCCATGAGTGACCGAAAGAAAAATACGGAAATATAGCATGTTTTTCAGGATGACTTTTTCTCATATAAATAAAACATAATCAGACAGACGCATATGGCAATATCAACTTAGCTAGTGAAGTTGATTAAGAATGTAAATACTTTATGCGGTCGGAAATGTCTCCTTCAATGCTTACCTATTTCATATAAAACAGAAATTAAACACATACTTTTTTAAAGAAGCAATAAAACGGAATTTAGTATTTGGTTAATTGCTAAATAATCTTTGCGAATATAACTAACTACAAGTTTATGTTAGGGCGATTTTGAAGTTGACTATTGGGCATAGGTTAGTCGGGAATTCTCGGGAATTCTCTACGCTACAGATAGACAAGCTATTGAATTTTTGGTCCACTGGTTGACTAGGAAAACGATAAAAAAAAAATCACAATCGATAAAACCAAATATCTTTGTAAAAGTTATAAAGTTAGAGGTACCAAAATTGGTTTGCATCTTGTTGGCGACTTTTTCCTTTAGGAGGTGAACTAAAATGTTATTCACCACACAAGATGTTTAAAATTGTGTTATTAATAACAGAAACAGAGGGCTCTAAATTGATTATATGATAAAGTCTATAGTGATCACTACAGAATACTGGAAACGTTTCATGCAACGAATAATTAGTAGTTCAAAGATTAAGAAATAAAATTAATTTGGCTCATCAACGCAACGGAATCGATTTCACAATTTAGTAATTTAACTACAAACGTAAAACCTAGCATAACACGATGCTTGATAAAGAGCAGTTTATATTTATAGATCAAATGGAGGCATTACACCTCAGTCATATCCGTATTCCAGACGTACATGAAAAGTGAAAAGCATAAGGATCATTAAATTTGTGTGACCAACGAATAAAACCAAGCACTTTTGCTTTTTGTATGTGAATTTAATATGACTATCGAATTGTAGTTTATGGTCAAGAAGTGAAACCAAATCATTTACTTCTATCAATTTAAAAAAGTGGCATCCCGTCGAGCGTTCAACTAACAACGTAAGGAGGAGACCTCCGATAAAATTACATGATCTTACATATTTTTAGACCACTTCAATTGGAGCCAATTCTTTTACATCGATACAAAAAATTTAGCAAGTCCGCTTGTAGTCAGCATTTGAGCATTAAATTGCATATCTTCTAAAAAACCTAGAGTCACAAAATTTTATAATCACATTAATGATTTATCAGTGGGCGAGGCACAGCATTGGTATCGGAGTATTCTGCGGTCGGTTACCCATTACGCGGTTACGCGTTCTCATTTGTTACTTTATCACATGCAAATCGATTAAAAATTATCACACATAAAGGAACTGCCATTACGGGAAACGCGTGAATTCTAAAGTCAATTCGATACTATATTATCAATGTTAATCACATTCGAGTTTCGACAAAAACGAAATTGCTATGAAATGAATTCGAAGGTAATGGTAATTTGGGAGCTTTTTTTTGTAGCTGGTGCAAAAAATCAACAACCTGTTACACTTTCTCAGTAATTGAATCTGTTCGATACACTGTGGTACAGTCATCAGGTGGTTTTAGAAGCTGCTACTCATGCTTACAGGAACTACCTGTTGGCAACGCACTCTCAGATTGCTGACAAGCGGAATGCATTATCTTCACACAGACGCTCCCAACCCAACCCCCCTTCCCACCGCAGGCTTGGAGCTCTTTCTCTTCGAATTGTTTCACAACGGACTGAACTAGTTGCGTTTCCTGCATGCAACAAGTGTCCACTAACTGTTGGTTAAGCAAATGCAGTTTGTCCACATTTCTGAGGCAGCCTGCATGTTGTTTTTCTTTTCTGCTTCTGTTGACGTCTAATCGTTTTGACTGGTATTTTCTGAAAACGTGTTTTCTTTTTAGTTTGCTGCCTGATCTGCCGCAGTCCCCGCACTGTCGCGTGCCGCGAAACTTATGGAAACCTTTCTCCTTTTTCCTTTACCTCTCCTCCGCCTTCTCCATTTGCATTTTCTTCGTCTATCTCTCTTGCCTACTCTCACAATGTCTCTCCATGTTCGATCCTAAACCCCATTCCATTCCGGAACTGCTTTGTGTGCCGCTTGCTCTTTGCTTTTATTTGCATACCCTCGTAAAAGTGCCTAATAGGGTAACTTTCATTCCAATGTTCCAATGTTGTAATGCTTAATGTAAAATAACTGCGGCATTTAGAATTGCCAAACTTTTATATAGAATTAGTGAGCAAAGTAATTTCAGTGTACACGATAAGTAAAGACTTGCTTACAATGATAGCGAAAATCTTATGTGCAGGGTGTCTTTTAGTCAAGATCTCTGGGCTAGAACACTACTACCTGCTGTTTCTTCTGTTCAATAGGGATGGTCGCGTGAGACAGCTCTAAAAATGTGATTCGCTTATTTTCATTTGTATTATATGATGTGAGCTTTTCTCTTTTAGGTACGATAAAGTGGTGATAACATGTTCCCCAATCCTTGCAATAAGTGTTGGACTTTTATTTAACTTAGTTCGCTTAATTATGTAATATATATATATATTTTTTTTTAAATTTATGTAATATATTTTTTTTACATTTTAAATTTCTATATAATTTGTTGTTTTTTTTCCAGCATGTTATCAAATTTTTATTTTGTAATCTATTTAGAACTTGCAAGCCATTCTTAGTGTACATTAAAATAAATACCAAATTTTTGCAGGTTGTTCAACTTATGCAAACACTTTTTTATTATAGTCTTGTTATATTTTTATGCATTCCCTATTTGTTTTTTTTTTTTTGTTTTTTTATTTATGTTTAAGACAAGTTTGTTTTATTCCTCAGAAATATTTTAATTACACTCACGCTGTCGTCAGTAAATACCAGTCGCATCTAGAGTTCAGGCTCTCACTCATGGCAGTCTTATGCGTTGCATACCTCACTATACTCAACTTGTTGCGTTACACCGTGGAATAATATAGTTGTAATATGGTCAACACCAAGTAGAATTGATTTTTATAAGAATCTCATAAATAAATAAAGATGTTGTTTTATCGCATTTGTTTGTGACTGGCCTGGATGAGAAAAAGTAAGTCCAATACCAAGAGCATACTACAAAAAGTGAAATAAAAATTCTATTTACTTTTCTTTTATCCCTGAATACTTTTCATGCCTTTGCTTTTTACGTGCAATTTTATTCGCATTATTTCTTACGTATTCTCCACGAAACTCTCTTCTTTTGTTTAATCTAGAACATTTCTCCAGTAATTCTCTGACTGTGCTCTAAAATAAACATAGCTTTGAATCTTTCTTTGATTTATTATTCCCCTATTATTCCCTCTCTCTCTCTCTCTCTCTCTCTCTCTCAATGTCTAAATTACAAAACTTAAATATTTGTTTTTTAGATATAATGGGCTTGTTTGTTTGTGTCAATCCAGATCTTTTGTTATTATATTTAAATTATAATGCATGGATTCCGTTTCATTTTCTAAGAGGTTTTTTCAATATTTATGTCATTAAATTAATATTTTTGGGTTTAGATTTTTAAATCATATACAAATTTGTGTAAAATAAATCACTTCCACTTCCTACGAATTTTGTTAAAAATATAAAATATTTAATACTATTTGAATTATATGTATTTGTCAACACTAGTATTTATTTAGAAAGCATAAGAGCTCAAAAAATATTCAGCTTACTTACATAATACTTGTCATAATCATTATTATAGTATAACAAATTTGTTCATTGATTTAATGCGTAACGATCAGTATTTCACCCACTGTTCACGAACACACAGATACGTGCTCACCAATACACAGTCACGTTGTGGTTGTGTTATGCCGGCCTCAGTCAGAGACTTAAGTCCCTAGAGTCAGTTCCATCGAGCGATTTCTCGAGTGAGTTTAGTCGCGCACTGCAACGTACACGAAACGGGCGTGTTCTGGTCATTCATCGTCTCGTCTGCCATCTACTGTTCTTCGTCGTTCTGTGGTCTTGTTTCTTGGTAACCAACAAATTGACCGCTGCCCGACACGCAGAAAAATCAGAAAAAAGTAAATTAAATACAATATCAAAACAAACAAAATAAAACTGAAACCACGTGTGAAAAACAAAGTGTTATACATATGCATGTCTGTATGTATGTATGTATGGATATGTATATTGCGTAGCAATAATAACACATTTCATACACTTCATACATACATCTGTGCATTTACGTACATACTATTCAACTGTACATACACACATATGTATGTATGTTCATTATTATTTTGTGTATATTAACGGCGATAAAAATATCATGTAGTGTTTATTTTCAAAGTTTAGGTTAGGAAGTGGTGCACAAGTTATAGAATTATGTACAAACCGTTTGAATATTTTATCAAACTGGCCGAATGCTTTGAAAAAGGCGCACATATAGATGTACATGTGTATATATGCATGTACATGTGTTTACTAATATACTATATGCTGGTACACACACACATGCAAACACGTTTCTAAAGACATTACACTCACTCTCTTCGACTTCTGTGAGCCGACGCGTTGTTTTATTTTAGTGTTCTGTTCTTGACTTTTTCATGCCTTGCATTTTCTCAATCCATATAACTGTTTGTGTATATGCACGTGCATATGTATGTATGCCTGTACACATATATACAAATGTTTGATCTTCCTGTATATACACATATGTATACATTTTTATTCACACACCAAACACACACACGCGGTTTCAGAACAGCTGTTAAACTTATATGTTAACTTGACCATTGATCTTTGTATTGTATATTTGTGTGCATTTAATGCAAATTGTTTAATGAACGAATGTGTAAAATTTTTAAATATTCAGTCTAAATTGAAACCCTTGGTCGTCAGCATATTTAGTAATATTAAATATTAAAAGCTCATACGAAACTAAAAAAAGTATATAAATCACCTACTGAGTAGTGTTAAAGGCAATTTATTATATACGTTTACAATCTTAGCTTTTTATAATCTTATTATTTTTTAACAGTAATCCACTCCACATCAAGCCGTCTAATAGTTCAGCAGCTAAGCCCAAAAGTTAAGAGATTTTTTATTTCTTACGAGCTAGTGTAATATATAATGCCAACCACGTAAAAACTAACTTGTTGTTTGTTTGCACTTATTGTATGCGCATTCCACCAATTAAAAGTTTGCAAATAAATTTTCAATATGTGTTTCGAGTTTAAATCATGTCATTGAACTTTCTGACGTGATTCTGCTTAAAGGGTCTTTTGTCGGAGCAGCTTAACAGCATGTTCTTGACCATTCATTTCCCATAATCAGCAGTTCACAGCTGTGTTATATATACATATAAAAATACGCCAGTTGGACATTTTATTTGTAAAGATTAAGATAAGTTTATAATAATATTTTAAATGAATTTTTCAACGAAATTATCGTGCTAGTTTTAATAAAAACATACGGTCAATAACAAATTTACCTTATGAGGTCAGTTTGACTGCTTCAATGCGTTATAAGTTTCGTGACAAAACTATAATACGTTCTGACTGCTTTCCGGATAATACTTGCCTTTTCAAAATGCTTCGACAAATATTTATGTACTTTCATGCATTGATTAAGCAGCCGATGTAGAGGTCCGGAATGCAGTTGTAGCTTACATGTAAAAAATCAGTCTGTTCAGAACTGTTCAGTTTTGATCTACGTTGCGCCCACCCATTCGAAACATTGATAAGATTAATGAATTTTTAAGTTCCAACAGCTTTCCCTTAATAAATAAGTTACTAATTAACTAAATAAGCCATATTCAACAAATATATTTGAGGTAAATAAGTTTTTTAGCAAATTTATTATGTGGTCAGGTAACGCAGATTCGTGAGTCGCCTGATTCACACCTAGGGAATCAATTTATTATATTACTACAAACATTATTTAATATAATTGAATATATAATATAGAGTAATCTTTATTACATTCTCAAGATCATTTACAAGTTACTTTAATTGGAGTAATTATATTAGTTTTTGTTCTGAAACAAACAATACTTCCAACAATAGAATTTAATGCTTGGGTAATTCATTTTAAACAGTGTTAATATTAATATCGTATGCCAGCCATTTGGTGGGGAAACGTTTAATAAACGCTAAGTTTTCATTGATGCGAGTAAGGAAATTAAGTGGAACATAAATTAACGATTTTTTTTTTAAGAGTGAAGGTCATGGGACTATACGGGAAATATAGGAAATGAATAATTTATAAAATTTATAAGAAATGCAATAGGTGAATTGCTACTATATCTGTATATATAACACTGTACAACTAGCTTTATTTTTTATTTATTTATTTTTGAATATTACAATGTAATTAAACAATATATAAGGCACTTGTGCAGTACTTTGCAGCGCATTTATAAGTAATAGTGAATGATATGAACCTTTTTACAGGGCATATGCTAGGTCAACCCTCTCGCCTAGAGCACTGTATCTTGGCATTTACACAAGATGCACTTGTATGCCAGTTTATCGATGACTTAAGTTAAGAAGTTTTTCTCTAAAAAATTGAATACATGCTTATTATTTTCTCCTAAAATTATTTATGTGCATCTTGCAGTGTGTTTCTTGATTTTTTTAGAGCTGACACGGTAGTGTAATTTAATGAAGACGCATAGCGTTTTTTTCATTACCTAGTGTATATATTTTTTAAATTTCAGCTTCAGTATCAATAAACTGTTGTCAAGAGAGCTTCAAGTGAATGACCACAATTTGAATTAGCATATGCAATTTATTCGCCTTGTCATCAGGTGATTGACGATGTCATAGGGTGATTGTTTAGTTTAGACTTTCTGCTGCGCTAATGAGGACACCAGTTTACTTCAGCTGATACAAGTACAGGTACAGTTAGGCCTTTATTTTAATTGCATTATAATTTGGCTTCAAGTGATATTATGTCTACGGAAAAAATGTGGCGGTACACTCCATTTTTTATTGACGTTCTTTTCGTACTTTGAGTTTCTAATCGACTTGTCGCCCGTAAAAAGCAGATTAAATATGTCTCAAGGGTCTAAAGTTCAGATTGACTTAGTATTTTATATAGCCAAGTGTATTAGCAACACACGACATTCATTCTAAATCAAACTGCTTATCAACATTTGAGAAAGAAATTAGATCTCAATTCGTGCTGTTTACATTAACTATAAGCGAAATGTATAACTTGAACATTCAGTATATGATGAAAAAATATATATTATGAACTCATATATGTATTAGAGGATCGATCTTTTCTGAAATATAAATAAATAAACATAACATTTTCTTTTTTATATTTTCTTCAATTGTGAAATAGCAGTTGATACCTTCGTAAAATTTTATAACATAATATAAAAGTGCTTTATTCCACAGTGCCTGACTGAGAGTTCTAACATATACTTGTAGTAACTTTTATGAATATGTACAGATATATGAAATATTTTAAATCTCATTCTCAGTCACTTTTTTCGTTTATACGGGGAGTTTGATATAAAAATTGGTGCTTCTTTAACATATCACACAAATTTTAATCTAGTTCTAGTTGCATAGGTTTTTTTAAATCAGTATTCGAAATCACTCTGTCTCGTAGATTAGCGAGCAGACGGTCGAACCGAAAGATGGCATGACATGAGGGCATCGATTCTGCTATAGATGCTGATAAGTAATGTATATATTGTACTCTGTGGTTCTGAGATGCCTCATTCTGCCTGTTACATGCGTTTGTGTGACTTCATGTTACCCATTGTACGAATACTTATGGTTACAGAGTATACAAAAATATACAATTATCTTGGGGGCTCGACAAATAATATGTTGAATCAAATTTGATATGTAGTGCTGTCAATTTAATTTCTGTTGAAACCAGCTACGTATATATATTATGAAATAGTAAATAAATTTATTAACTTTCGTATCTACTAAAAATACACTGAAGTTAAACTATTGAAGCACGTATTTCACTAAAATGTTGATATTTTTTTTAAGTTTGTATTTCTTTATAATTACGGGAACATTTGAAGTTATTTAATGTATGACGCCCATACGAATTCCTAAGATGTTTTATTGGTTGGTTGTCTACTGAAAATACATAACATGTGACTCATATGGCCTATTATATCAATTAATTTATGTTTATGTATGTATATGTCATTTGCAAACACTTCACTTATTAAACTTAGACGATAACTACACATTGTACGATGTTTTCATATCGTCAGTTCAATATCATTAGTACCGAGCAAAACAAAAAAGATATCATGGTTGTGTTCATTGTTAAATACTCTATTATAATCTAGTCCATCATGTTGAAGATATTTTCGATTGGTTTTGTAGTTCTATTTAATTGTGTATATTTAAAACGGCAAGGAGTCTTGTTCGTTTTTTAATATCCCTTAAAACAAAACTTATATACTACAATTCATAAAAGTCGCTTATATAATTCTAACTAATATATGAAAAAGTAATATGTACTTTAGTTAGTGTTTAGCTGCAAAAAAATCTTAAGAAATGAAATGGATGAATAGACTTCTCTTCATTTTTATCAAGAAAATAAAAGATGAAAGTCAGATGGCTTCAGCACGTAATATATATTTGAGACAAAGTCATAAACTCCACAGCAATAGTAACAATAGTTTTAATAGGAATCTCCATTACCTCATGTGGAAGTGAGCACTTCGCAATAATTAAACAACAATTGAAATCTATTGTCATAACTATCCGAAATATGAGTAGTTTGGATGTTTAGTGTGTTATTACACTGTAATTGACGTCTGTAACAACTAGAATTAGAAAGAAATCAATCTTGTTATTAATGTCCGTTTCTATTATTTCATGAAGCTAAACAGATATGAATAGATGGAAAGTTTTATAGTTTTAACAAGTGGAGACAATGGGATACTTGGATTTATACAAATTAAGGCTTTAATTAATTTCTGTTTTTGCTTGTTAACAGTGTGTAACATTAAATACTAGTAGTAATATAAACACATGCATCAGGGTAAAAAGGTCTGATTATCTATTAAAGAGACTGTAAGAGCTAGAGACTTATAATTAATTTTGTGAAAAATTATTCTGATATTTGGAAATACCGATATGTATCTTAATTAAAAACTCCAATAAGATGTATAATTGTGAACTCCAGTCTATAAAACACGTAATAAGTGGTGCGTCGATAATAACGGTTCTGTGATTTTCACACTCAATTCGATCATAAACATTTGCATTTCCATGCGTACGTAAGCACGTACGTATGTGTATATACACTATACATATTTAATTTAAATTGATAGACAGAGCAAAAACAATTTTACGTAGGTTGACATTGTCAATTGATAGCGCTTATTTGAATTGAGTCTATAGATTCCTTATATGCAACACTTTATCAATTTACTGTCTATCATTCTCACATCCAGGGTCGCTCTCCCTCTGTTTTATTATTTTTTTTTTTATCAGTTTTGTAGTCAATCAAGCGCACATTAAAAAACATGAACCTCACATCGATGTAGTAATATTAAATTCAGTATTTCAAAATGCGGTCATACCCCTTTTTAACTTTAGAACGTGCTACAATTTCAATAATTGTAATTTGTTTATTATTTTGTTTTTTAATTGCTTGGGAAAAATATTGTGAACCCTGTATCTGTTTAATTTATAAAAAGAGTATAGTCGGCTTATTCAAATCTATGAAACAGACAGACACGTGCATCCTCGGCTCTATTAAGTATAATTAGGTGCAAGGAATCCTCGATTCGAGCACTCTTGACTGAGTTTTGGCACAAGCTGTGAGATAACTACAGCTTAAAAAATTAACACGGCCGTAAACATAGGTTATTATTTTAAACGGAAATTATTGCTGTGACAACGTGCCAAGTGCAATTATACAATAAAGTAATATTTGCGTATACCTTTCAAGGTGTCGAAAATGTCGCTGGCAGGGTGTATATGATCACAAACAAAACTTTTATTACGCTTACAGGGGTATAATAGGCATCTACTTGACTAATTGATTGTCACGGTGGTGTAAAATTAAAAATGCGAATTTTGTCACTAATAAATAGATTTACGCACAAGTAAGCATACAATAAATATAATAATACAATTATTGTTGTTTGTTGTGTAACAATCATAAAACACCTTTGCATCAAAGTCAGATCTTATGACTCATGTGGTGTACAAATAGTTATATACGTCTTTTTGGTGGTTTATTCAAAACTTTAAACTTATTTATCATTATTTATTGGCTGGAAACCTTATAGTTATATGCGATAAAACTTGATAATAACACAATTCCCTATTGAGGAAATGCTCTTAAGTAGACATACTGTATATATTTTCATTTATTTTACAATAAAAAAATTGAAAAACCAAGCTACATGTAGTTTTCTCCTAACACTTTGTTTTTCATGAGCACACCTGTCTCTCACTCTCTCTCTTTCTCCCTCTTTCGTTTTTCCTCTATCTTTACTTTATCTAAAAGTATTGACATTGACATTGTCGCCATGTGAATATGGGGGGGGGGGTTATATTTAATGGGCGGCATTCAAAGAATTTTTTTTTATCTGAGTTACAAGACTCATTGTAAATGATAAATAAATATCTTATAGATATGTTATTGTAAAAACCAACAGCACGTATAGGCTTCAAAAGTTTATTCCGTAAATTATGAAACTCTTAATTTATGGTGACGAATTAACGTTTCTCATTCACCAACTAATACCAGGTATATTAACATTATGTACAATGATGCATATCAATATAATATTTGTCTTGAAATTTAACCTATTGTCGACTAATATGCTTATACTTATGCATATTACTCTTTGCTACTTACTTAATTACTTACTTTTGCTGTGGGAACAACAGGTAAAAACACAAACCAATGTTTAAATTAAAAGTTTGTTGGGGATTGGAAGGAGGAAGGAAGAAAAGAGACATGCAAATTATAATCACAAATTTGGATGGCATGAAGATCAACAAGTTAACAAGTTATATGACAATCGCGCAATACAATAAACACAGTTTAATATTCAATAAATCTAATAATTTTAATTCAGTCTTAATTTCATTGTACGCCTACACCTAGACAAACTCAACTCGACGATAGCTCATTGCGACCCACTACTGTGTCAAATGTGTAAAGTTTATATTCCAAGTTGACCTTAAAACAAAAAGAATGATTGTCTTACACAAAGAAGATTGCTTATCCTTGTAGACAGTGGATAATCTTCTGAGAAAAATAAATTTAATCCAGTCCTCGAAATACTGCTATGATTTCGCACATAAAAATGTTTCCTGTTTCACGACTGTCTGAACTAAATATTTCATATTTGTATAGTTATATTCTATCACAAAGAGTGACATATCTTCGTATATCTCAATCCCACAACTAAATAGCTTTTAGAAAAAAATAGCTTTAAAACTGAGACAGTACAGCTTATTAAAGAAATGGTTGTAAAATATGAATACAGACATATAGACAGACAGACTTGCCTAGTGCTGGAAATTAATAATATATATATATACTTTATGAGATCGGGGACCCACTACGAGGCTATAAAAAAGCTCGTCATTAAAGTGGAGCTAACAAAACCTGTTTTTAAAATTGTTCGCAATTTGAGTCAAGCCCTTTGACTATCATTAGAGAATCATTGTCTTGATTTGATTCCAAAAAATTGAATGAAGCTTTAATCGATTTATTTAAATTGAGCGTCATTGCTTGAACTTTAACTCGTCTTCGGTAAGTGTATCTATATATGTAGTTAACGGTATACGATTTTGTAGAGATGAATTTTGGAAAAACCGATATTTTTCAAATTAAAATCAAAAGGCAGTAATACTTAATTATATATTAAAATGTTTTAAATTAAACAAAACTGCACTAAATTTGTGGCTAGCACAGTTTATATGGGAATTATCATTTTGACTATACTCAGCGGCTGACGTACGTAAAATATAGGCCGACGTTGTCGTCATGCGTCATGCACTTATGAAATAATTATTTTCCAACACAGAACTAAACGCATCGAACCGAAACAGAACAGACGTTGACAGCACCACACACACTACCACACCACAATATTCGATATCCTTGGGCCTATATAGATAGTTGCAAAGAAATTACATCTTGATGGTTGTATATTAGCTAATTACTGGACATAAATAGAAGGCTTTATCTGGATACATATAAAAAAGTAATGTATAATTCCGAGATAATAATTCATTTTCGTTTTTATTTATTTTTAAATTATACACGATAATTGAATTATATATACATTATTTACTACTGCTAATCTCAAGAAGTAAAAATTGTAAATGTGTTTGCATGCTTCATAGCGGTTTTAAGACCAATGATGTAAGTATTATAGGGGGTACATGATAGTCGGAGAACTATTGATATTATTATTAGGTTTTATATATATGTCGATTGTGTTGATTTCCTATTCGTCTCGACATACAGTTAAATGAATGGCATTTTAACGAAGTGTAAACGATAATAATTGAACAATATTCGCTAAAATGGAAACATGGCCACTAGTAATAAATGGGATCATTTTTAGAGGCTCGTTCACGGCTTACACAAACTACCTTCCATTCTGTATTTATGTTTTTTTTCTGAATTTATTTACTTGCAGATTTATCCGGATTTTAAAATGGAACTGTAAGATGGAACAAATAACTTTATTTTTCTACTTTATTATTATTACGTGTAGGTTACTTAATTTCTATATAAATAAATTGCTTATCATTTGAAGTGAAGCAGCGGAACCTGTAGAACCGCGTCCCCGTTGGGGCTCCTTCTTCGCAAATCACTGGAAAGGATGTGTTGTGTTCCTAATGCCCCTGCTATGCCTTCCTATAATATTAATGAACAATACTCCGGTAAGTATCTTAGAGACAAGTTGTGTCAAAGTTTTATACAATATGCTAATATGTTCTCTCATTACAGGCATACCGTTGCATGTACGTATTGTTAATAATGGCTGTATTTTGGGTCACTGAAGCCTTGCCCCTCTACGTTACATCGATGATCCCAATTGTTGCATTTCCCACTATGGGCATCATGGTAAATATTTTAATAGTTATCAGCGCATTGTCCAACATTAGCTAACTGCTCTGATGACTTGTAATTTGTAGGGCTCCGAAGAGACGTGCATGACATACTTTAAGGACACATTAGTGATGTTCATGGGTGGCATAATGGTTGCCCTAGCAGTGGAATATAGTGGTCTACACAAGCGTCTGGCGCTAAGAGTGATTCAAATAGTGGGCTGCAGTCCCCGAAGGTCAATATTATAAATTTTTTTCATTGTGAATTAATAAGGTACAGCTGGTTGACTATTATTCGTATCTTATAGATTACACTTTGGCCTGATTATGGTGACCATGTTTATATCCATGTGGATTTCAAATGCGGCCTGCACAGCAATGATGAGCCCAATTGTCCAGGCGGTACTTGAGGAGTTGCAAGCTGTGAGTGGAAACAATAAAAGACGTTAGCCATAACATTGAATGAGTTCATAACTCATGCCATTAATGATTTTATAGCAAGGTGTCTGTAAGATCTATCATGAGCCCGAGTATCAAATGGTTGGCGGAAAAAACAAAAAGAAGAATGAAGATGAGTAAGTTAAACCGTAAAATGGCTTAAAATTGTACATTTCTTTTTCATCATTTCTAATTGTACAGATTGCCATATCCTACAAAGGTTACACAATGCTATTATCTGGGTATTGCCTATGCATCGTCTCTTGGTGGCTGTGGGACCATAATTGGCACTGCCACAAATCTAACATTCAAGGGCATCTACGATTCTGCTTTCCCCAATGCCACCGAAAAAATGGATTTTGCCACATTTATGTTCTATTCGGTGCCCTCGATGCTTGTCTACACAGTACTCACATATGTTTTTCTGCAATGGCATTTCATGGGTCTGTGGCGGCCAAAGAGCAAGGAGGCCCAAGAAGTGCAGATTGGCAAGGATAACGCTCATGTGGCCAAGAAAGTAATTGATCAACGCTACAAGGAGTTGGGGAAAATGAGTATGCACGAAATCCAAGTGATGATGCTATTCATTATTATGGTTCTCATGTACTTTACACGCAAACCGGGAATCTTTACCGGTTGGGCGGACCTGCTGCCTTCAAAGTAAGTTCATTATATGTTGTCTACGTAGTGGCTGAACTCAATAAGATTAGATAAAAAATATGTAACAAGCAGAAGAAAGCATCTCCGACCAAATAAGTTATTTATTTACTGATCAGGATCAACCGCCGACTTGATCTAGCCATATCTGTCTGTCTGTGAAAAAAAGTATCTCAGATGTTATAAGAGCTGGGTAATAAAAAGTTGAGCATAAGTTCTCGTATACCAGCTTCAATACAGACAGATTTACATAAATACATCCAAGTAACGGGATCGACCATTTCACTACGATTAACGGTACAAATAATATATTTTAATTTTGACGCTGATTCTAATTTTTAATCAGCAATCAATTCCGATTACGATTCCGATTTGGCAGCCAGTAAGGAAGAATAATTAATTTCGGGGTGAAGCAAATTAAATATTTTTGCCGACAGGTTTTTCTTGTAATAACATCTACTTATTCAATCGATTGTTTCGTTTATTGAATAACGCCGACTAGCCAAGTTAATACAGGTATGTTTGATAATGATAAGATTTATTAGTCATGCATATAGGTCCTGTTAAGTCTTTAATACCTTTGAGATAACTGTTATAGATTGTAATTGTAAAATTAAATGCATTTTTTCAGGGTTATTAAGAACTCCATGCCAACCATATTTGTGGTGATCATGTGCTTCATGCTGCCTGCCAATTATGCATTCCTGCGATATTGTACACGACGAGGACCAGTGCCAACGGCGCCGACATCATCTCTTATCACATGGAAGTTCATACAGACCAGGGTACCGTGGGGTCTGGTGTTCCTTCTTGGCGGTGGCTTCGCCCTGGCCGCTGGCAGCAAACAGAGTGGAATGGCCTCGTTGATTGGCAGCTCCATGAGTGGACTAAAGGTACTACCAAATGCAGCGCTATTGTTGGTTGTCATTCTGGTAGCTGTGTTTATGACCGCCTTTAGCTCGAATGTGGCTGTTGCCAATATTCTTGTGCCTGTCCTCAACGAGATGGTACGTAATGGATATGTCTATGAACAGCTCACAATTAACCGTATTTTATTTGTATATTTTATTTACAGTCGCTTGCATTGAAGATAAACCCGCTGTACTTAGTTTTTCCTGCAGGTCTGGCCTGCAGTATGGCCTTCCACTTGCCAGTGAGCACGCCGCCAAACGCTTTGGTCGCTGGATATGCCCACATACGCAGCAAAGACATGGCGATTGCGGGAATTGGACCAACTATTATCACAATAATAACGTTGTTTATTTTCTGCCAAACTTGGGCCAAGGTCATTTATCCAAGCTTGGACACGTTCCCAGAGTGGGCACAGATAGCCGCCGAGGAAGCAGCAAATAAGACCCGCCAATTGTCCACGTTTGCAGCTAGCAAAACGATTGAGTTGGCTGCAAATGCGTCGCGTCTACTTGCAAACAATACCGAATTGGTTAATGATTTGTCTACAAGCAGCTCAAATCTAGTGAGCAACATGTTAGCCACCTTCACGGAACCGTTAGCCCAGTTGGCTGCCAATGGCACACACCCACTGACTGATCTGGCCTTCAAAAATTAGTTTATTAGATGTCTAGTCTAAAAGTGAACACAACTCCCATAAATATCGCCAAGGGAGAACTGTACAAAGAAGAAAAAGTGCCTTTGCTTAAATGCTTATATAATTCACAACACGGTTAAGCATAAAGCTGAAAACAAAAATACAAATAGAAAACAATCACACTGTTAAACGAATTTAGAAAAACTCCACAACAACGCTTTAAGGATTTAACTCTTAAGCGGTATAAGAGTCTATAATTGTTAATCGAGAACAAGCCGTAGAAAATTCAATAGCAACAAAGTTAACAAATTAGGATATGGAGCGTCATTGAAGCCGATCGCATTTACTAACAGCCTTTAATATACGTTTATGTACTATATCCATGTATGCATATATTTCTTGGAAAACTGAGCTTATGTATATACATATGATACTTAATTGTTGCATTTAGCAAAAATCAAATGTTATATATATTTAATGTGAAATTGCATATTGTAACAGTGAAATGTATTTTTTATACTCTGTTTTTTAGCAACTAGACTGACCATAAGTGGGATTTAGCAAATGCAATTTTGTTCAATTTAGACGAAAACCTGTGAAAACAATAACAAAATTTACTCAATATTGAATGCGAACTGAATTGCGCACACTAATAGCACTAGCTCTAAGTTTAAATAATAATCTGTACATTTTCAAATGAGTTATGTTTTATATAGTTGTACAAATCAAATAAAAAAGATGATAATGTGAAATCAAAAAAATTTACTGTCTGTGTAAGCTATCAAGAGTCTTAGTATTGCTATTATGATGACTTGGACCGGATCGGATCACTACATCATATAGCAGTCAAAGGACGATAGATGATTTTTGAATGAAAACTTTTTTGCTTACCAAGATATCCGGCCCAAGCTCACCTGATGTATATGTTTTTTACATTTGGGAAGATCCCAAAACCATCGGAATACTGTATCGTGTGACTCCCATGGGTCGGTTTTTATAATTTATATTGCAATTTAAACGTGAGTAGCTAGAGTAGCCAGACTTAATGACTTTATTATCTTCGACGTGCTTATGAATATGTAATAAATAGTATTTTCACAAAGTTCACTTGATCTGTATACATTTAAAAGTCAACACAATGCAAATTAAATAGTAATAGCGTAAAATAAATAAAATAAATATTATAATACGTTATTTTAATGGAGAAAAGTATATACATCGAGTAGTACAGCATGTTATCGAGGCCTTTGAAAATAAGCAGTACTGCTCTGCCGTCTTCCTGGATATCCAGCAAGCATTTGATCGCGTATGGCATGATGGCCTGCCTTTTAAGTTTAAGTCCCTACTACCATCGACTCTGTATTTACTGCTCAGGTCTTACCTGCTGGGCCGTTCTTCACGAAACTTAAATGGGGCAAACACATTCAGATCACGGCGGCAGTATGTAGATCCAAAAGGCAAAACTCAACTGGTTGCTGAAGCTATCTAGCAAACTCAGCATGAGCAACAAGCTGCTCGTGTATAGGAGCATCATCGTGCCCACATGGACATACGGAATTCCATTTTGGGGCACAGGTGCAAAATCTTGGATTAACCAAATTCAAGTTTTGCAAAACAAGATGCTCAGAGACATCTCTGGGGCTCCACCGTATGTCAGCAATAGGACGCTGCACAATGACTTCGGCCTTCTAACAATTATGGAAGAAATCAATCGGCATACGAGTCGTTACAATGACCGGTTGCATAACCACTTCGACCCTTTGGCTTGCACACTTGGGTCAAATTCAACACGCAGAAGGTTAAAGCGCCTCCACACCAGCGACCTTTGGACTGTTGGGCGTTAAATTAAGGAGCTATAAATGTTATATTTAATTTTATGTATTATCTGCTAAAACCAGTTCTATGATTACGTTATAGATTTTCAATTCACTGCTATTATTCGTACCTTTACAAATCAATGTTTTATAGCCTTTCAGTAGGTTTTGATTAATGTTTAAAATATAAAAGCCATATAAAAAAAAAAAAGTAAAAAAAAGTATATACACGTAACTCATGACTTTGCGAAAAAATTTTTAAAACTCATTTATTCTAAAACATTTTCCTATTTCAATTTTAACTTCTTTGATTATCTCTGGATGGCTAAGGTTGACATTTGTTCCCTGTAGGTGACACTGCGTTCAGGTTTCAGGCAAGCCAACATTCATGTAGATATATAATTAAGCAGCACTAATGCCAAATAGATTATTTGAACAGTTTTTTAACGAAATTTATAATCATTCTAAGAATGGCGACTAGCAAGATAAATGATTCTCGAGGAGTATGAGTATATTAGATCATATATAAAATTAAAGATATTTGTCCCACAGATAAAGATACTTCCAAATAAAGCTCTATTTATCTAACAAGAAATCCAAATACTGCTAAATGCCCAATTTGCTACTTTAAGTAGAATTTGTACTCAATTGCTCATTGCTCATTGAAAGCGCAAACTGAGTAAGTTAACCTTAACTCAAATATTTATATGATAGAATAAATGCTAGTACTGAGACAGGAAAGTTCTTATCTTCATCAGTGGTAATTAAGTCGAAATGCGGTGGGCATTGCTGGCATCAGCCAAAATGAAAATCATGCTAAGAAACCAAAATCCAAAAATTATCGCACAGGCAAAAGAATGCAATTTTATGAGCTGAGATGGACAAAAACGCTACGGCATCTGAAATTCTATTTGATTCAAGATTACAAATATCGAAAATCATGTTCAACAAATTTGATCAGGTTGTAATTGATTGGTTTGGATGAAAATGAAGTCATAGCCAATATTAACGAAGGCACCACATAGACAAAATGTTATATTTTGATGAGATGAAATTTAATTTTGATGGTCCAAAGGGTTTAAAATATTACTGGCATGATTTAAAGAAGTCTGAGAGACTTTTCATACTCGAAGCTGTGGCGGTGATTCATCTGATCTGGGCTGCATTCAGTCATCACAATAGGACACTGATTTGTAAAATTTCAGTCCGAATTAGCTCGGAGGGTTATATAAACTTGTTGGACGAAGTTTTGGTGAACTTTATGGAGCATCAACCGGACCCAAACGCCTTATTTCAGTAGGATAATGCTCCAACACATGTGCCGCGGGCCTGCCGTGAGTGGTTTCGGGATTGAATCCATAGAGAACGTGTGGGAACACATGTGTTCGTCGAGTTTAAGTTTAAAATTGACAGTTTGAGACAGTTGAGCAGCTACGATGGCTGTCCCATTGAGCTCATAAATATCGATAGCATTGTCACACTTCTTGCATTGAATAAATAAGAGCATTGGGACTTGTTTTATATCAAAAGATTAAGATTTATTACGAATCGTTACATATAAAGTGATCTTCATTGCTAAAATGTAGCATTTTAAAACAAGGCACACGCATGGGAAAGAGGTTCAATGAAGTACCACGCAGTAAACAAGAACTTGCCCGCAACCAAAGAACTGACACTCTGTTCAGTGGAAAGTTGGATATATATTGCAAAAAGTTGCCGATAATTCAGCAAAACACATTACGTTGTAATCTGTCTAGAACTTGGCTGATTTTATAAGGTTAAGGGCTTCAGAGAGCATACGTCCAAAGTCGGCATGCACCAAAGTAAAGTTCTTCACAGCACGCTCCTGTAAGAACTGGCTGGCATTGCTCAGATTGCCGGCAATGTTCTGCACGAGACGCTTCTTGGCACAGTTGTCGAGCACGTGCACCCAGAATTCGGTCACCTGGCCATAGTTATCCTCGGTATCGCCACTGCTGAAGCGATAGACATCGCCGCTCACCGGGCAACTGGTGGAAAGGGCGCGAGAGCGTGGATCTTCCTGGGGACCGTTGAACGAATTGGGAAAATAGTTGGGCGCCCCATTCTGGTTGTCGGTGACGTTCATGAAGCCATCCCGTTGAAAATTGTTGACCTTGACCCGATAGGGGCAGTTAACGGGAATCTGCAGATAGTTGGGCCCCAAACGATGACGATGCGTGTCCGAATATGAGAAAAGACGACCCTGCAACATCTTATCAGGAGAAGGCTCAATTCCGGGCACCAAATGCGCCGGACTGAACGCAATCTGTTCGACCTCAGCAAAGTAGTTAGTCGGATTGCGATCGAGCACCAATTTGCCGACAGGGATCAATGGGAATTCCTTGTGAGACCACACTTTGGTCACATCGAACGGATTGTACTTGTGCTTCTTGGCCTCCTCGAAGGTCATTACCTGAATGTAGCACGTCCAGCTGGGAAACTTGCCATTTTTGATGCGGTTGTACAAATCGCGAATGCTATAATCGGGGTCGCTCGATGCCAGATCGGCAGCGGTCTTCACGTCCAAGTTTTTGATGCCCTGATCGGTCTTAAAATGGAACTTGGCATAAATGGGTTCGCCCTTGGCGTTGACCAATTTGAAGGTGTGCGAGCCATAGCCGTTCATGTGGCAGAAACCATCGGGTGTGCCACGATCGCTGAATAAGAACGACACCTGATGCGTGGTCTCAGGACGCAGCGTGAGGAAATCCCAAAACATGTCCGGATCCTTCAGATGCGTTTGCGGATTGCGCTTCTGCGTGTGGATGAAACTGGGGAACAAAATGGGATCACGAATAAAGAAAATCGGTGTGTTGTTGCCAACCAGATCCCACACTCCGTCATCTGTATAGAATTTAATAGCAAATCCGCGTGGATCACGAGCCGTATCCGCCGAGCCGCTCTCACCACCCACTGTGGAGAAACGAATGGCGACTGGAGTGCGCTTCTTGACCTTCTCGAACACTTTGGCCGCACAATATTTGCTAATGTCGTGCGTGACCTCAAAGTAGCCAAATGCACCGCCACCCTTGGCATGCACCACTCGCTCCGGAATGCGCTCGCGATCAAAGTGCGCCATCTCGTCCAGGAAGTTTACATCCTGCAGCAGCAGCGGACCGCGTGGACCTACCGATTGGGTGGCATCCTTAATGCCTATCGGTGAACCACTGCCAGTAGTAATTACACCCGGACTCTCCTGCAAATGAGCAGAACCGTACGTTAAGGAGGTTTCAAAGAATTCAAAGTATAATAAAACGTATCTGATAGAAGCTAATATGCATACGTATATATTTTCATATATGCTGTTACATAAGCGAGTTTAAAGTATCAGTATTCATATCTTATCTTATTTTCTTGTCATAAAATAGGAAAAATAAAACCACAAGATAGGACTGGGCTTATCGCTATATTCTTAAGGGGGGGCCTCGATTCACAGACAGTTTTGCGTGTAATATAGAATACTAAATATACATACTAATTGAGTGCTTATATATATATGTGTATATGCATGCCATATAAAGATTAAGATTGCTAATTTTTTTTATCCAACTGTCGCGGCAACGCGTCGTGACTTTCGAATTCCTTGTTTTAGCTGCTGCCGCTCCCTGAATAGCTTATAAGTTATTCTATATGCAAAGCAAACCTTCAAATCACCTGAAACCTGTTCACTGAGTGTATCTCTCAAAGATACAGTTTTGAGAAACAATGAAAAGTAAATGAACTTTTAATAAGATTATGACACATTATCCAATTGTATGATATATATATATATATATGTATATACATATCATTTCAATTGTTTTTTAGAGTGGAGAAGAAATATTTATAAATAAATAAAATTAGTGTCTCAGAGCTCATTAATTGTCTGCTAAAAACTAATTGTATATAATGGAAAATCATAAGCTATCGGCTCCAAAACTAACTCAACTGGTGCAGGATGAAATGGGGAAAAACTGCAGTGTGGAAACTGTGCACCAGGTTCTACGCAACTATGACTTTAATGTCCGATTACCACGGAAGGGGGCCTTTATAAGCGAAAAAAATATACGGACTAGGATGACGTTCGCCAAAACCCACTTGAATAAGGATTTGGAGACATGGAACACAGTCATATTTGCAAATGAGTCCAAATTCAAAATTTTTGGCTCGGACGGACGGAATTATGTGGGGCGGCTGTCCAGTACTGAGCTAAATCCCAAAAACGTAAAGCCAACAGTCAAGCACGGCGGAGGAAGTGTCATGATATGGGCATATATCTCGGCAGCCGGTGTCGGAAACTTGGCGTTTATTGAAACAACAATGGACATGAACCTCAATCTATTATCGGAAAATGTACTCCAAATGTCCAAGAAGCTAGGAATCCGACATGCTTTCCGGTTCTACCAGGACAACGAACCCAAGCATAAGTCCGGAATAGTACAGTCCTAGGAAGCTGGTATCTTCCATGAATAATAGCTTAAGGCAAGTTGTTAAGGCTACAGGCAAATATGTTACTTTTTTAAGACTGTTCGAAATAAGCATTGACTTTTTTTTGGATATGGTTTTAGTTTTTGACTAATTTTAATTAATTAATTAATATTTTAATAAAAACTAAAGTTGTTTCTCAAACGTGATATAACATTAAACAAATTGGCATTTACAAATTTTGCGTTTGTTTCTTTGTTTAAACTTTATAGCACTTTAAATTTTTTGCTAGACACTGGTCCAAATAAGCTCTGAGACACCGTATTTTGTATATGTTTTCAGTTTTTGACGAATTTTAATTAATTAATTATAATTTTAATAAAAACTAAAGTTTCTTTTCCAAACGTGATATAACATGAAACATTTTGGCATTTAAACATTTTGAGTTTGTTTCCATGTTTCTTAAACTTCTTAGCACTTTAAATTTGTTGCTTGACACTGCTCGAAATAAGCTCAAACAAATTGAAATTCAATAGTATGAAATGCGCTTCGTAAAATTTTTCAATTTCAATTCTTCTGATTTGCAATCATAATTGTTTGCACTTTGAGACACACATAAATAACACCGAAAATGTGGTGGTAAATGTGTTGGGGCCACTTTAGAGGGCGCAAATACATAGTTATATAGATAATAGGAAGCAAACAGTGGGTTCGAGGTGTGTCTAAAGAGCACATTGATAAGACCCATCGCTTAATAGTACAGAAA
This sequence comes from Drosophila setosimentum, assembly GCA_035043505.1. Lineage (NCBI taxonomy): Eukaryota > Metazoa > Arthropoda > Insecta > Diptera > Drosophilidae > Drosophila > Drosophila setosimentum. Next base: position 261,421 of record JAWNMY010000015.1, on the reverse strand, counting down.
TGCAAAAACATCGGAAAGTTTTAATTGCAAGATGTCTGATTCGAGAAACAAGTTATTGAAGCTTATAAATGAGTCGGTAACTGATAAACACATCAAGTACAAGTACACGAATATTTTCTATTTTGCTTTCTTGATGTCAAAAAGTAAGGAACAATCACCGTGAAACTAGGATTAATGCGAAGATTTGAAAATGTTTCTTATAAACAAATTAGATTATGAGATGGCCAAGGATGTGGCTCATTACCAATCTGCCGGAATCCGAGAAGCCCTTAACAACGAAATAATGCTGCAAATTCCAATTTTAACACCGGAAACGTTCTAAGAAGCTTGGTACAAAAATATCGATTACTTTGGCGAGGAAAAAAACAACATATTGAATTTTAAAACTTTGGTTATTAATGAATATAAATTTTTTTAAACTAATCAACATTGCACTCAAACAATTAAAAATATTAGAAAAACTCAACTGTGGACATTTTTGCATTTGCCCCAAAATATTTCGGTATGCTATGTACAGAGTACGAAAAGGAAATTTTTCATTTTGAAATAAGTTTTGGATGTACATATATAGTGCATAAGAACATTTCGAGCATTCCTATTAACAAAGAAGTGAGAAAATTGCAGTCGAAAAAAACAAAGGCAGCCAAATAATCCCTGACAGAATGCAGTTTCTAGTTAGCGTCTAATTTCCATAGAAGGTCAGTCAACGAGGCAACAACACGAACAGTGAACAACGAGCATACAAAACACTATTGTTGGTCAGTTCAATTTCGAGTTCGAAACATATTCTCACATATATGTGTGCAAATCGATGATATATGTAAAAATTAATCGCAATGCATTGCATAACCACTTCAGCACAATATGGTTTTAAGTCAGTAAATGCTTCTTTTTTCGATCATGTAGATCGTGCCACTAACCAGATATGAGGCATGAAAAGCAGGAAACTGTCCAACTTGGTCCACAAGCGAAGATATTTTGTAAATTTTTTGCATTGGGCGAGTTTAAGGCGAACGCGTGGTGAGTTCAACGTCTTAATCGACGTCAATCGCCAATGCTTGCAACCAGTTTATGCAACTTCAAAGTTCATTGACTTGACTGAAGCAAGAAAGAAATATCAGACTTTACCACAACACACAATTGACGGTCTTCAGTCTTCGTCTACGAAGGCCCCGCTCCAAAAGCCGCCCAAGCACGTCTGAGAATTGCTTTTATTTTTCAATGCTGCTTATTGTCTTACAAGGCAATTGATAAAATAATAATTAAAAATAATTTCAAGCTGAGCAATTTGTGTGGCAATTCAAGCAATTTTATAATTGCATTGATACAACCTAAACTAACTTAATATTTCATTTAGAACTTACACTTATATATATATATATATATATATATATATATATATATAAATGAATAAAAATCAATCTTGGCTTTATACTATTTACATCTGTGTATGTTTATCTTTTTAGGTACTGACTAAATTTAACATGAAGCCGACCTTTGGATAAGGTACAACATTTGAACTATAATACAGTTATTCCTAATGATAGTCGTTATCAAAGCCACAACCGATAAGATAAAGTGCGGATGTGTCAAATCATCTGATCGAGTTGAGAGGCTCAACAAAATCTCAAAACTGATGACATTTATAATTATTACTTTCAGTAGAGTGCAGTTCCTTCCAAAAAAAAAAGGACGAAACATTGCTACTTCTTGCAAATCTCTATTTGCGAACACTTCGAGCATGTTTGAAGCTTGTCTAGTTCACTTACACATGCAAACATATTGCAATACAAAGTGTGTTGCGATATTTTTGCTGATACCACCGCATGTGTGTATATACAACACATATCTATATACAATACATGTATTGTATGCTTGCTACTGAGACGCAACTCAAACCAACTTGCGCATGCAAGTTGCATATGGGGCGCCTGTGAAAATAAAAAGCAGAGAAAGAGAGAGAGCGAGAAAGAGAGAGAGAGAGAGGACTTAGCACTTGGCACGAACAACAAAAACAAAGGGCAAATATAACTGAACTTTGTCTCTGCCGTCGCAAACTGCAGAGTGTTAAGGTTATATTGCAAAACAATTAAATGCATTAAGTTTTAAATTAAATTAGGTATTAAATTATGAACCTTGGCAACTCACCTTTTGAGTGTTTTTATAATCAAGCAATTGGTTTGAAGCGGCATCGCGCGCAGCCATTTTGTTACCTTATTTGTTGATTATCTTTTGATTACCAGAATTTGTGAGAATGCACTTAAATGTGTACGTTTTGCGTTGTGCGTTCTTTTGCGGGAAATTTTGTTAACTAAAACACGTAGGACTCAACGCTCACTGCTTTTATAGGCTGCGCTATAATATCTGCGTTGAGTGTGGCCGTACGCTGTAAGCGTAAAAATACCTCACAATATTGTGGGTAGTCTAGCAAAATAAAGGTGAATAATATTATTAAATGTTGGCTTGTCAAACTGACCAAGACAAAAAGAGCGCCAGCAATTGTGGAAATAATCGATAATTACCAGAAATTTATATAAAATATGAACTTGATATCGCATGTGTGGTGGTCAGACGATTTTTAGATAATTTATGTAATTTTTAATTCATTGTATTTGCTTGTGCTGGCAGCGCGAAACAAACGCAACGGTTGGCAGCCCCATGTATTTTTGTAGTCACTTTCTCAGTCATTCATTTTTCATACGTTCGTTTGCCTTAGTCTCTCTCGATTTTTAAGTAGTAGTGATTTCTTTTTATAACAATATCAAATATACATAGTATACAATGCAAAAACGATCATAAATAAATGCACATAATCTAATGAAACGCAAATACATAAGTATCTACTATTACAACTAAATGCAAGTGCAATTAAAGTTCAATGGAAATTTCGTAAAAGTTTTTTTTTTTACGTAAAAAGACACATAAAAAAAACGGCGCGTGTGAAATTTTTCGACAACGACGTAGCAGAGGAGGCAGCCTCAGTCGCCGTCGCAGTTTCAGTCTTTCTGCTACGTTTCTTTGCTGCAAAAGGAGAAGCTGAGCAACAAAAACCACAGCAACAACAACAAAAAATTCCCCACACACAAAGTAGGCCAACAACAAAAACAACGCGCCATTCGTAGTTGTGTGTAGTGAAGTGTATTATAATAAATATATATGTGCATATGTATTTGTGTGTGTGTAAATACAAAAAAGAAGTATTAAAAAGTAAAAAACAGCGACCGACAATTTTGTAATTGTGTCAGCCTATTCGTGTGTATGTGTGCGTGTGTATGTGCATGTGTGTGTGCTTGTGAATGTGCGTGCAAATGATTTAAATCAAATGTCTTAAAACAAATTTGAATTTTGACATTCAAACGCAATGCGCAATGTGTGTGTGTGTCGCTGCGCACATTTGGTGGCTACACAAGTGAAATTGTCTTTGTTTCGCTTGCAAGACGCGGGGCGCTTAAAGTATAAAAATGAAGTTCCCTTGAAACGAATCGAAACGAAATCATTGCCCCCCTAGACGTCGTCGACGTTGACGTCGGCATCGCTAACATAACGGTCTCTCAATAGAAGAAGAAGCGTTTCCAATGTGTGTGTGTGTAAGTGGCAATGAACGTTGCCTAAAACAAAAACAACAACAAACATACTTTTTTTGGGATATTTGCGCCGTCGTTAATTATACTATGCATATACATATACAAATGTATTATATATAAAGAAGATGATGTGTTGCTGGCTGTTGATTGCCATGTATATGTAGATGAAATGCAAACTGTATTTGTGCAAAATGAAAAACAAAAAAAAGACAAATGGTCTAATAATTGTTATTTTTTGCATGATTCTCAAGCGATCTGCATAAGTGAAGCAAATGTACAAGAAGAAGACGCAGTTGTAAAAGCCGCGCGTCGACGCTGCAGGACAGGTTTATCAGACGAACAATTTCACAAAAAGATATAACACACACAACTGCATTCACGCTGTATTTCAAACACTGCTTATATGTTGTGTACCTGTATAAGTGAATGTGTGTGTGTGCGTGTGTGAGAGTAACAAAAACTATGTGCACGAATACAATAACAATATCGTCGCGAGAAAGCAAAGTGAAATTTAGTAAAACAAAACCAGCAACAACAACAAAAGCACGCAATATCGCTTCAAAACCGTTATTCAACAATTTCTTGAAATAAGTGAAAGAAGGCAAATACTGGTTTTCATTCATATATACATATACAAATGTTTATATATATATATATTTATATATAAAATAATATATATATATCAAATAATATATATATATATATATATATATATATTTATTTTTTAACATAGAAAGGAACAACAACAACAAGTACAAAAAATAAGCGCAGCAAAAACTAAAAAGTTGCTTCGCAAGAAATTTGAACATGTATCATCTGTGTGTGTGTGTGTGTGTGTGTTTGCATGTATATAGGCTGTGTAAAAAAAGTGTGTGAAATAAAAGTAAAGTAAAGTGAAAAGCAATGCCAAAAGGAATTACAAGAGCAAGAATTGTAGAAGACCCCAGCAACGGTCCTACACAGATACACCCACACAAGCACAAACCGTGAAATAACAGTAAAAGTCTTTTCGAAAAGCTTCATCGAGAGAGAGAGAGAGAGAGAGAGAGAGGAAGGAGAAGGAGGGAAGACGCGTTGGTTTCAACATTGACATCGCAGGCACACACGCTAAAGAAAGAAGGGATTGCAGGGAGAAGGGAACAAAGGCAACGTCCAACAGGCCACTCAGATTGACAATTGAGCATCGTATTTTCAAGGGCTCCTTTTGCAAAGAGCGCGCGCGCTGTTTGTATTTTAAAAATTGGAGGTACGTTGTTGCTTTTCTTTATTATCTTTCTCAAATGTGCTTTTAATTTCCACTTAAATTAATTTAAAACAAATCTCAAGCTCAAACTGTACAAACGTCTCTAATGTTTTTACTGCAATTTGTTGAAAAGTGCGCTTTAGTTAATTCTTTCCGATTATTAAATAATATACATAATATGCTTGTTACCTGTCTAATGTAGAGTAAAAAACACTACTAAATAGCCTGCGCTTTATATTTGTGGGCTTTTTTTTCAAATAAATATACAACCACAACAGCACGGATTATATTGCACCCATTTGCGAAGGCGCCAAACGTATCCATTTTGAAAACGGACAAACGTAAAATCTAACGTTCATATGAAGAGGCGGTAGATTTATGTTATTTTGGTTTACAAAATTGACCACAACAATTTTAGTGATTTGAAACTCCCCAAAATTTAATTAAACTGAAACTCATATCGGTAATCGAATATTACGCTTTTTCTATAAAAAGAATGACTTAGATCTTTATACCCCATAATATTTTCAAAGGCCTGGCTTCCATAATAATGCATTTTTCCCAAATTCCAAAGACCTATGGCAGGTACATATATTCACCACCAAAATGAATATTTAACTAATAAAACGGGATTTCCCCACCATGTAGGTAGGATTATGTAAAAAAGTACCTCATTTATGGTCAAAGCTTATTTCGAACAGTTATATTATGGACACCTGGGTACCATAAAACCCGAATTTTTTACGTGAGGTTGAATTTTTTCGGTATAAATAGACCAATCCTTCGTAGTCAGTTTAGTTATATCCTCCATCTCGGATGCAACCAGCCAACAAGACTATGGGCAAACGGACTACCATAGGACAACGAAAACTGATCCTGGAACACTTCAAAATCGGATATTCACATCGCCAAATAGCAAAAATGGTTCATCTAAGCAACTCAACTATATGCAACATCATTCGGCGCTTCGTCGAAAGGAAAATAAGGGGAAATCCTGAGCTGTCGGCTCCAAAATTGACATAACAGGTGCAGGATGAAATGTGGAAAAATTGGAGTGTGGAAACTGTGCGCCAGGCTCTGCGCAACCATGACTTCAATGCCCGAGTACCACGGAAGAAGCCCTTTATAAGCGCAAAAAACAAAAGTACTATGATGACGTTCGCCAAAACCCACTTGGACAAGGATTTGGAGTTCTGGAATACACTCATATTTGCAGATCAGTCCAAATTCAAAATTTTTGGCTCGGAATTATGTGGGCCGGCAGTCCAATACTGAGCTAAATCCCAAAAACTTAAAGGCAACAGTCAAGCGTTGCAAAGAAAGTGTCATGGTATGGGCATGTATCTCGGCAGCCGTCGGGAATTTGGTGTTCATTGAAACCACAATGGACAAGAATGTGTACATCAATATTTTGAAGGAAAATTTACTCCAAAGTGCCAAGAAGCTAGGAATCCGACGTACTTTCCGGTACTACCAGGACAACGACCCCAAGCATAAGTCCGGAGTAGTACAATCCTGGCTTATCTCGAACTGACCCCCATGATAATTCCACCGGTCCAGTCTCCAGATTTTAATGTTATTGAAAATTTGTCGGCTCTGCTGGGAAATAACATCCGGAATCACAGCATATCCAGCAAACAGGATCTCAAATATGCTCTGCTGGATGAGTGGAGCAAAGTCCAGAAACTACCCAGAAGCTGGTATCTTCCCTGAATAATAGGTTAAGGAAAGTCGTTAAGGCTTAAGGAAATCATACTAATTATTAACATCCTTACTTAAGTTCTTATACGCCATCCTTACTTAAGTTCTTATAATAAAAACTGAAGTTTATTTTTCAAACGTGACATAATTGGCATTTAAACATCTTGAGTTGTTTTCCTTGTTTAAACTTTATAGCACTTTGAATTTTTTGCTTGACACTGTTCGTAATAAGGTTTGAGACACTGTATTTATATAAAAGAAATGTAGGTAAATTAAGGTGTTTAAAAAAATTTCAATATTCTAATAAGCAATATTTAAAAAAATAAATTGGAACACATCTGATTATTTATTTATCAATATAATTCAAGGTATAAGCAAAACAGGTAAGAGTCCTGTGCCAAACACTTACATTGACGGTCGGCTCGAATGGTTCGACTTCGAATATATTCAGAAGCTCTCAATCAACTGAATGAAATTTAGAACACAATGATCAATTTTTGTTTTCTAAAACGGACCAATTTGATTAAACAGTTTGTAACGTTTGACTAAAAACGCAAATGGTATTTAATCTCTGTTCCATAGTGTGTGTATTTGTGTAGTATATTCATTGTACGTTCACACATAGATTAGAGCGATCGCAGGCGGGCCAATTCGTATAATCGGGCACTCTTGACATAATCATTCTAATTGTTTTAGACAAATACGTCGTCCCAAATGTAACTATAGAGAACAAGACAACCGACCACCAACTCATATTCCCATAACTATGTAGTATACTATAATGTGCGCTTAAGCGGTCTCTGTAGCTTTGTTAAAGATTAAAGCAGATTTTAAGCAACCGGTTTGTTTCGAAACAAAATAGAACTGAAGAACAGTTTAGGTATATCGTGAGTTGGCAACATACCTTGCCACTTAACTATACATACATATGTATGTGCGCATATGTATGTTGTATATGCATGTTAAGTTTATTTATAGTGGATATTTTACAAATTAGAGTTCACTACTTATCTATTATAAGAGGGTTTTAATATTGGTTTATTATCTCGATGGTATGCGGCTAGCATTCAAATTAAAAATCTTGATATTAATTTTATTTTCAAACGGATGACGGAAGACTAATAAGAATTACCAGGAAGGATGCCAAGTTGAATTGGACGTACTAAGGAGACATACAGAATTTTGGTTGTGCAAGGGTCATTAAATTCTTTCGATCACCGCTTAATGAAGCCTTTTTTGGAATTAAAGAGATCTCCAAGATATTTAAATTTAAATATACTTAGCTATTGCAAATTGTCAATCGTATAATTGGCCAAAACGGGTCTAGTGCGACTAAAACTCATAAACTTAGATTTAGTACAATTAAGGTGCAACTGAGTGCTCAAATCATCTTGTGGACTAGACGAATATGATGAGTGTTGGTGAATGTGATGAGATTTGTCCATGGTGAATACACTGAGGTACACTAGATATAAGTTACACCCTTTGAATCCGACCGTTTAAAACTAAAGTCGCAAAGCAAGAGAGATAGATTGAGGTTGTCAACACAGTCGTTGACATTGCTATCTTAAATTGTCTCGTTCTGGTCGTTGTTTTTGTAGCTTGTATTTGATTTGTAATTCTCTTTCACGCACAACACCTATTAAAAACAAGTACGAGTCGATTGAACTCGACAACGATATATCCTAAACCCAGTTATTAAATATATTCTATTATTATTGGCAAATTTCCCTTTAAAAATATTTGCACTTAAATACGAGCAGCTCTGGAAGCGCCTTCTGCCGACAAACACGTGAAACACGCAATCGCTGAAAGCGGTGCTTCGCAGAATACACCGAAACATATTGACGCTCGCGTCGATTATCAAGCCATCTCTTTCTCACACATGCGCTCGCATAATTATGCATACGGAAAATGCTTGCGGCTGCTGATAGAAATGAGATCAATATGAGAATATATTTTCGACTATAACTTGGGTGTTTCCTATCCGATCTTGCCGATAGGCAGTTGATCAATAGTATGCATATGCATATTATGTATTAATTAGAAGATTCTGCCTTTAAAATTGTGGCATTTATTGCTATTGGAAATTTAAATGTATCGATATTCGATAAACGGATGCAGTTATCGATCAAATAATGCAAACTTGATCTGCGCCTGGTATACGAGAACCTATATTCCAAATTTGAGTCTCTAGCTCTTACAGTCTCTAAGATCTGCGTATTCATACAGACTGACGGACGGACGGACAGACAGACAGACGGACATGGCTATATATACTTTGTGGGGTCGGAGATGCTTCCTTCTGCCTGTTACAAACATTTGCACAAAACCATTATACCCTTTTTACCCATTTTTAATGGGTTCAGGGTATAAAAAGAGCTTATTAATAAAAAATACTATAACATATAATGTACATATCTCATATAATACTGTAAGAAAAATTAGAATATATTTAAATCCTAACAATCAAAATTTCAATAATAGATTTCAACTTAATATTATTCAACATTCATAGGCTTTCTTTAAAATGTATGCGCGTTGTATTACTAAAAACATAATTGCAACAGAGCATACCACTTGAGGATCTTTCTATCAAATTTGAATATATTTATAAATAAATAAATTTTCGGTTTTAAACACTTTTAGAGGATGTAATAATTTAATCAGGAAGTGTGTAACCCATTGGACGTGAGACCGATTTGGCTTTTGTAATAGCTGTTGCCACATGTGGTACAATTGTACAAGAACTGATACATTGTTTCTACATTGGTACACTTTTGATAAACTGCACAGATTTGTGTAAGTGAGGTACAAAATTAGCATCGGCTTCGTTTTGTTGCGTTTCATTGAAGTGGTGTTGGCTGCCAAAAGCGAACAGGAGACGCAAACAAAAGCAGTTACAACCGCTAAGTCTTCTGATTTTTATACAGAGGATATTAAAACGCACGGAAGCGAACTTTCATCGTTAACATACAGATTATATAAAATACATTGCCATATCATTCATCAACTGTACGAATAGTAACAGAATCGGTTAAGATATATAGCTGTTTAAGAAATTATAAATTGCAGGTCTTCTAGTCCAGATCTCACGCCTAGAGAGAGTATTCTTATTTCGCTTTAGTTGTTCTTAGTGTGAGCTTTCTACAACCAGAGGTCACTCATTGTTGTTGGCTTGTTTATAAATTAGTGCTTCAAATGTATAAGGTGTTCATACTTAGCAAGTGGTTAATAACTTAATACATTTAATACGGCAACTCTTAAGAACTTTGTTTTGTATCGAAAAATTGATTGCATATCTTAATTTAGTACATCATTGTTTGGTCATCATCCTGCGATTAGTACATATTGAATTTCTACATAGTTTATTCATTAGCTATTGAATTTGTACGGGCTTAATTCAATTGCAAGGCTATATGTTTGCCTCTTAAAATGTAACCTTCACATAGCAAATTTATAGTCATATGTCAAAAGAAAACTCCTAACATCGTTATGAGGTTACCATAATTAACCACTCTGTAGACCAAATGCCTTCTGAGCTACTTCCACTGTTGAAATTTGACCGACCAGTTATTTAAGAATCTGATTTATTCTTTTATACTCCGTAACTAGCAAATGTATTTGTTTCCTACATTTTTAGCAAAAAGTAATCAAAATAGAACAATATGATGTATCTCCAATGGAAACAATCGGCCAATTATCAAATACACATTATGTTTAGCAAGCAGTTAAAATTGCAATTGCTACCAATAACTTAGCAACATCAGACTACTTTATCATATCGGACAGTTTTTTATTCTAACACAGAATACATTCTTTATTCTTATTCTTTAGTTTCAGTTAAAGTGTGAGCAAATTAAATTTGACAGATATTTGTCAAATGATAACAACTTTATTCCGTTGTTTTTGTTTTATAATTTCACAAAAGTTCGTTGTGCTCTTTACGTCGGTTAATAATGTTGTGTTTGTTTTGTTCCGTTTCGATTCATTTCGTTCACACATTGTGCAAATGCATATACATTTGCTAGTATGTGCATACAAATACAAGCTTATTATTTGCAATAACAAAATAAGAGTGCGTCACAATTTATTTACACTTTTGCTGGCGGTAATCAAACACACAAGCTCGAACACACAGAAGTACAACACACAAACACATATACATACGCGCGCACACTCCTAAGCAAAAATGTGTACACAAAAATATAAAGCCTTGACCTCTACAATCGACAGCCCACAACTGTTCTTCGTCGCCTGTTGCGCTTCTGAGTTTTTGGGGCTAACGAATTTGGGTAATTATTTGTATTATTATTTTATTTGTTATTTGATTGTCATTTGTTTGTTTATTTGTACAGACGACGTCTGTTGAAAAATCTACAATATACACATGGCTCATTATAAAAACTGTAATTTGCAAATTTAATTTCTTACTTTGAAGGCAAAACGTTATTGAATTGTAAATGTGAATAGATATCGTACAAACTGTACGCATTCATGTTTGACATCATTTATGCGGATGAGGTTATATTTGTAATTTTGTTGATAATATCTCTGAGTACCTTGTGTACATTGGGTAGGAATAGATATATCAAATTGTACTTTTGAAAATTGAGTTCTTGTATAAGACAGTTGCTTGACATTAATGTATTGAGAACTTCAACAGAAATACAAACATGATATTGTTTCTAAAATTTGTAATGCATATTTATTTAGCTTATTTAATGTTGAAGCGCAAATATTGATATAAAAATTAAGTATTAAATATTATTTGGCATATTATTGGATAACCGTAAATTATTTCATCAAGATTGGATAAGAAACACCCAACAAACTATAATAAGCAGGCCCAAGCATTTTCTATCTACATACTAATGTATATATATGTGAAGCGTCGTAGTGCCCCTATGAGTATATATATATATATTTATTTATACATATATTTTATATAATTATATATACATTTATTTAAATGGAAAGATGTTGTAGGCACGCGTTTGTCGCAGACCGATGGGAATAAAAACTTGGGCTGTCTTCGACTTTTTTATTCATCGTTTTATAGTTGAGTGTGTGTTTAAATCGATAAATGAATAAATTAAACTCTTAAGTTTTGTGTATTTTCTAGTCAAGCTCTGTTGAGTAGAGCATTTTTACTCTTTTTTTGTATACTTTTTTTCTAGTGTTATCAGTAACACGTAAGATTTTGGTTGTTGTGAATTTGGTGAGGTAAGTTTTCACTTGCACACCTGTTGGCAAACTATTAAACGACAAACATAAGCCCAAACACGCACCACAGTGAGGAATCTGTGATTCATATAACATAAAGATTGGATTGCTTCGAAATTTCTCTATTTATCTATACAAAACCGAACACGTGTCGCGCAATAAACAAAATCTTGATAAATAAAAAGATTAATGAGAGCATTTTGAATTATAATTCACACGATGTAACCTGCACAAAAAATGAATTTATTAAGAATTTTTTGCTGTTCATAGGGGCCCTTCGACAATTTGATTAATTTCTAAGGAACTACTCATTTAAAAAATCGATTAATTGTTTTTGAATATTTGAAATCGATAGAGATTTGTGTCGAAATTGATAAGACAATTACAGAAGTTTTTAAAAATAGCTTAAATTGTAGATTTTGAACTGAAGATTTATCAATTTGTGTATCCAACTAAAATTTGGTTAAATGTATACAAGATTTGATAAGTGAACTCTAACGTTGAATACTCCAATTCAATTTGTTTCATCTTATAATAGACAATTTTATTTGTTTTTCGACTCGTAGTAAAAACTTGTATCTTGCTTCTTTAAATTTCAGCCACAATGGAACCCAACCGACATTATGAATATCAAACGCATCATCATCAATCCCATATCCCACTACAACATCAGCATCAACATCAACATGTGCATTCGCATCCACAAAATGCAGTGCATAGCAACCACACACAACACCATCACACATCAGCAACAACAACAGCTCCGCCACCACTACCACCGCCACAACAACAACAACAACACCACCTGCCACCGCTTTCCCACCTACATCAAGCGACTGTCAATAGTTCTACCTTCAACAGTTCTTCAATTGGTTACCACAATTCACAGCGAACTGATGCGGAGCGATCCCGTGCCGCCATTTATGTGATGAACGCTCGCTGTGGTGCTGTTGGTAATGGTGGTGTTGGTGGAGCAGCAGCATCTGAAATGCCACCCATATGTGCTGCTGCTGCCGCTGCATCGGGTGGCGATCCGCATTTACAATACTACACCTCTAATCGTGAATTGGGTGTGGGCGAGAGATCAACGGATCCGCCGTCATCTCATCTCTGTTGGCAGTATAAGACGGAGCAGGAAACATCACCAATTGGAGCTGCGCCAGCGCTTGCACCCGCGCCCATGTCACGTCATCACAGTAGCGCCATGTACAACGCCGCACCCCACTGGCCGTCGCCCCAAGAGGAACAACAGCAGCCATCGCATCTGTTGCACCAGCAGGAGCAGCAATCGCGATATGGCTACAGCAGCAAGTCACATACGCCAACACATCCAAGTGCAATCAGCAGCAGTAGCGGGAATGGGAACAGTCAGCGCTATTATGAGGACAACAACATCAAATACTCAAGTGCAGTGCCGGGCCAAGGTGCCAAGGTGCTGAGCTATGCGCCCGCAGTTGGTAGTGCCTCTTCCACCTCCTCGCAGCAGCCGCAACAGTTGACTGCACGCGCCTCTCGCTACGATCAGTTGGAGCATGTGGTGAATCCCACAAATGTGCTGCTTGGCACCAGTGATCAGCAGCCCAGTCCCAACTATGCGCGCAAGTGTCCGCAGCATTATGATCCGCCAACGGAACAGCATAGCGCTGCAGCGCCTGTCACGTCCTCAGCTATCAGTCACCATATGCAGCTCACCCAAAAACAACAGCAGCAACAACATCAGAGCTTGTACATGCCCCCAAACTTTCAGAATACGATGCACAATGCCATTGAGAAATATGTGCGAGAAACGGGTCCATCGCCCAGTTTGGATTATAGACGCAGTGGCGCCAATTATTCACGTCCGACAGTCAGCTTTTATGGCAAAGCAAAAGCAGCAAGTGTTGGTAGCAGCAGCAACGCATATGTCAAAATAGAGTCGGAGACACCGGCCTTGGCACGTTCCTCGCTTTATCACAATCCGTACAATCCGCCCACAGCAGCTCCACTGGAGAAGGAGCAAGCACCGTCTGCGGCGTCGGCAATCAACTCACGAGGCTCACCGCCTGCTGCACCACTAATCTTTCCTACCAAGTATGGAAAACTGTTGCAGCAGCATGCTGCACCGACGCCAACCGCACCACAAATACTGCCATCGGGTGCTGCCTTGCAGCATCGCAGTTCCTCCAGCTCCACTTCGAGCCATGCCTCATATTATCACCATGGCACGCCATCCCCAGCAGCTGCTCAGGTGGCTTCTCCCACGCCCGCAGCCCAGCAGCTATATACTCAAACACCGCCACCGGCGTGCAGCGGTACAGCGTCTTCCTCTAATTACTCAACGTTGCAGGTGTTTCCACACGGACCGGACATCTGTTGTCCTCAGCCAACCCCAGTGGCTTCCAAACCAGCGTTGACGACAGTGCCGAGGAAGACCAATTCCTCAACAGCCAAGCCCAATTATCGGGCGCTAATCAATGACATGCTAAAGAGGAATACGACCAGCGAGGAAGAGCGCAATCTGCAGATCATCAAGAAGACCCTCAATATGGAGACGCCTGGCAGTCATTTAGCATTAATACCCACCTCGACTCGGCAGTCGCCAATTGCAATAAACACAGCAGTTCCTAAAATGCCAGCACCAGTTATCCAACAACAGATGCAACGGCCCTTGCCGCCACCCGTTCCGCCTGCTACCTACTCTCCGCTTGATCTGTCCATGCGCACAGTCAAGCAAACAGCCGACTCGACCGACTACAAATATCAGGGCATCGTACCGGAGTCCAAAGCCACGGCCCCGCCCCGTCAAATCACTGTAACGGGTGGAGGTCAGAGTACTGGTCTGGGTCTGCCGCGATTTGATATAACGCCAAACTTCGCGCGGAGTAGCGGCAGCAGGGCTGCGTCGAGTACAGCAGTCACTACGGCTGTAATACGCCAGGCGCCTGCTAGTGTTGCTGCGGCTGCCGTTGCTGCACCAGCCGATGCAACGCCCATGCTAATTAAGGCGGCGCAGCAGTTGCGACCCAGTGTAGTGGAAACGAATCCGTATGCCAAGCGACCGCAACTGCAGCCCGAGACGACAATCAGTAACATTGCGATCTCGCCTAGTCCACTCACAGCTGGCACAACTACGACGACGACGAGCGGCAATAACAGCCATGTGCCGAGTGCTGGGACTAGTGTTCACAACAGCAGCAATCCCAACTATTTGGGACGGAAGAGGCATCTCCAAGAGTATAATCAGGCAACGGCTGCTGCAGAGGCGGCTGCGGCGGCAGCCAAACAGACACGTATGGAATTACCTCAGCCAAATGTGGCCTTGGTTGCATCAGTGCCGGTTATTGCCATCAATGAGCAGGCACTGGCAGCCAACCGATTTGAGCTGCCTGCAACGTGTTCGAGTCAAGGCCGCATCATTGTTGGTCTACAGCCCAGCCAGGAGCCGGTTGTGCGACCGAAGCTGGAGCCACGGATACGCACAAAGGCCGAGCTCAAGGGATTCACATTTACGCCAACAGTGCTGGCTCCTGCTAGTTCCACGACAACAACAACTAAAACAACAGCTTCTGCAGTACCCGAGTCAGATACAAGTGAATCCACAACGAGCGGTCCAGTTCTGCCACCTGCGATACATTCCCTCAGTCATCTGATGATCAATCGCATACAAATCAAAACGGAACCAATGGCAACACCGGAGCTCGACCTGGATCTAGAGCTGGATGTGAAGCCATCAAGCTTTAATAGCAACAGTCTATTGGATTGGGGCAGTACCTGCAACAATCTCGTGGAGCAGCTGCTCAGCAAAGTGATGCCCGTCAAAGTAGCACCGACATCAGCGAACGAAAGCTTAACACCTGCTCTGTCTCAGTCTCTGCCTCTGCCCCTGCCCTCCAGCAGTATTAAACTGGAACTTAGTGAGGATGATCTGCCTGTGGCGCGCATCCTTAAACGACAGCCGGTACTGGTGGATGCCGAGTCGGCGGCAACAACAACGACACAGGTGACAAACACAACCACCACGAATGGCATTGTGCTGGGCGGCGCTCAGAAGAAGCTGAGCAAAACGGAACGCGAAAAGAAGCGCATTGTGCAGGAGCAGCGGATAGCGGCACGATTGGCACCAGCGGCGGGCCAGAGCAGCAGCTCCGAGAGCGATACGACGGAGCTGCACAAACGGAAGACTGCGAGGCAAAAGAAGCCGCTTATGATGCGCAAGGGCAAGGTGCGCCGTGCTGAGGACAAGGAGAAGCAATTGAAGCAGCGGGAACAGCAGAGCAGCGACGAGGAACAGGAGCAGGATGGGGGTAGCAATAGCTCTAGCGAGGCCAAGAACAATACGATAAGTCTAATGAAAACGAGGGTAGCCACAGCTACTGAAAACATTGTGCAATATGCGGGCGGTAAGTGCAAAGCTAAAAAGAAGAGCGTAAATGCAAGATGCGAGAAGGGGGAACAGAAACTAGAACGGGAAGATGAACAGGAGGATAAAAGTAACTCGAGCAGCTGCAACAGCGATGTTAAGCAGAAGCAGCACCAGCAGGAGGAAGACGATGATGACGACGACGATGACGACGAGCAAGAGCAGGATGCGGACGCCGCGGCAATGCTAGCGAAAGTGGGGAAAAAAGGGGCACAAGTGGGTATCAAGCGCAATGCAAAAGCAACAAACAAATTGCGCGCGAGTGCTCAATTAAAGAATCGGATTGCACTGAACACCATGACACGATCGAAGCGGAAAAAGGAACTTGAACTCCAGCTAGCCAATAGCAAAGTGCTTCGCAACGAAAAAATCATTCGGAACTCAACGACCAAGATCAAGCGCAAATATGTGCGTAAAATGGTGCCAGATGGTGGTGGCAAGAAGGAACTGATGATGAGCACGCGGTTGCGCAACAAGCGTACTTCGGTCGTCGATCTGGCCCAGCTAAATGGACGTAATATTCAAAACAAACCAGGCGGCGCGTCCAGCGCGCCGAACAGCAGCACAAACAAAGGCAACAAGACAAATACATCGCCGCAGCAGCAACTAATTCTGGAAGAGTACCGTTATAAGGTGGCACTGAAGATACCGCAACGTTTAATCTCAATGAATAAGCTGAATAAGCTGCCGCAGATGGCTGCCTCCTTGCCGGATTTGGAGCGCGGCCGTGACTTCAGCCATGAGTTGGCCTGCTTTAAGTCGATCTGTGGTCGCAAGCCGCGGGCCAAGCAGCACCAAAAGCAGCATCAAAAACAATTGCAACAGCAGCAAAAGGCAACGCCCAAATCAATCATCGATGTGCTTCATCTGCGCGTCACCAGCAACAACAGCAGCAGCAGCCATCAGGGAAACAAGAACAACGCATCATCGCATCCATCAAATTGCTCCGCAAGCCTGCACAATTACAGCGAAACCTCACAGACCTCCGCCTCGAATTCGTTGTACGAGGCGCATTCGCAAGAGGCGGCGGATCCCAGCTTAGAGGACACCATGGGCAAGCGGCACTTTAGCATATTCGACACGAAGGTGCTGCAGAGCAAGACGCGCACCGAGTCCAAGTTGCAGCAACGGCGCGAAGTCATTCGCGAAATCTTTGTTGGTACGGATCCACGTCCAGCATCGGCGCCACCGGAGTGTGCACAGGATCAGGCGGGCGGCGAGGCGGCATTGAGCTATCAACAGTACGAAGATTTTCTGGAGCAAATGAATCGCATTGTCAGTGCCAATAACAACAAGCTGGCCAGGCACAGCATTACCAACAATGAGACCAATCACAACACTGGAAAAACAGATTCACCCACGACAACAGCACCGAGTACAGCACACTGTGCCCACAAACGCAAGTATTTGCGTCGCAAGGGCAGCTCCGGTTTTGATTACATACGCAAAAAGAAGAAACCCACCCAGCAGCATCACCAGAGCAGCAGCGCCAACAGCACAACAATCAGTACTTCCCTCGCTGCCAAGGCAGCCGGCGAGCAAGTGACGCCCTTGTTGACAACAGCGGTTGCTTTGGCATCGGCGGCGGCAGCAGATGTTGCTGCAGATGAACGCTTGGATGATACAGACAGCACCATAGCGGGCAGTACTTCCCACTTGGCGATCAAGATTAAAACGGAGATGGACGTCTGCCGCGAAATACAGAAATGGGTGCTTAACAAGGGTGTGGGTCAGAGCACAATGCATAAAGCGGCGCGTCAGGGACTCATCGATGTGGTTGTTTATTGTCTGGATCGCATGGGCATGAATCCGGATCAAAAGGACAACGCCGGCTATACGCCGCTGCACGAGGCTTGCACCCAGGGCTGGCTTGAGATTGCACGGATTCTCTTGCAATTCGGTGCGAATCATTCGGAGGCTGCTCAATCTGGCATTCGACCATTGCACGGTGCCATAGAAAATGATCATGAGGAGGTGGTACGTCTCCTATTGTCATATGGCGCTGACCCATTGCTGGCAACATACTCAGGTAAGCAAGCAAATAAGATTACAAATCATAAGCAGAATCTCAAATGCATATTTCTTATGATTTCTGTTTGCGTTGTTCGGTGTTATTTTCTCATATTTAATTTACAATTGTCTGTTGCCTGTCTGTAATTTTCAACTCCGTACCCCTTAATATATATATTCGCTCCTATTGTCTGTCTGCATATATGCAAACTTGTCTACCGGCTTCTAAGCAATCCCGATGAGCCGATTTCATTTAATCAGACAACATACCCTGATTCACTGATACAGAGAGATAGAATATACAGGAAATAAAGGTCCTTTTGGGCAATCTCCGTTATGTGGCTACGATTAAATATTCTGTTTTCGTATAGTACTAGTATAATGTAAGTCGCGCCCCTCTATTAACTGATTGAACAATTTAAATAATATATGTTTTTCATTTACTGTATTTTCACAGGCCAAACACCACTCATGTTAGCTTCAAGCAAATTGATGTGCAGCATTCTGCGTTCGCATCTCAGCGATGCACAAAGTGCGGCCGCAGATATAAAACCGATGCGATTTCTGGGACCATGGGAGTTATTTAGTAAATAAACTATTCCAATACAACGTATATATACATGTGTATATCGATAAAAGAACAAATGTTTCTTCGTTTACAGATGACAAGGAAAACGGTTTTGATATATTCGATAGTGTACCGAAGACAGCATGTGATATGAGCAGAGCTCAACTTAGAGAAAGGAGAAGGCAAAAACGCAACCAAGGCGATAACGAGAATCATCCAGCAAAGCCCAAAACCAACAGCAATAGCAGACACAACACAAATAATTCCAACGGGTTATTACAGATAAAGGCGAATAGCAAAGAAACAATTAATCAAAATGGGGAGATATGTGGAAAGACTGCAACAACAACAACAGCAACAATAATGTTCAAAATAGAGCCTGGAGGATTGGAGGATACCAATAACAACAAAAACAATGATATTAATGTTGAGCAAAATGTAACGAGTGTTGTGAACGGCAAGAATGAGGTTAAACAAGAACCTCAGGATGATGACCCGAATATGAATATAGAAAATAGCGAGATGAACGATGATGATCATATTGAAAATGATGATAGTGATGTAGGAGAGACGTTATCGGATGAATTGAATGGTGATATTTTTAAATTTGAAGAGGCCGATGTGCCCCTACCACCACTGTACTTGCTCAAAGATGAGGGCAGTGATAAATGGGTACTCTTAAATGATTTGTGCAATTTACTTAAGGTCAAGTCGAAAGACACGCTGCTTAATAAGGTACGCAGCGTTACTACACCCAATAAATGCATATAATTTTATTACTATTATTTCACTATATTTTACAGATCTGCCCAAATGGCAATACGCTGGCCACCACACAGAAGCAATTACTGAGAGAGTTCAAAATTGATGATTTTCTTGAGCAGGCGACTTGTCTGCAGCTGTTGTGTGCCGGTGAGAAGCTGAATATGTTTAGCTCCTCAAAGGTTATGCTTATCAGATACAACGAGAGAGTCAAGAATTTGCTGGGCGTTAAAACAATTTTAATGAAATTTTAAACCGAGTACGGTTCTAATTTTATGGCACTAGATTTTATATATTCTAATATGCTAGAAAAGTATGTACATGTTTAAATACTATAAATATTGCACATAAATAAATAAATATATATATATATATATATATATATATATATATATATATATATATATATATATATATATATATATATATTGGCATATTATTTTAGTGGTCAGTTTTACGTCTTTGTCTTTGGAAGACAGTCTTTTATAAAATAATTAGAACTAAGTGCAAAGTGATACAAAGGTGCTATACACACACACATTCAAAAACGATTATGAAAACGATGCAGAAAAACGAGCAACACGAATCGGTTAATACCAAGTTTTGGTAGCCAGGGAGCACCCGATAAATAAGCAAATCTTATATATATATGCCTATTTGCGTAATGTAATCTATGATTATTGAACAAAAAGTGTTAGCAAAAATAATATTATTAATAATGAATAATGCAAATTATAAAAAAATAGTTATAAGCAATGCAACGATGGCGTATTCATATATTATGTATTTTTAAACGAAATTAAATCACATAAAATAATATTAATACATACATACAAATATATGATAAAAACACTCAGTGTGCGTATGCTTACGAATATGTTATTTATAATTATCTTAAATCAATTTTGCATATAGGATTGTAACTTTTCGATTTAATATTGTATCGTAAGATAATGTTGACCCTGAAGATATTTGAAAATACTTTTTGGCAATTATATATAATTATATACATAATATATATATATATATATATAATTATATTATATATATATATATATATATATATATAGCAATGTATATATGTATATATATATATATATATATATATATATATATATATATATATATATATTTATTTATATTTATATATATGTAAACATACATATAGGTGTATTGTATAGTAATTGAGAAGCAACAATGTTCAATGATTGTATTTATAAAACAGAAACGTAATTTGTAAAAAGCAAAACAAAAATAAACGGAAATGCAAACTATTTTCTTATCAATAAAATCTAATGTGATCGTATTTTGAAGTGTGTATAAATTTAATCGTTAAAATGATTATCAAAATAATAACTATTAAACCAGTTATCATGATAAATAGATAAGTTTACAAAACTACAAACTCATGTACATACGTATATGTACACGTGGATTAAAGGTGTATTAATGTGTATTTAAACATGTTCAATTAGTAGTTTTGGCCAGGAATAACAAATGCATAGGGGATTGTATGAATTGTGGCATTCTATTTTATTTGATTCATAATTTTTTTTTTATTTATCTTGATTAAATTCGATTGGAGTTTATAGTTATTTTATGAAATATTTGAGTTGGGGCCAGAAAAGAAATTAGAATTACGATACAACCTTATGTAAATTGATAAATGTAATAGCTTCGGAGTGGATAGTTGTGCTCTTTGGTATATGTTAATGTGTGTTGCCTTGATGTTGTGCAAAAATATAACGGACATTTTTATGCTAATTTGTGCTCCATATTTTTTAATAAGTTGTCAGAAAAAAGTGTAGAATAATTCTTAAAATTAAACTGAAAGAAAATGCTTAAATTCAAGCCAAATAAAATCACGCCGAAGGTTACCCGAAGATGATACCCATGCAGACTGGATGCTGAAATCTAAATTATTTTTGTGCAGAGTGCGAAATATTATGTTTTGTACGTTCCAACTTGTGACATGTATGCTCGATAGAGATAGTCGTCGTCACCCTTTGTGATACAATATATTAGCTTGATTCGATTATTTTTTAAAAATATTTATTACAAGCAAATATGTAGAATTTAGGAATGTTGAGTTCGCAGCAGGACTCACGTCTTGAAGGAAATCTAAAATTTGCTTAAAACTAACAAAAAAGAATAATAATTCAAAGCAAAACGTATACGTTAGCAGATTAACTCCGGTCTGCAAGGGAATGTTATCTTCGGTGTATCTAAGATGACTGTTCTTGTTTAATCCATATATTGTTAGTAATAAGAAATTTTAAAATCCTTGTTGCTTTTGTAGATTATTGCTATTGTCCGTTGATGTAGGTGCACCATTTTGTTGGTAAGTTATATAAAGGAATGCCATGATTTTTCTGGTTTCTTAGTTTTAATTTCTTTATTATTGAGTTTTAATATTTGAATTTATAACGAGACGTTATTGAATACAAAAATTCAAATATCAATCTGTTCAAAATGGTCAAATAGATGGCGCTTACTTGCGTTAGCTACATTTTATTCCAAGAGTTGGCGCTTTTGAAAAAGCTATTCAGCGCTTACACACACAGTTGCTTTGGTATGCGATTGCTTAAAGCGGAAAGCTTCATCGCTGGTCGCCATATGATTGCCGTCCTTGTTCTTCAAATGCGCGTTTAAAGGCCAAGAATAATTTTGACGCCGTCGTTGCTGCTGCTACTTGCCTTTTACACGTCCTTGGCCCCGCCGCGTCGCACTCGATCTGTCTATCGGTGTGCTTGGGCTTGTGCTTGCGTATGTGTATGAGTATGTATGTGCATACGTGTGTATGCGTGTGTGCTTTCCTCTTCTTCTACCTACGCCAACAACTTTGCTACTCTTACTGTGTTCCCGTTCGTGTTGGCCTACAGACCTAATTTTTGCGTGTTGTGTGCCGTGCATAGTTTTCCCGAAAAAGCGGAATAAACAAATAGAGGCAGAAAGTAAAAGGAACTAAATTCTTTGAGCAGCGTGGCGTGAGTCGGTCGCAACCAAATTACTTTCGTTCAAATGAAAATGAAAATGAAGGGCGCTGTGCAATTTCGAGAACACCATCAATGAAAACAAAAAAATCCACTAAAAAAAACTGAAAAGCAAACTAAAAATTTAAAATGTGTGGCTCGTGCTGCTGGTGCCCATTACGATAGTGCAAGAGTTGCAAAATTATTGCGTACGTACGTATGTAGTATGTACATACTACATACACATACACATATCTCTATCAGTATTATATGCACTGTATATGTACACACTTTGTTGTGTCATAGAATTGGAGCAGAGCTGCTAAAATAAAAACAAAATTAGTCGAGCGCCCCCTGCCAACCAGCCGCAGCAACACCACCAACGACAATAACAGCAGCAGTAAATGTGTGTGTATGCGTGAATATACATAAGTGCGCGTTGTTCTCGTCTGTCGTGTGCATACGTGTGTGTAATTGGGAATTGCAATGTGTTGTTTTTGTAGGAAGAGCTTTTCGCTTGTTGCTCGTGCTCGTCTTTCTCTTCGTCTCGTTGTCGTCGTCGTTGTGCAAGAAGTTTTTGTCGTCTGGCTTGGCATAATTGCAATAAATTTGCTGTTTTAACACATAAAAGGAAGCGGCAAACGCCGCCGCCGCCATGCAAAAACAAATTCCATGTGCGAAAGACAACACTGAAAGCGAATAGAGAATAGGCGAAGCGAACCAAAAAAAAGAAAACGAAAACGAGAAAGAACGAAATAGCAAGAGAATTGGCGCAGCGCAAATAACAAGAACATACACTAGCGATAGCAACAACAACAAAAACGGCAACAATAATAATAAGCGTGAGCGCAAATGTGTGTATGCGAGTGTGTGCGCCGCAAGAAAATATGCTGAAAAAGCTTTCAACGGCGACTTCGCAGCTGCTGCTGGCGCAGGCGGAAACTGCATTAGTGCGGATCGCAGGGGAGAACAGGGCTGTAGGGGCAGCATGAATCACGCAAGTTCTTCTGCTGTGTGCGAATAACCGTGTAAAGTGTACAAACAAATAGAGAAGGCGAACGGGCTGACAAAAACAACAACAGCAGCAACAACAACAATAATAATAATAACAACAATAGCACTTTTGCTTTCGGTCCCAACTGGTTTTAAGAACGACAAACATAAAAAGCACAGTAAACCAAGCGAGCGCCTCAAAGTAGACGGAGTAGCAAAGTCTTCTTCTTTCTCGTGATCGCTGTTGCTGTAGCAGCGCATGCGCTAAGGCGCCTCTGCTAACGTCAGCCAGCAGCAGCTGCTGTTGCTGTTGCTAATTTATATATATATATGATAAAAAGGTAAGTTTGTGTTTCATCTCTCTGTGTACCCGTGTACCTTGCCACGCACCTTATATTCTAGCTCGGGCCCGTCACTTCCAACTGTCCCAGATCTTTTGTCTAGTTACGGTGAGCTTTTCAGCTGCAACAAGGAATGCAAATTATTATCTTCTGTGTGTGGATGTTATTTAAGGCAGGCCGGGCAGTCGGTTGGACAACCACTGGGAATTATCAAGTAGCTTCTCGAGTAGAGTAGAACAAAGTGCAGGTTTTATCAAAGTCAATAGAGTGTATTTTTGTAAAAAAAAAATAAAAGAAAGAAAAAGACCAATAGTTTCTATGGCAGTTTCACACACATTGCACACATTTTACTGAAAAACAAAAGAACTCAAAATTTATGCTAAAAAAAAATCTGCTAAAACTGTTCTTCACACAAATTTCTAACAGCATAACAACTTACTTTTACAATGCATTTTATTAAAAATATATTATTATGACCTTGACCTACATTCATTTTGAGTCTCGAACTTTTGTTTAAAAAAAGTTCTTACATATAAATGTAGTGTGTTCTTGTCTACTCTAATTTTGGAGAAATTTGTTTGTTATCTTCTTTTGCAGCTGGAATATAAGTTTATGTAACCGACATTAAAAGACACATTAAAACATCACCAAGACATTAATTGTCATTAAGAGCAACACGAAAGAAAATAGAAATAAGCAACATATTATTATGGATAACTTTAACGTACCTTTGTTGGCCGAGAGCAGCAGCACAGGCAACTATTTAACTAGTAACCACCACAGCAATAACGATAGCAACAACCATCACCAGCAGCACCTGCAACAACAGCAACAATTGCTGCCGCATCATCACAAGGATCAAATGCTTGGCGCTGGCAGCACACCAATTTTGCCATTTGGTAGCTATGCACAACTGCAAAAGGACTGCACAGAGCCCAATTCCAATCCAAATCCACCCGTTGAGAACTTTAGCTCACTGCAAACCATCGATGGCAGCCAATTGGATGGGGCCGTCTCATTGAGCGGCCTTTGCGAGCGCATCTTTGCCAGTCCTAATTCCCACAGCAACAACAACAATAA
Organism: Drosophila setosimentum; assembly: GCA_035043505.1. Lineage (NCBI taxonomy): Eukaryota > Metazoa > Arthropoda > Insecta > Diptera > Drosophilidae > Drosophila > Drosophila setosimentum. The sequence goes on along the minus strand of JAWNMY010000015.1, from coordinate 236,542 downwards.
TAATCAGAACAATAATGTGGATGTCAAAGTTGCAGCGCCATCTAGCGGCACCGGAGGTGGGCCGGTCATTTTGGAATCAGTCACAATGCCATCATTTGCCAATATACTATTTAACAACCGTCAGAACAACAACGAGCAGTCAACGACCAACACTGACCAGGTTAACAGTGATCCGGTTATACTGCAGAAGTCCAACTCTGTGGAGTATCATCAGCTGAAGCCACTGGAGAACGGGGTGGGTTCAACGGCGGTCGTAAGCACATCCACTTTTCTAGGCTCCACGGCGGTGCAACTGCTGGACTTTGAAGTAATGCCGAGCAGCAGTCACAAGAATATGGTTGTCGTTGCCAATAATGGTTTGGCTGACACAACAACTCTAACAGGAGCAACAGCAACAACAACGTCAACAACAGTTACTGCCAACCGTAGATCAATACACAGCATCGAAGAGCTAGCGGCCAGTTCATGTGGCTCTGCCAAATTATCCAACAATATTGATAATACTACAAGTACAAAAGAACTTCATCAGATACATCAGCCACAGCAACAAACACATCAACAGCAGCAACAACAGCGGCAACATCAGGCGGGCAATTTCAGTGGCTCCAATCTCAGCTCAGAGGATGAGTCGATGTCAGATGATGAATTTGGTCTAGAAATTGATGATCAAGGAGGTAAGTAGCTAATTCTCCACTAATTTTGATGCGTTTTGCAGAACCGCAAATACTTGAGTTGTTGGGAATATTCTTTTGTAAGTTGAGCAAAATTGTGTCTTATATCGGAAAATATGACAACAGGAATTAAATAAATGAAAATATTAATAAATAAATAAATTAAATAACAGTTGAAAACCAAAAACGAATACAAATGAGAATACAAAAATATTTTGAAAATACCAGATTGTAAGTGTACCCGCAATAAAAATAACAATCACAATATAATTAAAATAAACAAAAATGTTATCCTACAAACTTTCAATTGCAATACAGTTAAATGTATTAAAGATAAAAAAATCGAAAACCATCTTTAAAGCAACGCCCAGAAAACTTTATTTTTAATAGTTCACATTGAAGAATGGATACTTACGTTATTAAAGTGGATGTGAATTTATATGAATATGAATGGCAACTTTGGCAGGAGAAGATGGTTTATAAGGAGATACATAAAAAAAGCAAGAGTGCCCTTACTAAAATACATCAATTTACTGTCCGGGAAGGTCCAACCACTAAGAAATGTAAAGAACACAAATAATTCACCATTTCGCATATTAAGGAATAAGAAAATTATAAAGTTTTAATAGCTTCACATATTGTAAATGGAAACTTCCGGTAGGTTTTGCTTTTTTAGGCCAAATGTAATAGACAATCAAATAAGACGATTTAAATCGTAGGAAATATATATGGTTACAAGTTTATTTGTTTTCTCAAAAATAAAATGGTGGAAAACATCACACATTTGACTTTTGGCTCCTGTAAAGCACACAAAAATTATTTTAATCAATTTCTTGATTGTTTTCGTTTCCCTTATATGCATAAATTTTATTTAGATGTCATTTAAATTCTTAGTTGTATTTTTGTGTTTTCATATTGAAATCCTCCTGTTCTTCTATGTTAAATTATTTTTAATCCAACAACTGTCGTTCTTCGTTTCCCCTGATAATATTCATAAGATTGTTCGCAAACTCTGCTAATTCTCATTGTATGAACTTTTAAAATCAAGATATTTCTCCAGGTGCATAAGAAAAACATCACGATATATATGATTTTTTTAACTTTTCATCACTCCTAAAACCTTTTGAAATCAATTGAAAATGTACCTCGAAGTTCGTTAATATTGGGTTGCGGCAATGGTTTTCCTAAGCATATATCATACTCTCTCATAATGTATGCAGCAAGTTGAAGTAAAGAGACAGGAAATTTTTCTAAGTTGATTCTTAAAGTATACGCATTTTTGGTCTTATAGAAATTTATAATAAAATCTAATTCTTGGTAGATTCTTGAGTATGGGTTCTCTGATTATGATTTTCGGACTTCGTCATTTGTATCGTTTTTAAAAGTCCGTTGGATCTGTCATGGCTTGGTTGATACGTTGATAAGGATAAGAATGAAAAGGATCGGAATCATAAAGTTTTGTTATAGTCCAAAAACCGATGGAGTTTAGTTTACATCTTCGATAACGGTGGCCTCGAGTAACTTAATTTAAGTTCGAATTGCAAAAAAACTGAAATTATTAAAATTTGAAAATTCGACTTTCGAACACTTTCTTGCTTAAGTGAATTATGAAGGTATGGGCAATTTTCTCTCTTTCAATTGCAGTGTTGCCTTATGCAAAGTTTTTACGGAATGCAAACATTTAGGCAACGGTAATTAATCGTTTTAAAAACTGTCTGGCTTTTAGTAAAGCAATCTTGATTTAGAATACCCATAAAGATTATGTTCAATGATCAATCCAAAAAGAAATACCAACATAAAATAAAAGACTCGGTGCGACTCCGTTTCTGTTTTCTTTTAATGAAGAATACCGTACGCAAAACATCAGTATAATGCCTTTTCGGATGTGTCACTTTCGTCATAATATGCCCTTCTTTTGACAATTAAAACAAAATGATGTGCACCGTTTTGCGTTTAACAAAAAGCTTTTCATGTAAATACAGTTAGCTTCGGAATTATATATATATATATATATATATATATATATATATTAATATATGTTTCGATAGATATATTATTTACATTGGTGCATAGGTAACTAAAAAGCCGCATTCCATAAAATGGCATCTGGTTATCGTGCTCGAAACGTGGTCAATATGTAGAAACTCGTCAAAGTATAATTCACTTGGTATTGCTGATTTTGCTGCTGCGTCAGCAAACGCACGCACTTGCCACCACTAGTGCTGTTGTTGTTGCTGCTGCGGCTTGTTCTAGCTGACATTCATCAATGTCATGCGTCTAGTCGCCCACTTTGGCGGCCTTCAGTGGTTCAAAATATGTAAGTATGAAAACACGAGTATACATTTCTATGTATGTATATTGGAATACCCACAAATGCAGCATGGGTATTGTTGCAATCCTTAGCTTCGTGCTTAAAATGGAGCAAGGTTGTTGCGCATTAAAATTTAGGTTAAAGGCATAACTCGTTTTTCATACCCTGTAATCGTTTCGTGTGGGACCAATAAGTGTCATAACACTCTGACTATGTCATACTCAATACAGACATCAGATTTGATATTTTTGTTGTGGTCCACCTCGCAGTGTGCTGGTTTGTTGATTGAGTCTCGACCTCCATAAACATTTGGGTATGCTTTTGTTATGGAGTAGATAAATAAAACCTGGGTGCAGGGTATGTATAAGTCGAGAACTATAGCCGATTGCATTCTAACTTGTTTTATGTTGTGATGTTTTGTAATATGTATTAGAGATTGGGCACAAGGATGCAAGCGCATACACATACGCGCACTCATACACATGGACAGCGAAATTGCATAGAAATTGAGGGTCACATTTCTGTATGTGTGTTTGTGTATGTGTTTCTGTTTGTGGGCATCAGCTGCGGCGAGCGAAACCCGTCAGTCGAATCAAACGTATGTCGCGTGTGTGCAGTTTGCACTCTCTCTCTCTCTTTCTCTTTATCTAACTCCCTCCTTCTCCCTCTGTTTGTTTTTATCTATCTATCTCTTTCTGTCTGTCTCTGTCGTTCTCTATCTCTGTTACACTGTCGGTCTGTCTATGCTTATTGCTCTCGAGCTTTATGTTCTGCCTCAGTTAATTTAACGCCGCGTCGCCGCCCACTGCAACGCCGGCTGACATTGACATAGATTATTACAATGTTTTCGACGCGTCGTCGCGTTCGCATACCGCTTTGTGACTATTGCTTACCTCAAAGGATTTAAATGGGTCAAAGTCAGCCGCTTGTTGCTGGCTCTGCTGCACTTTGGAAATAGCTAACGAGGTCACCGGCGACGCAAATTGGGGCATGACATTGTAGGGTCTAATGCTTAGTTGCTGCAGTTGTTGCTCTCCAAAGTATTGTAAATTGATTTCAAGGCTTTATGCCGAAGGTTGTGCAAGGTTGCATCTGCAACGGGGCGATAGAGGCGGCACATGTCCTTGCCACTGCTTTATTTGTTGGTGTTGCTTGCGTTTTTGGTAGCAAGGTCGGACCTTGAATTTTATGTCTGACAAGTGGCCAGGTGCTTTAAGTTTGCTTCATAGCTGCAGCTTTAAAATGCCCAGTTGAGGCATTTGTATGTCTTTGAAAAAAGATTTGAGGGAATCACTAATTCTTTTCTTAAGTCATTTTACAGCTTAATAATCGAACTGAATGACAGTAGTGGACGTTGGATTGTTACAAAAATTCAAAATATATATAATATTTGTATATGGGAAAATATAAAATATTAGCATAAGAACTTGGAAATAAATTGAAAATGTTTGTTATTTATAACATTAGAATCGTTCGAATGATTTTAGTTCCATAAAATGATCATATTGTTAATTACGTATGTAATGTAATATTTTTCACATTAAAAAAAACAAGCACTAAGACTTAGTTAAAGTCTTCCAGCTTTGTAATATCCTCTAGAATGGTCATTCACGTTGATCGCGTCATAGGCTAGTCTCTTGCATTATTAAATTTCAAACCTCAAATGTAAACCGCAAATTGTAATTGAAATACAATTGGCGTTAGTCAAGCGATTAGAAATCTTGTAAATGCTATCAAGGATACAACATTGAAACGTTAAAATAACATATATATAGTGTATAAATAACAAATTTTTATTATTCAATGTTTAGATAAAGTTCCAAGGTGCATTGCCTCCAAGCTCGTTGGATCGGAACAAAAACACAAATTAATCCATAATAAAAGCTTTTCCGAACCAGCATTTTGCTTGCTTGAAAATTTTCAAACTATAAGTTAAATTGTTTATTTCATGGAAAGCATGGTGAATTCAATTTAATATAAGGTAATACACCACTCTTTCGAACTTAATTATTACCATACACAAGGTCGGCTACTCATAAAGTGGGTACCAGAGTTAAGTGCAAGTTGTGCAAATTAATTAATGTGACAGGCAGAACCGATTCTCTTTGCAAGAGGTAAGATTTGAATATTTTCCTTATAATAAAGGCTTAACTGAGCTATCAAATAATATTAAATAGGCCAAGGACATCACTACATGGCTAAGGATCGATAGGACGTAAGCTCTAAGATTAAAAGAAAAAATTTATTAATTAAGTCAGAAAAACCATTTAGAGGCATGGATATTAAGAAAACTTCATCAGCATCCTATAATAGCATGGTGTTGTTGGTTAAATGTGATTCTTTTCAGTCATCACCTCACTAACTGCTCGACTGCGATTAGTGAGTGCAAAGTTAGCTGGTCAATGTAGCAAATTTACAGATGAGGGAAACTTTTTAATTAATTTTTTTTTTATCGTTTTTAATTTTAATTTAATTGTAAAAAACTAGGTTTTGAGAGTAGATTTCGTCTTTGTTTGAAATATAGATTGTTATAATATTGATAATCAAGACCATTTTAAAAACACAGAAGTTGCTCATATAGACCGAATAACATAGTAAATTGAATTGTCCACTTTTAAAAATGAGTTTAATATGAAAATCCTTTTGTGGATCACACATCCCAAAATACAAAGTCTTGACAAAGTACGTTACAAACTGAAACTGTAAAAAAAATTCTGTGAAATCTATATTTTCCTCAAATATTTCAAGTTAGAATCATCATATTTTAAAGGTAGGATGTCGGTAAGATTCTTCAAAGACCTGCAAAAATAAGTTATAATATACAATTATCTACTCTTAATTGAAATTATATATCTTGGTACTCGCCTAATTTAAAGAATGTTTAATTAAGCGTTATAGTTTCCGAAAAGTTTAATCAACAAGTTTTTAACTCATCTAAGTTGTGTTATAAATGTTAAATTCTTGAACTCACGTAAAGCAGATTATTATTAGTAATAACATGAGAAAACTAAATCTGGTGCAACAGTATTTTAAATTGTATTCTAATTAATAGCATACGAAACTCAATTACCAATTTTGTATTAAATTCTTATCAATAGTCAATTTTTAGATATGGCTGCTAATTAGTTGAACTTTGAATTGAATTCAGTTTTTGTAGATGTTTAACTTGTTTTGGATAACTAATTTTTCTATCGATTACTTTTATTTTATTCGTTGTTTTTCTTAATGACTTTCTCGCATTGCATTAGCCATTTTGTTGCTGACCTTAGCTCGAAAGTAAAAAACTTCCATTGAGAGTTTGACTGAGTAGCCGCAGTCTCGATGCGCTCATTGCAATTTGGATAGTATAAGAGGCATCAGCGGTATAAGGGGTATTCTGTTTCGGTCACTGTGGAAAAGTGTGCTAATAGGTCGCCAGTTGACCCTGTGCTACATTTCAATCGACGACATCAACGGCGCCACATGCACTAGCTTTTTGCATTGCGATTGCAAGTCCCCAGTGAGAGTGAACACATGCGAGAACGGGATTGGCGCTCTGGAGTGGTATGTGATGGTGTGAGGGTGAACGAATCGAACGAAAGAGTGATACATAGACAAGCTTGCATTGCATTGATTTTCGTGCCACCGTGAATCTTTTTATTTTGTGTGTGGGTATGACGATTTGCACCCTGACCCAGTTACATTTTCATGCATTAAATTTATTCTGTTGTCTGAGCGAAAAACATTGATAGTGCCCACTCTATAGTTTCGTCAATGTTGATTATTTCAACCATTGACAGAATTTAGATACTATAGGAGCTGAAAAAGCTTAAATGTTAATCAGTCGTGCTAGCTTTCACTAAATAGCAACATTTTCCGTTTCCGTTATAAAGGAACCATTTTAATTTTCTTCAATGAATTAATCTTGCTGTGTACTTTACTCGTGTTGCAACTTACCTCTAAAAAAACAAGTAAGAGTGCTGTAGTCGAGTGAACTCGACTACGATATACCCTGAACCCAGTTATTAAATATATTCTATTATTATGCAAATTCCCCTTTAAAAAGATTTACACTAACACGTGAAACACGCAATCGTAAGTAGCGGGGCTCATGCCATCCCTTTCTCACACATGCGGTCGCCTATTTATGCATACAGAAAATGTTTGCGGCTGCTGATAGAAATGAGATCAATATGAGAATACATTTTCGACTATAACTTGGTTGTTTCTTATTCGATCTGGACGAAATTTGGGCAGTTGATCAACAGTATGCATATGCATGATATCTATTAATTAGAAGATTCCTTTGAGATTATGGCATTTATTGTTATCGGAAATTTAATTTATCGATAATTGATAAACGAAGGCAGTTATTGAAAAAATAACGCAAACTTGTTCTGCGCCTGGTATACGAGAACCTATATTCCAAATTGAAGTCTCTAGCTCTTACAGTTCCTGAGATCTGCGTGTTCATACAGACGGACGGACAGACGGACATGGCTATATCGACTCGACTATTGATCCTGATCAAGAATATATATACTTTGTTGGGTCGGAGATGCGGAAATTAAGGAAAAATCCAAAGCTATCGGCTCCATGACATTAATGCCCGCGTTCCACGGAAGAAGCCTTTTATAAGCGCAGAAAATAAAAGAACCAGGATGACGTTTGGCAAAAACCCACTTAGACAAGGATTTGGAGTTCTGGAACACAGTCATATTTGAGTCCAAATTCAAAATTTTTGGCTCTAACGGACTGAATTATGTGTGGCGACAGTCCAGTACTGCACTGAATCCCAAAAACGTTAAGGCAACATGAAGCTAGGAGTCCGACGTACTCACCGGTTCTATCAGGACAACGGCCCCAAGCATAAGTCCGGATTAGTACAATCCTGGCTTATCTCGAACTGCCCCCACATGATGATCTTCCATGAATAATAGGTTAAGGGAAGTATTTAAGACTTAAGGATATGTATTTTGGACATGTTTTCAGTTTTTGACTAATTTTAATTAATTAATTAATATTTTAGTAGAAACTGAAGTTTCTTGTTCAAACGTGATATAACATTAAACAAATTGGCATTTAAACACTTTGCGTTTGTTTCCTTGTTTAAACTTTATAGTACTTTGAATTTTTTGCTTGACACTGCTCGAAATATGGTTTGAGACACTGTACATCGTAATGTTCAAGGACATATTGCCTACTGTGAGCAATTTGCTTTGTATATTTAACCGGATAAAACGCAGTTAAATAGCCAAATCTGCCATTGGTCCAAAATTTTGGATACATATTCGTTTATAAATTAGTTTGGACCAGATAAATTGTTATTATAAACAGTTTTTCATCATTTTTTAGTGATCCGATCCGGCCGGCACTGACAAATGTGTTTTCGGGTAGGGTCGGTGGTGTTTCCTTCTGTCTGTGATTTATTTTTATACAAGTTCGAAAAAAAACGATATATACAACATTTTTGAAGAAACTCAAATAATTTTTTTTTGTGTTGAAGTTGGCGGGGTCGGACCATAATAGAAACTACCGATTTTATGTATACTATATGTGTCTGATTATAGCGTTGTGGTGATAACTATTAATACTTAGGAGGCACTGATAAAAATACCTATCATCTAACCTGCTATTGTGGTGCTGTTAGTTCGACATCATACAGTAAATATGTGTTCTTAATCAGAATCAATAGTCGTGTAAATGTCCTTCGGGATATCTTACAGTTTTTCTTACAAGAACTCATCTTTCAAGTGGTTCTTAATATAGTTCCTGAGTGACCTATACGAGTGAATACTTTGCAAAGAAACAAATAAAAACCGGATGTGATCTCGGTTTACCATTACATCACACTCCATCTCAACTATTGAAGTTGGAAGCATGAACTTATTATTTCTAAGTGTATCTCATCTAGCAGGATTCACAGCTATCGATAATATTGTAATTTTTTATTTTAAATGGAAAAAAGGTTTAATTCTTCACTGAAATGTCTAATAGGCATAGTCCAAAAGCAAAGCTAAAGCTAAAAGGGAGCTATAATATGATGATGTAGTTGTCCGAAGCTAATGTTTTTTGACAAAACATTTTAACAGGCATAACTAGAGAATTTAATTATACTATCGTGATAAGCAAAGAGTTTTTCATACAGGGGCTCATCTTTCCACCGATTGTTCCTAAGTGATCTGTATGGTGTTGTATTTCGATCTCTGCATGTAGCAAAATGATGAATAAATTACAAGGTAGGCTAACAACTGAATAATAATACCACCCTATGGAAGAGTATAACAACACAATTCAGCTCACAGAATACGTACACACCAAAAGAGCTTTCGAAAAGCTTTTAGACCTGCGTGTGAGAGCGTTAAGTTCAATATGAGTGTGCGTGCTTTCTATTCGTATTTTTGAGCGGTGAGTTCGTGTTTTGAGTGTGCGCCGTAGTCGGCCGATCTTTAGTCAGAGCGCAGAACGAAATCAACAGAGATAGCAGATACGAGCAGCTTAAGCGTACTACTTACTACTCTTGCACACACACATTTATTTTTATATCTATGAAAACATTTACTATACACATACATTCATGCTCGTGTGTGTATACACAACTCGTATGCCAGCATTGAGTTGCACACGCATAACAGAGCTTTTGCTATAGAAAGCTCAATGCGTTTCACCTATAATGCAACTGAATGAATTCATTGTTACCATGTCACAAATATTCTCTAACATGCAAAAAAAAATTACATCCTAACTGCTGAAATATTATTATTATTATATTATAAATTATATTATTATTATATTATAAATATTTTCAGTTGAGAGCTCTTTCGTGGACTATCAACATATCCAGACAAAACAAGTATTATATTCAATAAGTATGGAGTATTACTAAATAACAAAGTACCTCACTTTTATGTGCTCCCTAAAGAGAAATTAGATGCTCCACGAAAGAAGGCAGATCTCTTGTGATCTGATCTGTTCGAAACTTGTTACGTAAATGCCCCCTTCCTGCTCTAGTTGACGGCTGAACATCAATTAAATCTGCTTAAGTATTTTCAACATCCTGTCTGCATAGCCTATATTATTCGTAAGACCAAAATTTAATTTTTTGCAGTTGATATTTCGCTGTGTGATGTTAGGCCGCCAGAAACTTCAGTTCCGAAGCCGAGTGGATTTTCCAGTTATCCTTTGCCCAGTTGGTTATGCAAAGCAAGTAGTCTTAGTAAACTGTTATAATGCTCCAATCATTTTGTTATACCACATTACCAAGTAAAATTGATTGGTTTTTGACATAATCTCGTGTACTTTATAGTGCATTGAACACGTCTAAAACTTCACAAGGAAAATATTTAATTGAGCAACATCTAAGTCGAGTTTGCTTCGATGGCGGAATAAACAATTACGCATGCGCTAGTCGAGAAAGCTGGACTAGGAGATACTCTGAATCCAAATATATACCATAAATCTTAAATGTTCAAGCCAGTACAAAGAAAAATTCGCGTGCACTCATTATGTGTATGATTTTTTTTCCGTGTTATTAATGAAATGAATTCACCGGTGATCAGTATTTCTTTATGGTAAAAATATATTCGTTATTTGAAAAGTCTGTCTTTAAAATGTAAGCATTTATTGCTATATTGGTAATCGAATTGTTTAGATATTAGCTAAACGCGGAAAGTAAAATTAACGTTATCTGCGTATGTTATACGAGTACGTATACTCCATATTTGGAGTTTCTGAGATCGGAATGTTCATATACGCGGACAGATTCTTAATAAGAATATAAATTCTTTTGCTCTTACTTACATCTGCGGTATAACAACTGCATTACAACCTTCTGTGAAAAATTATTGATGCGTTCAGGGTATAAAATCTTGACTCGACAAAAGCTCATTTGTTAAATAGACAAATTGATATAATTATACCCTGAACCCATTAAAAATGGGTAAAAAGAGTATAATGGTTTTGTGCAAATGTATGTAACAGGCAGAAGGAAGCTTCTCCGACCCCACAAAGTATATATATTCTTGATCAGGATCAATAGTCGAGTCGAGTCCGTCCGTCTGTATGAACACGCAGATCTCAGAGACTGTAAGAGCTGTAATTTGGAATATAGGTTCTCGTATACCAGGCGGAGAACAAGTTTGCGTTATTTTTTCGATAACTGCCTTCGTTTATCAATTATCGATAAATTAAATTTCCGATAGCAATAAATGCCACAATTTTAAAGGCAGAATCTTCTAATTAATATATTATATGCATATGCATACTATTTATCAAATGCCTAAATTTTCAAGATCGGATAAGAAACACCCAAGTTATAGTCGAAAATATATTCTCATATTGATCTCATTTCTATCAGCAGCCGCCAGCATTTTCTGAATGTATAAATATGCGAGAGCATTTGTGAGAAAGGGATGGCATGATCCCCGCTACCTACGATTGCGTGTTTCACGTGTTAGTGTAAATCTTTTTAAAGGGGAATTTGCCAATAATAATAGAATATATTTAATAACTGGGTTCAGGGTATATCGTAGTCGAGTTCACTCAACTACAGCTTTCTTACTTGTTTTGTTATGGTTTTGTGACGGTGAATATTTTATTTAATGCATAAGCTAAACGCATTGGCACAGTGTTTGAAAATGAATATGCATGTAAACTGTTTTAATATAACGTATTGTCAGCTTTTCCGTTGCCCAACTTAAAAATATGGTATTTGGCCATTAGTAAATTAATGTAAATGTAAATACCGCGTTGACTATGGTAGGACGCCTTGTCACACATCCACTTTAATATAAATGTTCTGGTTTCTTGTTTCTACGTATGTATGTATTTTGGTGCTGGGTGCAGCTGGTCTATAAGTCGACCAATCCCGTGTAGAGCAACCTGACTTGTTGCTTTTGCTGTTTTTGGTTTTGTCGTTGTGTTGTATTGTGTTGTGCCGCGTCGTCTATTGCCGAACTGATGTTCGTGTTTGTGTTGTACTTGTTTTTTGAGTCGGCCACTCTTACTGATAGTCATAGTCGTCGTCGTTGTCGTAAAGTATTAAAATACGCGTGCGTTGCTGATAGCTGACCTACTTTGCCATTTGCATGGCCTACTGCACTTGGCCAAGTTTTTGTCTCGCTCGCGCACCTGCCAATATGACGAGTGAGCGAGAGCCGGTCGAAAATAATGAAAACGAAATAAAAATGGTATATATTTTTTAAGACGTTTTATTTTGTTTGCTGGTTGATAAGCCGCCATGCAAAATACTAAATTACTCATACGCAGCGCTCTGCTGTGGTAAATAAAAAACAGTAATAGCAATTGCAATCACACACAAAACCAACAACTAAGCAAACAGAAAACTCTATTTTTCGTTTTGACTTTAAATACCTAATATTTTAAGGAAGACCAAATCCCATGCGGTGTGTAATCTTCACCGTGTCCAACATGGATGTACTCTCTTGTTTAATGTGTAGGATTTCAGGTTTATTGAGATCTATGACTGCTTTAATTTAGCTTTTTAAAATTTATATACGCAAAAAAAAAAAAAAAAAAGAAAGGACAAAAAAAAAAATAGTTGCAAAAAGAATATAATCTGTTGAATACTCAAACACTTTGAAACGTTAACTTTTTATTTTTCATCCAGAGGATAAATAGATTTCAAAGAACTCTTATTTTTGAGCTAGAATTTTCAAAACTCAAGAGACGTGTACTGCATACTTATTTGCATAATGTTTTTATAATTAAGTGTAAAGGCAATAAGACGTAATTTGGAAATTTACTCACAATTTTGTATGTGATTATCGCTTTAATGATTTATTCTAATAGATCTTTGAGTAGATGATCGGATCGGATGAGAATCAAAAAAGTTGAATGGTATGGGGAGTGTACCTAAAGTACCTTTATAATAAGTAGTAAATATCGTTCAGAGCTTAATAAGCTTATTAGAAATGATAGATAATAAATAAGGATAAAGTAATAACTTTTTTTTTGGCACCCGAAAACACACAAAAAACAGTTTTAGTGCTATACTTCATAAAGATATCAATTCCAGCGTATTTTAGATTTTCCATAGTTAAAATGTCACATGTTGACGACTCAATCTTTTCTACTGCTACTACAGAGTATTGTGCAATAGGCAGATTCCGACTGCAAAGTTCGTACTTATTGTTACTCATTTTATAATGTGTAACTGTATTGAAATTGAAAATTGAGCAAAAGATCGTGCTTATGAGAATACTTTGTGTTGTTGGTTTTTGTTGTTTATAAAAAGCTTCAAAAAAATATCACGCACAAAGCAAAGAGCGTAATAATGTGCGAGAGCTTCTGTCCCATCTACACATGTACGTAAGTATGTATGTGTCCATGTGTGAATTTTGTTGTTTTGTTGGGTTAGGTTCAATATTAAACAGTAATGTCTGTGTGTATAATTTTGTGCGTGCGAGGCGTGAATTGTTACTGTATATGTGTAGCAGTGTTTACAGTTTGTTTTTTGTTTCTTTTTTTTTACTATTGCGTGCGCTTTGTGTATACTTACCGAAACGTATGTACATACGTATTTATATACATTTGTTTATATGTGCGTGTGTCCACTGAAGCGTCGCCGTTTGTGAATCTCTCGGTATGGTTCGTACGTTGTTCAAGGCAGACAACAAAGAAGCAAGTTTCCTTTTGCTGAGAGGGTCAGAGTAGGAGATACCCTGTAACTACCGTAAATTACATGTGTGCATGTAAGAGGGAAAGAAAGAGATGCAAGACATGAAATCAAGTTGTTTTATTTATACTTTTTAAATCACACGTATAAGGATGTACAGACATGACTAAATAGACTTAACTTCTCTCTCGTCCTTGTCAATAATATATAAACTGTATGGGGTCACAGATAATACATTTTGCCTATAATGTACTTTTGCAATTTTAATGAAGATAGAGTATTAAAAGCTTTATGAGCTTGTACGCAGACCTCCTCCGCTCGCTCTACGCAGTACGCTACGCAACTAATAAACACAGATACTTTATGTATATGTATGAGTATGTATGAATGCATACGCAATGTGAGAGAATAAAAAAGATAGAGAGGCATTTTAACTTATTCGTTTTCATTTTCATTATTTCGTGTTGGTTTTGTTTTCGTTTCTGTGTCGATTGCGTTGTTGAATATTTCCACTTTGTTTATATAATTTCAATCAAAAAAAAAAGAAGCAGTGAGCAATATATATACATATAAACATGTATACAAAAGAGTATGTGAGTGTGTGTACGTAAAAAGCTTCAACGTTTTGAAAAAAGTAGGTTAGTGGGTCACCATATCTAACAACGGGGCAGCAACAACAACTGACAGCAGCGTCGACAGCGACGTCAGCATCTCAGCTTTGTCAGTAGACAGACGAATCACATTTGTATTTATTTGTTTTCTTTTTATATACCCTGTACCGATTAAAATAGATAAAAAGAGTACTCTGATAAAGGAGACACTTCCGACGTGCCAATCTCATAAAATCTGTAACGTAGTTACTTGGAAACATTTTTTTCTATAACACATGTAATTAAGAAAATGTATATATTTACATTTTACCAATATAGACATAGTATAAGACATTTGTCACATTTAAGCTAAGAAAACGAACAAATTTGTTACGTATGATATCACACATATCATGCGCACATCATAGATAATTTTCCGTAAATAACAATGTATATATTTTTATAGATAGAGGCTTAATTATTGGACGATGCATTGATATGTATTATTTTATTTTAAAAAATAGTATGAAGTCGTAAGAAAATCATGTTATAATTTAATATCTAATTAAATTTAGAGCACGCATTTTTAATGAAACACTGAGTTGCTGTAACGACCCACATTGTGGCCAGTAAGAAATACACAAAACGCCTCATCTCTATTCGTTCCCAATCGAACATACTACTTTTTATCATGCCGACGGTTACCCTATCTCTACAATCAAAAAAATTTTGCTCGTAAGAAGTAATCTAAAAAAAATATATAATTTTAAAAAGGGATATTTTTTGCTTAAAATAAAGATTTAACAAAATTGTTTGCTAGGTGTTAACCTATAATGCATTTCGCCTCCCAGCTGGCCTGGCTGATTGCAACTCATTTGCCCATACGCGCACGGACAGACTGGACGACTCAATTAATCGTTCACTGCCCACCCAGGCCTGTCATCCGCCCACCCGTCCGCTCGCCCGCCTTAGCAACCGAAACGTGCATTGCATTTTTAACAGTTTGTGTCGCTGGGTCTTACCCTATCAGCTACCCCCTCGATTCCTTATAGATTGGGGCCCACCCTCCGGCACACAGCCATACCGCCAACGCCTCTGCTGCTGGTGCTGCTGCGCTGCAATTGTTTTTGTGGCCTCGTGACCTAGTTTTGAGCTCCGTCAACTGCAACGACGACGTCAATAGCAAACTTGCGTCGCGACGCAGCGTTGCCTCTGTCTCTGTCGACGCGCTTCGGGCGTTTAAGAGAACTGCTGCTTCGTCGTACACTTTTTTGTGCATATTTCTTTTTGCAAACAAAAAGCAAATAAAAAGACATGCCAAATAATAAACTAGTAACCCTGAGAAAATGATGATATAAACAAGCTAACGATAGATAGATGGAGAGAAAAGAGGAAAAATTAGAGAGAATGAGAGAGCGAAAGACTAATCACATTGCATCGACTTAACCAAATTATCGAATCCGTCTTACTGATTAGAAGAAATTTTTTAATTGTAACGAATATAAGAATTACAACACTGATCTGGATTTTTTTTTTTTTTAAATATGTATTAGCAAGTTAATAAATTTTTCTTCAATTTTGATTTGATGATATCTGACAAATATAACGGGACGTAATAATAATATTTCAATGGCTCAACTACAACTTTTATAAAGTATGATTTTTCTGTTCTAAAATGAATTAGTAACAGCTGCAGAATTCGAATTTAATTTAGGTAAGTTTTGCTTATAATATATAAAATGTGGCTTAGATTAATAAACAAAGTTCAATTCAACCGCTTCATCAACCAAAAGCTGGGTATCTATTTGCCATTAGGGGGTGTGGATTGTGTGTACAAGTAGGCACTTCTCCGATTATTGATCATATAACAGAAGCTTTTACAATTTTCACCCACTTAGGTAACGCGGTTTTCCAAAACCTAAAACAGTTGTTTTTACATTCGTACATATATATAGAAAGTAAATCAAAAACAAAATATAACAAAAAAATAAGAACAACAACAGCAACAAGAAGTAAGCTACAATCAAAACTGCAAGCGTTGCTCAAATCGGAGGCCGCCGCACCTGTTACGCTTTCAATATTGACGGACGGACAACAATATATCGAAACCGTCGACCCGCCGGTCGATCTGCAAGAGAAATGTGTATTTGTGTACGTATGTATTCATATTTACATAAATACACATATATAACACATTCTATATGCACAAACATACAAATACGAACTGAGTGATTTTGTTGAGCTCTGTGCCCATTTACCGGCCTCTTGTTGCCGCTGACCTGAATTGCAATGAGTGCTAATAAGCAAAAATTAAAATTATATACGTTTATATGTATATATATTGTATGATAACAAATATAGATATTGTACAATTTATATGCCTTAATTAATTTAATTAGCTGCAACAAAACAAATTCGAGTGGGAGAACAAGGGATTGGGGCTGTGGTTGGGGGTTGTTGTTGCTGTGAGTCAAAATGCGATTTATGGCGCATCGCTCAAAATTGCACTCTTTATTGTATGTATAGGTGTGTGTATATTTATATGTGTGTTCATATATGTGCATACATTTTTATATATTTCTACACAAACGTACGCACACACACATACACACACATACACACACACTCAAACAAAGAAACACACACACACACACTCAAACAAAGAAACAACGTACACCCGTTGAACTGACCTCCTCACAAAGGCAACGACGAAGTCGGCGAATTGCGGTCGAAACCGTCCCTGGGCGAGTATCTCTCACTGTGAGCATGTTTGTATGTACATATGTATGCATGTATGTAAGAGTATAAGTATGTGTGTGTGTGCGACGCGCGCACAAAAGTGTGTCAAGGTTTTTTGAAAAATATTTTGTGCAGCGTTAACGTTTACGAACAGAAGCGACGCGACAGCACTGCACAGCACAGCGTAGTAGCAGCGGCTCTCCTTAAGCTTTTGATTTGTTGCTGTTGTAATCATAGTCCGCGCTGCTCAGTGCTCTCTCTCTTGTCCGATGCTGCTGTGTATGCATTGTATGTGTGCGGCGTGCGCTACTCATTTTGTGTCGTATCATCTCTTTATTAATTTTGGTAGATATTGTACCCTGTAACAATAAAATTGCTTAACATTGGGTATACTAAGTTTAGCGAATGTGCTCATCAAAAATGCCGTGAAAACTTAGACCACATACGTAAAAAAATCACATCTCGATGCCAATTTTTCTATTTAAATTTTTAACTTGGTACACCTCAATGAAATCCTTTAAATCTTGGACTTAGCCATTAGAGTACACACTGGAGGCTGGCAATTCGATAGCTATCTATACTTCCACCTTTTTTTGAGCATTAGTCACTGAATTTGGAAGCTATATTACTTATAACCACTTTTAAAGATCGATAACATAATTTGCCAGCCATGCACGCTCTCGCCTCCAACAATACGAAAGCCTATATCCTCCAAAAACTACGATAACCAAATTTGAACGGAAATTTCTAACAATCCCCTCCAAAGGTATATAAATGACAGCAATATTCAGCCAGGTCAGCCACTCGCACTCGATATATTTTATTATTGCTTAAATTAAATGAAATAAAAACGTAAATTGCAAATTGATTTTTAAGTATTCATATTATTATTGAGTCAGATATATTTATTGATTACAGAAGATATGCAAATGATTCACGAATTGATATAAATTTGCTGACGTCGTTAAGAAACAGGACTTAACTCGACGTATTTCTAAATTTAATGCGTTCGGTAAATCTATTATCACAATTTTGGTCAAGTGACATAGAAAATACCTTAAACCCAAGTCTTTATCTATGTTATATGTACAGTTGGGAATAAAATAATGGTACTGCAAAAACAGTAGAAACATTTAAAGCTATGCAAGTTAATTTATATTTAATGAAATAAGATTATACAATATTAACCTATTATACAATATTAACTTAAAATTGATCATTTTGTGGTGATACATAGGGTAAGAATTTATGAAATAGTAATATTGTCAAAAATATCTGCTGACCATATTTTGAGAAATGGAAAGCACGACCTATTATGTATGATGAAGTGATAATACGAAAATGATTATTTCTAATATAAATATAGGATTTCCTCCCAGTTTCTCAACCGATATTGATGAGTTTGTTTGATTTTACACTTAATCAATGCTGTGTCAAGAGTGATTTAATCAAGGGAAAAATTCATCTTTTCTGACTATTTTTACACTTTGCATATTGTATTTCTTTCCTTTTTTACACTTACTCTTTGATATTGTCACAAAACAAGAATATTTGATTCTCCGACTTAAGCAATATTAAAAACCAAAAATATTAACATTTTAGAGTGTGAAGAAAATGTTTTGCCAACTGCTGTCAATGATTTTGCAATTCTCTTTATGGTCGATATTAACAAAGATATTCTGTTCAACTTTAACCATACAAGATCATTTATGCATACAAAATTAATGATAAGACAAGTAAGAGTGCTGTAGTCGAGTTATTAAATATATTTTATTATTATTATTGCAAATTCCCGTTTAAAAAGATTTGCACTAAACTGGGAGCAGCTCTGGAAGCGCCCTCTGCCGACAAGCACGTGAAACTCGCAATCGTAGGTAGCTGGGCTCTGCAGAATACACACAAAAACAATTGACGATCGCGTCGATCTTTCTCGTAAATGCGCTAGCATATTTACGCATACAGAAACTGCTGGCGGCTGCTGATAGAAATGAGATCAATATGAGAATATATCTTGGGTGTTTCTTATCCGATATTGACGAAATTGGGCAGTTGATCAATAGTATGCATATGCATATTATGTATTCATTAAAAGATTCTGCCTTTTAAATTGTGGCATTTATTGCTATCGGAAATTTAAATGTATTGATATTCGATAAACGGGGACAGTTATCAATAAAATAACGCAAACTTGATCTGCGCCTGGTATACGAGAACCTATATTCCTCTAGCTCTTACAGTCTCTGAGATCTGCGTGTTCATACAGACGGACATGGCTATATATACTCGACTGTTGATTCTGATCAAGAATATATATATTTTGTGGGGTCGGAGAAGCTTCCTTCTGCCTGTTACATACATTTGCACAAAACCATTATACCCTTTTTACCCATTTTTAGTGGGTTCAGGGTATAATAAAATCATTTGATTTCCCAGTTGGTTTATTATAACTGACATGATGTGAAAACACTCAATTTTCAATTGGGTGGATGTTTAGATTCTTCCGTGGAGTGTCAAAAGCCTTCACACAGTTATAAAGTGGCCTAGCAAATAAGAAAATTTAATGAACAGGAAACTCAAAATACATTAAGTTCACTAAGTGATAACAGGATCTGCGTATGGTATACGAGAACTTGCAGAGGCTCACAGCTTAATTCGATAAACAAAAATGAAAACTAACTAAGTGAAACTGCAAATACTTTCTGGAGTCTAAAAGATTTAATTCATTTTTTTCATGAGTAGAAATTATATATCTCACATGTGAGAAACACTGTTGTCGGGGCTTTCATTCTACAGACAACTTTTCTAAAGATAAAGATCGTAACTGAGTTGAATGAACTACTGCACCCTAACTTGGATCCTTGTTACGCCCATGTTCCAAAGGTTATGTATTTTCCACTTTCTCGTCTATAACCGATTTAAGACTTTTAAAAACCGAAGTCACCAATTTTTTGTTGTTTTTTTTTTTATTTAATGAATATGTTTTCTTATTCTCTTAAACGTTGATATCAGGTGACTGCCGACATGGGCACAATTCCTAGTGGGTCCATTTGGACTGAACCCAACATATGAGTGACATTGCCTTATGACACATCCTTGGAACCTCTTTCTCTGAGACTCTCAAGTGGCTTCAAACAAAATGAAATTCGTGACCCCATTTACATTTTTTTATGTGGTGTGCGACGTAATCTTGCGAGCCACTGTATATACTAACATTTAAATCTTTAGTTATATAGTATATATGTGTTCACGGTATACAAATCAGCCTAATATTTCTGGTAACTACTCAAAGTGCAGCTGCAAAAGCGATTTATCGAACAAATTTATCGAATGCTGAATGCAGTCTTTCATACACACATATTTTCAGTTACGGTCATAAAGTTATTTAGAATTTATTTGTACCTTAACAGTTTTTCAGTTATCTATTGAAGGTCTACTGTCTGCTCTACCAGCATTCGCATAGCATTCATAGGCCTAAAGCTAAACGAAACCAGCTGTTTTTGTTGTCTTAATTATATATGGAAATCACTTACTCAAATACGCATGAATGTATTGTGCTTAGCCAGACACATATGTATGCTGTGTATTTGTTAAATAATGTGGAACCCACCTAAACGAAAACATTTGACACGTCACACTAAACTGCCTCCTGACCTATTAACATTAAAAGCAAAGTCATATGGAATCCAAGAGCAGCAGCGGCAACGTTTGCAGACCATTAAAACAAATAGAGATGACGCCGAGCGGGCCTAACCTAAGGTTTTTTAGTTGAGTGCTTCACAACGCTCATGCATAGTTGGCTGGATGATGGAGTTCATCGTCATCGCCGTCAAGCAGCTAACACTGACATGGCAATAGTTTTGCGTTAATATACGCAGTATGAGCCATTATCATCATTCCTTTCTCATTGCGCCCGACATTGTTACCACATGCGCTGAGTGTCTTTCATACATTTGTGTGTGTGTGTGTGTGTGGGCCTACATAGGCCTAAGCATAAAATGTAAAACGTAATGAAACGAAATCGAAATTTATCTCTCTAACATAGACCTGAATATATACAACAAAAATGTAGGTCAGCTGTGGCAGCACGAGCAGCAGCGACTGCGAGCGATGTCATACACAACACAACACAAAAAGCGCTCGCAACACTTTCACTTATTACATTATTCAATGATGCCAGGCAAGCGCCGGGCCCCAAAAAGCGCACCCAGGCGACAAAATTTCGGCAGCCGACAAGTAACTGCGGCAGCAGCGTGAGCTGAGCGAGCGTACTCGGCGTGCTGGTTTTTTTTTTGCCTCTCGCCGCGCTCCATTTCCGACAATAGGGCGACGACGAAGCATGTGGGCGAAAACTTGTTCGTGTGCTCTCATTTGCTTCGCCACTCAGCTGCTTTGACTGCTGTTGCTGCTGCTGTTGCTGCTGCTGCTGTTGCTGCTGCTGCTGTTGCTGCTGCCGACGTCGACGCTGACGCCGACGCTGTCGATTATTTCATATTGAAAGCAAAAGTGATCTACGTTGAGAGAGCAAACAAACCAGCAAGCAATTTGGCGGTCTCTGCTGCCGCTGTATTTGTGTGTTTGAGTTGTGTTGCTGCCGTTTGCATTCGTTGCAGTTTCGCGTCTGTACATACTTAAAGCGCCCCTCCTTCTTGCCTACAAGCGTGTGTAAACCGGCACGTCAATTAAGCTTGAGAAGCAGCGCAGCGGCGGCGTCGCCAAGCTAAGGAAAAATGTTACAAGGTTTCGTTTCAGGTTAAGACGAGTTTTTTTTTGGGTTTTTTTATATATATTTTTTTTGGGGTCTCTTGCCATTTGTTGCTGCTGCTGGTTGGTTGTTGTTATTTTCGTGGTTTGAGTTTTAAACACATAGTGTGAGTATATGTATGCATACATGTATTCATTTACATTTATATGCATATGTTAGTGTATATACATGCATGTGTGTGTTCATACGTGTACATAAAAACATTTTGTGTTTTCTAAATTTAGCCGCCCCTTGTATGTATTTGTTGCTGGTGTTGTCGTCGTTGTTGCGCGAGTATTCGTGCTTTTTTGTTGTTTGTTTTCTTCTCAGCGCTACTTGCTCATATTGACGATGTCGGCATGCGCCCATTGTTAAATAAGTGACCTGCCTCATTTGAAATTTGTTTGGGACTGTAAGCGAGATGCACTAAACAAACAAATAGAAAGAACACTGATGCATTGGAATATATGTTGACGTATTATGAAAAACAGCACATTTTTTTTAAAATCATGTACTCGACAGCCAAACTTAATTAAAAACGAATAAAGTGTAGCATTCATTTATTGGAAGCAAAATTTTGCTTATATACAATTTCAATTACAACTTAAGAACTTAAACATTGGCAATGTTCTTACAGAATTATGGTTTTACATATTTAAATATGTTTCTGAGATAATTAAAAAAAAATTGAATAAAAAATTTGGTAGACTAGAGTAAATAAATATATTAGCGGAAGCTCAAACCATAACTATATTTTCTCCACATCTCTTATTTTAAAATTTAGAGTCAAAAATTGGTATACCCGTCCAAAAAGGATTATATTTTTTTCGTGAAATATGCAACGTATTTAAAGATGTCTCTGACCCCATAATGTGAACTTGTCCCTCAATTTAAAAAAAAAAATTAAAATTGAAATATATTCGACTTATTTGCTGCTGGAAGTACATATTTCGAGTCCATCAGAATCGGTTCACCATGTCATATGGCTTTCATTGAAACGTTTGGTCCAAAGTTGATGTCTTAGATAAATCCACATTAAAATATTTGTGTCAGGTACTGATTTCCTTATTCTCGAATACTGAACTAAGTCGTTATTGAATAATTAGAATAAATAGCTAATAGGAAATTGTTTTGTAGGTACTATAATATATATATATATATATATATATATATATATATATATATATAATATATATAACGTCAATTTGTATACTTAGTTCAAAAATAAATTACTAATAGTTAAAAATATTGTATGAAAACTATTTTAGTACAACTATCTAATACGACTTCGCTAACACTAATCTCTGTATGGTGAATGAGAGCGTACCCGCCTCATCTTTGGATGCTGATAAGTAATATTTAAAAATATGTGTGTCGGAGATGTATTTCCTTTAGGTTCGGTTAAAGTTGTATAATATTTGCTGCCTCTATTAGGGTTAATAAATAGATCAAGATGAAGAAATTATCGAAATTATATCGGTGAATGGAAGTTTTAGTTCTGCCGTTTTGTGTTGGCGTTAAGAAGACAAAACAGGCACAGGCACACTTACATAGCCTCCATTTAAATGGAGAAGAAGTGGAGTTGAAACCGGAGTTGCCACAGTATGCCTCATATCTCTAGCTGCTTGAGTATTTGGTATATTTCGTTTTCGAAACCTGTTTTTACAGGTTTTATAAACTTAACATCTGAACACGAGAGTGAAATTTGTAAATGTATATGTATATGTGTCTGCTGGATGAGTGCCATACTCACAAAACGCATTGTGATTTGGTACTAACTGGCCATATTGCCTTTGCCTTGGCCATATGGAAAAGTCGGAAATTTTAATTTAATCAAATATGTGGAACAAAATTAAAATCACCTTTGGGTCTTAGATACGTTTGCTTTTGTGTTTTGAATCGGATCTCCAACGCACTGCAGTTCCGCAAATCTCTGAAATAGGGACATGCTCTAATTTGTAATCCACCGAGTACCGTACAAATATTTTTAAACGTGATTCCTTCATAAGAAAATTAAAAAAAAAAAACAAATCTTGCTTATTTAGTATCATATTCAGTTGTGGTTTTTTTTCTTTTATACACTACATCATCTTTCTTCAAGTGGTTCCCCATAGCTGCGGCTCTCTATTCATATGTGTGCATCCATTAAAAACTATTTTAAAATGAATACGTAATTTGTCAGCATTTAATTTGTATATAAAAGGCAACAGAAAGTTTCATTGTCTACATGAATTTTTTTAATTATAATATATTTATAATACTTCTACCCTTGTTGCGGCAATTGAACTCTTTTTTGTGTTTTTGGTCCTACAAAAATGCAATGTATCGCTGCATAGTGCGACTGCATAGTCAACTTTTTTCTATCGTTTCCCAAACTGGGCAGGTTTTAGTAAATCACATTTTCTAACCGATCTTAAATAAAATGAGAAAGTGAGACGGCATAAGTTCATTTATAGGATAGGGCGTGATGAAATTTATTGTGATGTGTCTTATGGTCGACTAATATATATAAATATATATATATTTTTTTTTTAACAAAAGAGAACTTTCAACATAATTTTTGTCTGTCTGCACACGCCTCGTTGTTATTTGTTCGCCATGCTTTAGTTCCGCTCAGTTATTAAAGGAACTTAATTTTACGATAGCCAGCAAGTTGAGTGAAAGTTTGGATTTTACGCTCCTTGCAGCGGCGAAGTTGACTTATGTAATTTAATTTTTTTTTTTATTTTATTTTGTATGTCATACATGTTGCATCCTTCTTTGGAGTTTATTGTTAAAGTGTGTTTAAAAGGGGAATATCATACCAGACCGTAGGTAATTATGTATATGTATGTAAATTGAATTGCAATATAAAGAAGGAACTGTATTTTACAACTTGTATACACAAACCAAATTATTTAATTTTACAGTCGGGGTATTAATTCGAATACCGTTTAATTTAAAATAGATAATAAACTTTAATAAAGAGTTCATGCAAAAGCATTAATTTAAATTTAAAAAAAAAAACAAAAAAAAATAAATATATATATATATATATATAAAAAACTAACAAATCGAGGAAGTTAAAACACGCCATTAAGAAACAGTGTCATGAACAAATGCAACAACAGAAACCCAGAAATAATTGAGTGCAAAGAGAAGACGCGAAAGCACAGCAATAAATAATCAAGAAAACAAAAACTGAAACAAACACAGCAGCCAACTTAGCAATATGAGAGAAAAGCATTGAGATACTAGCTCAACTCAATACAAACTCACAAAATTTCCAACTTTGATAAATGAAGTAAAAAGTGAGTACCAATTACAAAATAGCAGACACATTAAGCAAAGCTTAGCGCTTCCATAACATTGGAAGCTTTAACGGTGCTACATCAGAAAGAATGAGTCGCTGTCATGTACTGTACAGTGGTCCAAAAGCTATGCCAAAAAGTTTCACTTTCGCTTTCAGCGCAGTTGTAATTTTAATGCAGTAGTATTAACAGCAACAATAAGAAGCAGAAAAGCAGGGCATTAAGTCAAGCCGAGCAAAGCAAAAAAGCTTAAACAAAAATGAGAGGGCGAGCGCGCGCATTGAAAGTGAAACTGGCTCCCACTCACACACAAGCACACATGTAAACATACACAAGTGTCGCATACGTAATATTGCAATGTTGCTGCTGAGAGCGAGAGTAAAACGCTGTCTGCGCCAACTGTGCTGTCGCTGCCGTCGCTGACGTAGCAATAGCAGCGACAGCGACGCTTTAGTGTATGGCGGGTATCCTCGCCATTTGCTTGGGTTTAGTCAATCGAGATACGTGGTTGATGTTGGTCGTGTTTTTCGCATAGCAATTAACCTAAATACAAAAATATTATAATTCATATACATATATATATTTATATATATATCGTATATATTACATATGCCAGCAAAATCAAATGTGCTTACCAACAACAAATGTGTGTGTGCGTGCCTGTCTGTGTGTAGAAACGAGAAAAAAATATTGTGTACGCTTTTGTCTTCACCAAATGACAACAGGAAAATAAACTTTGAATGCCTCTATTCATCAATATAACTTAACAGTAAAACAATAACAAACAAACAAAAAATTGCATTTGCTTCTGTTACTTCTCTCAATGGCAATTTGCACCCACAGCAGGAACAGCCCAAGGATTATGTTCTCTCTGCTCTGGTGTGTTTTGTCTACTTGCTAGGAGAGTAAAAGAGCAATGCAACATTTTTGTTGCCTGCCTAAAGGTGCAATAATAATGAGAAATAAATGTAAATAAGAAGTGACCAATGAGTGACTACAATAGTACAACAAAAGTGACAACTGAAGGGTGTTGGTGTTGAAATGCCTACACACAAACCACAAATATAAAGTTTTACAAAGTGTAAAAGTAAGCTTTAAAAACCCATCTAATCAAATCTTTCTATGTATGCAAGCAAATACTTCTCACTCGCCTCGACAAAGTACCTGCAAAAAACACGAAATAGAATTTAATCACATTTCCACTTGGATTTGTCAACAACAAATATCAAAATAAAATACAGTTGAAAAATTAAAAATAAAACTACGTATTCAATTTCAAACGTACGTATTCGAAAGTTGCTCAACTATTGCAACAAGAGAAACTGTTTCAAAACATACACATTAGAAAATTTAAAAAAATTAAATATACTTTACAGAATTACGCTAAATATATTAAACCAAAAATCTTTTAAAAATAAAATAGGACAAGAAAATGTTTAAAGAGATCGAAAACACTTGCTAATAAATACATACAACTATTAAGTTAATAGCGAATTATTAAAAGATCGGTAAAACAGAATGTTGTATATTGTAAAAGTGTTACATATATTCAATTGGTTAAATGTTCAATTGTTACAACTATAATGTTGTTTATAAAAATAATTCGACAGTTAAGTGCAAGGGGTAGACCACCGTATGTTAACAGCAACCACAATAACAATGTGCATAGATATAAATAAATAAACATATTAAGAATAATATTGTAAATAAAGTTAAGTAAAGAAAATACTACACATCGCATCATAAAAAGAAAATTAAATAAAAGAATAAATATTCTAAATAAAAGGCAATTAACTTTGCTAAAACCGTCCAAAGTGTAAACACCAATTACAACACCAATAAAAATAAAAATTAAAAATAAAAATAAAAATTAAAAATAAAAATTCATGAAATGTTATTAGAAATGGATCAACAACAGGCGACTGTACAGTTTATATCGTCGCTGAATCTGTCGCCGTTTAGCATGCAACTCGAACAACAGCAGCCCGCGAGTCCGGCGCACAGCAACACTAACAACGCTAACAACAACAACAGCAGCAACAACAACAACAGCAGCAACAACAACAGCAGCAACAACACCAACAGCAGCAGTAATAGCAACAACAACAATAATAACAACGATAACGATACAAATGCATTGAGCAATTCCGATAACGATTACAGTGCATACACGCTGCAACTGGGCAGTCATCATCAGCAGCAGCAGCAACACTCAAATCACACACATCACCAGCAGCAGCAACAACAACAGCAGCAGCAGCATTACCAACAGCAACAACAACAGAATATTGCCAACAACAGTGCGAATGCAGCGGCGAACCAATTCAATGCTTCCTCCTATTCGTATATATACAATTTCGATTCACAGTACATATTCCCGACAGGCTATCAGGAAACGAACTCCTCCCATTCGCAGCAAAGTGCAAATGGAGCTGGCAATGCCGCAGCAGCGGGCAACTCTGGCCAGCTCCTAAACGGTGGCAGCAGCAGCTCGACAGGTAATGGTTACATGCTGTTGCCACCAGGTGCTGGTGGAACCTCAGCTGCTACCGCTGCCCATATGTCCGGCAATGTGGGCGGCAATGCGGCCGCGGGAGTAAGTGGAACTGCTGCCGGCGGTGGTCATCATGGCGGCACCAGCGCCACTTCTGGCGGTGGCGAAGCCATCGATTTTAAGCATCTATTCGAAGAGCTGTGCCCCGTTTGCGGGGACAAGGTGAGCGGCTATCACTATGGCCTGCTCACTTGCGAATCCTGCAAGGGCTTCTTCAAGCGCACCGTTCAAAACAAAAAGGTCTACACTTGCGTGGCGGAGCGCTCCTGTCACATCGACAAGACGCAGCGCAAACGTTGTCCATATTGTCGATTCCAAAAGTGCCTGGAAGTGGGCATGAAACTAGAGGGTAAGTTGCCAAACATTTTTTCTAACTACGAATATGAATTCGCTCAAGATGTAAATGGATATGTATATGTGTATGTATATGTATATGTATATGTATATGTATATGTATATGTATATGTATATGTATATGTATATGTATATGTATATTTATATGTATATGTATATGTATATGTATATATTATTATATTTATATTTATATTTATATTTATATTTATATTTATATTTATATTTATATTTATATTTATATTTATATTTATATTTATATTTATATTTATATTTATATTTATATTTATATTTATATTTATATTTATAGTTATATTTATATTTATATTTATATTTATATTTATATTTATATTTATATTTATATTTATATTTATGTTTATAAATATAGATATAGACATAGATATAGATATAGGCAATATAACAGCGTCGAACAAAACGCGACCAATGAAATTAAATCGATATGCCTTAGTATGTACAAATGTACGAAACAAAAAATAGACAATCAAGAAAAATCCTCACATGCTTAAGTGAAATTGTTAGTTTTTTTTTTAATGTAATAACACTTTCTTTTTAATATATAGTTTCTATTTTCATTTCAAAATAAAGCTGTATAATTATAAAATATTTTTTAGACATATAAAGATAAAGATTGAAATCTTTAGCAAGTGCGTCCGGTATACCTTTCAGCTCTGATGTTTTGTAAATAATAAATTTGAAGCAGAGATAAAAGTTAATTTAATTTTTTTGTATCTGAACCCATTAAAAATATTTAAAATGTGGACTATGAAGTTGTTCAAAGGTAGGTAACAGGCAGAAGCATATCCGAAAGCCAAATCGTCCTAGATCGCCTCTGTCTGTGCGTCCGCTTATACGTCTGCGTGAACACAACGATCTCCGTGAATATAATAGCTAGAGACTCAAAATATGGAACTAATGTTATCCTATACTATATGAATTTCAGATTTATTTTCATTTTATCGATAATGTCTTCGTGACTATTCCCTGAGTGGAATGAGTTGGAGTGTGGGACGATGAAATGTATGGTATGGTATGGAAAGTATTTTCCGACTTCGCGTAGGCCTCAAATGCTATGAAAATCAAACTTTCAACAATTTTGTTCATAAGTTCAATAATTATTATAACTAAAAGATATTTATGAAAACTTTAAAGCGCTTTAGTAAATAGTAATAGTAATAGATAAAATAATTTTATTTAATGACTGATAAATAATTAGCTCAAGGATTTCAGTTGAAATCAAAATTTTGTAGTGTAATAGAGTATGCAAAAGGGCCGCTTGTTGAGTTGAGTCATGCGAGCCGACCTGAGCTGTTGTTGTAAGCTTTGCTCCGTCTCGCCTTGAGTGTGTTCACTTTGCTCAAGCTTTTAAAGTCGTTTGCGAGAGTGTAAGTGAGTGAGCGTTTTTTCTCTCTCTCTCTCCCCCCCCCCCCCCTCTCTCTCTCTCTGTCTCTCTCTCTCTCTCTCTCTCTCTTGTTCGATGTATGTGTGTGTGTGTACGTGCTCTTTTAACATTGTTTGCATTTTGTAATATTTTTTGTTGAGTTTTGTTCATATGATTTGCGCAATTTTGTGTACTTTATCATTTGTACGATCATTTGCTCAAAGTGTAAGCCTATGCAAATAGGCCATAGAGTGAGCCAAGAGAGGAAGGGGAGGATGGGGGACTAATAATTGACAACCAACTGCTGTTAATGATTATGCAAAGTGCTCTTAATATCTAGTGTGGAAAAGTGTGAAAAGTGTTTATATCAAGAAATATATATCTATACTAAATAGAGTGGAGATATCTCGTCATTACAGATAACAATCGCATGTGTAATAATAAGCGTTGCTTCTTTCAATTGCAAGATCTCTATTAGATTTTATGGTATATAAAATACTCTATTCTCAAAGAAATCAAGAGTATACATGATCATAGGCCACTAAAATTCTTAACAACATTTTTTGATGATTTTTCTGAACTAAAAGTGCATTCCATAATCAAAACTTTCAGTCATTTAAATGAATATTGGGAGACGAATGCTGATGTTGTATTGAGGTAGTCGGAACGTGCATTTCTCACAAAGTCTTGAGTTTATTTTAGACAAAATGCTTTGAATGGATTGAAATATAAATTTCAACATTGAAAGTAACTGTTCCCCCTCGTTTATTTTGTAACGGTTATACACCAACCATTCCCGTCCTCCGTCTCCTCCTATAAAAAAAAACAAAAATTGGTTTTGTTTTTACTTTGGCTTAGCCTTTGCCGCTACCCATTCTGCTTCAACGCAAAACCACACAACCCACAAACACACTTACAAAAAAAAAAAACACACACAAACAAATAAACACACACATAAAGATAAAAGCGTTCGCTCTCGCATTTTTTCTCACACATACAGACATGAATAAAAGCTTCACATAAGTTTATTTGTAACATGCATATGTATGTATTTAGTCGTATTGCCATCTCCCTTGCACTTTGGCGCACTTGGGCCATAGTGCCATCTCTTGCGCTCATGACCTAGATTCAGCGGCGTCTGTGTGTGTGCGTGCACGTGATATATAAATATAAACTTGTGACTGTATAAGTGCAATCAATGCAACATGTAGAGAGCGCTGTGTTGTTTTGCTTTGCGCTTTGCTTTGTACTTGGCGTTGTCGCTGTGCACGTTTTTATTTTTATTTTTAATACTCACTGAATTATTTCAAGCGATTTGCCATAGTGGTTCGTTCGTTCCGTCCTTCCGATTTAGTTGTAGTTGCTGCTGAAGCTGACGCTCTGTCGTAATCTCTTGACGCTTTCGTCAGCAGCAGCAATAGCACTAGCGTTGAGCGTTGAGCGTCGTCATTTCGCTCTTCGCCAAGCGCAGCGCTTTTATATTTACGGCACTTTTTCCTGTTGTGTTTTGGCAGCTTTGATTTAAACCTAGACGAAGGTTTAGTGTCTGTGCCCCTCTGCCTTTTGTCAACCTCTAGCGTCGGAAATTCGGTACTGAAATCGACGACGAATGACTCACATGGCTTAGCTGGCGACATGTTGTTACTGTGCGCTGCTCTATTTATTATTCTTATTATTGCCTATTTTTCTGTCTGTCTGGATTTGCCAATTGGACTGTATGCTTCTTAGCCATTGGCAATTCGATTTTCAACCAATTACGATTTGAACAAATGTCAAATTACTTACATCTAAAATTCATATTCCAATGGTTTTTTTTTTTTTTAATTTTGCTGTAATTTACATATGTGCAAATATAATCATAAGGAAACGTCTGATGACTCTTAGAAGTACAACAATATTTACTCATACGCACCATTGACCTACATTTATGTATACTTTTGGTTTTCACGGAGTGTGGGTGCACAAGCACTAAACGAATAAGAACTATCAGACCATTCATTTATTGATTTTTTCCTGGTCAGAGTATATACGAAAAAGAAATAAACAAGCAAAACTGCTACTAAGACCACCGATAGTTTAACAATTTTCGTATTCAATATGTCAAAAAATTCGATTGAAAAAAAATTATGTCTGCGGAAATGAGCTGATTAATCGCTGGGCTCGCGAATCGCTCAAGAGATGAAGTCACTGCTTATGATATGATAATGGGTGATAGGAGATGCCCTTTATCAGGAGCTTAGCAGGATGGCTGTTAACACATTAATAAATGCTGCATATATTTATGTGAAACATATTAAAATATATCAAAGCACAGAAGAACAGCTCTGTCTCCCGCCAACACCAAAAATGAAGTGTTGGTTTTTTAGCTAGCTTTGTATAAAAGTAAACGCAGCCTAATACACGAATATTAAAGCACACGTAGAGAAAAGAAATTCGTTACGAACCCCATAGGCTCAATATGAATTGGGTTGCCCCAAGATGCATCGCTTTGCATTGCTTTGCAAGAGCGCCCACAAACAAACAAAAACACAAGCTCACTTTCGTCCAACAAGCAAAAAGAAGAGAGTGAGCGTTTTACAATGAAAAAGAGAAAATGAGAGAGAGAGTGAGAGAGCAAGAGTTTCAGTCGACGACGGCAACAACAATGCGCATGTTGTCCCAGTTTCCACAAAACTGTCCTTGACCTACTCCATTCAACAAAATTGTCTAATGCGGCAGAGTGTTTATGTGTGTATGATTGTATGCGTGTAAAAGAGTTGGCGAGCAAATGTCGTAATAGAAAGCTTTTTGAGTTGCTATGCCATGGCATACCATACCACGCCATGCTATGCCATGCCAGCCGCAACACGCAAGCCGCATAATGAGCGCGCGAACACAACACAACACAAAAGAGAGCTCTCTTGTGCTCTCGTGCGTTTGGACATGTGACGCTGTGCGCTGTAACGCTGAAGCTGATGATGGCAGCGACGTTGACGCTGACGCTTAGAGCAGCAAGCGCCAATTTTCTATGCATTTGTTTGGTGTGTGTTTGTGTATGTATTTGTTTCGCAAACTCACACACGCGCGTGATTATTTGTAAACAATACGCTTGACCTAAATTACAGTTACTTGTTTCTAGGAGAAACAAAAACGACTGCAATTTTGTTTTGCTGCACTGCTGCATATGAAATGCATATTTAATGGTCTTGTTCGTACATACAAATGCATTTGTCTGTTGTGTGAGTGAGACAGCGTTAGTATGTTAGAAACTACGCCACCTGCTTTCAATCCTACCCCGCAATATCTTTCAACGTCTTTCATTAATTTAATTTTTATATCTTCTTTTTATTTAAATCCATACAGGGTACAATATTTTTTTGGCTTAAAATGGATAACCATATTGTATATGTGGCTGCTTTTAGAACGTTGCATTATATTTCTATAGTTTTTTAATATGTATTTCGTGGGTTAAACATAAAAAACAATCGAACGAAAATGTATAATTTTTTTTTTTTAAGGTCTGTTGGGAGTATAGGATCATAAATATCTGCAAGTGTATACCAACTTCAGCAGACTTGATAGTCTTACACAGGATATATAATGTCCTCTACGGCCGTTTTGAGCGGACTTTTTTCTCAGTGTTTATGCAAATCAACTCCATCGTTCCTTGTTTATAGTCAAAATTTAAAATATTAATTTTTGAAGAGGGGACATTATTTCTCCTATCTTTATCACCACATATAACTATGATTCTTTCTTCAACCATACCGGCATATTGGAGCGTTATTTAGGTGGAAATCGATGCGGATCATAATAATTGATATATCGATTGTAAGGCAATTATTATGGCTGTCGTCGCGTATCCTCGTCGCGTATTCCTCGCCAAAGATACAACCACTAGCAATGAAAAGGATCGTGTAAAGGGATGCAGGTTTTCTACCATGACTTCTGTAAAAGCTTTGCAAATGAAAAGAAGACTAAAAGCATCTAACATTTCCTGAATGAGCGACACGTTATGCTTGAGAAGTATTTCTTTTAAAGATGTCTTGCCAACAAATAAAATCGACATCCTGGTCAAAATATTACCTAAGCCAACACCCCTTAACTTCAAAGTCATAATGGTGTTCAAATAAAACATATTTTTTTAAATTTTCTCTAAGATTGAAATTAGTGCTGGAATTGTCGTATGCACCTTTTTTGTTTTTTATTCAAACAGTCTAAGAATAGGTTAGGTTGCTTCCAAACCAATTTATTTACTAATTATAGAACATGTAAAAACGGAAAAGTGTTGGGCGTGCTCAAGGTCAGGGATTACCTTCTAGAACATGTATTATCCATTAATATCAGTGATCCATATTTAAAAATAAAATATTACAAGATTTAATCGTTCTAAGACCATATATATATATATATATATATATATATATATATATATAAACAAACGTTAGCAAGAGAGCAATAATGACAACCCTTGTTATGATCCCACAAGCCAGCATTGTCCTCCAGATAAAGTAATTAACTTATTAATAGGTTTCTGCGTTTTCTAAGACGGAAATAAGGTCCTTACTCAAAGTTCAAATTGTTTAAGTAATTTAACTTTTCTATGATCAATTAACAACACACAAGTAAAATTTCTTTTTTTTTTAATGAATAGGGCTTTTGAAAGTTTCTTCTGCTGTAGCAAACACCAAAACATAAATTTTGTTATTGTTAAAAAAAAAAGAATATCAATATGTACTCTAAAAAAAATTTAATTTATTTTTTGTCTTAAGATGTCTTTAAAAATTGTATTTTGTATTCGTCTGCATTATTTGAAAGCTTATACTTTGCTCTTCAAGGAGTTAAAATTAGGAGAGAAAGAAGAATGACATTTACACTTCTCTTCTAAAGACATGATGTGTACTGTTAAATTGAGGAATGTGTAAATTTGAAACTTAAACCAAGCATTTTTGCAAGTGCTTTTCAAAATTTAACAAAAAAATTGATAATGCCAACATTATTTCTTCACCATGGACAAGAGCAGTGTGTGTGCTAGATTACTTAGTCGTTGCTTAAGAGTATTTACATTTACATTTACTACAACAACAAAGAAATGAGATCGTAGGGTTTGGGCACCCCTGGATTAGACTTCCTTCGCGAAATCTTAGTCGGAGTCCGAAAGAAGCATACAGAAATGGCGCCAATAATAGAAAATTAATTTAACAAATTTTGTTTTTTTTTATTTGTATGTACTTTGAAGTTATGTTGTTCTGTGTTAAAAGTGAATATAAATAATTTATATTTATTTTAAATATTCAAAGGATAAATGCATTTTAATTTTTACATATTTGATTTAAAAAATTACAGTAAAATTTGGCTTTTGCTGTTGTGTTTAGACTTTTATGCAAGATAAGGTTTTCAATAAGATGTTTTCGGTTTTTTTTTACTAACATCTTACACGTTTCTGCGTTTCGTTCTTAGCTTCTCATTGTTAAAGAAAGAGTAACATATTTCCAATGGGTCTTGACATAATCATTTAATAATGATTACTTCATTGGAAGCCATTTTTTAATTTGACGAAATTTTTTTAAGACATTTGAAATCGAATTTTATACATATACACTATTCGCTATATTTTATAAAGTTCACTATTTTTTACAAAGCTTTACTGGATGTCTGACAAATCGATAAAAAGCTATGTTTCTTTCGAAATATTAAAACAAACCTAGCCAAGTATTGAGGATGTCAAACAAATTTTCTTCACTTTAATTTAAAGGATTTCTTTAAGGACTTAGAGGTCTGCCTAATATATGTAACTTACATTGCAAAGTTGAACACTCTGGTTCCGATCATCTTTGAGATCGGCGTGTTCATACAGACATGGAAATATCGACTCGGCTTTTGAACGTCATCAACAATATTAAGTATTATTATTATTATCTTATATACGCGGATGCTTCTTCTACCCACTTTTAATTGGTTTGGGGTAGGAATATATGGACAAATTTAAAGGTCTCTCAAGGATGAAAAAAAAATAGCAACACATCCTTCAGTTGTAGTAGACTATATCATTGAATATTTTCTTCAAAATTCAGATCCATGACTTTTAAAGCTATTCTCAAAATTGCTCGATATTCTCTGATTGAGTCCCATGAGCACGATAGTATTTTCCAAAACACAAATGGAAACTGTGGGTACATTACAAGTAATTTTATTTACTATTATTTATTATTATTAATAATAATCTTAAATACATTAATATATTTAATCTGTGACTAAATAATGAATTTATTGATATGCTGTATTCTTAAAGCGGTTCGAGCGGACCGGATGCGGGGCGGTCGCAATAAATTTGGACCCATGTACAAACGGGATCGGGCGCGAAAACTGCAAGTGATGCGTCAGCGGCAACTGGCGCTGCAGGCGTTGCGCAGTTCGATGGGCACGGACATAAAGCCGACGCCTCTCTCGCCGGGTTATCAGCAAGCATATCCAAATATGAACATTAAACAAGAAATTCAAATACCTCAGGTAAGTGTGGGGACCGGCAACCAACAGAAATAGACTCACTGATTAAATATATACCTTATTCCTTTTGCTTTTTTATATAGGTATCCTCACTCACACAATCGCCAGACTCATCACCTAGCCCCATTGCTATTGCCTTGGGTCAGGTGAATGCGAGCGGGGGCGGTGTGATAGCCACGCCAATCAATGCCGGCAACGGCAATGGTGGCTCCTCACTTGGCAATGGCAATAGCAACATCAGCAACAATAACGGCAGCAACGGCACAGGCAGCGGAAGCGGTGGAGGAGGGGGTGGTGGAGGAGGCACCAATACTGGTGGCAACAACAACATCACCGATGGCCTGCAACGCAATGGAAACAGCAGCAGTAGCAACAGCAACAGCAGCTGCCACGAAATCGGCACTGGATCACTACAGAACTCAGCCGAAGCGAAATTGTGGTATTTACATTTAATAATTATTAATTATTAATAATAACCGAATCCAAGCAAATAATGATTATAAATGTATATATCACGTGTACATATATAACAACCGATAAAGTCCAGATTTTTTGTTTCTTTTGGAAGTGCAACAAATATAGATTTGAGAACAGACTCAAGATTAGAATTTCGGCTCAAAAATTAATTAATTCTAAAATTAATTCATGATTAGTGGCCATTTATTCTCCAAAAGTAAACTTAAAACTATTTAGTACTTAATATAATAATTATTATTGAGAATCGTCATTATTTTCACAGTAAACTTTCTTATCGCAAATTTAGACTTATTTGCCATTGTATCTGTCTTTTTACCTCACACTAAAGCTTCGATTCTGGCACACATCCATCGAGCACAGCCGACGCACTTATTGAGCCACTGAGGTGAGCAGTTGGAAGTTACAAGAGCTCCTGATGGATTTTTTTTTTACTAAAAGGGTGCTTTTTTTATTATTATTAGGGTCTCACCAATGATACGCGAGTTTGTGCAATCGATCGATGATCGGGAATGGCAAACGCAACTTTTTGCGCTACTGCAGAAGCAGACGTACAATCAAGTTGAAGTGGATCTCTTTGAGTTAATGTGCAAAGTGCTTGATCAGAATCTATTCTCACAAGTGGATTGGGCAAGAAACACCGTCTTCTTTAAGGATTTAAAGGTATGCCAAATACAAATCATACACATACAATTCAACATACATGCAGACACATAAATACATGAAAACATGTTCAAAAATACCAACATACATATCTACTTACAACCACAAAAACAAACCGGGCAATCGCCAGTCACAAACGACCACAACCAGTTTTTAAGCTAGGGGCCAAGTCTGCAGCAAGTTATGTAAAACGTAAACCAACAACGCACACAGCGACGGAGCAGCAGCGCTGCGACCGCGACTGTGACTGCGATGACGGGTACTTAAATCTGCATTGAATTTCGATTTCATTTGGCGTCTGACCTACTTAGCAACCAAAGCTGAACCAGTCAGGCCAAGCAGCAATGACAGCGACTGCGACGCAACGTCGGCGTCGACGTTGCTCGTCAGTGACGCAACTGAGCGATGCCGCTCTCACACAAAAGTAAAGAGAAAGAACGACTTGAAACACAGTCCAGACAGAGAAAAACACAACGCGGGCTAAAATCAAAAGCCCCATCAAGCGAGTGTCTGTAAAATATGTATAGGAAAATGATTTATTGAATTTTCATCCTTATGATAAGTAAGTAAGTAAATTTTATTGTGATTCGATCACAAATTGTTTTTTTTTTTATAATAGTGCTTACTAGTATGTAAGTGTGTAAAATATATAAATTCATTAGGAAAAATCGATATGGCCACATAATTATTTGAGAGGCTATATATGTCTAATAGTAAGATGAAGTTTTGATCAAATCGACCACGCCCCTTATGTTCATATAAGATTAAATTACTGCTAATTAATAATACCGGTATATTGTAGACAAACTTACTAAAGATGCGTATTAATTAATTAACCAATTAGTACTTTCGATAGAAAGAATATGTTTATATACTCTAGTATAAGAGTATCTTCGTTTTGTGCAATGTCCGTCATGCTCTCTGTCCGTCTGAGAATCCATATCACTGAACTGCCTGCAATAATCACACAAATATCACTCACAACCGAACATATGTTTGTAAGTGACCCAATATTAATGCGCATAAGCACGGAGTTATCGTTTGCACATACGCTCAAAACTGTCATGCTGTTTGCTCAATGACATTCAAGTGTATGGACCGCATATAATTCAATTCATTATTATCTCACTTCTATCTAACAATCTTAAGTTTAGTTTTTATTTTAACAGAATTTTTTCGATAGGGATTGCATAATTCAAGCGCTGTCCTCGCTACAGCTCTTCATATATCCAAATATATAAAATAAGTAGCCAACATTATTTATTGAAAAAATACATTTAAATACTATTTCAATCTCACTTGGATTCGCGGAATAATTGCGACTAATCGGATAACCCAACTATGTGCAGGTTGACGATCAGATGAAGCTGCTTCAGCATTCTTGGTCCGATATGCTCGTGCTGGATCATTTGCATCATCGCATTCACAACGGTCTGCCTGATGAGACTCAGCTGAATAACGGTCAGGTCTTCAATTTGATGAGTCTTGGTCTACTGGGTGTGCCACAGCTTGGTGACTATTTCAACGAACTGCAAAATAAGCTGCAGGAACTGAAGTTCGATATGGGCGATTATGTTTGCATGAAATTCCTAATACTGCTAAATCCAGGTGAGTATTTTGTATGACAGACTGCCGCTTACGATTTATAATAAATTACTTCTTATTTCAGATGTGCGAGGCATTGTAAACAAGAAGACCGTCTTGGAGGGACATGAGAATGTTCAGGCCGCGCTGCTGGATTACACACTGACATGTTATCCCTCTGTTAATGTGAGTGTATTCGTGTATCATGAACACAAAATTTCAACAATTAAGTAGTTTAAGTTTAATCAAGAAAGCACGGCATGCCGAAGATTCTATACTCAGGAGATTGAAGTCTTC
Source organism: Drosophila setosimentum (assembly GCA_035043505.1). Classification (NCBI taxonomy): domain Eukaryota; kingdom Metazoa; phylum Arthropoda; class Insecta; order Diptera; family Drosophilidae; genus Drosophila; species Drosophila setosimentum. The sequence continues at coordinate 197,777 of JAWNMY010000015.1, read as the reverse complement.
CTACTAACATACAAATTTAAGAAAATCAAAACACAGGAATTCTTTTCTGTTTATTTCCTAATTAAACTATTAAAAACAATATATAATATATTATTTATTTTAAATGGAAACTATAGTTATGTAACAGGTATATGGAAGAATCTACTTCATAAGAAACACATAAATATACCGTTATTCTCCGTTGATGCGATAAAGTCATTTCGGACTGTTCATCCACTTGCTTGAATATACCGATCTGTGACACTAAATATTCTATAGCCTATTTAGTCTTTTCTGTTCTAACTCTGCATGCTTCGATAATAATTTAGCTAGGTGTAGATAATAACTTTTTTCATTTTAAGCGCTTTATAATTCCCTAATTATCTTCTTTCTACTTTAAAAATTATCTTGATCCGTAATATTTCGTCTGACCTTTTTAAATTATAGGTACATGGGAGAGTTATGTGCTGGTTCCTTTTATAAAAATACATTTTTTCAATTACTTTGCATCCTTGTTGAACTTGGCTTCATTAAGAATAACTCCACCTTCACAAATTTGGTGAACTTTACTTTTTCTATATATATATATTTTTTTTTTTTTTTTTTTTTTACAGTTATACCTTATTTCGATCAATGTCTAGCAAAAATTTTAATTGTCTGCCATAAACTAATTATACATTATTTTTCAAAAATGCCAAAGACCGATAGCAGGTACATTTATTAACGACAAAAATAAATATATATTACCCCAATAAACTGGGGTTTCCCCACCTGCAAGGTCGGGTTATGTAAAAGAATACCTCAGTTTATGGTCAAAGCTTATTTCGGACAGTTACATTATAGACACCTGGGTGCCATAAAACTCGGATTTTATAAGTCAGGTTTAATTTTTTTCGTATAAATAGACCAATCCTTCGAAGTCACTTTAGTTTTATCCTGCATCTCGGGTGCAACCAGCCAACAACGACTAAGGGCAAACGGACTACCATTGAGCAATGGAAACTCATCCTGGAAAATTTAAAAGTTGGATATTCACATCGACAAATAGTTGAAATGGTCAATTTAAGCAACTCAACTGTATGCAACAACATTCGGCGCTTCGTCGACGAAAATTGGATAGAGGGCTGAATGGCACCAAACCAGATTTTCACCGAACAGGAAGAGTGGAGGATCATCAGGAAAATAAAGGAAATTCCTAAACTATCGGCTCCAAAATTGACTTAACAGGTACAGGATGAAATGCGTAAAAAGTGCAATGTAAAAACTGTGCGCCAGGCTCTGCGCAACCATGACCTCAATGCCCGAGTACCACGGAAGAAGCCCTTTATAAGCGCATATAAAAAATGGACTAGGATGACGTTCGCCAAACTTCACTTGGACAGGGATTTGGAGTTCTAGAACACAGTCATATTTGCAGATGAGTTCTTATGTATACACGAAATGTGTGGGCATGTATCTCGGCAGCCGGCGTCGGAAATTTGGAGATTATTGAAACAAAAATGGACAAGAATGTGTACCTCAATCTATTAAAGGAGAAGCTAGGAATCCGACGTACTTTTCGGTTCTAAGAGGACAACGACCCCAAGTGCGGAATAGAACAGTCCTTGACTTATCTGGAACTGCCCCACATGATAATTCCACCGGCCCAGTCTCCAGATTTAAATGTTATTGAAAATTTGTGGGCTCTGCTGGAAAATAACATCCGGAATCACGGAATCAAATCAGCCCAGAAACTACCCGGAAGCTGGTATCGTCCATGAATAATAGGTTGAATAGCTAAAGGATATCATACTAAGTATTAGCATCCTTATTTAAGTTTTTATACGGCAAATATGTTACTTTTTTAAGACTGTTCGAAATAAGCTTTGACATGTATTTTGGATATGTTTTCAGATTTTGACTAATTTTAATTAATTAATTAATATTTTAATAAAAACTTGAGTTTCTTTTTTAAACGTGATATAACATGAAACAAATTGGCATTTAAACATTTTGCATTTGTTTCCTTATTTAAACTTCATAGCACTTTAAATTTCTTGCTAGACACTGGTCCAAATAAGGTCTAAGACACTGTATATACTCATTTCAGTATTAATGCCAGTTAACAAACATCTTCTGATTATTATGATTTCCTTCCTTGTTGAGATCCTCCTATTTAAGAGGCCAGACTCAAGGAGTGCTGCTTTGGTCAGCTACCTCGAAAATGATTTTCGCTAGAAATTGACCTTCCGTCACAGTATCACATTCTTATATTTTTATATACACTGATGATGTTTTATAATATGACATAAGTAAGTTTGTATTAGTATATACATACAAGAATACTGAAACTTCAGCTTTAGTCAATGGTTGTGCATCGCCTTCCTAGACTAAAGTTATTGAATGTTTATCACTTTTGTGCATATATTCCGATAGATTAAATTACTTAAGCAGAGCAATTATATTAAAATGGATTTATATTTTAAGATTGCAGATTATTTTGCTTTCTGTTACATACATGTTACACAACTTTAATAAGAAAAGTGGACATTTATCACATTTTTTTGAAAACATTGTGCATGTACCCAAATGTTTTTTGGTCTAAGTTAACTCTCACTGCCTTTGCCATGGTCATGTAAACAAAAATGTACATTTCTATTGCAGGACAAATTCAGGAGGCTACTGAATATCCTTCCGGAAATTCACGCAATGGCCGCACGGGGCGAGGAACACCTCTACTCAAAGCATTGTGCTGGGAGTGCACCCACACAGACGCTGCTCATGGAGATGCTGCATGCAAAGCGGAAAGTGTAAGCAGGCAACAAGCTTAATCAATTCCAGGGAAAATTAAAAGTTAAAAAAAAATTAAAAGAAAACGGCAAACAATCGAAAACAAAAGAAGTCTTGTTTGCCATGCGAAGAACATGAATTATACATATATGATGGAAATATGAATATTTGTATGTATAAGGAAGAAAGATCATCACTACCACCAACAACCAATTACCACATACACACATTTGTTGATTCAATGTTTATTATTACTATTATTATGTTTATGACTAGCTTTATTTGTATGTTTAAATAATTAATTTGTCTTAATTTAAGTTGTTTTAATTTTTTGCCGTGTCCTCTGATAAAGCAGTTCAACAAGAAAACTATATTAAGCTACGCAAAACTACCTTTCTTTAGAACATAGCAATGAGCATAACAAATTTAATTAATTAAATATATATATATTTGTATATATAAATAATATATAAAGTAAATTTGAGTAATTTTAGCATTGCCCCCCCTACCCTCCCTCTTTCTTTATATGCATGTAAGATATGTGAAAATATTTCTTACAGATAAAACTTTTGTTATATGTTTTACCTTTTATTATTCGCGCCAATTGTCTCACATAGTATTTGCGTCTACTCTAAAAAGAAAAAACTAAAGCAAAGAATATGATAAACAAAAAACGTGTTAGGTGTTCATTAAAGTATAACTACAAATACACGTATACCTATATTTAAATGAATTATTGTACATTTTTGTCTTTAAGTCTAATGTTTAAAAAACAATGCAAACAACTACCTTCATCAAAGGAAAACAACAAAATCGAAAACCAGAGCAAGAAACTCTCTTTAAAAAACATTGAGATATTATAAATAATTACAACATAGATATATTACAAAGTTTGAATGTTTGTAATTTTATTGTTTTAATGTTTAACATGTAAAGCTGCTTATTTCAAAAAAAAAAAAAAAAAAAAGAAGAAGAAGAAACTAACCGTAAACCCATAAAATATTGTATTTTATTTCTGAAAAGCAAATGCATGCTAAAAGAGAGTCCAAGCGCTTGAATACCCTTGAACATTATATGAAACCATTATTCAAAGTATTTACATGTTTACAAATTTACGCCAAATGCAAAGTAGCTTAAAAAGTCTGTTTTCCAACCAGCATGATCATTTTTGTATTGGTTTTTTCGACATGAAAAACAAAATAAGTACCGACATTCTTTAAAATTGTTTAAGTTCGTCTATATCTCCTTCGATTCATTACACATTTAATGTCAAAATTATGGTTGCTTTTTCTGAAAGGATATTAATATTCCAAAACCAATAAATGGGTAATAATTAAAATCCAAATTCTGTTCAGTTGAAATAACCACCACCAATATGAGTAGAAAAGGGGGATAGTAGCATAAAAGAAAAAAACAAGGTACAAACTCAAGTTAAACTGTTTAGATCGAATATAATTCTATATATGTTAGCTAACAATTTAAAAAATTTATTTTAACTTTTGTTTTTGCAAAGTTAATTTTTGTATGGAGCCTTCAGTTTTCTTGGCATTGCGCTTAAACTAAATGTACCTTATAAAATTAAACCCACATACATAAATTAAGTGCAGTAATATTAAAAAATTAAAGGCAGCATGTAAAAAAAGTTAAAAAAAAAATAAAAAAAAATTATTTAACATATAAATAAGCTAAATTTATGCATGTTTTGAACATTATTGTTAGACGCAAGAATTGTGGGCAAAAGAAGCGAGTCAAACAAATACCGAAAGAAACAAATCCTTGTAGGTTCCTCCCCAGGTATTCATGTATGTATATGTTAGTTCTGTATGTATTGTAAAATGTATAATATCTAAAGGAAACTTAAAAAATCGAAAGTAAGTGAAATTAAATGAGCAAAGTTTGGGTTAGGATAAGGTTTGAGCGTTATACATATTGATGTATATGTACATATGTACTACGTTTAACGTAAGTGGTAACGTGTTTTTTAAAACAACTTTAAAAAAAAATACAAATATATATAAATATATATATATATATATATATATATACATACATATAAATATAAATATATATATATGTATGTATGGGACATACTGTGCTGTTCTGCATGAAGTAAAAATGTGTAATGGGTCTTATTATATAGGCAATGACGTTAAGTATGTTTATTGTAAAATTGATTACGATCTGAACCTGTTATTGCAAATGAAAAGTGATTTTAATTATTAAGAAAATATAATATAATAAAATAAATATATAAAATAAATTATTTGTTTTATTTATATATATAATACACATATATCTATATAAATAAAACAAATATAAAATGTCAAACAAAGAATAACAAATATAAATTGAAGTTATATTTGGATAAAAGCTTATTATGCATATTGAAGTACACACCACATACCCCCACATAGCCGATTTAAGTTTTTAAATTGTTGAAGCAACCAACCAGAGGAATAAAAACAAATCTCCACTAGCTACACAAAACTACATGCATAATTGTTATGTTTATTATTATTACATTAACACATTAATAGCATCTCAGAGATGTTTCGAAACGAGCAACCAACCAACCAACAAACAATAAAAATATAATAAAAAGTAATTATATAAAAAAAATCTTGCTGTTCTGTAGAAACAATGCTGCCGAAACATCAGTTTCAAAATTTTAAATTATTCATTAATTTGTATTTTTTTTTGCAGCTTTTGAAAAATAAGGTGATGTTTAATTAGACCAAAATAACACTTGCTTTTCAAAAAGGTAAAGGAAGCTGCAGAGGAGATCTAACATTCTTGGTACAAACGCTTATTTACAATGATATTACATATAAGCTTAATGAAAGTTTTAGCACAAATAAAATTAAGCTAATATAAATTATTAAATATATATATATATATAAGTATTTTTTCTAGATTCAGTCAACTACTGCTTATCTGTTGACGGGTATAATGAAGTTGTTAACAGCATCACCAGTCGAGTAGAATTAAACAAGTCCGCCGCACGTAAGAATCCTTTTACCGGGATACACATGCACATATAGAAATTGTAATACAAATGTACATAATATTTTTATGATATTAATCATTTGTTGCCAAAATGTTAGGAGAAAAATAAAAATAGAGGGCATTAGTTAGAGTGTCTTGAATATCTTTCATACAACTACTTACTTTTCAAACAATACTGCTTTTTGTAATTTGTATGAAATAATTATCCAACGTAGCCGACCCTAACATTATCGATTGTAGCAATTACAATTTCGTTTTGTTATTCATACGACTACCGATAAATGTGGAATACAAATATTTCTGATTTCTCGTTTCATGGGTCATGCTTCTTTCCAGTGCCTGTGACTTGTATTTTGCGAATTTTCAACGAAATTTTAGATAGTACTCCACAAGGACTTTTGAAGAACATAGTAGGCGATCCAAGTTGAAAAAGATAGAATAACTGGCACAAAGCCTTTTACCATTAGCCAATTCGCACACTAAATGACTTAGCACAACAGTTTCAAAATCACTTATCTATTACAGTCAAAAGACGAAAGTTGGGTAAATTTCAGTCTTGCCCATATTCCTACCTGCTCAGAGAAATACACGGCAACGGCTCACTGGCCTCTTTATGTAGGTTTATGACAGCAGTTTGCCAGTTATCCAAAGAAAATATCAAACCTGGTATGAGACGAACACCGCTCATGTCCTTACAAGAGAAGCGTTTCACAGGCTACATATAACGTTTATATATAGTATAGTGAATCTTCGCAGAATTTTATATCATTTCATATTGAACAAAAAATCGCTTGTATATAATTGTCAGTATAAGAATCTCTTACACTAATATCTCAAAGTCTAGATGGACGGATATGTCTATATCGATTTAGCTTATCATCTTGGTCAACAGTAAATACTCAATGTTACTATGTCAATGATTTACATTCCTTTTGTCAAATTTATTTGAGGATATAGGATGCTACTACTTTTACGTATTCTAATTGAAACCATTACCTAGTATTTGCGTGTGGAACTTACACCATGGATTATGTTTTTATAATGAGTAATTTGTTTTATTATATTGCTGTTGTATTGCGTCAAGGTAGCTTATAACCAAGCTTCTAGGACATGTTAAAGTTTTGAGTAAAATCATATTCAATAGTTGGTATAACTGTTTGCACAAATTTTAAAAATATGATCAAATATAAATGTACACCGAGTTGGCCGCCGCCTTCCTCAACAGTTTGGATGATCTTTTTCATAATATCAGCATGGCGACAGGGGTGCACCGATGCCATATTGGGACCTGGTAAATGGGGATGCGATTCCATGGTAACAGTCTTTTTGGCATGATCCTGCGATACATCCTCGTACATTTGCTCTACATTAAGTGGCTTCCGCTGTTCATCGTAGCCGACCACCCATAGCCGAGGCGTCTGGTAGTACTTATCGTACGTGATGTGCAGATCATAGGTGCGCGTGCGTAATACGGAGTCACCGCTATTAGCTGTCTCGCTTGCAACAACTGATGATATTGTGTTGGATGGACGTGTTTCTGCCTCTTGCTTTCGTGTTGTGGTGGCGACTGCGGGATCAACAAGATCTAGCATGCCGCTTTCTTCAAATGCATCCATGTCAATGGCCTCTTCATCGTCATCATTCTCTTCATTAGTTGCCGCTGTAGGCAACATCTTGTCGGAATTTGGTGTGTGCATTTCATCCTAAATAAAAAATGTACAAGTTTCCTAATTTCAGTCAGTAAGTACTAATTTTCTACCTTGGTATCGTCTAGCGTTAATTCGCATATTTTGTCATCGAGTTGATTGGTGCCGTCATCGTTTAATTGATGTGTCTCCACCCATCCACCATCGCCGGACTCCTCCTCTACCAGTGTCTCCTCCCCCACATACTCCATTTGTTTGCAGCGTCGATAGCATGGCACATTGCGTGTTATCAAAAATTGTTTATCTACATTATAATAAGCTCTAAATCTCTTTTTGTAGAACATATAATTTGTACTTACCTTTTGGCAAGTATGGCTTTGTTTTACTATCATCACCCGCTGCCCACTGCCAAGTGGGACAGTGATGCACCAAGTGATCACCGGCTGCCACAAATTCCTCTGGTGTTAAAACTCCAGTTTCGCGAAATTTCGATTCCTAATTAATAATAATTTGAAAATTAATTTCTCAATAATGAACAGTTGAACACTGCTCAAGCGTCAGTGCCCCAAATAGAGCTCACTAAATGTCTTAATAAATATCAATTCACTTAATTTAAATAATACTTTGTGTAATTACCAAGTGAGTATGCACAAAATAAATTAGTTATTAAAGCTAGATAAATCAGTTCCTGGGACTCAACCAATCAAACACAAGTTAATACTTGCCTTTAGAATTGGTGTCAAATATTCTGCCACATTTAGCGCTGTGCCCTTTACTGTATTTAGCACGCTTTGCATTGCTAATAATATGAGTATTTGCTTTGTTATTCTACTATGATAAGACCTAATGCGTGCTAAGAAAATATGTTTTATCAATTTCACTTCCTTTCTCTATTTTGCTATGCGTGCCTCACTGTATAACACTGCAGTGCAGTCGCGCCAGTGTTACCAGAGATTCAATAACGAAAATAGCTGTATATTCCAAAAATAAAAGAGTTGTTGCAGTTACAAAAAATTTAAAATTATCCATTCTAAATATCATAAGAACCATTAACATTAAAGCAAAAATCAAAGTCTACACATGTTCTAAGCCTTATGAGACAAGTGATTTTATATACAACATATATGTATTATAGTTATCAATAAAAATTTTATTTTTTTTTAAATTAAGGACTGAGCTTTTCGGCTCCTAAAAGTAATTATGTTTGGGGCAATGCAACTCAAAATGGAGTGATACCTTTTAATACTCGCGATGGCAAGAGTATCATGCGTTTTAGCTCGAACAGGGCGTTTTTCGGCCATTGTTTAATGTACTCCTAAAACTCATAGTTCAATACCACAGAAAACACAGATAAAACACAAAATAAAATAAATTTTCTCAAAAATTGTGTATCCTATCTTGCTCTTAGGAATATTAGAATAAAATTACCAAAATGTCGAATAGATAACTCTCGATATTTATCTTAACACATTTGAGAAAATAAATATACACTTGATTTATACACAAGTCTTCCACATTTATAGCCCGATTCCACTATCAACATTTCTTACATACGTGTACAGAATGTAAAGTTATTGCCTGTACACATTCTGAACTTTTAATATTCGTAGTCTGTGAATTTCAGAAATTCGCTCTATATCGAGTGTTTGCGATGACTTATCGAACTTCTTATCGATTTTATAGAAAGTATGGCAATATCAATATCACAAACAGTTGATTTTCAAGAAGGGTATGCGTCGTTTTGAAATACAGTTTAATAATAATAGTAATTTTAAAATTCAATGATGGGCGAAGTACAAAGACAACCAATAAATTGGAGATCCTACTACGATGCAGTGGAAGGAAATTTTTGTGCGCTTAGGTCAGCGCAATAGCCCGATCCGCTCTGCAATTTCGATCAAGAGCACATTTTGCCACTCACGTTAATGCATAGACTCATAATGGAATTTGAAAAAACAAAACAGTTTTATACCGAAGCCAAATATGACCTGCGTTTGTCAATGCGACGCATTCATGTTGCCAAAGAGCGACATTAGACAACAATAAAATCTATATATTATATTTGCGTAGTTGCAAATGGAGATTGTAGAATTGGTTTTATTATAATATATTTAATAAATTCTTCAATGATATGTACTTCCGACAGGTGTTGTCAGACGGACAAAACAAAGCAAAGCATTGCCATCCCTTTCACACTCAGAAAATTACTCTTAAGCCACCCGTATTAAATTTTCATTCTATTCAATAGAACTCGTGCGTTCGTGAGGCTGAAAATAGTTCATAGCCGTTTTTGCATTTTTTTTTATTGTGGTGATATATATTGGAAAAAAACATCGAGTAAGAATTGCAAATATCGAAAGAATCGATACTTCGATTTTTATAGTCATCACTACGAGACATGCCGTAATACCGTATTGAAGACAAGATGGGTCCAAAATTTATTTTGCCTTCGCCAAATTTCAATAAAAACAAGAAAGAGCTCGAAAAGATTAACCTGCATTACTTAACTCCATGTGGTATGACGCTGCTTCCACGCACCAAACAGCCACCACCCATGTATGGAGCACGCGGAAGCACTGTGCCCGCAAAATATATTAAACATGATCAACAAGTACGACAAATTTGACATTTAAGTAAAAATGATTTACTTCAACTTGATCACAGGGTACCAACAAGGCTCCAACAACATTATATCCACCATCGTCGACACCCGAATATTGTGTCAACTGTAGCATGGAATTGGCCACAGCCCATGACATGAGGCGACATTTGGAACAGCATGAATACTGTCCCGCTAAGGATTGTAGTTTTGTGGCATTGGCCAGTGTCATGGAGCAACATATTGAGGCAAATCACATAACAGGCTTGTACAAAACCGTAAAGAAAGTGTGGACTGCTGAAGACATTTCTGCCTGGCGTGCAGAACGATGCAAACGGTTATTATTAAGATTTAGATTAAGTGTACAGAAAACTAAATACTATTTATGGTGTTGCAGATTTCCAACTGCGACCAATGTTGAAAGAGCCAAACTCGCAAAGGAGCAGCGCTTGAAACGAGGTGAACGCTTGGAATCTTCTAAATCGCGTTTTGCTAAGTCGGGCGACCGACGACGCAACAGTTCACTAACAAATTCAAAAGAGCGTATAATGCAAATTAAAAGACAAGGGCGTACTGTAAAAATACCAGTTGGGCAAACACAACATCAAAAGGTACGAACGGAACCGGAAAATAAAGATACTTCTCCACTAGAGGATGCCGTCCATCTTAATGCAACCTTAGTGCCCATTTTCCGAGGAACCAGTCGAATGACAGACTACGAGCACATTGAGGCAAAAGTGAAATCCAAGCAAAATGCATTAAGTAACATGTTGGGCATGTATGGAACCGACAGCGACGATGATGATGATCCGATAGACACGGAGAATACTGTACAAGTAGTTCATTCGCCTATAACTATAGTAAATTCAAGTATAAACACAATGAAAGAGAGACTACAAATCAAAACAATTTTGGTGGAGCTTACGCAGGAATGTTCTGCCAAGACATTGGTAGAGACAGACTCGAAGAATGTGTCCAACTCATCAGATGAAGGACCTGAAGAATTACCCATTGAAAGAAAAGTTAATGCATTTCCAGTGCCCAGCGCATCGCAAAAACTAAAATCAACTGATAAAATTGAACGGAGCCAAGGACCACCTACTAGGCGTAGTTCTGGACGCGAGAAATCCCAGTATGGCCTAAATTACAAGCGAGCGCGTGAAAAGAGCAAGCTAAATACGATGTTGTCAAAGCTGCTCGCGTCTGATATACGTCACGAACGGAATATCCTCTTGCAGTGTGTGCGTTACGTATGCGAGCAAAACTTCTTTGACATTGGAAATAGTGAAAGTTCTCTCAGGACTGAAGCCATCAATATTAGGAAAGATGTGAACATTTAAGCAAACTTGTAATGCATATAAAAATAAACATAAATTTAATTGAAATAGTTTTGAATTAATTTGTTGGCATGCCACCGCCAGCATCTACGCCAGCTGCACCGCCAGCACTATTGCTGATACCCGATGTACCGCCATCAGCAGCTCCTGAACCTGCAACGCCACCACTAGAAGCATGTTGCTGATTTTGCTGAGCCGCTGCTGCAGCGGCTGCCTGCTGTTGTTGCTGTGCGGCTGCATGTTCTTGCTGCCGCTTCTGTTGTTGTCTGGCGGCATGTGAGTGTTTGGCCTTCGTCTCTTCCAGTTCTCGTACCCGGGAGCGTGCGTGTTGTATGCGATGCCAGGCCATTTGCAAGACTTTGGCGGACGCGTAGCCGGAACCCTCGTGCGGCTGGCCGGTGGATACTTGTGTGAGGTAATTGATTTGTTCAGAAAGCTTCGACTCAACGCTAGACAGGCTTTTTAAAAATTGTTGTGACTGCGTCTCTGCACTCTTTTGTGAAGACTTTTCCTTGCCGAGTTCTTGCAACGCTTGCCCTTTTTGAGGTAAGCAAGTTAGATTTCCGTATAAATGCATATTTGACTGTAACTTACCTGCGCTTTGCATGCATAGTATAATGTCTTTCTCGATTTCATCTAATGCGTGTATTTTATCCAATGGATTCATTCTAAAATTAGGATGACACTATATTTATTTTTTAAATCACTTTGGAGTAAAGTTTTGCAGGAGATTAATAATTTGTGTTTTAACCATTCTCCCAAGACGCCGACACATTTGAATGTACGTCTGTCATTCATTTTAATTCTCGATTCGGACAGAGCGAAATGAATCATTTTCGATAATAAGTGATGCGTAAGTTTTGGCGGTAAAAAAGCTACACAAACATTTCGCATCACCAGGGGATGTTCCTAATTCATATAGTTGTACTCAGTATTTTTACGATATATTCGGTCCACCACAGATAATATTTGACATTCAGTGCGAAAATGTAACAACCTCAGGCGAAGAATTCAAATTACAAATTTAAAATCGCGGACAATTCGAATGTAAGTAGAATATTTTATTTTCAATTTTATTATATTTAAGTATTTATATTAACAGTATTTAAGAATGGAACAAGAACTGCATTGAATGGACACAAAAAATGGATGTCGAAAGCAACAAGAGAAAATTCATCTAGCCAAGAAATTTTTCGAGCAAGGCTGCCGTATAAGATAATGCCAAATGTACTGGTAGATATGCCAAAATTGAAAACCAATCGTTAAAAAATATAATAGAAATTTTTATAATATTAACTTATTTAAATTAAGCAGTAGCCCAGTGGCCGAGTGAATATTATGATCTTGGCTAATTATAATTTATTGTCCGTTGCTATGTTTACCCATTAACCATCTCCTACATCTCCTATCTTCTTTAATTTCCTCGTCTTCATTCTTCATTGCTTTCGATTTCTATCGTCCAAAGCGACAACCAGAGCTTGCAAAGCAGTAATAAGAATAAGCACACCACAACATCGAATTCCTCCTCAAATGTAAAATTTAAATGTCTTTTTTTTGCTAAACAAATATTCCTAAAGTTGAGTCCGAATTTCGTAAAAGGCGGCCGAATAAATACTTTTTTCATATATCGAAAGTATCGATATGATGGCACCCATTTGCAGTAGTTTAAATATAGCAATTATGAGTTTCAATAGTTGAAATACATTTTATTTGACACAATTAAAATTTTAAAATAATTTAATAAATTCGTTTTATTTATTCCCAATACCAACCCATGCGAATTTAAAGAACTGCCTGGGCAGCAACAAACAATTTTCATAAAACTCCGTTGAGTCCCGGTCAATGTGCCATACCATAAAGCCACTTCCACAATTGATTTGCTTATGCAATGTATACTGTAAGCGATCAGCAAAATGCGTCTTGCACTTTCGGCACTCAAATAAATGGTCCTGTGAATCTGCTCTCAGAAACCGGCGCACATTTCGTATTTCATGCATGCCGCGAAATTCTCCTTCTACATCTGATAGTATAAGAAATGTTGGTGTGGTTGCCACATCCTCGCTTCTTAGAAGATATGGAACAGCATAGAGCTCCTTTGTGCTTGCGCACACACGCAAGCAGTATAAATTCACATTCAATGAGTCGGGGAAGAGACCATCGCTTATGTAGCTGTCGGTGAGCAACGCAAGGTCCACAGGTGATGCGTTGTTGTCCTTTAGAAACTTTGTGTTGTTTTTTACACGGTATTGCAATGGCAGTTCGAGTTTTTCGTTCCATTGCCGCTTTATAAAAAGTTTTATGCGCTTTATGGTGCATGCCTCCAGTGGAACTCGTTGATTCATCAGCACATAGTTGCTAATCTTTTCAAGTAATAGCGAAAACACCATGTCCACCGTATCCTTTATATCCAAATAATGATTTATTACAACAGGTACACTCTCGTAATACATAAGATGCTTTGTCGCTTCTACATAGAACCCAGTGGTTATATACAGCCGAGAGGCCTTGTAGCTAAGAAAGCGCAGTAGCTGTGGTACGGCCTCCATGCCAGCTTCCAGCAAAAAATCATTGGTGCGCCCCACTGCGCTCTCATCGCACAGAAGAAAGGTTTCAATATGCTCCCGTTCGATCCGCTTGAGCAGTAGCTTCTCTGCCTGTCCTAATTTAATGTGATGATCAGCTTTGTCATTCAGCCAATGATGGCTATAAGGCTCGTCTGCACGTACGCGACTGAAACATGTCTGGCATTCTACCCCGAAATGCTGATGACGAAAGATCCGCATATTTTCCATCGTCTCAAATATGAAGCGCGAATGGTTGTGACGTGACATTCTGAAAATTAAATATTGACTGACATGAAGATGTGATGTTATATTGAGATTTTATAGAAATGTAACGCAAAACTACATACGTCCGACAAAGCTCATATGAAATAATGAGTAGTACCTGCTCAGGACCATAATTTTCACCTTACCTGCCAGACCTTGCAACAGCTGCGAATCCTTACCTAACGCATTATTGCTTCGACTAAAAATATTCTTTAATCAACCGTAATGGCCTATTTTTCTCATACTTTCCCTTAGGATATATGCAAATGATACTAAAAATACCTACCTGCATATCCCCATATTTTTTGCCACTTGTGGTAAATGCCAGACTCTGAATAACCTTCAATTACTCCTGATCGATGCATAAAGCGTTTTTGGTGCAAACATGAAACTTCAGATCTGTGCGGTGTTTAAACTATTTAAAATTTGGAAGTTTATTTTATACTGGAACAAAAGCGCGCGTCTGGCTTGCTCGTATCACCAACTCGAACTCTTCGATAGTGATAACTATCGATATTTACAAAAATGTCAATATAGTGTTTAAATAAGTGAATAAGGTTTAACAGAATTATGTAAAGTAGCGATAGATTGACAAATTAACAGCTGATCATTCAAAATTATTTGTATTCAAATTAGTTTGACCAAACATCCCGGCAACCTTGAAAGGATCTGCTTTCAACATATCAAGCCTCCATCGGTAAGATGGCCAATTTGTGTACCGGTCGACAGCAGATGCCATTGGCTGTACGAAGATGAACAACTCGAACATGACTATCCTTTCCAGGCACAAGTGATTCGATGCTGCCGAGCTTCCATTGCTGAGGCTGAAGATTGTCGTCATGGATTATGACCATGGTTCCAACAGCGTTGTTTGACGACGATGAGCACGAAGCTCGTGAATACAGTCTGATGACCAACGACGCCAAATTTGGTGTTTAGCAGCGGTTATCACGTCAAACCGTTCCAAATTGTTCAGATTAGGCGTCGTTATTGTGCGTTCGGGAAGCGCACGAAGAGATTTTCCAACTAACAAGTGTCCTGGGATGATTGCTGACAGGTCGTTGGGATCAGGCGACATAGGTGACAATGGGCGAGAATTGAGAACAGCTTCGATTTCTGTTATGATCGGGCAGAGCTACTCAAACGTTAGGCGACTGTTCGATAGCAACCCCTTTGCGCTCTTAACTGCTGCTTCCCAGAGTCCGCCAAAGTGGAGTGCCCTGGGGGAATAAAATGAAACGACACGAAATCAGAAGCACAATACTCTGATATTGCGTCTTGAGTAGATTGATCAAACAAAAATTGTTTCAAAGTTTTTAGCTCAGTTAGTTAGTTAGTTCCATTATCACAATAGATGTCAGTGGGCAGCGCTCGCCGAGCAACCATTCGCTCGAGTGCGAGACCACTTTGATGTGCACCGCCTTGGATGCCAAGCAAATGAACTCAGCCAAATAAGATTTTGTGAGTCCCCCTCCTCGTATGCGAACATACGTATATATTGGACCACAAAAGTCGATACCACAGCGTTGGAATGGGTGTTCCGGTCGAAGGCGCTCCACTAACAGCGATCCCATAAGCTGCCTTTCCAATTTTGGCTTGCACGATGCGGTGTGCGAAGTCCCTGGCATTTACGATCCAATATTCCAATCGAATGAGTGCCACTAGAGCCTTAGGTCCAGCATGGCAGTTGCGAAGATGTAGATGCCGCACATAGATCCAGACGAAATGCGATTTGCTGGGCAACAATATCGGATGTTATTCGAAGTTTTTAAAGTCAACGTTTTCTGGCCGGCCGCCAACTCGGATAAGTGAAAATCCTGTGGAGCGACCTAGAAAAGGATTGAGAAGCTTTAGATGGCTCTTAAGTGGTTGATATTTTTGCAATTGGCGAATGTCTTCGACGAATGATAAATGCTGAATGTTCCAAATTATGCAATAAGATGCATTCCGTAGTTCCTCGGGTCACAAAATTGTTTCGAATTTACATTACATACATGTGATTTGAACAAAGCGTAACATGTAGACGAACATGCGAACACATCGATTGTATGAACTGATGTTCGTCAGTTTCTCCAGGATATGGTTGCGAGCCATTGTGGCGATGTATGTGGCTTTGCGTTGCTCAGCATTGATTACTTGCATATCAATGTTGCTGATGTTGCCTGATATTGGCCAAACTTCCTGATGTTGGGTTAAAAACGCTGGTCCTGAGAACCAAATGGATGATTGTAGATCAAAGGTGGTGGCACCTCGAGGAACAATGTCAGCAGGATTTGATGCCGTTGGTACGAATGTCCAATGTCCGTTTGAAGTCAAGTACTGAATCTCAGAAACTCGATTTTCGACAAATGCTGATAACGTATTTTGTTGTAAACTTGTGCCAACCAATGTGCTCCACATAATTCCAGTTTGGGAAGCGATTTCTTCTCTACTGGGGCCACTCTGGACTTGGCAGATTTCGACCGCAAATAGATGCCACCGCAGAATCTGTACAATTGAAATGAGCTTTGGTTGACCTGTTTGAAGTATCGTGGTACAGCAAGTGACGAATGTTATGGAATGATTCCAGGCACTTCTTTCAGATTCGTAATCCTGGCAAAGAACAGAACTCGTCTTTCGCACTTGCTACCGCTGCTTGTGCATTGTGCTCAAGCTCAACCCACAAATTGATGGCCTGCGAACAATTTAAAGAATTGGATGCGCTGCAACGCTTTGATGTCGTCAAACGTTACCGACTGTGTCTTGATTGTTTCTCTAAGGGTCATCTAATGGCCGATTACCCTTCAACAAATCGCTGTCGCCATTGTTAGAGATCGCACCACACCTTGTTACATAACAACAAGTTACATTCAACAACACAAACAAGCCCTTCACCAGACACCGACGCAGTAGCACACAATCATTCGCAAATCAAAAACGGTAATCAACCTCAGGTTCTTTTAGCAACGGCTATGGTCCTGGTCAGATATTCAACTGTCACCTACAGACTGGGACGTACTCTACTTTAAGCTTGGCGCCATATCAATTGACGATCATCTTAAACGTTTATGGGAAATTGAATCAACTGAAACATCAAATGTGCTATTGAAACCAGAAAATCGAGCTTGTGAGGAACACTATATAAAAATGACTGTTATGAATGACAGTGGTCGCATTGTTATAAAGCTGCCGTTTAAAAACAATCCTAGTCAACTTAGCCATTCATTCGACATAGCACGCCGCAGATTTCTCAGCTTGGAACGTCGTTTGGCACAATCTTCGGAACTTCGCTTACAGTATTGTCAATTCATGGAGGAGTATGAGCGTTTGGAACACATGTCGCTGGTCACAGAACCAAACTTATCGGAACCATACTTCTACATACCCCACCATTGCGTTTTAAAACTCAGCAGCGAATCCACAAAGCTTCGAGTGGTCTTCGATGCCTCGGGTCGGACATCCAATCAAACTTCACTCAATGATCATTTACTTGTCGGCCCTACTATCCAAGATGATTTATATTTGCTGTTGTTGCGTTTCAGATTACATCGTTTTGCCAGCTGATTTAACCAAGATATACGGACAAGTAAATGTTGATTTAAATTATCGCAAATACCAGTACACACTCTGGCGAGCTCTTTCACACTTATCAACTCAACACGGTTACATATGGAACCTCGGCACCTTACTTAGCTATACGCAGCCTGCATTATTTGGCAGATCTGTATCGAACTGAGTATCCAATCGGTGCTGCAGTCATCAAATCATCGTTCTATGTAGATGACCTTTTATATGGAGATGATGACATACAACTCTTCGCACAATCAAGAATCAAGTCACGGAAATTTTTCATCGTGGTCACTTTCCGTTATCCAAGTGGCATTCAAATCATGCCCAATTCATCGAAAACTTCGCTAACAAGGATTTCAACACATGTGACAACGGATTGACCAGCGCACTTGGTGTCAGTTGGAATCAACACACCGATATGCTCCTATTCTACTTCAAACCAAAATCGTTTCGTCGACTGTCACCAAGAGGACCATTCTGTCTATTGCATCAGCTTTGTTCGACCCTCTCGGCCTGGTGGCACCACTCATAATCATCCTACAAGAGCTCTGGCTTGCAGGGCTTACTTGGGACGAATCGGTACCACAGCATCTTGAACTGGCCTGAAAGAAGTGCCTGGAATCATTCCATACCATTTCGTCACTTGCTGTACCCCGATACTTCAAACAGGTCAACCAAAGCTCATTTCAATTGAATAGATTCTGCGATGCATCGATTCGAGCGTACGGCTGTGGCATCTATGTGCGGTCGAAATTTGCTTGTTGTTGTTCGTCTTCTCACTGCCAAGTCCAGAGTGGAGAAGAAATCGCTTCCCAAACTGGAATTATGTGGAGCACATTGGTTGGCACAAGTTTACAAGAAAATTACGTTATCAGCATTTGTCGGAAATCGAGTTTCTGAGATTCAGTTCTTGACTTCAAACGGACATTGGAGATTCGTACCAACGGCATCAAATCCTGCTGACATTGTTTCTCGAGGTGCCACCACCTTTGATCTACAATCATCCATTTAGTTCTCAGGACCAGCGTTTTTACCCCACAATAAGGAAGTTTGGCCAATATCAGGCAACATCAGCAACATTGATATGCAAGTACTCAATGCTGAACAACGCAAAGCCACATTCATCGCCACAGTAGCTCGCAACCATATCCTGGAGAAACTGACGAACATCAGTTCATACAATCGTTGTGTTCGCACTGTCGTCTACATGTTACGCTTTGTTCAAATCACATGTATGTAATGTAAATTCGAAACAATTTTGTCACCCGAGGAACTACGGAATGCATCTTATTGCATAATTTGGAACATTCAGCATTTATCATTCGTCGAAGACATTCGCCAATTGCAAAAATATCAACCACTTAAGAGCCATCTAAAGCTTCTCAATCCATTTCTAGGTCGCTCCACAGGATTTTCACTTATCCAAGTTGGCGGCCGGCTAGAAAACGTTGACTTTAAAAACTTCGAAAAACATCCGATATTGTTGCCCAGCAAATCGCTTTTCGTCTGGATCTATGTGCGGCATCTACATCTTCGCAACTGCCATGCTGGACCTAAGGCTCTAGTGGCACTCATTCGATTGGAATATTGGATCGTAAATGCCAGGGACTTCGCACACCGCATCGTGCAAGCCAAAATTGGAAAGGCAGCTTATGGGATCGCTGCCAGTGGAGCGCCTTCGACCGGAACACCCATTCCAACGCTGTGGTATCGACTTTTGTGGTCCAATATATACGTATGTTCGCATACGAGGAGGGGGACTCACAAAATCTTATTTGGCTGAGTTCATTTGTTTGGCATCCAAGGCGGTGCACATCAAAGTGGTCTCGCACTCGAGCGAATGGTTGCTCGGCGAGCGCTGCCCACTGACATCTATTGTGATAATGGAACTAACTAACTAACTGAGCTAAAAACTTTGAAACAATTTTTGTTTGATCAATCTACTCAAGACGCAATATCAGAGTATTGTGCTTCTGATTTCGTGTCGTTTCATTTTATTCCCCCAGGGCACTCCACTTTGGCGGACTCTGGGAAGCAGCAGTTAAGAGCGCAAAGGGGTTGCTATCGAACAGTCGCCTAACGTTTGAGTAGCTCTGCCCGATCACAACAGAAATCGAAGCTGTTCTCAATTCTCGCCCATTGTCACCTATGTCGCCTGATCCCAACGACCTGTCAGCAATCATCCCAGGACACTTGTTAGTTGGAAAATCTCTTCGTGCGCTTCCCGAACGCACAATACCGACGCCTAATCTGAACAATTTGCAACGGTTTGAGTGATAACCACTGCTAAACAGCAATTTTGGCGTCGTTGGTCATCAGACTATATTCACGAGCTCGAACCAAATGGACATCATCGTCGTCAAACATCGCTGTTGGAACCATGGTCATAATCCATGACAATCTTGAGCCTCAGCAATAGAAGCTCGGCAGCATCGAATCACTTGTGCCTGGAAAGGATAGTCATGTTCGAGTTGTTCATCTTCGTACAGCCAATGGCATCTGCTGTCGACCGGTACACAAATTGGCCATCTTACCGATGGAGGCTTGATATGTTGAAAGCAGATCCTTTCAAGGTTGCCGGGATGTTTGGTCAAACTAATTTGAATACAAATAATTTTGAATGATCAGCAGTTAATTTGTCAATCTATCGCTACTTTACATAATTCTGTTAAACCTTATTCACTTATTTAAACACTATATTGACATTTTTGTAAATATCGATAGTTATCACTATCGAAGAGTTCGAGTTGGTGATACGAGCAAGCCAGACGCGCGCTTTTGTTTCAGCATAAAATAAACTTCCTAATTTTAATTAGTTTAAACACCGCCTAGATCTGAAGTTTCATGTTTGCACCAAAAACGCTTTATGCATCAAATAACCGTAGTTGACTATAAGTCACATATCAAAACTTTCCAGCTGTAAATCGTTCTTGGAAAACAACTTTCACTAATTAACAAAAGCAAATATTCTGCTTTGGGGACAAATTATTAAATTTCCAATACTATAATAAGTGATATCGATAGTCTAGAATTATTAGATGCATATTTTGAATGGCTTTCACTTCTCGCAACTACCTGTGGATATTTGGCACTATTGTCACAACTAGTATTTCTTATTAAATTTTTGATACGATAGCTTACTTTCGCATATCGATTACGTATGTGGGACTTGTAACGAAAAAGTACCATAATTATCGAGTCGCTACATGTACATGTTCTCACTGGAAACAGCTGTTCGAAAAAAATACACAAAAGTGATTCATATAAGGTCGATAAAAATTTTCGAAATTAAAAAGCGAGCAATATACCGAAAGGACTACAAAATATTATTTAACATTTAAAATACAAGCTTCAAACTGGGTAACGACATGTCCACGTCTTCAATGGAAAGTAAGTGACAACTATCACGCCATTTGTCAGTCGCACTCAATTAGACTAACACACCTACAATCCCCCATAGAGCACCTTTTTAATTTAAAGTTTGCCGTAAAAGAGCTCGAGCGCAATTCGAAGAAATGTGAAAAAGAGGAAAAACAAGAGAAGGCCAAAGCCAAGAAGGCCATACAAAAAGGCAACATGGATGTGGCTCGCATACACGCCGAGAATGCGATCAGGCAAAAGAATCAGGCAGTTAATTATCTGCGTATGAGTGCACGCGTGGATGCAGTCGCTAGTCGGGTACAATCGGCATTAACAACACGTAAAGTCACTGGCTCAATGGCCGGTGTAGTTAAGGCCATGGATGCTGCCATGAAAGGTATGAATCTGGAAAAAATCTCATCGTTGATGGAGAAATTCGAATCACAGTTCGAAGACTTGGATGTACAAAGCTCAGTGATGGAGGGCACGATGTCTGACACGGTGACCACATCTGTGCCACAAGGAGATGTGGATAACCTCTTGCAACAGGTTGCTGACGAGGCTGGCCTCGAACTGAATATGGAACTGCCCAGCGGCGTGCAATCAACTACCATTGGTGCCTCCACTCAAGTGTCGCAGGAGCAGGATGAGTTGACACAACGCCTGGCCCGTCTGCGACAGGCCGAATGAACATTAAAAAAAAAATTACTTAATCTTGCTGTTTTATATTTCTGTAAGAGTAATAAAATATGTATATAAAACCACTCATTTTGTAAATTTTTTGATTTTCAGGAATCAAATGAGCCATAATATTTGCATCGATTATCAATCGCGCCTAAGTTAAATGATCATTGATGTGTCGGTGTAGTTGCGCAAAGCTCTGTTTGCTGTTGCTGTTGTTTTTTCACACGCTCTTTCCTGGACTTGCGGAATGTCTTATGTTCTATTTCAGCTGATAGGTCTATTGCATTCGGTATGTTTTTAGGTTTCGGTCCACGACGTTTCTGTTCGGGCTTACCCCTTGCCTGAGGCGTCACCATTGGTACCGAGCGCCAATTGTCACCATGCTTGTCAAGCCGTTTCTTTAACAGCTCCACATCATATGTGCGCCGGCTTAGTATCTTCTTTATGCAATTTACTCTGCAATTAATGGTCTAACCTTTCAGCGATGAAGCAAATTGTGGGCTTATTACTCACCTCATAACGCTGCGCTCATTTTCCGATTGTATTTGCTGGCATCTGCTGTACATTTTCTCTACGAGCAATTTGTAAATTTCATTTTTTTTTTTAATAAGCGTCATTCCATTTAGGTTAATGCTGGACGAAGCAGCGATCTTACATCGATAAGTCGATGTTCTGAAATTTATTTCAAACACTGTATGTGTAAATCATACATGTATAACTATGTATTCGTTTGCAGATTTCTAGATTAGTAACAAATCAAAATATCGATAGCGTTTCCAAAAAATATCGATGTGGGCAGGCATTGCTGTTTCTAAAGATACCTTTTCGATATTATACGCAATCCCAGTAAGGCATTTTGGTTATGACAATAGCAGGTTCTTTCTAATCTGGCATCAAGACTAATGTGAGCAGAATATAAAAATAAGATTGTGTTTCAGCACTAAGCACAGAAAAGGCACAGAATGCTAACAGTCTAATCACACGGACCAACATTTTACGGAACGTATGGGTTTTTTTTAAAGATGTGCAGCATCAGTATCTGTTGTAGCTGTTAACTGAAACATTTTTGTTGGCAAAAAATTCACCTAAATATAAATTTAAAAGGAATTAAATGGTTTAGGTATTATTTTTAATGCTCTGCACTGTTTTTCAAAATATGTTTGGCGATGAATATAGAACGGATATGTTGGCAACTGTGAGCAGGGAGCAACGAACAATTGTCACAGCCAGACGTGTTGTGGAAAGTGCATGGGAGTAATACTTAACCGCATTTTAAGGTATTCATTTTTTTTTCTTTTTTATTAAAAGAGGTTTGGTTTTTACTTTGTTCGTAACACCACTAATACATTTTCTGTATTGTCTGCTCAGTAGTAAGATGCAACAACTAAAGCAACGCTATTTTTCTTTTGTTTTTGACATCTCGTTAATGCGACTCGTTGTTTTAAATACTGTTATTGAAAATAAGATTTTGTGCTTACATTCTTAATTGTCGATAATTTTTAAATTATATTTTAATTCTTTGCAATGGGTCTTTTACAGTTTCGTGGTGAATGTAAATGTGATCGGCCGAAATTTAAAAAAAAATAAAAAATGTCAGACTGAAACGAATTCAACGAAATTCATTTTTAAGCAGGTACAGTGATGTCTCCAATGGTATGTTTTGTCAGTCGTGTGTGGAATGAACGTTCTACTCATTAAAAATGGGTAAATGAAGTTGTGCGAAAGTATGCAACAGTCAGAAGGCATGAGGAGACATCTCCGACCTAAAAAGGTATATATGTATATTCCTATTCAGCATCACTAGTCTTGTCGATCTAGTAATGTCAGCCTCCGTCTGTATGTTTAAGCGGATCTCCCAGACTATAAGAGCTAATGAGTCCAAATTGGGAATACAAGTTCTCGGTTACCAGCTTAAGCACAGACACATACATAAATTCATATAAGTATCAGGATAAACTATAATGATGTTCCGCTATGGTATTTTGGTTCCGATACGGTCTTTTCGTGACAAATTATATAAATTCCGCTTTTTGGCATTTACTAAATTTTTGAATTTAGATTCGATTATCATGCCATGAAGGAACGCCAACAGAGCGGCTGCGGTCACAAGCAACAACTCCAGGACGAAGGCAACAGCAACAGTCCGAGCATTAGTTAAAATTAGCCACGTTCGACTAAACGCCGAACGACCATGGTGTTCGTAGGATACCACCACGTCGACGTCTTAGGAATGATTCGAAGAAATCCTCGTGGGTGATTCGCTGAAATCCTAATTATATTGTAAGTATAGAATTTAAGATAAAGAAAATGTAAAGAATTCAAATCAATAAAATCAACATTCAGAACATATTAAATTTAAAATGAAATAAAAATAATAATAGGGTTTATTCCTTATGGCCTAAAAAAAAAAAAGAAAAAAAAGAGGAAAGAGAAAACCGAAGATTCTAGAAAAATGTCTTTCTGAATGGTTAATCTATGTAAGACTGGGAATCGCTAATTCCAGCTTATCAAAAAGAGCAATATCAAATAATGTCCCTTACACGAACCAAGGTGTGAAAAAAATTATAGAGTCTAATAAATAACACTTCAGGGAGGCTAAATAATACGCCAACTCATAATACCAAATTAAGCGAGATTTTAATGATATTCCCTTCAACAGTTCGATTCAGGGCGAGGGCCAGAAATATGTGTTCGGCATTTATAATTGATTTACTGATACCAAACCACATACGGTTGTTGGAATAAAAACATGGTAAGAATAATGGCAATTAATATTACTTTATAGCCCTATCTATCCATAAGAAAGTATTATGAGAATCAGATTCGTTGTTTGAATCCTAAACCACTCTATGAATTGGAAAGCAATTTCCAAGTGCCTTATGGAACATTAGGCCGATAAGCAAGACTTGAAAACTCTCGAGTATCAAATGCTCTACCTATTTCAGGAAAGTCTGTCCGTTATAGAATTTTGTCAAGAAGTATATCATCACATTTCCCTAATTCTATATTAAACAAGTAAGAGTGCTGTAGTCGAGTAAACTCGACTACGATATACCCTGAACCCACTTATTAAATATATTATATTATTATTGGCAAATTCCCCTTTAAAAAGATTTACACTAACACGTGAAACATGCCATCGTAGGTAGTGGGGCTCATGCCATCCCTTTCTCACACATGCGCTCGCCTATATATGCATACAGAAAATGCTTGCGGCTGCTGGTAGAAATGAGATCAATATGAGAATACATTTTCGACTATAACTTGGGTGTTTCTTATCCGATCTTGAAATTTGGGCATTTGATCAAGAGTATGCATATGCATATTATGTATTAATTAGAAGATTCTGCCTTTAAAATTGTGGCATTTATTGCTATCGGAAATTTAATTTATTGATAACTGACAAACGAAGGCAGTTATCGAAAATTAACGCAAACCTGGTATACGAGAACCTATATTCCAAATTTGAAGTCTCTAGCTCTTACAGTTCCTGAGATCTGCGTGTTCATACAGACGGACGGACGGACAGACGGACATGGCTATATCGACTCGACTATTGATCCTGATCAAGAATATATATACATTGTGGGGTCGGATATGCTTCCTTCTGTTACATACATTTGCACAAAACCATTATACGCTTTTTACCCATTTTTAATGGGTTCAGGGTATAAAAAGCGTATAGGAAGATGCGACGTAAAGAAAGAGTTGTTTCACTTCGATATCGTGGGTAGGCATATCCTCAATGCACCTCACGGAATATCGGAATTCCAACGCGAGTTCCTCGTGGCTACTGGAACTAAGAGTCAAACAGGGTGGGCACCCAGACTTATATTATACGGACATTAAAGTGTAAGCCTTTTCGAAATCACGTAGTTAAAGTGAGCTGTGGGTCTCCCTGAACAAGTTGTTAACGAAGGTTGCTTCTAATCTGATTCGACAATGGTTGATAACTCATTTTTTCGATTAAATGATTAATTAACAGACTCAAATCAGAACACATTCAACACAAGCCGAATGATAATATATTGAATGTAACTTCTGTTGGTGAACAAATCCAGATGTCCCATTGTACTTGGCTTGGCAAACGACACCTTCAGCCATTCAACTACAAGACGCCAACAGGAGCAGCAGCAGTCCAAAGCTTAGTTAATATTATCGAAAATCGGTTTGTATTGATATTCGCGGAATGAGCACAGTTTTCAGTGATATACGAGAAAATACGATATATACACAAACTCATATTTCAAATGTATACGGGCTAATATAGATGGTCAGAAGGACGGGTGGTGACGGGGACTAAGCATATACTTTACTGGGTTCCAGATGCTTCCTTCAACGTATGTAGCAGGTATACTTTTGCACAACTCCAATTGAATATAAATTCAATTCCATTACCAATTCTAATGGATTTAGGTTCATCTTATAGAAAAATGCTTTATGTTGCTCTATGCCAAAACCATTCATCTATGTGCCTTCTATATAATATTGTCCTAATGCGTGTAATGTTAAAGAAGACATCATTTCCACCTAAAGTTTAGTTATTTTTTATTAGCTTCAAAAGCAGCGCCAATAAGTAGATGATTCCAGTCAGTATGAAAAAATCGTCTTGTTTTATCCGCTGAAGGTATAATTCTGGATTCACACAAGCCGACATAAAGCATCCATCATCAGTTTTGATTATGTTCCGTAATGTTTTGCAGCACCGAAAATCCAGTATTTTTTCTGCATTGGTATTGGATGTTCCTAAATATATTTTGTTGCTGCACATTTGCTACACACATTCATCGACATACATATCTTGAAAAGTAGAGCAGATCATTAAAAAGAATACCTAAAACATTTAATTAAATTGCTTAAAATGTATTCTGAATTCGATTTTTTCTCAATAATAATTTATTAATCAAATAACAGCTGAAACTGATACTGATTTTACCTATGTGGACAGTGTTTCACATCTTTGAAAATGTCCATTCGTCCCGCAAGATATGACTTTGTGTGATACGCATATAACAGTAAATTGGTTTTGTACAATTTACGCTATGCCGTCCGGCAAGCCTATAACCATATGAATGCCTAACTTCATATAACGAAATTTGAATTGCCTACCTCAATTCTTATGAATTTGTGAGCAATGTACCAACTGATGCAGGGCTCTTATGTTTCTAAATAACTCTAACGTAACAATACCTCGCTGCGTCTCCTCAGCAATAATTTATAGCTTCCTTTTTCACGTCCCCATGAGAAGAATTCTACATTTGTATAGATCATTTGCTTAGTTTATTTTACATTTGCATATATATATATCTTGATCTCACAACTTAAAACTCATCTTTCTTGGTCCGATCCGGTCGGGTTTATTTCTGTGTTAGAAACGACGGGTATATACCAAGTTTCATAATTATTATTATTATTGGGAGGCTTCATGCACTACTAGTTAACATACATTTTAGCATAGCCGCAAAACTTCATACTTCAATATTTGCAATTATTAATACATTGCCTACGTACGAAGCAACATGCATATATTGCAAGATAAAAACTTAATATAAATCAATAAATACACCTCGAAAAGACTTTTCATTTTAATATGACATCTTAGGAATTGCCAAACGGTCCAAATTTTTTACCGGTCATCGCAAGAAATTTTGACTTTATGTGCTTCAGATGTGTGTAAGTAAAGTAAAGTGAATTCAGTTGTCAAATATTTTTCAAAAGATCTATGTTAGGTATTGTTAGTTGATCTGTTGAAACAAGACAAAAAAAAATTTCACGCAATAGATTTTTGCTCGTGCTTTCCGACCTTTGTGTGTATTTAATTTAATACTGGCATCCTAGTCTTTTCCTAGGACGGTGGAATTTCCATATAAAGTCAATAAATGTACCTCAAGAATTTAAAAATTTTAATATTGATGTTAAAAAATTCAAATCAAAAAGAAAGTTGTTTGTTATAAAACTCCGTTTTATTGCTCACTTCCGTTCTCAAAATCAAATAACGGACAACATTGCGGCTTGCTAACTCTTGTAGGGTTGGTCCTGCTAAAACTTTTGGTTCGAAAAGTTCTGCAGTGAATTCCCTATGTACATACATGCTTACTTGACTTGACTTGTTCAAAAATATTGCGACTCATTGAACTAGTGACGTTTCAGTTCAGTGACGTTTGATATATGCACATGCTTATTTTATGTTTGTGTTGTGTTGCATGCCTGCCGTATTTATTTTATGTAATTGTTGTTCCGTATCGATCGGCTAGTCATTTTGCAGCTTGTTATTCACATAAATATTTAAGTTTGCAGAACTAATAAATTTTACGAGATATAATACTTTTTGTGTTATGGAAATGTTATATTGCAATATATCATTGAATATCACTTTTATCTTCTTTGTAGTGCTTCATTGTATTGGGTCTAACTGCAGGCGGCGGTCTCAACTTCGCAGATGATTACTTATTGCCTGGAACGAGGAAATATAGTTACGGCGATGCATTGACGTCCTGGGAACAACCACGCCTGATGCGTTGGCTATGTGAAAGTCTACATTACTCATGCAAATTAAGAATACATTTTTTTATATATGTGCATGTGCATAGGTATAGAGGTGTACATTAAAATGACAGCATACTAAAAAGTTTTTCCATTATTCTTTTTTGATCCATTATTACGTGAGCTCTGTGTAGATTTTTTTTTGCGCTTATCAGAAGACCAGTCTACGTCGTCTTCGTCATCAGTACCACCAGTGTTACCACCTGACTGCAAATATGTTGATGTTGAGCTTGAGCTGGCACTAGAGCCTTCCTTGGTTGCCAATCTTCGACTAGCGATGCGAGATGAGATGCGACCCATTCCCATGCATTTCTCCAAGTGTGGTGCAAATCTGGCTGCAGCCACTAATCTATCACAATTTGGGCAGGTGCAGTCCATCTGTTTTTTGGCGGTCGATATGCCAAAAATGTCCAAATTCGGCATTTCACAAACGTGAAACGCAGACTCTAGATTCTCCTCACCGACTCCATCAAGCGCTGCTAGATTGCCGGTCTTACGCAAATGATGTGTTTCTATAAAAATGCCGGCCACAACGTCATCTAGTAGTGCTTGGTACAAATAGTTGGAAGCCTCGTCCAATTCTTTTGGTTCCTTGATTAGTTCTCGGAAATTGATTGCAATGGTGGAGGCTGCTGTGTGATTTAAAGCCGTTGTGAGCGTTTGAGATGTAGTCGCACCCAATGGATTCAACTGATTTGTATTCGAATTGGCCATATTTCAATTAATTAATTAATAATTATAATTTTTTAGTTTTGCGAAATATGCAGCCGGTTGGTGCTTACTATCGATGTAAAAACATCGATGACTTTTTAGCGAAAAAAAAAAAAATCTTAAAATCTCTATCGATATCTCCTGTTGCTGTTTTTATGCTTGAAGAAGACTAACTGTGCAGCTGCTAGCAATTGTTTTCGCAGAGCAACGAACAATATGGGACATTCCCAGACGAGACCGTTGGGCTATTTCTCAAATCAAATAAATTATTATTTAAGGAATTTAGTGGGCAAAATTTAAGAAAATAAATGCTGTTTTTTCAGTCTGCACATACATATGTATGTACATTATATTGGAGTTTTTATTTTACGCAGCAGCTAAAGCAAGTTTGTTTGAAAATTTATTTTGCCAGCCGAAATAGTTTCTTGCTTGTTTAAATTAATAAACATGTAATTAGATATAGGTTAGTTGAGGGATATTTTTAAAATATATTTGTATTACGTGCATATTTTTATGGTAGACCGAAAGTATTTGGCATTAAATTTTCGAAAAGGTAATCGATAGAGATTTTATGTTTTTGCCTTAAAATTTAATCGATGATATTACACTGATAGTGAACATCAACCGGCTGCATGTTTTGCAAAAATTATAACTTATAAATTATATATTAATCGAAATATGGCCAATTCGAATACAATCGATAGAGATTTAAGATTTTTTTTTTTCGCATAGTAAGCACCAACCGGCTGCATATTTCGCAAAACTAAAAAATTATAATTATTAATTAATTAATTGAAATATGGCCAATTCGAATACAAATCAGTTGAATCCATTGGGTGCGACTACATCTCAAACGCTCACAACGGCTTTTAATCACACAGCAGCCTCCACCATTGCAATCAATTTCCGAGAACTAATCAAGGAACCAAAAGAATTGGACGAGGCTTTCAACTATTTGTACCAAGCACTACAAGATGATGTTGTGGCCGGCATTTTTATAGAAGCACATCATTTGCGTAAGACCGGCAATCTAGCAGCGCTTGATGGAGTCGGCGAGGAGAATCTAAAGTCTGCGTTTCACATTTATGAAATGCCGAATTTTGACATTTTTGGCATATCGACCGCCAAAAAACAGATGGACTGCACCTGCCCAAATTGTGATAGATTAGTGGCTGCAGCCAGATTTGCACCACACTTGGAGAAATGCATGGGAATTGGTCGCATCTCATCTCGCATCGCTAGTCGACGATTGGCAATTAAGGAAGGCTCTAGTGCCAGCTCAAGCTCAACATCAACATATTTGCAGTCAGGTGGTAACACTGGTGGTACTGATGACGAAGACGACGTAGACAAGTCTTCTGATAAGCACAAAAAAAAATCTACACAGAGCTCACGTAAAAATGGCTCAAAGAAGAATAATGGTAAAACTTTTTAGTATGCTGTCATTTATACCTTAATGTACACCTTTACACCTATGCACATGCACATCCATAAGCGATTTTATTCTTCATTTGCATGAGTAGTGTAAACTTTCACATAGTCAATCATCAGGCTTGGTTGTTCCCAGGACTGGAATGGTTTTGATTCAACAAATTTGTTTACAGCCTTTACATCGCCATAACTATATTTCCTCGTTCCAGGCAATAAGTAATCATCTGCGAAGTTGAGACCGCCGCCTGCAGTTAGACCCAATACAATGAAGCACTACAAAGAAGATATAAGTGATATTCAATGATATATTGCAATATAACATTTCCGTAACACAAAAAGTATTATATCTCGTAAAATTTATTAGTTCTGCAAACTTAAAATATTTATGTGAATAACAAGCTGCAAAATGACTAGCCGATCGATACGGAACAACAATTACATAAAATAAATACGGCAGGCATGCAACACAACACAAACATAAAATAAGCATGTGCATATATCAATCGTCACTGAACTGAAACGTCACTAGTTCAATGAGTCGCAATATTTTTGAACAAGTCAAGTCAAGTAAGCATGTATGTACATAGGGAATTCACTGCAGAACTTTTCCAACCAAAAGTTTTAGCAGGACCAACCCTACAAGAGTTAGCAAGCCGCATTATTGTCCGTTATTTGATTTTGAGAACGAACGTGAGCAATAAAACGGAATTAATGAGTAAATTAATGACAAATGGCTTCTTCAAGTCGTGCAATTTCTAAATGGTTCTATCAAAATGCAGAAGCCACTTTCAGGTATAATTATAATACTTATAAAAATTTACGAATGTTTTATTTACTTCATTTGCCTCGAAAGTTCTCAGAACATCCTTATTTGTTATCTCCCCGTACTTGTAGCCATCCACCTTAAATATTATGCGATTCTTATGCCAAATCAATGTATAGTTGTGAAACTCTTTGCCATAAAATTCATTTAGCGGATTTCGCATTGTGTTCATATATTCTATGTGTGTTATTTCATTGTGCCAAAGCACGGCACTTCCAAACAATACTTTTCCATCGATTGGCATTGAGCTTTTATCTTGCAATTTGTTTTTGTTACCTCGTGCGTAAGCGATTCGAATGTGGTTGACGTATTTGTCTTCACTTTCTGTGTTTACCGGTTGCAGGATTAGATCTAAAATATTAATGTTAAAGACTGATTTTATTAGTAGATTAAACGTTACAGCAATACCCACATGGGAATAGCCAATCGCCAATGGGCATCTTAGCACGTATTTCCACTCGGCCATATTTAAATTCAAAATTTTTCTTAGTATGCAGTTTACCCGAAAATACAGGTGGATAATCTCCATTAAAGAATCGTATATTTCCACATTCGTTAAAACGATGAGAATCGGTTTTTTTGCTTGTACAGCCCTTTTGCTCAAAAGATTCTCTACCTTGTACCTGGGTTGCATTTATAATCAAAAAACCATCTTTCAACATAATATTTTTGTCCACATAGGCAACGAATTCTTGTTCTGGCGCTGCTGCTAAAACTAGTGAGCGTATTTCATAAGTCCAATTGGATAGGTTCGTTTCATTGAAATTTTCCTCAAAGATAAGAGTGCCGCTACAAGCCATATTCGTGTAATTTTTTAGCGTTTCAGATTGCAAGCAACCGCACTCTGGTTTTTTATTTTTGACGACTAGTCCATGCTCAGCAATCTTAAAATTGTACATTTTCGTTATTCCTTGGCCTTTTTTTTCAAAAACAGCGTTAATTCGTAGTATGTCGTTGATTTGAATCTTAGTTTGGTTATTCATCTTATAGACAAATGGTCCGTTTTTGTTGACTGTATGAAGAAATATGTATTCTGAAGAGCTTTCAGTGCATATTTCCATGGAAAATAATGCTGAGTCGACTTCAGTATTATCTGCTTATGTATAAATTAAATTATATTACTTTATTGGCAGACCAATAGTTTTTTAATATAACTATATTTATACCATCCATTGTTATTGCTAAATCATCTCCATTTACTTTAACAGCTATATTAATTTTATCAATGTCACAAGCGCCTAGTCCAATAAAGCAAGAAAATATAAATAGCAAACATTTCATTTGACTTAGCATTATATACGAAAGGTTATCAGGAAAGTGCACAAAGGCCACTTTTTCTTTAGTTTTTAAGCTATAGAGATACTTTAATCTTTGCTGGTTGAAAATCAAAACTGAACTGAAATATTGGACGCAGAAAATACAAAGTGTATGCTTCTCCTTGGAACCGAAAAGTGTTGTCATCATCGAATTTAAAAACAATTTTTGAGACTCACAATAAGTCTCTCAGAGTATAGTTTTTTATAAAATTTAATATAAAGTAATATCTAATTCACCAATAGTTTTTTAATTCATAAAAAGGGAGTTATTTCATCTATATTTGATCGTTATCTAGTGAATACTTGTTCCACCTAATTGAATTTATGAGCTGGTATAGAGAACATTTTTTTCAGTTCATTAAAATGAATTTTCTTATCAATTTGTGTATTTGTCTGTCATCTATTCAGTGGAGAAGCTCATTGCTCGTCAAAATATTCCATGATGCGACTGATAATTTTACTGTTTTCAATCGGATACTCTGCTGCTAGCTTAGGCGTTTGTGAACAAAATGAAATTAGGATAGATCCAAAAGGAAGTGTCCTTAATATTAAAGTGGCAGGTATAAGCCTATATTTAAAACTACAATTTCAATTACACTAAAGAAAAAATATATTTCACATTCGCAGACAAAGTCAAGTCAGTTTTCTTACTGACACAAAGCGATGACATGTGCAGATTAAACTACAGCTTTGAAGGCGATGTCAATAAAAACATTACACTGGACATCAATGAAAAGCGAGAGCAACGATTATCAAGTGTTGTTACAAAAGAAGATGAAATAATCGTAAATTGTTACAGGATTGAAGGTGGGCAAGTAAAAGAGGTTTGCAATGAAACCCAAAACTGTCTTCTAGAAGAGGCGGATTCTGATTCTAACGGCTGCAGCGGACGCATAACTTTTGATGAAAACTTTACGGACAAGGATCTGACGAAATGGACTCATGCTGTGTACTCGGCGTTACATACAGGGGATGAATTTGCGGCATTTTTGAACAATAAGAATAACTGCTACATAGAGGATAACAATTTGCATATAGAAGCCACCTTGTCGTACAATGAGACCTTCGCATTGGAAGATTGCACGTTTCCAGGAAAAGCCAAACGCACTTGGATTTGCGGACCATATCGCTTCCATCCTTCACTCGCGTTGCCACCTTTGTACTCGGCAAAACTACACACTAGGCGCAAGTTCTCATTTAAGTATGGTCGGATCGAGATACGCGCTAAAATGCCCATTGGCGATTGGTTGTTTCCCTGTATGTACATATCTTTATACTCATTTAAATATGCCTTGAGACTACTAAAATCTTCACAGACTTACTGCTACAACCGAACAACACTGAAGTTGAGTCTGATAATCAACCACACATTCGTGTTGCATATGTGCGAGGAGATCCAAAATTAAGCGATTATGCCGGCAATGAAATTGGAGGAAATATGCTTTATGGCAGCATTTACAGTAATACAGCCGATGGTTTTTTACGAGAGTATTGGAATACCAAGCCACTTGATTTTGGTTCACATTATGGGGATGAATTTCACACCTACACTGTGATCAAACATAGAGATCGCATAATATTCAAAGTAGATGGTTCTACCTATTGGACGATAACAGATAAAATGATTATCGATGATATTAATAAACATGAGGTATATATTTATCGTAACAGTGAATTTTTTAACAATTATGGTATCTTTTTTACAGCACTATATCGTAATAGGTTTGACTGCGGGAGGAAAAATGAATTTTAGGGATGAATATGTTAATAAAACTGACTTTAAACTATCCGATCCCAAGGCTCCAGTGCGGTTTTTCGAAAACATGTCAACAAATTCAACAAAATGGAAACATCCCAAGTTGGTGATTGCTCACGTGCGTGTTTACACAACGCATCGCGATGAAAACTAAATTTCTTGTATATCCAAATTCGCAGCAATTTTCGTGTTAAAAAAAATTGAAATAAATGTATCAAATTATAATATTAATTTATATTCAAATCTGTTACACAATTTTTCAAAGTGAGTGTGATATGATATTGGACAAAATTCATAAATGAATTACGTTTCAATCAGGTTGAAGAGGTCCTTATTACCTAAATTGCATAAACACGAACATAATCGACAATCAACTTTGGCTTCTTCCATGTAGGTAGCCATTGATCCTCGCTCTGCCAAAATTTAAGCTTCGCTTGTGGGTGTTTATTAATCCATGGCTTCTCAAAATTTGCAGTACGTAACCCATCAACAAAGTCTCCAAAGCCGCCAACTGAAAGGCCCAGTGTGATGTAAAACTGAATTGGAAAAGTTAGATTTAATTAGATTTTGTATATTGTTCTGCACCAAATACAACAAATAACAACTTATTACACACTGCACACATTTCACCAACCGGATAAAATTAGGTTATCTGTCAGCAAAACCCCACCATTCTTTACGAGCTATATTCATTCATCTTTGGCTCCAGGTAAATATTAACTTGAGTGAGAAATAAATGTTTATGGAAAACCAAGGGTGTTAAGCCAAATCCCAATTCGGTTCCGGTTATAGTCCACAAAATTCTAATAATGTGAATTGGTTTTTAATTTTTAATAAGAATTCGGTTCCGTACTGGTAACTTAATTTTTACAGTTCTAACCAGAACAAAACAACAATTAAGTCAATTTAACCATATCCTTCAACACAACAAGTAAGAGGGCTGTAGTCGAGTGAACTCGACTGCGATTACCCTGAACCGTTATTAAATATATTCTATTGTTATTGGCAAATTCCCCTTTAAAAAGATTTGCACTAAAATGCGAGCAGGTCTGCAAGCGCCATCTGCCGACACACAGAAACATATTGACGCTGGCGTCGATTATCATGCGATTATCACGGAGGCAGTTATCGATAAAATAACGCAATCTTGATCTGCGCCTGGTATCCGAGAACCTATATTCCAAACTTAAAGTCTCTATCTCTTACAGTGTCTGAGATCTGCGTGTTCATACAGACGGACGGACGGACGGACAGACGGACATGGCTATATCGACTCGACTGTTGATTCTGATCAAGAATATATATACTTTGTGGGGTCGGAGAAGCTTCCTTCTGCCTGACATTCTGGGTATAAATATAAAATACGGAATGAAAAATGTAAGAGGATAGGAAAAAGGAATGTTGGACTCAAACCAAAATTATTTCGATTCCATTGGTGCGGTGAATGTATACGGAAGTAGTAAACTTTGGTTAAAGCAAGCATATATTTAGTCATACTGGAAATATCGAACATTGACTGAACTGATAGTAATGCATTCTTGAAGATAAAGAAGAAGATGGTAAATTTTGTAAATCAATCTCTGAAATTGAGAAAGGTATAGGTATTTTTTTTTTGGCGGGAGAGGGCGTGGGCTGATTTTTGAAATGTGTTACTAGTAATGTAAATCTTAAATTTGGTATTTTATCGATTTTCAACATCATAAATACAGGTCTTGAGAGCTGTAAAGGGCGTGAACATTAATTTTTCGCAGACCTTTAAAAGTAGTTTCCAGTACCTTAAAAAATTTGTGACCTTACCACAAAAACTGTAGAATATTTTACATTTTTAGGGGTGAAGTAAATATCGCAGAGAAGATATAGCCCAAATATTTCGATTCCCACGTGGACATAGCACCAAAATTCTTACACTTTTTTTGACACGGGCCCAGACGAGTATATGTTTCAAGTTTCAAACTCTAACGATGTCGAAGAAAATTGCGCTACACGGACAGACAGACAGACAGCAAGTAGAACATTGCAAAAAAAAATTTACTATTATACGATGGGCATTAGAGTATAAAAATGTAACAAATCGAACGATTGTGATTGTGGTTCTAGGTTTATAATTATTTGCCAAAATAGTGGGAGCACTAAGCACTTGTTGTCGCTCATCCAACTTATGACAGATATTGATATCGTAAAGCAATTGCCAAACTGGCTTTAAGGCAATACTGTTTCGTTAGCAATAGCTACATAATTTTTGGCTCTTATTGCCTGCAAGAACAACGCGTTCGACGAGAAATTTACGTATTTGTAATGGAAACAGAGTAGAGAAGTCGGTTTAAGGTAGGAGATGCATTAAAAAAGTGTGGAAGCCAACGTGTTTTACCATGCGATCAAAGGGCGCCATCGGTCCACCACGACGCCAGCTGGCATTTAAGTCCGATTCCGCGAAGCCCCTTAACAGTTCGCCATAATCTTGACCATCAATTGAAAACCGCAAACTTTGGCTGGTCCATATCAGGCCGTAAACGTGGAAGTCATCGCCAAAATGGATGCTCCGCCGCTGTTGGACCAAGAAGTCTTCACGCTGAGACGCCTCAGTGGACAGCACGGCTCCAGCAAATAAAGTCCGACCATCGATGAGTTTGCCATGAGGCAGACGTAGTTGATCATTACCACGGGCCATGGCAACGCGCAACTGACCTATTAAATGTTATCAATACTTACAAATACAAGGTAAATAATGCGAGTGAGCGCACCAGATTCGTAGCCAGTTTGGCCATACGACTCCATGAGCGGCTCCAGCAGCAACAGCGGTATCAGCCAATCGCCTTTGGGAAGTTTAGCGCGTATCTCCACACGTCCAAATTTAAAGCCAAAAGATTCCTTAGTGCTCAAGCGTGGCACCACCACAGGGGGCATTATAAGAGGTCCACTTGTGAGCAGCACACATTCCTTTTGCCTATAGTGAGTCCCAGTGCAACGGTCAGACAAATCCAAATGAGCATTTGTTATGTGCAAGTCTGGTCGATAGCTGGACCACAGCTTAGGCTCGATGATTAGTTGACCAGTTCGAATGTGTGCCTTGCCATCGTAAAGCACAAACTCAGCGTCTGCATTGTCAAGAGGTGCCCGAACTTCGTGTAGCCAAAGACTTTCATTGAGAGTATCGAAATCCTCCTCGAATATCAATTTTCCCTTGCAAATCTGATTGGTTGGTGGAGGTGACACCACAGTTTCGCTTTTTTCATCGCAAGGCAAAGACGGCGATGTGACATGCACTAAGTTGCTTCGGGGTGTTGTTATTCTTAAAGTTTGATCAGTGCTCTTCTTCGTCGTGCAGTTAGCTGGCAAATAATCGCCAGACAATTCACAAACCTGCTGCGGCAAAGCCTGATCGCGATATATGGCATTGCCATGCTGCACATTTGTCCAAATGTAGACCGTATCATGTGCTCTCAAAGGTGTTCTAACAAAATCATGTTGCCAGCGTCCATCTTGCGGCTTTCGCACCTGAGCCTTGAACTCGCCTTCCTCAAAGTCTGTGAAATTGCGATTACGGTTAACATTAAAGTCAACTCTTCTGACGCCACGTTCGTCTGTAAATGAAATTCTGCAATTAAAACTAGTTGTTACAGTCTTTAGGTTGACTGCTTACCTGGTATGAAAACACGAAAACCGTTTTCCAATGGCTCCACTACGGCAGCAGGCACCTTGTAGCATCGTATTTCAACAATCCACATACAAAGTATCAGCCGCAACAGAAACTTCTTTATCTGTGAACTACCATCTACAGACATGATTTCTAACCTATTTTGTCCGACTCCAACTTACTGACTGAGTCAGGAGCTCTTAAACCGCTGTCGGCTTACTTTTATACAATGTACATATTTTAAACTTCTAAAACGTGTATAAGTTGGGATTATTTACATGTGTATGTACGTAAGATGCATGTCTGTCTGTTCCTCTCTCTGTATAAGCGCGTCGATCTTTGAGATTAGATTCTAAAGGTGCCAGGTAATTGTAGTCGTGTTGGCCTTTTATCGGACAAATCTGTCCCCTATATGGAAACCAAGCATTTTTTTCTTTTAGTATTAAATATATGATATATTAGCAATGCACATATTCTGAGATTAACGCTGTTAATCGGTTTCAACTATCGGTTGTTATTATCAAATAGAGCAAATAAAAGTAAATGTTATTTTGCTCTACTCTTCAATATATATTAATAGATGACAAGAGAATTGTACAAGAAAAACTTTCGTGAACCCCAAATTTCGAAGGTCGGACAACGATCGAGCGATACAATAAGACATGCTGCCAATATTGCAGAAGTCTTGTGACACTGTTTTCAGATCGAAAAAAATATATCGCTCAGGAAATTGCAAAATATATCGTTTGTAAAACCAAGAAATAAAAGGTCTGATGAGAGCCAAATGTACCTTTTAAGATTTTTATTCCTTTTTTGTCATATAATTCTAATCTGTTCGATTTTATAAATCTATAATTGGCAACTCTGCACATGGTCAAGATTTATCGATAACTTACATACTCCCTTACATAGAATCATACATATGTATACATATTACTTATGTACAAGGCATGATTGGTGATTAGGGTGGAACGTAAAATATATTTTTTTTCAATTTTGAATTTGGTCGAGCGCTAAATAGATTACGCTCGTTCAACTCGCCATCTCTTTTATTAATTCAACTCAAATTGGCATCAGTATGCTCAGATTCATTAATTCGGTTTGCGTGAGTTTAACGATAATTCCAAAAATTGTAGAGCAGTTTGAAATTTGAACGTATTCATTAAAAATAACGTTGAATTTGAGGAAAAAAATTTACGGTAATGGATTTGAAATTTATTCAATTTCGTTGTACAGTTTTGTTCTATATTTAATTATTGAAAATGTATCAGGTTTTCAGAGCTAAAGATACAGAAAATAAAACACGAAATAATATTTAATATGCAAAATACATTTAATAACATTTATAAATATCATTTTCTGAAAAACAAACAAACATACCTATTATTTCAGTTATATGACTGATCATACTAATGTATCGATACTACTCAGCATAGACACGAACATAATCTATAATCATCGCGCTGCTCTTTTCCCAAGTGGGAGCCCAGGTATCGCGCTGTTGCCAAAACGAGAGAGCGGCGCGTGGCTCACGATTCTTATATGGTTTTACATCATTGGATAAAATGTCATCATCAAAGTTAAGAAAACCGCCCACTGTGACGCCAAAAATGATAAAACATTTTTCGCTGAAAAAGGGCAAGCCATCGTAGAGCTCTCCGTAAATCTCTTCGTCCACCATAAGAATTAACTTATCTCGTTGCCAGATCATTGTGTAATTATGAAAGTCATTACCATAATGATTTGTGTTAAGTCTATCCTTTAAAAATTGCACAGCGCGTCCATGATTCCAAACGACCATGCCGCCATATAAGCGACTACCCGATATGTCCTCCTGCTTAGTGCTGCGCAAGTGAGAGTTGCCCCGAGCAAACGCGATGCCTGTAGTTTATTAAGTGATAATAGATTAATCATAGAACCAAAAATTGTGATATTCATAAATACAATTTATATACATTCAAGGGCGTACGCAGGTTACGCAGGCAGCATATTAAAAGTATATTGGTCGACTGTCAATATTTGTAATCTATAAGAGCCGGTTTCCGTGATGCCCAACATTTCGTACATTCAGATTTTTTACATTTTTTTTATTCAATCCTGTAGATTTTCGAGAATTTAGGAATTACATCCATTTTTGATTGTATATAGAGAATAATTTCTAATAATACTGTTTAATAATAATGTCTAATTTTTTTTATTCAATATTTTATTATTAATATTGCAAAACCAAATATAAATAAGACTCATAATGGTCTCGCAAAATGTTAAAAATTTGAATGTTCGAATCAGGCTATTATTGAATGTGCATGCAGGCAGTGAAGATAGGCTCTAATTTGTAAAAACTGAAAGCTTTTCCTTTTTATAAAGAAAAATCATACACTTTTTTTTGATTTGTTGTGTATTGTTCTGAAATTATTTTTACATAACCACTACTGCAAACTAGCTTACATGTTTTTTAACAAATATTTTGTGAGCCGCCTCAAAATAAGCAGACGTGCTGGCCTTACAATATATTGTGCGCCTCGCCTCAATTAGTTTCTACGTTATGTTTCTTCAAAGCACGCAAGCGAATAAATAAATAACTGATGTAGTTGTAAGTAACTTGCCCAGAAACTATGAAATTAAAACTCACATCGCTTACAAAATTACACATAAATTAGAGTACCCAAAGCGGTTTCGGAAGGTTTGTGTTAAAAAAAGTTAACGGAAAAGTTTAACAAATTGGAGCACGTTTGATTCTTTCCTTGCAGAAGTTATTCGGATATTGTCGTCAAGCTTTTGACGACATTGTCGCCGGCACCAATAGGTAACGGCTTCGAGCCCATAAAGTATATATGTATGTTACTAGCATCACTAGCCTAGTCGATATATTGTATATATGAGCAGAACTCACTCAGCTTGAAAGCGATCTCTATGAAATTTGATAATTTTAATTTTATTTTTATCTTTAGCTTAAGTTATCTTAAGAATAATCAATCGAAGTACTTGGTTCGTATTAAAAGAATACCATAGCATCCTGATGCTAAAATATCATAACATCGAACCACACTCGTATTATATAACTATAACTATATAATATCATTTAACATAACTGAATAATGAACGTTTCAAAATGTTCTAAGACCCCATTATTGTGAAGATAACTGTACTTACGAAGTTGTTTGACATAATGCGTTTCTACATGCGTTGAAACTGGCTGCAGCATCACATCTGTGAAAATGTTGCTTGTAGTAAGAGCAAAGCATAGAAGCAAAACAAACAAAAACAACTTACATGGAAATAGCCAATCGCCTTTTGGCAGTTTAGCACGAACCACAATTTTTCCATATTTGAAACTAAAGGACTCACGTGTGTGCAGCTGAGCCGAATATACAGGCGGATTAATCTTATAGAAGCTTCCTCGAGCAATGTTGCACTCGAGCTGCGGACTCTCCACAGCCGTGCAGCGATCGCCAAGTTGATAAACGCCCTCATGCACCTCGATTGCCACTGTTGGAACAATGTGTAGGTGCCCCTCCTTCACGTATGAATTGCGTGGTAAGTCGTCAAAGGCCACAAGTTCCTCTTCCACATGATACATGCGTTGACGTATGTCATGCTTCCAAACACTACGATTAAGTTGTGCCTCACTAAAATTGTCCTCGAAGATCACTTCACCTTGGCATGTACCTTGCTTGTTGCTCACTATGCTGCGAGCTGGTTTGCAAGTTTTGAATGGCGTTTTTGACTTTAGATAAACCTGGCACTCTTCTTGGTTGCTGGGATAGCTGATGTTGCGCGTCAAGCGGTGTTGAGTGGTCAGTAGGCGAGAGTTTAGTATCACGCGTGTCTCGCTCTTCTCATAGATAAAATCGTTATACTGCACCAACAATGCAATATGAAGTTTGTCATTATTGTACAAACTGATTTGTTGTGTGCTGCTCCAGGTGCCATTTGTTGCTTTTGTTATGTAGTCCATAAGAGCTGGGCATTTGTCATCCACTTGCAGCATATAAAAGACGCGTTGCAAGCCTATTTCATCTATAATTGGTTTAATTACAATGCTGACCTTGTAACTGGCCACTCTGACTTACCAGGTATTGAAACCTTAAATCCGCGATCGTTCAACATTTCTATATCCACGATTGGTATTTTATATGCCACACTTGTTTGGCATTTGCTTAAAAGATAAACAAAATAAAAGCAAAACAAAATTTGCCAGCCCATGACGCAGTTGCATTTATTATAATACAAATGCAACACAATATTTCCATGCACAAAGCTTCTGAGAAAAAAATATCTTAACTATCAGAAACCTGTCAAGCTGCATTTATTGAAAGCTTAAATGCTAATTAAGCTTATTTGTAATTAATTGTTAAGCTTCGCTTGAATTTTGCCAGATGCAATAAATCAAAAAATTGTAAGCTTGAGCAGGCGTTGTCTTTTTAAAAAGATCTTTTTGAAAAGTTCCTAAAGACACAGCTTCATTATTGTGTTTAATCGAAATCGTGAAATGTTTAACTATTATTCTGTATAGAAACTGTGAAAATCTCCACTGAAATCAAGCATTTTAAACTTAAATCGAGTAGAAATGGTGTCAAAGCCTGAACTCCTAACATTCGCAACATAGTTTACGAATATTTAATCCTGTCCCTTATGGGAAAATGAACAGGCAACATATTGCCTGATTTCACCTTCAATATTTCTTACATTATCGAATGTCTGAAGAATATTCTACATTTATAAATAAACCGATAAGCTGATTTTTTTTAAATCTGTCGGAACTTTTGGCACCCACACATTAACGACAACGAAAACTCATAATGGCAAACTGTTTATAATGTGAATGTACGAAATGTTGGGCATTGTAGAATCCGACAAATTAATTTACAAGCAATTCAAGATTTTAAGAAATGTTTATAGTCGAATCAGCCTATGAGAGAATCACAATGGGTCCCCTAAACAATCTTAATCAATCAATAAAAAATCACCGTGCAGTCAAAAATAACTTATTTGTCTGTCCAAGTCACTTGCACCAAATAAATTCAATCTTTATTGGATATTCATATCTCCCCTTCTTCTGCAACAGTTTCTTCACATGTTACTTAATTATCGTTTTGCTTGATTTTAATCTACCAAAATCGTATTGTACATCTTTAAATAAACATAATTTCTTAGATTTTATGCTCAATCTTTTGATGTTTCAGGTCAGTTCAATTCACAATAGAATGTTTGACGTTTTTAATTTATAATTGTCCTGTCTCCTTAGAAATTTTATAATTTATTTAGTTCGAATCCCAAATTGTCGAATTTGCTTTCTGCTTTTTCTTGTGATAGAATAATCGAGCAATGTCTATTCCGATCTATTTGCCAATATTATAAATCACCTATCGCCTAATTTTGCACTCTCTTCATATTTTTGCCTTCTACTCCACAATAACAATGTAGTAAGTCTCACATTTCAAATTACAGCGTTATTACAAACACGTACAGTATTCCATAGATATTAACTTTAACTTTGTCTGAAGTGGAAATTCAAACAAATTAGTGGGATAGATCGATTTATAATGAAGTCATGTTAAGCCGTAATGACAAGTGATTTATAGAGATGCTGATGAAGGATTTCCTCAAAAAGCTTGTAAATGACAGATAACTACAATTTGTACATCCAAATTTGAAACTTTACCGGCGACTACAATATTATCATTTTCCGTGTCATCTACACAAACTCGATAAGCATTAACTTTACAGCATCATTATCGATTAGATTACCAGCTTTTCTGAACAATTTCTCTAACGCGGTTGTGATTGCCTTTGTGCACAAGTATTGTATATTCCAAAATTGAAAGGTTGTAAATATCCTAAGTGTATAAAATTTTGTAACATCGCCCAGATATGACAACGTCATTCGCTCTAGCAGTCGTGGATTGCAGTAATTTAAATTTTTTACTGATGCTTGTTGATTTGATAGTTTTGTATAATTTTGGTATGTGTACATTATTGCTATTAAAAGTAATCGATGTTTATGAAAACGATATTGCCGATAGTGCAATCGATTGTTAGCCAGCTCTACTGCTAAGAGCGGCCGTCTATTTATTTATAAAATCTGAGTAATTGTAAGTATTTGTCAAGAAATTGCATTAATATTATAACAATGATTACTGAATATGAGAATATTAAAGAGTAAACCAAAAACACTACGATTTTCGCTTGAGTGGCTGTCCAGTTGTGAAGCTGTACTGCAATTGAAGAAAAAATAATTTGTAAGCAAATAGCCGACAAATAGATGCGAGATTAAATGTGTAATTTATTTATTATTTGTTTCCTGGGCGTAAATAAAAGCGAAGTAAAAGTTGAAGTGTAAATTTAATACTGTCTGCAACTGGACATGGATATACTGGACATTGACGAAGCATTAAAGGATGATTCATATATGTAAGTGACGTTCACGTTCGCGTTTGCCTTTGCAATTATTTTTTATGCTAAGAATACTTACGCCATCTGTTTCCTTGAAAACTATAGTTTTCTGGCAGACAAAACGAACGATGACATATCCAACATACTTGAGCAGTGGAAAACAAATAATCAAGAGCAGTCGCAATCACAGCAACCCACAAATGAACAAGGTACGTAAATGCATCATTCAATATAACTCATTCACATACTTACATATGTATGGCGAATCGTGGTACATACCAATACACAAGCACAGTGCACTTATCTTAACACAGACAGTGTTGCGTACTTGAAGCCTTAAAAGCCACATT
The DNA here is from genome assembly GCA_035043505.1 of Drosophila setosimentum. Taxonomy (NCBI): domain Eukaryota; kingdom Metazoa; phylum Arthropoda; class Insecta; order Diptera; family Drosophilidae; genus Drosophila; species Drosophila setosimentum. The sequence goes on along the minus strand of JAWNMY010000015.1, from coordinate 153,060 downwards.
GCAACGGGTTAAACCGACGGCAATGATTTTAATATTTTTATACTCTTGCGATGCGTGTAGGCAGACCAAGCCGATTACCATCTTGTGTAGCCCCCATTTCCATTGGATGCTAATTGTTGCTGTTGCTACTTTTGGCTATTGTTATTGTAGTAATTTATACATACATTATTGCGGTAAATGAATACATATGCTTTTTATGATTATGCTTCAGCTCATACTTTTTTAAAAAATTAAAGTTGCTTAAAAATGTCTTTATATTTTTACATAGTATTGTTTTGTTGCTTGCGTCTAAAATAAATCGCACAAAACGTGCATGTATTCTCAAATTGAAAAAATTTTTAAAAAGAAATGTTTGAATTGTTATCCATATTTTGTATTTTTTTTTGATTTATAATATCTAAGAAGTAACTTGCATTTAAGATGCAGCAAATATATAGTTTAGCATGAAAACAATTAAAATAACCAAGGCCTTCAAGAATTGTCTGCTTAAAATAAATGGAGTGCATTTCTTATTGACTATCAAAATTATCAAATATGTAAGTGTACAAATTGGTTAGAATATGGATCAATTGAGATATGACACTATTTTGAGTAGTTTGCTACATTGCTTTGAAAAACAGGTACGCAATGACTTGCCAAAGATATTTAGAATCTTTGTGCAGGTATGGAGTTTCACGAACGCCAAACTACTCCCCAAAGTTGGTGCAAATTGGTTGGCGGGTCTTTGGTGACTTAATTTGTTAAGGCGTATCAAAGGTACCCATTCATGACAACTACATCATATGTCTGAAAAACATGTTCAGATCATAATAAGCACTTCTCCATTATAATGACATTTTCCTCGATCTGCGATTGACCAAACTGTTTGGTAGTCTTTGTCGTTACGCACATTTACAAATCATAACTGTTTTTGATTCATTTGATCACACCATATTTTTCCGTTCCTCAACTGCAACTCAACTGTTAATGTATAAAAGTCAATTTAAATTTTTCTTAAGACCCAAATACGAGAAAATCGTAGCGGAACATAATAATGGGCAATACCGCTAATTATAGTGTACAAACATGAAATTTTTAGATAGTTCAGGTTATAACAAAAAATATCGTTTATTTTAGGCTCGCCGAACATAGCATACTCTTAGAGACGTCAGTTCAAGTGTCTACACTTCAATATCATTGTAAATTTAAGAAGCTGACCGAGCTATTTGATATATTTTTCCGATATTGATCAAATTTTTGCTCAAATTATATCAGAGTATTTCATAGTCCGGAACGTTCTCACACAGTTTTTGAAACTTTTGTAATAGACCATTACGTACCGGTAGCGAACCGGTAGTGTGCTCCGTTAGTGTCCTCTGAAATCTAACGAAACACACTTTTGTGTAAACATTGTTTTTTTTTGGTTTTTTAATTTGTATGTTTATTTCCATCTTTGATTTTCGTAAAATATGAACACATTGTAATTTTTTCACTCAAGAAGTGTTAAAACATTCTTATAGAAAATTGGGCAACTCAAATTAAATAGAAACTTTTATTTACGGGAGCAACTAACCTGTCATCTTACTTGCTTACACTGTTTCGCCAGATCTGATTGTCAATTTGGACAAGAAGATACAAATAGAGAGCATCCGCAACACGATCACTTAATTACAATTTTTTCAAAGCTAGACGAGTTGTGGAAAATTTCTCATTTCAAATTAATAAAAAAATAAAAAAATATATGCATAATACACCCAAAATATCGATATAAATACAGTGGCTCAGAGCTTATTTTAAGCAGTGGCAAGCAAAATTTTTAAATGCCTGCCAAAAATTAATTATACATTATTTTTCAAAAATTCCAAAGACTTATGACAGGTACATATATTAACCACCAAAATTAATACATGACCTTAATAAAATGGGGTTTCCCCACTAGCTAGGTCGGGTTATGTATAAAAGTACGTGATTTTTAGGTCAAAGCTTATTTCAAGCAGCTACATTATGGACACCTGGGTGCCATAAAGCCCGGATTTTTTACGTCAGTTTGAGTATTTTTGTTATAAATAGACCAATACTTCGTAGTTAGTTTAGTTATATCCGGCATCTCGGGTGTAACCAGCCAACAAGGACTATGGACAAACGGACTTCTATTGACCAACGGAATCTCATCCTGGAACACTTCCAAATGGGATATTCACATCGCTAAATAGCTGGAATGGTTAATCTAAGCAACTCAACTGTATACAACATCATTTGGCGCTTCGTCGACGAAAATCGGATAGAGGACAAGTGCGGAATGGCACCAAACAAGATTTTCACCGAACAGGAGGAGCGGAGGATCGTTAGGAAAAGAAGGGGAAATCGCAAGCAATCGGCTCCAAAACTGACCAACAGATGCAGGATGAAATGGGGAAAAAGTTCAGTGTAAAAATTGTGCGCCAGGTTCTGCGCAACCATGAGTTTAATGCCCGAGAACCACGGAGGAAGCGTTTTATAAGCGCAATAAATAAAGGGACCAGGATGACGTTCTCCAAAACCCACTTGAACTAGGATTTGGAGTTCTGGAACACAGTCATATTTGAAGCTGAGTCCAAATTCATAATTTTTGGCTCGGACGGACGGAATTATAGGTGGAGACAATCCAATACTGAGTTGAATCCCAAAAACGTAAAGGCAACAGTCAAGGACGGAGGATGAAGTGTCATGGTATAGGCATGTATCTCAGCAGCCGGCGGCGGGAATTTGGTGTTTATTGGAACAACAATGGACAAGAATGTGTACTTCAATATATTAAAGGAAAATTTACTCCAAAGAGCTGGAAAATAACATCTGGAATTACAGCATATCCAGCAAACAGGATCTCAAAAATGGTCTGTTGGATCAGAGGAGCAACATCAGTCCAGAAACTACCCGGAAGCTGGTATTTTCCATGAAAAATAGGTTTAGGAAAGTTGTTAAGTCTAAAGGATATCATACTACGTATTAACATCCTTATTTAAGTTTTTATACGCCAAATATGTTACTTTTTTAAGACTGCTTGAAATAAGCTTTGACATGTATTTTGGATATGTTTTCAGTTTTTGACTAATTTTAATAATTAATTAATATTTTAATACAAACTAAAATTTTTTTCTCAAACGTGATATAACATTAAACAAATTGGCATTGAAACATCTTGAGTTTGTTTTCTTGTTTAAACTTTATACCACTTTAAATTTTTTGCTTGACACTGCTTGAAATAAGCTCTGAGCCACTGTATGTGTCTCAGAGCTTATTTCGAGCAGTGTCAAGCAAAAAGTGCAAGTGCTATAAAGTTTAAACAAGGAATCAAACGCAAAATGTTTAAATGCCAATTTGTATCATGTTGTATCACGTTTGAAAACGAAACTTTAGTTTTTATTAAAATATTAATTAAATAATTAAAATTAGTCAAAAACTGAAAACATATCCAAAATACATATCAAAGCTTATTTCGAAGTCTTAAAAAAGTAACATATTTGACGTATAAAAACTTAAATAAGGATGTTAATACATAGTATGATATCCTGTACCCTTAACAACATACCTTAAGCTATTATTCATGGAAGATACCAGCTTCCGAGGACTATACTATTCCGGACTTATGCTTGGGGTCGTTGTCTTGGTAGTACCGGAAAGTATGGCGGATTCCTAGCTTTTTGGCCATTTGGAGTACATTTTCCTTTAATAGATTGAGGTTCTTGTCCATTGTTGTTTCAATAAACGCCAAGTTTCCGACACCGGCTGCCGAGATACATGCCCATACCATGACACTTCCTCCGCCGTGCTTAACTGTTGCCTTTAAGTTTTTGGGATTAAGCTCAGTACTGGACTGCTGCCCCATATAATTCCGTCCGTCCTCCAAATCCTTGTCCATGTGGGTTTTGGCGAACGTCATCATAGTCCCTTTGTTTTTTGCGCTTATAAAGGGCTTCTTCCGTGGTACTTGGGCATTGAAGTCATGGTTGCGCAGAGCCTGGCGCACAGTTTCCACACTGCCCTTTTTCGATTTTCGTCAACGAAGCACCGATTGATGTTGCATACAGTTGAGATGCTTAGATTGACCATTTCAGCTATTTGGCGATGTGAATATCCGATTTTGAAGTGTTCCAGTATCAGTTTTCATTGTTCTATGGTTGTCCGTTTGTCCATAGTCCTTGTTGGCTGCTTGCATCCGAGATGCAGGATATAACTAAACTGACTACGAAGGATTGGTCTATTTATACCGAAAAAATTTAAGCTCACGTAAAAAATCCGGGTTTAATGGTACCCAGGTGTCCATAATGTACCTGTTCGAAATAAGCTTTGACCTTAAATTGGGGTACTTTTTGTACATAACCCGACTAGCTGCTGGTGAAACCCCAGTTTATTGGGATCATATATTCATTTTGGTGGTTAATATATATACCTGCCATCGGGCTTTGGAATTTTTGAAAAATTATGTATAATTAATTTATGGCAGGCAATTGAAATGTTTGCTAGACAGTGCTCGAAATAAGCTCTGAGACACTGTAAATGTGGAGCCCGGTCGTCCGCCAAGTTTAGTAACTCGGTTCACTTAACGACTGAATTCCTGGCCCTAATATAGGCGGCGCTGTTGGTACTCTATGATGTTGAAAGTGTTGCGTGACAAATGGGTGGCTTCCAACGATATTCTGACTATTAATTAAATTTGAAAGGACAAGACAATTTCTGAAAAACTTGGCTCACCAACCTATTTCAGCAGATGAAAGTCACGTAGTATAAACAATTGCAGGAGCTAAGCAATTGCATGCCCATGCTAGTTCTAGAGCCAATTACATTAGATCGAGGTTTGCCGCCATCTGGAGTAAGTCAAACTAACTGACTGTAAAAACAATTTACAAATACGCTCATATATCTCATATAAATTATTTTATAGCAAGTTTACCAATTAAAGCTAATACATATATATGTATCCCATTTAATAAGCATACAAACTTAATTCGAAGACGTTCACACGACCCAAACGCAGATCACAGGCGGCAACAAATCTGGAGACACAATTTGTAAGTACAAGTCTGTCTAAAAAACAATGTTATTTAACAAACAAAAGAGGTTTAAACATAAGATGGGAGAGTTAGGAAATTGGCGATATAACAATCTGATTCAGAAATCCAACGTTTCACATTATTTAAAGTGAGAGTATTACAGTCATTTTAAAAATGGTATATTTAAATATCGAAAAAAAGAACGAAACAGCTAATAAATTTATATTAGTTGTAAATGATCCTTCTAAAAGATTTTCACACTTAAATATAAGCAGGTTTACAAGTAGCCTTATTTCTTATAGCAGGCACGAAAACAATCGAAATAACAATTGAAAACAGCGAGTATATATTTTTACAAGCATAAACTATACAAACACACGTAAACTCAATCGAAAAAAAGCGTCGATTCTCACAAATACAGGAGTATAATTATGTTCCTGCTGATAGTAATAAATTCAATGCGTTTTCTCAATTATAGGTATTTTTATCCGATAGTGATGAAATTTGTCCTGTTGATCAATATATGTCAATGTATATTATATATTAGTTCGAATCCGCTGACAATCGGAAATCGATATGTATCGATATTCGCGAAATGGAGACAGTAATCGATAAAACGAAGCTTAAAGAACATTATATTTCTTACAGTCTATGAGATCCGCTTGTTCATAAAGACGACCCGACAGACAGATAGACATAGCTATATCGACTCTGCTTTTGATGCTGATGAAAAATATGTATAGTATTATATATATGTCGGAGATGCATTCTTCTACTTATAACAAAACCATTAAATTATTTTTGTTTACCGATAGATATGGTTAGGCTAGATCGTTTCCTACCGATCAAGAATTTAAAGACGTTAGCAATAAAGATATGGGTACAAGAGCGATTTATCATTTGATTTTTCATTTCAAATTTGAATTGCAGACGCATTTGGCTCAAGCGCAGAATAACACTATGGCCACTACAAATTCAGGAATGCTCAGTCTTGAAATTGGTGGGCTTGTCACCAATATGCACAAATCCTTTTTGCAGGACACCTCGCCACCATCTTCCATTTGCTCATCGATGAACAACGGTCACATGAACAATTCACTTATCACTTCCGCAGATTTCACAAATCTTAACTTTCTGCAATCGATCAACAGCATGGATACAACCGATGGCACTGGTATAGCGGACCATAATTTGACAACAACGACAGCGCTGATGAATGATGGGGGCTACACGCTTAGTGACATGATCAGAGATCGCAAAGCTCTCGAATCGCTCAGCATGTCCGGTGATGGCACATTAATCAAGGATTCGCATATTGGTCAGATCGATGACATATCGCTGACGACACTAAGTAAAACCACTTCGGCTTGCAGCACAATGGACAACAGCACCGACAGCGTGTCTATGTCAAATGAACGGCAGATGCTGGCACAAGTCAAAACGCAGCCGCTCTCGGGAAAAACGATGGTGTTGTGCGAGGAGATGATTGGCGATACCACAGTCAGCCTGGTGGAGAGTTTGTCATCGCCCACAACAGAATTGCCTGGTGAGTGGGAGAAAAATGCGACATTTAAGCGGCCAACGGCAGTACAGACTCCACTGCTAAATGAGACACAGTTATTGACGGGGAGACAGGTGAACAACACCTTCTCAGAAGGATGTCTAACCCCTGAGGCCGCACACTGCGAGACGCCAGAAAATGTTGAGAAAAAATTGTCATCCATACATATGCAATCCACGCCATTAATGACAACAAGCACACGTGTTCAAAACTATAACAACAATAATAATAATCATAAGCAAATAAACCATACGCCGAAAAGTCGTGGCGAAATAATTAACATATCGCCCATTGTGAGCACAACGCCACACAACAACTTTAACAGTCGGCAACTGCTAAATCATACATTTGAGCCACCCACAGAAGTATTTAAAGAATTGACTCTTGATGGTGAGCGCGCTGGTTTGGACAACCAAAATTTTGTGCTAAGCAGAATGGAACTGCTGGAGCAAATCGAGCAACCTTTTCTAGATGCCACGTACAATATGTCCGTGGAACACAAGCAAAATCAGTGCGTTGTGGAACTGGCTCAGGTAGATGTAGAGTTCATTGCACAGCAAGGTGATGAAGAGTTGTTCGAGCACATGCTTGCTGAGCTCAGTAAAGTAAACGTACTCAATGCGGAGCAGCTGAAAATGCAAAAATCACTTGACAGTATAAAGCGGCGTTTTCACAAAGATGAGGAGCATACCACACAGGGTGAGCAGCAGCAACCGGTAGATGATATTGATCACGTAACGCCCACATCGCCACAACTAGTGAGCACCCACAGTCATAGCAATAGCCAATCCAGCGGTGAACGTTTGCTGAGTCGTCGGAGTCGCCTATATGATGATGTCAATCTGAGCGCAATGCAAAACAGTAATGGCAGTACCGCCAGTTGCAATTCAACATCGTTTATTGTTCATCGACGGGAGGAAGACCCACTCAATATATCGCAGGCTTGCACGTCATTAGAGGAGACTGCGGAGTACGAAGTCGAAGTGCAGCAGCAGGTGGCTACAGACACAGAATCTTCTGACTATAAGGTGGCCGGACGTCGAAACAGAGATCGCGATCGCTTTAAGACAATTAAAATAACTGAGGAGATGCGCGCTCGCAATGAGCAGTTAGGCGACATTGTAGTTCCTTGTATTGATGATGAAAAGCACTATCATCAGACATTGGGTACAGTAGAACAAGATCAGCGACAACAATCGCAACCTATGCGACTTTCACGCCATGATCAGACATCATTCCAAAATATGAACGAGTCAGCGCGCAATGCCAAAACTAGCAACAATTACTTGACCTATAAAAAGCCTAAGGAGACATCATGGATGATGCGGCAACGACAGAAGCTTTCCGAATCTGATCAGAATAAGTCAACACAGCCACGTTCGCTGTCTCGACCACGTTACATCGGCGATCTGCAAAAACTTTCCAGTGTGAGTAAGGCAACATCCGATGGCGCTGGTCTGAATGCAACCCCAGCAGTTAACGTAACAACAACAGCGACGGAAGTTGTGCCCACATTTGGGGACTTTGGCGGGCTAACAAGTCCGATGGGCATTAAATCGAAGTCGTTTCACAACCTTTCATCCAACCTAGGCAACTATGTGGGAGCTAGTGGGTGTGCAAATCCATTGGCATCCCGACCCAGTGTTGGTGGAGCCATAAGACGACCCGGCATTCAGGCCAATACGCTCATCAGTGGACCAAAAGCCACGCAACAAAAGGAGGTGGATATAATGTAGGCTATATAGTTGGATACAAGCTAATTAATGTTTATTTTGCAGGATAAAAGTTCCGTATTCAAAGTACCCAAATTGATTAGCGGGTTGCGTGCACCGTCGACAGCAGGTGCCAAGAGAGCCACAGCTAATGGGCTTGCCCGTCCATCGTCCGGTTTTTATAGTCTGAGTGTGAAAGCAGCTGGGGAATGCGAAACTCCAGAGGTGAATTAAAAATCAAAATATTGAAAGGAGTGATTCATTTTTAAACAAATTTTCAATAGAGCCTTTCTTCGGCATCGTCGCGTGGCAGTCTGCATTGTAAGGATTCAAAACCAAATGACCCGTTTGACACACATGCGCTTAGCTTGAAGCTGACACAAGTGACAACCGGTGCAACGGGCATACCGAAACCATCCGGTTTACGGCAACCGACACAAATGAAACGCAGTGGATTGCCGCGACCCTCAACCATTGTGAGGCGTTAAGTCGAATTATACTACCAAATATATTAAAAATGTTTGATTTGTAATTACTCCCATAACCTAAAGATTTTTGCGTTTTGTGCTTGCTCTATATATTCCCGTACATACTTTATTTTACATGTTTTGCCACACTATGTTAGAGATAAGTGACAATTACGAATTTTGCATTTAGTTGAAAGCAAAGTCAACTTATGTGAACAAAACATACCCTACACCGAATCAAAAACACACATTTTGCCTTAATAGAAAAACAAAACCTCCATGAAAAACCGTTCATCAAAGAAACGGGAACTATTGGTGTATATTTTTATAAATTATGCTAAAGAACAAATAACAGTTATATATACGTTACTTGCTGTAGTTAAAATCAAATAAATATACATATAATAATATTTATAACGCTAGATTCTGCGCAGTGGTTATATCACATAAAAACGCAGTAATTGATTATATGTAGCAAAAAAGCTCATTCAAAATATTAATAATAAAGCATGTTAAAAATCTGAATAATATGTATAAAATATAATTGATATTATGTGTAATGCATGATTAGGATAAAAAATGACACCAATATAAATAATATCAAATAAGAAATAATCACACACAAAAATGATAAATATGGACTATCTTTTGGTATTTCCATGTATATCACAATTGTTGTATTGGCTGCTACTATTTCAAAAAGAAGATATTTATACGGAGACCACTTATAACACTCGTTAACAAAAAAGTTGTTTATCCAATAACTGATCTACAACTTGCAGACATTTTTCGAGTTGGCTATTGGTGTTAAGCAAGATTAAATGTGTTTTAAAATAGTTGGAAGTTTAAGAAGTTCAATGCTTTACAGACCTTACGACTGTACCCCTCTGCAAGGATTTACAAATTATAAAACATTAGGTAAAATAACAATATATTTATTTAAAAAAATTATGATTTACCAATAAGAACTAAGCATAATTTCTTACTAACTAGTACCAACCTAGGCCTTCAAGTCATTTAAAATTGAAAGACAGAACAAAAGAAGAGAGGAAACTTTTATTTGACGACTTAGACTGCAGTAAAAAATAAATAAAACAATAATACAAATTAGCCTTCAGTGATAGTTCAGCAAAAATTACGAAGAGGATAAGGAGCGTAGTTTGAGAAAGTTGACTGGAAAACATAATTGTAAGTCAATTAGTTAATTTCATGCATTGCAAAGACAGCTACAAAAGTTGCAGAGAATGGCATGCATATGTATGACAGGAGAAATGCGCCCAAGACCTGTCCAATAATGTCCTTGGATGCCTAAATTGAGCTCCCGCCACTCCACCATAACATAAGGCTCCAACAAAATGCGACGCTTCTAAGCATGTCGGCAGAAGAAGTTGTGGTCAGTCACATCCTAAACCATAGAGATGCTCAACTTCTTTCGGATGAACATGGTCAAGCAGAATTTCACTGTTCATATGAGTAGCAAAATGGAATGGGCGACTCTAGAAACCGCACACTACAAAATGATTCACCGTTGGATCACTCACCAATCAGGGCACAGGACTGGTGGTGGGCCCCCGGATATCCCACCATGAATTCCCTGGGATGGGATGCTTACCAACATACTTCAAGCTGAGGTGTTTGCGATAGGGAGATATGAGGTTTCAATTTGAAATGTAAATAACGGAATATGAATATATCCATCCTATCCGTTAGTCAAGCAGCAATAAACGCTATAATGGGGACGAAGATAACATCAAAAGTAGTATGATCCAAGTTTGACCATCTCGGGACACACAATAGGCGATATAGTGGGGATCGAAGCGGCTGGTGAACAAACGATAATGGGGGCAGATAGCCATCTAAATCATTTACTTTATTCAGTCTACCAAGTGGCATCCCATCGAGCGTGTAACTAACAAAATAAGGTGAGATGTTGAAATGGCGCACATTCAATTTACAGCTTGACAGAACCTAAAGTTAGTCCACCTGCAATAAGCATTGAGAGGTTATATCATTATGCGCCAGGCACAACTGAACGTCATCAGCACACATTTGTACATTAAAATATAATATTACAAAAGAAGGGTCATTCATAAATAGATTTAAAAGCACTGGGCCCAGGTCACTATCCTGGGGTACCCCAAATGTCATTAGGATAGGTTTAGAAAGTAATGTTTTGAATTCGGTTACTCAGATACTTAAAAATCCAGAAATCCAATAAGGTTTAGTTTATGAAGCAAGAGACAATAGTTAACAGAATCAATGGATAAACGACATAATTTTGAATTTTTTTCTGAAATACTTTGATTACAATGGAAGTAAATTCAAGAATTTTAGTGACAGTAGACTAACAATTCACAAAACCAATGCTGGAAAGTTGTTACTAATTTCTCAAATGCCTTAGGTATTGCGGACAATTTGGAAATACCCCTGTAATTTTTTACATCAGACTTTGAGTCACTTTTATGGAGAGGAATAATAAAAGACTCCTTACAAATAGCGGGGAAAGACAAGTATCGACAGACAAAGTAAATAACATAAGACTCAGAACAGTGCATTAGTACATATCCCGGAACTCCATCCGGATCTGGCGAACACCCAGGCTTGATTGAGTGTAGGTCGCTAAGAAGTGACGTTTCAGTGATCACAGGAAAAGGTAAATTTGAAAGGTAACTTTCTCTCAACCATATTCATAGGTCTGGCCCCGCTCCACTATTGCCATCACTTTCTCCGTTTTCCCGGTTTTTAATTAAACTTTCATCTATGCAACATTGAACTTTCCATTTCTCATAGAGTTCCACAGCAATTTTCGAGCTTGGTCATCGAATATTCCGAAACCCTCGAAACCGATGTTAGGCCACACTAAAGATCATATAACTCTTTGTTTGGAGTTCGGATAGTATCATATTTTGTAAGCGCTAAAAAATTTGTTGTACATTATGCCAATTTGTTCGTAACAAATATTTTTAGTAATTTTTTTGTTTTAGTCAAATAGTATAAAAAATATATTATTTTACACAAATATATTTTTATGATTAATCATTCCACTTTTTTGAAGTCATACTGTATTAAAACAAAAATTTAGATGTCGACAGCTTAACTTTCTTTCTTGATCGATATTTTCCTGTATGTAATTTAAAACTCATCTTTCGGCCGCAATGTTATCTCCGACCAATGTGTCAATTCTGTGCTCTTAAGGCTAAAGAATTCAGACAGACCGATATGGCATCATCAAAAGCTAGTGATGCTGATCAATAATATACATATATACTTTATAGGGTTGGAGATACTTCCTTTAAGTTGAAATCAAAATTCCAGGTGAATAATAATAAGCAAATAAATCATAAATGCAGATTACATAAAAGAACAGAAATGTTTACGTTACCTTAGCTTTTTATATCGAAAAATTTGTTTACGGAAGAGTATTTACTCAATATTTGATAAATATACTGCAAATTTTACACGGAACACGAAACTTCTGTGACTACGGAGAATTTGAATTCGTTTGGATTTTTTGCTTTGTATGTCATGCAATTTATAAGAAGATACAGGAAATCTCCACGGCGTGCTTTCTTCACTACTGATAGATTTATTTTAAACAGGTAAGAGCTTCCCATGCTAGCAGTGTAATATCATCGTTGGTTACATCCACATTCGTCTTTAACGTTTCTGTAGTATTTAGGAGGCGTGTTTCAGTCTGCTAAAAATTATCAAGCAAATTTAAATAATTTTAGCAAAAGAACTACTATGCATATAAATAATCATTCGCTCCTATTTATTCTATGAAATGAACAAGAGGAAATTAATTTCTAAATATTCGATTTATGTACAAAATAATAAAACGCAAGAAAATGCTGTAATGGAAATGCAATGTCAAGCAAATCTTGAGTTGTTTTGTTTACTTTTCCATTTCCAAGAATTCATATGATTCTTTCTTTAGCACAAAATGCGACAGGAATGTTGCTTATTTTGTGACTTTTATTATTAGTTAGTCTAATGTTGCTGAGCCTCAGGTATTTGTTGAGGTGGTTGATTTTGTACAGTTGGAGTTGATTGATTGTTGGCTTGCAAATCCACCTGATTTTGACCCTCGGTGTGTTGCTGCAGCTGCTGCACAGGCTGATTAAAAGGCTGCTGTTGTTGCTTTTGCTGCATTTGAATAGGTTGCTGATGCAAAGGGAGTCCTTCTGGTGTCTGTTTAGCATGCTCATACACTTGATTTGGGTTAAATTGAACGGGCTGTGGCTGTGCATTCTGCTGATGTTGGTACTGTTGGTTATATTGCTGCTGTTGCTGTTGGGCGTATTGTTGTTGTTGATGGGCATATTGTTGCTGCTGTTGCGCGTGCAACTGATTTGGATTCTGGTAGTGCAGTTGAGGGCCTGGCGTGACCGCGTGATAAGCCACGCCACCTTGCGGCGGCGCTGCGTAATAGCCTTGCGGCATATTGGGATGTGGTGGCAGTTGTCCTAGAGCAACCATGCGCTCTACTTCTTCTTTTCGTCTTCGTTGAAACTCCAAAAATTCTTCGTGCGAATACTGTGGTTGTTGATCGATGGTTTCCCACTCCGGATCTTTTTGAAACTCCTCTTTTGTGGCTTGCTGCATAAACTCCTCTATGCTTATAAGGCCATCATGGTTGGTGTCCGTTTCCTAAAAGTAAGTTTAGGCAAATCAGACAAAAAATGAACTTTCAGTTATACAGCCTCTTCCTTCATTGACCATCCAAACAATATTAATGGGTTTTATGCATTATTTTTGTATAGAAACTAATAAGTAAAGACAATGAGTACCTGGAAATAGTGCTCTCGCATGCGTTCCATTTCTTCGGCGCGCTCTCGCATATCATCCTCGGGCAGATTGCTCTGGTAGACCTTATCGAGCTCCTTGACGAAAAGCGCCTTGACTTCAGCCTCGTCCCAATAGCCGTTGCTATCAACGTCATGAATGGAAAAAAAGGTTTTTGGATTAAAATCGTCCTTATCCATGTGATCCTGTTTCTCCCAAACTTCCTCAAGTTGTGCTTTGTTGCCTGGGTGATGCACTTTCTCGTGCTGCTTGTGCTTATCATCTTTTTCTTTTATCTCTGCTTCAAATTTCTTTCTTGATTTCTCATCCATTTCTTTCTTTAGAGCCTCGCGTTCAAATTCCTTTTGCATTTCATATTCCTTAAATTCGCCGCGACGCCTACGATCCGCCTCAGCCAAATCGTCAGATGTTTTTTGTATCAGCTTGCGCAAATCGTCTATTTCAAAAGTGTGCTCATTGCCATGATCCAAATGCTGTGGAACTTTGTGATTCCGATCAATGTCATTGCTCAAATCGAATGCTTTATTGGCCAATTCACGTAATCGTTCCAATTCACGTCGCTTAATCTCGTCCAGCTTTGTGCGCACGTGATGATGCACATAGTCGAGCTCTTGTGCGATTTTGCCACTCTAGTGGAATAGATTTCAAAGAGTGAAAAATTATTCCACCAGCTCATTCAAATACTTACACGTATGTCGGCCTCAGGCGCTTGGTCCAGCTTTTTTCTAAACTCGGGATCAGCTTCTAGCGCCTCTACCACTTCGCGCAAATAACGTTCATACTCCAGTTTTTCGCCCACATCTGCTGTAGGTGATTGTTCCTTCACCTTTTCCTCCTTTTTGTTCTGCGTCACAGGTAAAGCTCTGACTACTGACACAGTCAGGGCAAACGTCAGCACGACATGCACCTGTACCCACTTCATGGTTGTTGGTTTTTGGAGTTTTTGCTTCCGACTGATTTTCAAAGACGAAAGCAATTGTGTAAATAACTTCAAGACTGAAATTTATTCTGACGTGTATGCAATCAGTAGAGTTGAGCAACGTTGGCGCAGCTGTCACCGAGTCGTTGTGACTGACAAATATCGTGACACACAGTTACTGAATATGAAGAATATCAGTTCCGATCTCACATTCCATTTTAAACTTTGTTTGACAAAATAGTTAATAATAATCTCAATTTGTCGGTGTCCTTAAAAACCCAATGACATATCGATATTTGCATACAATCTTTATGCAGAAACCCATTTTTTTTAAAGCTTATTTAGATATTCACTGTGGAGGAAAAAAAAAAAATTCTATCCATATATCATAATTGTTGCATTCGATTCTAATTATTCGATAATAGATTTGTGTTACATTAGTTTTGTATATAATGCACTTGCATCTGGCACAAAAATCATCGATATACATCGTGATTAAAATCGATCCATAGCTGTGCATCACTAATTTACTTTAGAAAACAGTATCAGTCATAATCATAAGTAATAGATATAAAGAAAACTTTAATTATAACAAAAATATTTGTGATATATTAATTAAGCGCATCATCAACAATCAATCCGATAAGAAAAGTGTCAACGTTGCTCTCCTTCTTGCGCATAACTTTACTTCGGCGGATATATTTGGTTGGCGAAATAAAATCGAAAAAATCCACTTAAGATGAGTTTTCCAAAAACCCTAGCAAGCTTTTAGTTTGTTGAATATAATGTATAGCTCGTGGTTATTATAAAATGATTATTCAGGTTCCCCAAATCTTACGAAAAGCAAAAAGGTCCTCTTACCACAATATGAAGATCTCGCAAGGTCGGATTTTGGCCTCAATGTGAAATACATCTTGTGAAAGCTATCTTAGGCAAAGATTACATACCCTTAAAGACCGGAGTGCTCACATTTTCAGTGGCCGATTCGAGCAGCTCCCATAGTCATATCAACCTACTACATATAAAAAATGGATATGATTCAATTAAATACACTCTTTTTTTTTAACCAGGAGCAAATATTCAACTATTTATGTCTGTAAATCAAAAATGTAGCTACTTTATGCTAATTAAGAAAGATAACCATTGACGCAAAGACTATATATTATTATTGTTCACTAAAGAAATTACAAATGAAAAGGTCTGTTTGTCTCCACAAAAATAATTTTTTCATTTTCACCTGCTTTTAGCTTACCCAGTCATGTAAAGTAACCGATGAAATTAAATTTGCTCAGTTTGGTGAGCAACTGTTTTTTGAGCAATTAACTCGTGAAATACGATGCTCGAATTTGTGAGCTAAGCTAAATTTAACAAATTAAAACAATGGCCAAAAGTGACACAACTAAGAAAAAAATACTGAGCAACGTTGAATATGCACGCATTTGTCAATTTATTAACGGATTTAACGGCGGCCTTCCAATGGACTGTGAATTGGAAATGGTACATCGTTTCTTTACTGACGTCGATCCTTTGGCACTGAGCTGCATTTTGCAATCCGAGCTGTTTAACAAAGCTCGGGGGCAGCATTGGCGTCAGGAACAACGCGCCAAAAACCTGCTGAAAACGTACGTATAAATCTTAATGAACATATTTCACTTACGTCTGCATATGGTCTATTTTTGTCTGTTTAGCTATGAAGATCAGTGCCACTTGTATAGCGATAACTCTCTGCTAATACGCATGGCTTGTGTGGAGGCCATGAATCCGATTGCGTTGTGCCGCCTGCTGCTGCAAGAAAAATACGATCTGAAGCAAAGGCCTCAAGTTTCACGATTCTTAAAGCATCCATATTTGACCAACGATTCACTTCTGGCAGCCAATGTACAACAGTGCTTGTACAGTGATAATCAAGAGGGACCAATAACGGATCTACGAAGACGTTTAGTTGGTGAAGAGTACGAGTTAAAGCTGAAGCACATGGCCAGGAAAGCAGGCATATACTTCTACGATGAGCATGATTTGCGCCGCATGGGATACGACAAGACACCCGATATAAAGTTGATATTGCCATTCCTCTACAAAGGATTTGTGGTAAATTGGATAGAGAGCAAGGCTAATTTCGGAGATCTGAAAAGCCACAAATGGAACATACAACAGCAGTTGTATAGCTATTGCAATCGGTAATTGTTTGACATTGATTCCTAAATCACTTTTCATTAAATATATTTTCGACTAGCTTTGGACCTGGCATCATTATCTATTGGTTTGGCTATCATGAGGAAACGGCACAGTTGCCTGATAATAATATTGGTATAACAGTGCTCACAGACTTTCCCGCCACAGAAGATTTAGTTTTTATGCAACTTACTGAAGCACGAGACCGACAGACAGCACAAACATTGCAATGACTTCGCATTTGGGGAAATAAAATTAAAATACTTGACATGCACATATATTTAACAATGTTTACATTTTGTTTGTTTATTGATTAATAAATGCCCATTAACATCGATTTCGTTTTTTATACATAGTACAAAAACCAATTCACCATTTTATTTATAGAAGTATGAAACTATATAATATCTGAATTGTTAATAAATCCAAATGGAATATTTATTTTTAATGAAATCAAGTCAATTTATTTTATAAAAAAAATTAATCTTCCGGGGTCAAAGTATAATTTTACTTTCTTCAAAATGTTGATTGTTTATATTTTTTCTTGCATTATCTTTTTGTACAGGTAGGCAATTCGTTTAGTTGATGACATTTCATGTTACAATTGAAACTGCTCCAAAGCTTACAAGTCTTTTAGCTCCTCAGGCATGTCGTTTTTTGGATGCTTGTTCTCGAAATGCTGCTTATAAGTTTTAGGATCCGGCATTTGTGACTGAAACAAATTGAAGTCTCTATTAAATTAATGTGTTCACTCTTTCTTGTATTTGTCTTACCTTGCACAGCACGCACACATGCACAAGTGCTTTTTGGGCCGCCTTCTTTTGATCGTTGGCACTGTGGCCTTGCTGCTTTTTCATCTTTGCTTGTTTGTCGGCGGCCTTTGCCTGCGATTGTATTTTTTGATGACCGCGTGCCATTTTAATGCAATACGTCTGTATTTAACCCTGAAATTTTAAAAGGTTAAGATCTTTATCATACATAGTTGATAAGGCGTCTGATGTAACAAATATTTATTTGTATTATATGTTACTATCATTAATTAGTCTACGTTAATGATTGTTTTATTAAAATGTATTCATTGCATCGAAACAGAAAACACTCATTTGGCTAACAACATCTGCAGTAGATTATTGTGAAATCTATACTTTCTCTTTCGCTTGTGCGGAAGTACAGGTAACAGTTAAAAAAATGATTTTTAAATATAGACATTGATCATACATAAAGCAACCGTAAGACGGTAGCGTATATACACAGATATTGCCACGCCATATTTAGTCATCCGTTTTACATTTTGCAAATTCAGCAAGCACGCTGGTTATGCCTCTCACCTAATTTTTAATTTTATAGTGCGCTTTTGGACGTAAACGCTGTTGTTTTTTTATAAGGCAACACGAACTTTTTTTAATACCCGAAATTGGTCACGTTTATTTAGATATTAATTTTCGTGATGTATTTGTTTTTAATGATATTAGGAATTCAGGCCTCTAATTTTGTTGTGTTTAATTTTGTGTAGTGATGGCACGATTAACAATCGATAGTACACAAACATCGATATTATTATATTCGATAGAGTTGTGTGAATACATTGAAACACAAATAGTTTTTGCTAAATAATCGGGATAAATTGGCAGATCCATTTTTTTTTTCGAAACAATCGCCGGCCGAGCTGAACATTTTGCAGTTCTGCACAACACAAAAAAGTTTAAATATGTTGCAGCAAAATGATTTTATAAATTCCAAAGAAATTCACAGCATTAGAGTATGTTAAACAATTTGACATTTTGTTACATTTTGTACTTTATTATTTTTTATGTATCAGTCAATGAAAGCCAACTACAACTCACTGATGAGCGTGGAAAAATCAGCAACTGTTCTAGCTGTTAGTTAAAAAAAATTGTTGCTTAAAAAATAAATTTAAAATGAATTTGAAGGAGATTTTGCAATATCTGTTTGTCGCTGAAGATACAAGGGATGTGTCAAATAGAATGTACAGCTGTTGGTAATTAAGTGAAAACGAACGATTGTTCAACCGACAACAAAACAATCAGCAAACAATCAACAAAAAGAGCACCAAACATTCAACAACCACTGATAAGGAGAATCGTCAGGAACATTTAGTCTACTGAGTATTGGGATTCAGAGAACAATACTACGACGCACAGGCGCAAATAGTGACAGCTGGTCGCCACTGTTCTCACCAGTTATGCGCACTTGAGCTGGTCTTTATAAACAAGTAAGAAAGCTGTATTCGAGTGAGCTCGATATACCCTGAACATAGTTGTTAAATATATTATAGTTTAATTGGCAAATTTCCCAAATGTAAGTAGGTCTGCAAGTGTATACTTTTCTTATGGCAGTCACAAGGACTGCAGAGAAGCAGAAACAAAGGAGCGTATATTTTTATTCACAAGCCGGAGCTGACCCGAACTGGCTGGCTACATATACGTGCTTTTAAATGCATACATATATACATATATATGTACATGCAATCGTTGGTAACGGGGCTCTGCAGAATGCACACAAAAACATATTGCTGCTCACTCCGATTATCGTGCCATCTCTTTCTCACACATGCTTTTTGCAGCTGCTGATGGAACTGAGATATATATAAGAATATATTTTCGACTATAACTTTGTTTGTTAAGCGATCTTGATGAACTTTGAGAGGTTGATCAGTAATATGCATATGCATATTATGTATTAGAAGATTTTGGCTTTAAAGGTACAGCATTTATTGCTATCGGAAATCGAAATTGATCGATATTAGCGGCAGTTATTAATAAAATAAAGCAATCTTTATCTGCGCCGGGTATACGAGAACCAATAATTAGAAGTCTCTAGCTGTCATTGTCTCTGAATTCGGCGTGTTCAAACAGACAGACGAACAGACGGTCGGACGGGCATGGCTATATCGTCTCGGCTGCTGATCGAGAATATATATATTTTATGGGGTCGGAGATGCTTCCTTCTGCTTTTCACATAAATTTGCACGAAACCATTATACCCTTTTTACCCATTTTTAGTGGGTAGAAAGTATAGAAAGTCGATATAGCCCTGTCCGTCTGTCCGTCCGTCCGTCCGTCCGTCCGTCCGTCCGTCCGTCCGTCTGTATGAACACGCAGATCTCAGAAACTGTAAGAGCTGGAGAAATTTGGAATATAGGTTCTCGTATACCAGGCTCAGATCAAGTTTGCGTTATTTTTTCGATAACTTCCTTCGTTTATCGAATATCGATAAATTAAATTTCCGATAGCAATAAATGCCACAATTTTAAAGGCAGAATCTTCTAATTAATACATAATATGCATATGCACACTATTGATCAACTGCATAAATTATAAGATAAAAAATATCCAAGTTATAGTCGAAAATGTATTCTCTTATTGATCTCATTTCTATCAGCAGCTGCAAGCATTTTCTGTATGCATAAATATGCGAGCGCATGTGTGAGAAAGAGATGGCATGAGCCCCGCACCTACGATTGCGTTTTTCACGTGTTAGTGTAAATCTTTTTAAAGGGGTTTTTGCCAATAATAATAGAATATATTTAATAACTGGGTTCAGGGTATATCGTAGTCGAGTTCACTCGACTACAGCACTCTTACTTGTCATTATTGGGATACCTGCACTGCGACCTACTTGATCTATTGTGCCCCCAGCTCCCGCACGAATGCGAGAATCTTTGCTTCTATGTCTTTGAAACTCATAACATTCATCCCTAGGATGCTGCACCTTCTTCTAGTTATGCGACGCACTCTGCTAGGAGGAGTATTGAGGATTCTTTCTCGCTTTCACAAAACCTGTGTATTTCGCTACTATAAATACCCAGTTTGGTTATGTGACTTCTTACTCTACAATGTCCTGTCAATAGAACGGTGAGAATACTAAGCCTATTCTTTCCCATAGTTATTACTTGCTTAAATCTTTTAAGATTATAGCCATCCTAAAGACATCTGGCTTGTCGGAATCCTGGTGTCTCTGCCCAGATCCATTGTCTCCCCATTCTTTCTTTGTTTGTAAGTTCCAGTCGTATTGTCTTCCTATTCCACAAAACGGTTCTGGCCCTTTTAGGAGCCTGTCTGCTGCCATTCTCGCTTCTTCATCAGCCGCTTCGCTTCCGAGTTGGTCAAGCTTGTATCGTACCTCATGGATTACTTTTAATGTTACCTTAATTCTCATTATAGCATTTCTACTGCTTTATTATCGATTAGGGCGGATATATACATATTCTGGCAGTTACGTTTCAGGTTGAACTCCGCACATCTCCCTATCGCACACACCTCAGCTTGAAATATGCTGGTGAGCATCCCTTGGGATTCATGGTAAGATATCTGAGGGCCCACCACGCAAAACATTTGCCCTGATTGGTGAGTGATCCATCGGTGACCCATTTTATGGTGTGCGGTTCCATAGGGTGGATTTTATCTGGAGTCGCCCATTTCCTTTTGCTACTCATATCAACTGTGGAATTCTGCTCGAATATGTATTCAGCTAAAATTTCATCATACATACACTGGCCATTCTCTGCAACTTTTGCAGTTGTCTTTTCACAGTTATCAGCCGCGTCCTATCACGCCATGCTGTCATTAAATAGATCAGCATGGGTCTGTTGCTATAAGTCCTATTTTTACACAGTTGATAATGTGTTATTTATAATTTCTTCAGAAAAGATCACAAAGTGCTAATAAATTCACTTTTGTCATTCACAATGTAAATTTAAATGCAGTACAGACAACAACGCTATATTGGTATATGGACACTTTTGAAAAATCATAATAATCAGATTTTTGCGCATGCGCTATTGAGTTAGAAATAATTATTTCTTCAACATGTTAATTTTATATATACACTCCGAGAAATGCAATTAAAGGCAAACCGTCATGCCTTAAAAAATTAAAAATACAATTTTTAATCAGCTGTTTTAAATAAAAAAGAATCACATTTTTAACATGTGTGGCACAACCTCATCCAGGTTGTGGAAAGGTCTCGCATACGCTTGATTCCCCGCATATCGATTCATGGATGAAAACATTACTGTTATGCGCTATTCCATCAACAATTCCATGATCAACAAAAGTTTGCGTCTTAAACAAGAAACGACTTCAGCCTTATCTTATTGGTGACTTACACTGGTGTCGACTTTGCCTATTCATATTTAATAAATATTATAATTTCTTTTAATAACTTACACTTATTATTTGCACACAGCTATCAAGTGTGCAAATTATCTTAAATGAGTAACAGTAAGACTAATATTAATACTATGGGAAATATTAATGGTATGAATAATAGTGTACATTTGTAATGTGAGCTTAAATGGCTAGAAGGTTTTAGAATCAATTAAATTAAAGTAAAATGCTTGGATTATTATCGTAAAATTCATAAATGTTATTAACTAATGGTGTTCCGCTTGTTATTTTAGCATCTTGAGGTATACCTGGAGAATTCTCAGTCCGCACCCCTACTGTGCATTCTCGCATTTTTATTGTTGTAGGTTTTGTACCCCAGTAATGTTCTACCGTCATTCGCTTCATGTTGTTTATCAACGATATGTGTCGTTTGATTTCGTTTCTTAGCTCAAGAAGCTCGCGTTCCGTTTTAATAATATCTATAGCATAGCCCTCAATATTATGTTGTAGACGACCCACGGAAAGTTCAATTTTTGGGCACAAATATTGCTTGTTTTGCAGTGTGTAATGCTTGTACATCGCAGTTAGCTGCCGCGTAAGTTTGTATTCTCTGTTGTATCTCATATTCATCTCTGTGTGGAGTGCTGCTAGTTTGTTTTGCACACTATTTCGAAAAGGAGCATCCTTACGTCGACGTCTAATGTAATTACTATTGAGAAGTGTTTCTTGTTGGGCATTTCCCCACTGGGCTGACTTGGCTTCGATCATGTGTTTTAACTCAGCCTTGATATTTTGATTGGTCTGTGGATCTTCGTAATGCTGATCAGGTGGTATAACCCGCAGCTGGTTATCTGACCTATCCTTTTTTATTTTGGTTGGTAAACATTTCCCTTTAATTTTATTAGCAGTTTTGGCTGATTTTGTGCCACTGGTCTTGTGCTTTGATTTGTTGCCAAAATAAAAAATCCTTTTGAGCCATTTGAAAATGGAAAAACGGTCCAGCGTGGATCGAGTAAGTTCCGTAAATTGCGTAGGTGTCGATTCGTTGATCTTTTGACGCTGTTTTAGTGACAGGCACAACTACAAAGAAGAGAGACAATACAAAATACAGGGTAATATATGTAAATATAAAGATAATAGCCCAAATTGAAAAAAGACTCAAATAATTAAAATATTTTGAGTATAAAAATAAAGTTAGTGCACAAACAGCAAAATAATCCCCAAACCGTGAAATATACAAAAAAACAGCTAAAAAAATTAAAAGATTTTTTGTTCACATCTAAATCTCACACAATATATAGTACATACATAGCTATGTAATATATTGTGCGTTTGTTGTTGTAAGTAAACCACAATTTAGTATTTTACAGTAGCAAGTAATCTACTGGCTTCCAGATTTGTTGACTTTAGATTTTAAAAAATGGATAGTAGCTGGGACCAGCGTGATCATGAATATTATTGAGCGATCTTGGAAGGCTATTGACGAAGCCGGAATATTAACTCGCTACAGCAAAGACATTCGTCGATACTAAGGGAAATATATCATTTATAAATAAATTTATTTGTTAACGTACGAAAACATAATTATTTTTCGAGCTCCGACCCAAAATTTAGATGACGGAGTGTTAGCTCCGGTCTACAATGGCAGTTAAATTGCGGCGTACTCAAGCTTGAAGTTGTGGGGAAGTTAACTTTTCTGCCGTTCCTCCCCAGATTTTGATAGTTATACATTTGATAAAATCAAAACACAATATACAAGGGTACAAAATTCAATAAGCATATATCTACGTTGCTCATGTATTTGTTTATTGTTTTATAGCACATTGATATATTCTTACAAATGCATAAGAACATTTGTATATTTACATATATACATACATACCCAGGCAGGTATGTACGGAGGCGTGACTGTTTGTCGGAAGTTGGTTGGTTCTAAAAGAGTATTTCAAATATTTTTTATTGCGTGCGGCGCCAGACGGACGAGCAGACACTAAAAAAACGCCTATTATGCAATCACTGTCGAATTTAGTTGGAGCCTTGGTTCCTGCTTTTGCACGGCATGTGGATGGGATTTTATGCTTGGGTGTGGGCTTATCGAATATTACCTCATTGTGCACACGGCTCCAAGCTCGCCAAACGGGCAATATGGCCATATTGCCGTCGTAGCCACGCTCGATACCACGCCAACGTTCCGTTATAACATAATGATTGTAGTCACGCAATTCTGCTGCTGAACCATGGTCGCATTTTTTTTCGGGCATAACAAACATAAAAAAATACACGAAAAGAAACAATAAATAGTTGTAACTGGGTAGAAAGGAACTTTCGGTACGCCGAAGATTGCATAGGTTTATAGACCGGAGTCCACCTTCTCGCAGGACATATTGCTCAAAATATAATTATTGTGTTAAGTTACTTTTTCCAAGCCAATTTAACTCATAAATTACTAAGTAACATTAGTCTGTACGTATGTTTGAGCTTTTTGATATAATATAAAATAATAAATTAAGGCTTTTAAAAACCGATTAATATTTCCAGCCATAGTTATATAACAAGCCATCTGGCTTTTGTATATGTTTGACATACGCAAGTAATTGAATAGCAGAAAATTTAAAAAAGGTAGGATTTTAACGTTGCTATTATGTTTTGGAAAGTGCGTTGATGAAGAACGGGTGTGATTCTGTCTGCATATAATCCGTTAAGTAAGAGTGTAAGTAATCCCGATTCTTCTAGTCCCACTGAACTATTTTAATTTTTAATGCTTTTTTAATTTTAATTTTTAGTGCTTTTTTCTTTTTAGTGCATGCTTTAAATCTTTCTGGTTTTTTTTTTTTTTTTTATAGATTTTACTCACCTAACTTTCTGTTGCTGTCATTAGGTAAGTTTTTGTTGATATTGGAACTGTGCGCATTACTTATTCCAAGCTGGTCATCAATCAACGCTTTGATTATATCATTGCATGTGGTTTTGTATGTTACGCCTGATACATAACGCAATTCATTATCGTTTAGCCAAATAGGCAATTCCTTATGACATTGTTTCTTCTGGTGCCGGGAATAAGTAAATTGGTTTACAAGTCTCAGTTTAACTATTTGATAACTATTAAGGGGTTGTTTTTTTTTATGTATAGGAATGATCTACTTATAAAGATGGCTTAATTTATTCCCATTATTGTTCCTATTTAAAAAAAATGTCATCGATCGACTATTGGTCCATATGTTTGAATGCAACGATATCAGGGATTAAGGTAGATATAGAACAAATTGTAAGTTAGACTCCTGTAACCATGTGCAGAACCAAAATGATTCAAATTTATATTCAAACAGCACTTATCAGCATATCTTGATTTTTAAAAGAGATTAACGCGTTTAATTGTGCACAAGTATTCTTGCGATCAAGACAATTGATTGTAAGAGTCAATTCGCCATAGTTGGGTGTGC
This sequence comes from Drosophila setosimentum, assembly GCA_035043505.1. Lineage (NCBI taxonomy): Eukaryota > Metazoa > Arthropoda > Insecta > Diptera > Drosophilidae > Drosophila > Drosophila setosimentum. The sequence goes on along the minus strand of JAWNMY010000015.1, from coordinate 127,845 downwards.
AGACAGAAAATTACACAGGCGTTGTCTTAAGCGCACAGCTTCAGGACGTGTGTTTCTTTCTGTGTTTATATGTTATATTGACGATGTGACTAGAATAAATTATGTAAGGTATGTAAAACTACATCGTAGTCGGCGCATTTCGACTAGAGCATCTCCATCTTAAGCTCATAGTTTGGCAAAACATTAGCCAATCTCAACTTTCCTTTTCCAAATAAAACAACGGTTACCAAGCCCCGCCTAATAAGCTAATTTGATAAATTTTACTAGAAGCCCATGACCGCTACTACTGCTAATGGCTGGTTGGGCACTTACCCCAGGACTGTTAGCGCCGTATATAGATATTGAACGGTGGCGAGGGAGGCGACTGGAGTCTTTGTGTTGCTCATTTCTTGCTGCAGTTGGAGTTGTTACTTCTGTATTCACCCAATGCTCAGCACTTAGTCTATTGTTGATAGTTTTGTCTGGATTTTGGCGATACTGTTGATGTTTGAGCGGCAGTATTGGGCTATCAGGCAAATTCAATAGCGATGGACGTATGTCAAAATTGTCATTATTGAATGTTGAGTTTAGTTGGTGGTGTTGCTGCTGTTGTTGTGGCGCCATTTCATCGGAATCGTCTTGCTAATTGGCACTGCAATGAAAAGGCAAGTAAAACCCATTTGAAATTATAGTATTTATGTACACGTGAATGGGTGGGGTGCATACGGTCGTATGTATTTAGAGGCTAGGTATATTTTGATTTCTATAAGCACGCAAAATGGCTGTTATACTTCATATTATTGTGGGGGTTGGTGGTTGATGGTGTATAGACGCCTACACCTAACGATCAATTTAGATTTGCTGTGAGCGATTAAATAAATTATGCAGGAGGTTTCACAATGCAAAGCAGCATTACCATGCTTACAAGTCCTATGCATATTGGTACAAAAACACACGCAAATACCACTGCTTTACTGTGAAATTAAAAAAAAATTACAAACTTTATTGCTATAGTTTTCATTCTGTTCAGTGCCGGGTCCCAAGTATAGCTTTTCTTGACATTGTCTTTATTTAATTTGGGTGAACATTTTTTTGTTGGGTTTTTTACATGAAAATTCAATCAAAAAACAATGAAGAACAACTAATTAGATTTCTATCTTTTCGACTGATCCAAGATGAAATCTATAAGACGGTAGTCGAATATTGTTTGTATTTTTTAGGAACATAACCCAAGTAATAAGTGCATTTGGTCGCACTATCTTAGTAAACGAATATGATTTTCATAGAAGAAACCATTTTTTAACCGTTAGTTTTTAATACAGCTATATGTTATATAAAAAATATATACACCGTACACCTTTGTACACCATTAAAAAACATTATAGAGTAAATGTAAGAAAAATCTCCTTTACTCAAGTAATTACCTATGCAGCGTACATTTTCAACCAAAAATGTTAAAAATATCGTGTTAAAGCTGCAATATACGACAACCACGCACCGCCCCAGAAAACTGCGTTTTCATATTTTAAGCGATGCGATTCAATTCATGTAAGTTCGAATGCCATTTCGGCAACATATCCACAATCCTCTACTTAAGGTAAATTAACAGAACGACAAATTTATCCGTTAAGACCTGGCTATATTCCTTTGGTTTGTTATAAAATCTATAAATGCTGAATTTGCTTTCGACGTAGTCTGGTCAGCGACTACTATTCTTTTACCACAGATCTGTTATTAATCAATTTTTATTTTAGAAATGCAAATATGCATTACAAAATAAAAGTTTCATTTAGATAAGCTTAAATGTTATCTCGACGCGGATATTTACGTTTTATAATAAATTATATAATATAAATTAAACGGATTTTTGAGGTTTGTTAATGTTTTATTTAGTAGCATGTTGCATCTCAAGAAAGTGATAATCATATAATGTATTACAAATATGCTGGTAATTTTCGCACAGTTAATAAAACAATCCATTCAGTTAGATTGAAATGTATTTGTACAACATTTTTTCTCGTAGCTTTTCTTTTAATATATACGATGACGTCTAACCATAACAATGTAAAAGTCAAATTTCAACTTTGTAGCGCAATAAATTACTAGTTTATTTTTATTAATATTGTGTAAGTCAGATTTATGTTAAAAATTTGAATTGATTTGGGTTCCTAGATTGATTTTTCCTAAATAGATTCTTTTTAAAAGAGCCATCTATTGTATAACAGACAGAAGACATAATAAAATTTAGATTGTTTTGATATTGATTTATTTGCGGCTTAAGAATACATAGAACCATAAAATATACATAATATACAGAGAGATATTCTTTTAATTTGTGTATACTATATAAAAAAATACATTTAAAATTTGGTGCCGCATTTGAAGAAATAAGTGTTTAATCAATCTAAGTAAAACTGGTGATATATAGATCCCATTAAAATGAAGTTGATCTCTGTATATATAAACATATATACATACCAACGATATTCGGTTGTTGAACATTTTCTAGAGTGTATGCTACACATGGGGTCGGAGATGCGTACTTTTGCCTGTTACGAACTTTTGCAAAACTTCACTATAACCTTGTTTTACTTTTTCCACTAGATTCAGGGTATGAACATTACTAATCTCAAAAAATATAAACTCTTAATAAATATTTTTTAGTGATTTATTTTCTGTACAACAGTTTCATAAAGACGGATTAATAATTTTAATTATTTTATATATTGCGTTTTTCAAGTTGTTTCTATGTCCACACATTACAGTTTGGCACCCGCAGAACCACAGAATATTATGTAACCAACTGTGAATTCTCCCAGTGCCAAGATGTAATGGCAGTAGCTTTCTAGCAGCTTTTCACTATATAATTTAGTGAGTTTATCATTTCTAGACTTACCTTTATAATATTTTTATTTATTTGATATTCACTTTGCTTGAATTTTCTATGTTTGTTGCGTAACTTTATAGGCTTTATGATAACAAAAATTTGGGGTTTTGCTTATTTTTTCTTTCTTTCAAATTTATGTTGATGAGTACACTTTGCTTTTTGTCACAACGCTGGTGACCAGTTATCATGAGCCGAAGCACATGTTAATCCTTTGAGCTTTGACACTTGACTGAAGTTCATATTTGAATTTACAGCTATGTAACGTGCTTGTAAGCGTCAGCGTCAGGCAGCGCTGCCGGAAACTGTTAATATTTCTAGATCTAGACAGGTGCTAGGTGGTAAGCAGCTGTCCTTGTTTGGCCGCAGGTGTGGCACCACAGCTAAAGCGAATGTATAGCTCGTATACCTTTAAATAGTCGCTAGGCTAACAAATGACTTACACACTAGCATACACACTGGTGTTGAGAGAGTGCAATAGTGAGAGTCTTTTAATTCTTTAGTCCTGTAACTGGTTGCTAGTGACAACTCACAGGTCGCGTTCAATGCACAACAAACAAAACGGAACGTTGGCGTATCCTTGACGACGACATGTGACTAACTGAAATTTTATTTGCTGCCGCACAAAACTTTAAAGCCAAACCGGGCTGTTACCGACTCACACATACACCTGCTACCAACATATGCACACAGACACATTCACACAAATGAAGACAAAGAGAGGGTATAGGGGTAGTTATGTGCTATTTGCTATCGTCATCAGCGACTGTCGTTGGTAGTAGTAGTAATAATAGCTAACAACTGGCCCGACGTTGTTTTTTGGCCAACCAGCAACAACCACCAACCTAGTGAGGTCGCATTTATTCGTGTTACCAATTTCCCACTTGCTCTATAGACAGGCGATCCACATGCGACCACTCCCTCAATCCACGTCGCAGTCTTTTTTCCTTGCGTGCTACGATTACCCCTCCTCCATTCTTCTCCAATTGCTGTTGTTTTTTTTTTGTACCAATACCAATGCACACGTTATTTGGTAAAACGAGATTGTTGATAACGTGTAACAGCAACACGCGCTATATAACATTTTTTTTGGTAGCAGGACCTGCGCTGGCGCTTGCTGCCATTCGTGTACTTTATACTTGGTTGCTAATAGACAGTATACACATTTGATTCGATTTTTTGTACCCTGTAAATCATATTAATTTAATTTTCAATCTAATGGTCTCTAGGGAACTATACGTAACTATAAAGAGACTCGATCAATATGACTTCGCCATATGTCTACAGAGTATGGAACTGTGCCAAATCAATGATTTTTAAATGAAAAATATTTTTTTCTAGACAAACATTGCCATGTCGAGCTTATGTACAATGTAAAATCTTATTGAATTCGTGCTAATGTTATAAAACACATTTCAATCATCCAGCCGTTTAAAACGACTATAATAAAGAAGTACAACTGGATGTAAGTAGTAAAAAGAAGTAGCTGTAGTAGTAGTAGGTACGTCGCCGATATCAAAAAGAGCTGCGTGTGATGCTAAGGGACTTCTTTATTATAAGTAAAAACTATATAGTTAAATATAATATTTGTAACACAATACTGTAGTAGTATGTTGAACTTTCAAAATGAATTTGAAGTCAATCGCAAATGTAAAATGAAACCGCAATATAAAGTTGATCATTTAAAACCAAGGGGTGACTTTAAAAAAAAGTGATTATTGTTTTTCGTAAAATGATTTTAACATTATATCGCACATCATTATCTTTATCATCATTATGGTTCCTTCGTATATATAAAATTAAAATAATCATTATTACGGGTAAGTAAATCAAACTATTAATTCTTCAGCACGTGAGCATTTTGACAATGTTTGATCCACATCGAAATACTATAATATATAGAATGAGAAGTTTTGACAAACTTTGATTTTTGTATTCAAGTTTCTTCTTTAACTTATAAATATTTAATATTGTAATTGGACCCGGATAACGTCATACTTAAGTACATTTTATGTGGAATCTACGTCACCCAAATGTTGAATAAACAATAAATATATTAAACAATTCAAAAGACTAATGTTTGATATATCATATTTTAAATATCGAATCCACAGAAATCAAGTATCACTCGAATCCAAAAAATCTGCATTGTCATAGGGAAAGATTTAACTGCCTACGATATTTCATAAATAGAAAGAAACATATACATCGACATACTTACATCAGTAAATTTTCCTACGCAGAATGTATGGAGGTATTCATTATATCTTGCGTACTCTTAAAAATAATGTTACTTCTGAAAATTAAAGCTTTTTTCAAACAACGTTAATTTTCTGCAGATTGGTGCTTTTATTTAATAATCTGTATCTGTCAGCATCGACATTTTCTGAATGTCGCATATATATATTGCATTGTGTATATATATTGTAGAATCGTCCAGTCTTTCTGTATTTTCTGAATGTCGCATATATATGTTTCATTGTGTATATATATTGTAGAATCGTCCAGTCTTTCATACTTTACAAAATTGACCTCTGTTTTAAATATCATATATGTATGTACATATACTTTATGTACACAGTTTGTGACAAAATTAGAATACCCTTTGCAAGGTAATAGTAGACAAAGACCGCTGGTTATAGGACAGCCTGTACCTGAAATAGACACTGGTTATGTTTAATAAGGGTGAGTACTTTAACCCCTGAATTACCTGACGCTCGATGCGGCTCGATAGTTTCACGATATGGCGACCAGGCCAGTAGTCACAAGGAAGAATACAGTCGAGTGAGCTCAATTACGATTTAACCTGAACCAAGCAATTACAAATAAATATGCGCATATGCATACAGAAAATGCTTGCTCCTTCTGATAGTAATAAGATCATTCAATACTTAGTTATCAATATATCAATATTTTTAATCAATTAAAAGATTCTGCATTTAAAACTGTTCAGGATATAAAAAGACTCGGTAACTAACAAATATCAAGTATAGTAAATGTTCCTTTACCAATGGAATAAGCCAACGGAATGTTCCACAATTGTTGCAACTGAGAGTCGAACTTCGCATTGCGTTCGTTGCATATGTATGAATCGCGCGTTTATAAGATTGCCATAGGTTGGTTATGCTGGCGTTAATCTCAAAGCTGTATATTTTCTCAAATGGCAAAGACTACATTGCATTTGTAATTTGTCTGTCTGTACAAATTGGTCTGTTCTTCAATAAACAGGCCACTAAAACATTTATATTTACATTGCAAATGACCGCTAATAAATTTTGTCACACAACACAATGAACATATGTGGGCGCATGCGTAAACTTTTCTTATCGATCTTTGCAGGCGGTTACTTGTAAATTACCAAACAAATTTAGGAACATTATCTTTGGGAATATATTTTAGTTATATCATTGAGTAACACTGTTGTGTTGACCCAGTGCCTAGTTTCCAGTCCAATGGTGCCATAATTTCTCTAATTTCCTTAGGCATTCTTCTGTTAACCTTTTGCATTACATTTTAATAGACACTGTATTACTGTGTCACCGTACTAATAAAAAAATTTTCCCTTAAAAACATCAAAAACACAAATGTTGAAATATTTTGTTTTCTTTATTTGTTTACGACTATCTACACACCATAGTTAAAAAAAATAAAACAAGTAAGAATGCTCTTGGTAACTCGACTACGAGATTCCCTGTTCATTGTTGCAGATTAGTGTGTGAAGTAACATATGGTGAATAAAATTAATTATCTTTACTATACTATTGGTTTCTATTGGTTTTGTGCAATATCTGCCGCCCTGTTTATCCGCCTGTTCAGTCCGTTTTTTTAATTAACTAATTGCTTTTATAGCATTTCGGATCTATGGGCTACCAGTCGGAATCAAAATTTGCTTGTAATGTCTAGTCGTGTATAGGAGTTTATGGGCTTGGATATGTCTATGTCGAAACGCTTATAATTCATGATACCTCTGCAACGGTATGATAGAAGAATTAAGACTGAAAGCTAAATTGTCAAAAATAAATAAAAATAAATATATATAAAAATATATCTAATTCGTTCATTGTATGGAGTCAAAGACAAAAGCAATACAATATTAATATTAATCATCAAAGGCAATTAACAATTGCAAGGCGAGGTCAAAGGCCGGTGTTGCTGCTGCCAAGGTGCAGCAGCAGGTGCTGAAATCAACAAGCGCAACGAAGCGAGACTCAGACCTTAGAACCGGGTGTGAGTCTAGAGAACACAGCATAGGGACAAGCGGAAGCTGTTGCGCGGGCTAAAACACATGTTGTGGAAACCTGTTTTCTGGCTGTTCGCTTCAATGATGACAACTCTTGGTTTTTAGGGGTTGTTCCGTTAAAATGCCGATGGCTCCGTAACGTGCGCATTAACCTGAATGTTTATGCCATCTTTAATAATGAAGAAGCTCTACAGCACATCTTACATATTCAATATCCATTTCGAGAGGATAATATATTTTTTTGTTTAATGCGTAACTTGAAAAACTGCCGATTGTCAAAGCCTATAAACATTGTCAGAGTTTGCTTTGTACTCCTTTTTCAGTTCCAATAATTCTAGAATTATTTGGTCGAAACAGAGGAAAGTTACTGCGACGTTCTCATTTGTTTTTTTGTATGTATGTAACAGGCAGAAGGAAGCATCTCCGATCACACATATAGTATATGCTCAGGGTCAACAGCGAAGTCAATATAGCCATGTCCGTCGAACACGCAGAGCTGGAGATCAGAGACTATAAGAGCTAGAGACTTCAAATTTGGAATATAGGTTCTCGTATGCCAGGCGCAGATCAATTTATTTTTTATCGATAACTGTTTCCGTTTATTGAATATCAATTCATTTAAATTTCCGATAGCAATAAAAGCCACAATTTTAAAGGTAGAATCGAATTCTAATTAATACATAATATGCATATGCATATTATTCTCATCTGCCTAAATTTCATTTCGAACGGATGAGAAACACCCAAGTTATAGTCGAAAATATACTCTCATATTGATCTCATTTCTATCAGCAGCCGCAAGCATTTTCTGTATGTCTAAATATGCGAGCGCATGTGTTAGAAAGAGATGGCAGGATAATCGACGCGATCGTCAATATGTTTTTTTGTGTATTCTGCGGAGCCCCGCTACCAGCGATTGCGTGTTTCACGTGTTTGTCGGCAGATGGCGCTTCCAGAGCTCGAGCAGCATTTAGTGCAAATCTTTATAAAGAGGAATTTGCCAATAATAATGGAATATATTTAATATCTGGGTTCAGGGTGTATCGTAGTTCACTCGACTACATTACTCTTACTTGTTTTATATATTATTTTGTTAATATGTCGGCGATGCAAATAAAACCGTCTTTATTCATTACCGAAGTTATTTCAAACATATATTGTTTATTCATATTTCTGATTTGACAAATGCAAAGTTGCCTTTTGTTTTATTAAAACATTTATTTAAAACTATTTTTTCATTGGTTTTCATTTCGTGTATTTACATAAATTTTTTATTTGGTTTATTAAAGTTTTAAGATTTTAATTTGTAGTGTACGTGTCGGATTTGTAATTAAGCTTTTATAAATTTATTAAATTGATAAATGAATTGATGAATTTAAATTATTGTGAAAAATAATTTTTTATAAATTTAACTTTTTAGAATTTTTAGTTGGTTTTTATTTCTATATTTTTAATATGCTTAAGGAAAATTTGTAATGTAGTAGTCAAAATAATTTTTTAACTATGTTTTTTCTTAAACATATGAATACTACTTAATAAAGCTGTTTGTTTTATTTACATTTTGTATAACAACTTTTAGTACTTTAAGATGTATAAATCTAGGAAATTTGCTGTGTTAATACATATATAAAAGATCAGTTATTGAAAATAAGCTTGGATTTGTTTCTTAATAGCCCTTAAAGTTTATTTGTGTATTTTATTTTAGATCAGTTTAGCTGAAATTCTGAAACGATCGTTGAAATAATTGGTGCCTACGCATACTCGAACCTACAGAATTGTATAAATGTTTTTAGGTAATTTATGTGTATGCTTTTCATATTGATTAGTCATAACCATCGATTTTAATTATCCGTATACATTCTCCAATTTATAAACGATATTCCTTGATACAAGTCGAGCTTTTACAATTTCTCCATCTTTTACTAATGTTTTTGTAATTAGTTCGTAGATTTTGTGTGCATCGAAGAACTCTCAAATATAATGATTTACCCAATCAGAGGGTATATTGCCATAAAGTATTAATATATACTTGATCAGCAACCAAGTCAGTATAACCATGTCAGTCTTTAAAAAAATCTATCTCTTTGCTGCAGGCTATACATACATATGTGCTTTGGAGCTAAAACCTATAAAATAGAGAGAATGTATGATTTGCAAGCGGAGTTCCCAAAACACCGCAATTACCTTTATTTTTTCAGTATTCAACAAAGAAGTTATTTACTTTTTTTTTTTATTATTTATTTTGTCAATCAAAAGAACTTCTGAAAATCAATCTTAAAATTCATTAAAGAATGATCTATAATAAAAAGGGATCTAAAATATAGTTATATGATATAGATCAAAAACTCATTTACATTGGTATTTAATACTCGACGTCCCGTTAACATAAAAAAAAATATAATATGCTTATGATATTGTTAAGCATATATAGACACAGACTTTCAAGCCTATTTCGTCACAGTAAGTCTTTGGAGTTGGAAAAATCGCAATCAAAAGAAATCAAGAAAGGGGCCTTTCCGAAAAGCTAAAGCACTCTTATGTTTGTGTATATTAACCAGATTATATAAAATCATATGGATTTCCCATAATTCTCTTTATCTTTATTAAGATTTTAAAAAAAAATTAATAAATTTATTACGAAAGTTTGTCAGAAACAAAATTATTAGTTAAGACTAATATTTAATGTTCTTAACAAGTCGGCTGGTCAATCATGTCATCACTGTCCTAGTCTCTATGTCTTTTCAAGATGCAGAGATCTTTATGCGCTATTTGATTTCAATTCATTCAGCACCAAATGCAAATCAAGCAGCGCAATTCCTCTTCGGCGACCTTCAGAGCGCCAATAGCGTAAAACCCATCATAACTATTATTTGTCGATTTGCATTCGTTTCGCACATCATGAAATTTAAATAAATTGTTTTAACCCGAGTATTTTCATGTATAAGCCTAATCAAATTTTAGTTACAATTTCTTTCATTTTATTTACAGCCAAGACGATATGGGGTTTTAACTATATCGGTGAAACTTTGAGCAAAACTTTAAATCTTTTATTTATAGTAAGCGATAATATATTATCAACATCATGCAACTATTTCAAATGTTTCCGATTAAATCATTTAGCCGCAAATGTAGTTTTTCTGTGAAACTCTTTTCCGTTCACCAAAATATCTTTGACCTCACCCATTTTTGGGCGTTCTTTAAACATAACATATTTGTATTATAAATCGCAAGTGTGGCATGCTTATTGGCGGAGTTGTTAAAAATTAATTGAATTTTTTGAAGGATTGGAAACTAATTTATAAAAAATTTAATTTATGTGAAATCTTAATAAAAATTGTCTGCAAGTTTTTATGTAAAATTATTTTCTAATTTAATTTACCATTTTCAAATGAATTTACCGGACCTTAAGCATTCTTTTAGGATCGTCTCCAAATTAATTAAAAATCTACTAAGTTAATTTTAATGTAAGCATTATGTCTGTCTTTTTGAGGAACTCTTCAACCATCTGGTAATTGTTTATATAGTTTAAATATTGATTTCTGGAGCAGTTTGAAAAATGGAAATAAATTTTCAGCGTTCCGAAAATTACAATTTTAGAGGTAGTTACCAAAGTCCGATTTGAAGAAAAATTCTCCTAAGATTGGTAAGACAATTTCTTGGCCATCCCGACACTAAAAAAGCGAAAATTCCTATAATATTAAACAGCTAAGTTCTAAGGTTGGTTTTCGTCAACCTACACAACGAAAATCGAAATTTTAAAAATATTCATAAACAATTTTTTATAAAAAAACACAGTTCCCAAATAAAGCGAATTGCATTTTCCTTTATAAAATATAAATATTTGTATTTTTGTTTTGCGCAAGTAATATGTCGATTGTTGTTGTTTACTCGTACTAAAATCCTGCTTTCCCCATATATCTAATCCAAACTTACAATATACACTAATTCTTATTTTCATGGCTTCAGTAAAAGGGTGTTAACATCGGCACACTGTACCAGATAATTCACATTGGAATACTAGGTCGCGTTTTTATAAAAGAAACCTTTTTTATGTCATTAGTTAGCGCTTAGACTTGGATTTGTGCTCAAATTAAGAAAGTTTCTTATTTGTTTTGTGTAATTTATTTTACAATAATAGGTAAATGAATTGAAATTTCCAATGGTTAACTAGAATTAGTAAGTGTTAACAGAAAGCTGTGCAATTACTGATACATATTTGGAGATGTTTTTTTTTTTTTTTTTTATCATTTATCATGTTTTGCTTTGGTGATAATGTTAACAGTTGCAGGACTTTGACGCATTATTATTTCATTTTATATTTTATGTTTATATAAATTTTTTTTTTTAAAATGACGTACATATAATTTAATATCATATTATTCAAATAGCTGTCTCAATCGAATACTACACACACAGTCCAAATATATTTTCAGTAACTAACTAATTTATACTAAGTCTTTAGTTTATCTATCGTTTTTTTATTATTTATTATTCTTTATATAAGTATAAAATTAAAAGTGCTTTTAATGTTATGATACAAGGAACTCTAAAATTAAATATTTTTGAAAATTTGGTTTGGGTTAAAAGATATAATTAAATTGCGCTTTTGGTTTTTAAGCATAAATAAAGTTAATATATATTGATGGGTTGGCTTAGCGGGTCGAAAAGTTGCCAGACGGTTTGGTACACAGGTTTTTGTTGTTATTATTTAATTCCTGGAATCTGAATCGGGCTTCACTAATCATATCGAATTTAATCTCATAAAATACTGATTCATGATTTCATGAATTATTATTTTACAAATATATGCGCTATTTAAAATTCAAAAAATGAGCTTCATAAGTTGCATATCTTAAAAATCGTAACTACTTTACAGCGGTGTAATTGGTATCGAATATTCTCAATAATGTTTTAAATTATAAATGTTTTAAATATATTTAAAATGATTGATTAATAAATGTGAAACTGCGAAATTGGATTAGCAAATAAAAAATCATGGCTTAGCCCGGAACACCAATTAATGAACATCAATTCATAGTCCCATATTGTGAGTGAGTTCATCAAATGGTATTTACCGTTTGGTTTTTAAGATGTAATGAAATAATAATTGACCATCAATACTTGGAGTCTAGTCAATTAACACTCATCTGTCTCAATAAAATAAGGGAACCAAATTATATATTCAATTATATTTTTAACTAATAGACCCATTTTTTTTCAACCAGAAACACGAAACTGAGTTCACAGTTTCGGCAATAAAGTCTTTTGTGGAGATAGACTGTAGAATTCTTTCATATTTTTCTTTTATTAAAATATGTGTTGACAGTTATTCCCGACCTCTGATAACTAGGCAGTGATTACCGACATGTGAAATTTTCTATAAAGTCGTTGTCGCTTCAATAGTTTTGGTTTTTAAAGCGAATCAAATGAAGGTCAATGCTCTTCTGTATAGGACATTTTATCCGTTATTTTTGTAATTATTTAAATAAAATAATTTACATATTTGTGTTTAATTAGTTGTAAACTGTAATTAGCAAGCTGTTGTTTTATGGTTATAAATATTTGAATGTGTGTAAATTTATTAGTGCTGCTCTGTGTACAAATGAGAAAAAATGCTGTAAAGGTGGTACAACTGCAACTGAAATTTTTTGATGTGTTTAAAGTGGTTTGAGAAGATGGGCTTATAGAAAATGTGTATTAACTCATTTTGCTCCAAGCAGTATGCAATATACTTCTTATAGACTTTTCAAATGGCGTATGGCCTTACCTAAATTTTGTTTGTTTGCAATATATGTAAATTCTAAAAAGCATTTTTTTATTTGCATTCATGTTATATAATAAATATTATTTAAATAATTGGTAACCTTGGTTACGCAAAGGTTTCTTCTTTTAGTATTTATTTTTGTGCTTATCACAAGGCTTTGAAAACTGCCTATATTTCTTATTTAAAAATATGAATATCCATATTCATTAATGTTTGGTTTGTGAAGTGTTCTCTAGTTTTGGTCTGCTTTGTGTAAATGTTGCAGGACTTGATTTGTGTTTGACAGAAATTGTATTCAAAATATGTGGGCGATGTTTTTTTTTTAATTTTGTTGGCATAAATTCTTGTTTTCTTTCATATTGTTTCTACTATGATTTTATATAACTTTTTTTTTTATTATTTTTTATTGTATAAGTTTTAGTCTATTAAGCTTTGATATGTGTTTGTCTAATCCAATTCCTGCTGCTAGTGCTTTTAACAGAAAGAGTTATAGTTTCGGCAGAGTGCATGAAACTTGAGAAAATTACAATAATTCTATCAAAATAAATATTGTTTGGTTAAGATAATTTTATATTACATGGGAAAGCTTATTAAAATATATATTTTCTTTGATCTTAGTAAACTATATAAGTTCCTTAATAGATGGTACCCTGTACCCCGCTTCAATTTACTGCATTATTACGTTTTGTTTTAACTTACATGCATACATAAAATATCATACGATCAACAAAATAAAATACTGCAATCTCTGAAAAGTGGTCTGCGGCACTTCTTCATACATTCCGCAAAATCAAAAATATCTGCGTATTTAAATTATATTTTGGCTTTAGGACGGCTTGCGTTGTTGCTTTTGTATATGGCTAGCTATTGTATGGAAAAAGTAACTAAAGTAAAAAGATGGCTGTTAGCTATCGTATGTTTAGGCTCGCTCATGTTTCCAATGGACATATTTTAATGTCTCTTAGTGTACATCAAAAATGCATGCACCGTTCAGGCTCTATTATCATTAGTTTTTGTCTAAAGAGTCAAACTAAAATAAATAAGGTCTATCTTAAATATTAAAAAACACGTTGAAAAATACGCTTGCAGTTTTTGCTTGTATTTACTTATGTGCACAATTATATAACGCTTGTGCTTGCTCCTGTGTAATTTGAAAATTATGAATTTATGATTTCATTCTGCATTTCTTAACCGGTCTTCATCAGCGTTATGCCAAGACCTATTTCTTTTGCTTAAGATGGCTAAATCTCTAAATTGTGTCTATTATTACTATTGGTATCCTTATTTGCACAACATGGGATTTATCAGTAAAGTAAAATTGACTTGATCAGCGTGTGATATATAGGCATTTCCATCCGTTTTTGTACTTTGCCTGATTGTCCTTTAAAGGTGGAAAAGTCACGTTTGCGACCATAGAAATGCCCATATGCGAGGACATATAATTCAAATTTGAAGTTTATTCCCCTTATAGTCTCTGAGAGCGGAGCGTTCATAATGACGAACAGACAGATGTGCAGATAGAGAAAGAACGACTTTAATTGCTAATCAACAATACTTTATATCCAAAATAAAATAATTTATGGGTTTTTATTTGCTAAAATTGGGAATCTGAAAAATTGGGAACGAAAAACTCTGACGTACCTATAACAATAGGTAAATATGAAAATGCCTATTTTATTGAGAAGATGTCTCACAACGACATTACAATAACAACTTTCGGATACGGAAATGCCTTTCCTTTCACTTCTCATACATTTGCATGATCTAACTCTTTTAATTAGTTAATGGGAGAAAAGAGTATACAATAAATTGCTACAGCAACTCATGCATTGAAAATAACATAATATTTATTTAAATGATAAAGCCAATTAAATACTAAATATAACAACATTCTAAGTATTTTATTATATACAGCTTTGAGCGACATTTTATGACAATATTTTGATATGGAGGCATTTGAATCAAGTAAATAAACAAAATTAAATTTTAACTATATATATGTGTCTAAACGTGTAAATATATACACATATCTGCGTGATCGAGATGGACATAGACACACATGCTATTTGTGCTTGAATAGTACAAGTCCACAAAGACGCGGAACCTTAAACATAAACTTATATTTGTTCAAAAGAAAATAAATTGTAATAATATCTCGAGCTATGGGCTGAGCTAGTTTTCGTTTTAGAAACAACGATAGCAAAATTGACAAGGTAAGGGCGAAGTATCGGCTGTATTCTTCGTGAATAAATCTAGCGATGTCCGGATTGATTGAAAACATTTGAAGGATTTGATTATTACCAAATGGCTGACGAGTTTCCTGCAAATATAGCTAAGAAATCATAAGATTTGCTAAGAAATCTGCTATTTACTTAGCCAGCAGAATATCAGAAAGAAAATGTGTAAAGAAATTTGACTTTCTGATGCTGATCTAACTGGACGAAGAATTCAATAATGAATATGTAGAAAGTAGAAAAATGATTGAAACGGGCTTGGTAAAGACCAGAAATGTTTGCAGGTTGCAAACTTTTGATAAATTGTTGATTTGTGAAAATGTTGCGGATTGTTAAGCTTGATAAGGAATGCAAATCCTGATCCAATAAATTTTGTGATCCAATCCAGGGTAACAGTGCGAGCGGCTCAAAAATATTGCATCTAGGCAACCAGCGTTATTTACTAAAAATACAGCGGACAAAAAGAATATGCAATGGAAAGATACTATGGAAGATGCAATGTCGTAGGCTCATTAATTCTCGAACTGTTAGTTTCCTTAAAACCCAATAATATGCGACTAAAGTTTTTGGACAGTGGTGGTGTGCTGCTGGAAAATAAATACATGTGCAGGCGCATTTTGAAGGATAGTGAGATGGTGCAAACAAGAACATGGTGGAAGCAAAGTGCAAAAGGCATTGTCAAACCAGGAGAAAGCACCAAAGATGAAACCAATTAAGTAAAAACAAATACTGAAGAATAGTATACATAGATGAACAAACTCTGTGTTCGATTCAAAATCATTGTGCTTATTCCTTCTGAACTAGCTAAATTAATGTGGCGCTGACGCACCAGAATATTATAGAAACCCGAATAGAAAAAGTATTACTTGATAAAAAAGATATAGGAACAAAAACATAAAGAAAGAAGAACAGGGAAAAAGTTACATTATTTAACCTGAAAGTTTAACATGAAAATACTCAATCTACTGCGAAGAGCTGAATCGCTTTATAGATTTGAAGAAATTGCACTACTGTGCAAAAGACGAAGACGAATTTGAGGCGAATACAAACTATAATGGCCAAACTTATGGGATCGAGATAGGCGTAGGCATCGAGTTACGATGGGGAAGAGTAAACGCAAATCAATATGTATTTGGTGAATACGTATAAAATGTAATAATATCTCGAATTCCAAGCAAATAAAGTTCTTATGTTAGACAGACTAGAACTTAATTCCATATATGTTTATAATTACATATATGAGTCCTCATATGAAGTAAAGCGTCATAGTAAAAATGTTGTGCACACATCTTTTCTTAATACATGTAATTACGGATAGCATGATTTTTTTGTTGTTTTTTTTTACTGATTTATATAATATGCTTATAGAATTTATCTCATGGCTCGCATTTTTCTCAGGCAAGGTTCTTAGATGTTTGTTTTGGTACAAACTTTCAGCATAAGTTCTTAAAAAATTGCTTTTAATATAATTATGAATGTATTTAACTATATTTTAAAACTTGCTTAATATTTCTTTACAATTAAGTATTTAAAGCATTTGTTGACCACTTTCACTTAGCAAGTTTTGACTTTGCAAAAAATTATTAATTTAATATTAACAACTTAAATAAGCCCATTGAAGAAGATATTCTTTCTTGTTATATTGACTATATGACTTGCTTATCACTTGTTTTCTTTTTTTACAATTTATTGGAATTGTGACTAAGTATATTAGATTTTATATAGATACTTAGTGTTGCCATTTGTTACACTTAAGTGAAATATAAACGAACTTTAACTTTCTTTCATTTACTTTTTATACATTGATACCGAGGTTGAATGTACTGTATATTGGTTCTGCACGGTGTCCTTCTTGTAGTATGTAAGTCCGTTCACCTGTCCATATTGACTTTTTTTAAAATTTATTTTAGCTTGAGACGTGACTTTGTGTCAGACAAATTGTCAATATTGTTAATTGGTCTCGCTCACTCAATTTAGTAAAATCTCAAAATAAATATCGATAAAATCTATAATTTATGCAATTTTAAACGATAGTCACCAAATTTGAAAGTGGATTACTGATTATACAATTATATTATATTATAGGTTAATCATTGACTACCTCCGCTCAAATGCACCTTTGCACTTATTGGTATCAGAGTATTAAGCAGTCGGTTTGGTCCGACCGCATCGTCTTTACTTGTGTCTCACGAAAGTAATTAGTTTTTCTATTTCTTAAGGTTACCTCATGTTTTTTTTTTTTTTATTGTTTTCATTGCTGTATCGGCTTAGCTAAATTTTAAGAAAATCCCTTATAGTGTACAAAGAAAAATATCAGAAATATAGCATAAGCAGTTGGAAATGTTATTCTAGCAATGACATCGATCGTCTTGGCAACGCGTATTGGATGCGGTGGCTCTTTTTTGCGCATCTGAACGAAGCAGGTCTGGAAATATGCAATCGTAATATTAATGAATTATCGTTTAATTAGTATGTTGAATATACTATGGCTGTTGTCTCACCTCCGTGGCACAGCCATTGTTAACCGAGTGAGTGCATGGGCTACTGCTGCCACCACATGTGGTACATGCCACAATCTCATTCGGTGCTCCAGCGTCGCGTCGTTTTTCGCCCTGATAAACAGGAAAAAAAAACATTGTGTTAATTGAGAATCAGTAAAAAAAAACATTTGTTAGTTTTAAATATAAGCAACAGACATCATTTACACACAAATTCAGTTTGAATTGAAAAGGCTCAAAACGAAAATATATTGCTGTTTTTGTCAATTGTATTGTTTGAATTTCATCATAAAATATAACAAGAATATTTATTACTCAATTACGAGAAGCTTAGTATGTATGTAAATAAAATGTAAACCTTTAATTTTTATCAAGAAGTATACATTGAAATGCGAACCATTTTAAAAAGTATACGCATATTTGTGCAGAATACTTACAGGCTGTTATTAATCGAGAATACATGTTTTTTTTTGGCAGCATTGGAAAAAGTATTAAAATTCACACATATAGTTCAGCTGAATAAGTTGTTTTATTTGAAATAACAATTTAGTTATTTTTATTGTTAGTTGTATTATTTTTGTTTGTTTTTGTTGTTTAGAAAATTTGACCACTATATTTTTTGATATGTCTGACATGACGAATAATGGCATGGGAATTTTGTTTTTGCGTTTTACTCAAACTAATATTAGATTACAATACAATTTAATTTGATATTAAAGTTTAGATATATATACAAACTAGGCTAAACAAATTGTAAAGTGCTTTTAATTTGTTTGTATACATTACATTGTGACAAATGTTACTTAGCAAGAAGATAACACCACCATCTCGGCTCCATTATTTTTTACTATGCAATGTTTTACTCAAAGCAACAATATTCGAAACTTAAACCGTGCTAAATAGTTTACTATACAAAAAGCAAAGGATTGAACTAGAAGCTTTTAACATAATTTATATAATACTTTTATGTACATATATATGTGATTATATTAAAAAAAAAAAGACGAAGCTGGATAGTGCTTTTGTGAATAGGGTAGCATGAATATTGAGTTTCATTAAATAATACATTATTGATTTAATTACATTACATACATGAAACCACTGAATATATGGTTTTTTAGTGATAAAAGTGATAAAAATAAATTTTGCAGTGTGCAAGATATTCTTAACTTCATTAATCTATGCGTGTCTCTAAACAATTTTAAGATTGACATAAATCTGTTATTGCAGTATTACGATCGAGAATTTGATAAAAATAAAAACGAATTTTAAAAGGTATAAGAGTAAGTTGGATATATATAAGATCCATGATACTGTGCGTTCTTCAGTCCGTATGATCGCTCGATTCTCCGCTGCCTCTTAATGTAGGAATATTTAGTGTTAAGGAAAGTGGCATACGTTCACTGGCGGTTTCCTTTATCTTCCACATAAATGACTAGAGTTACTTAATTTGAAAGAAAGGTGTTGAGAGTCAACCTTTGATAAAGAACGTGCGACTTGATTACCGCTAGCGCTCTCATCTCATCTCTCATCGCACCCTTGCATAAAGGATGTTTCCACTGGTATTATGGTATAAAGCTGTATGATACTTGCGGCTGAAACGTTCTCACTTCCTTAATTATATATATTTAGGTAACACAACAAATTTTGTCACCACTTTGAATTAAGTTACTGTAAATTTAATCGGTATTTAATCTCTTTTAATATCATGTTTTAATGGCAACACTTGTCGCAAACTCAGTCTTTTTATAAAACAGCGTGTAAACTAAAGAATTATAGTGTAGGTATTGTTTATTTAATTTATTTACAGGCCAACTAAACATATTAGAACTTAAACTTAAGTCACTTGAAGATCGCTGCCTCTTATAGTTTATGTTGAATGAGAAAACAGTGCTTTTGCTATGGAATTTGCTAAGATAAAAGTCTCAGCATATTTGCCAAAACGTTTTGGTAGACAGTGTTAATTTTGATAGTGTTGAGTGTATCCCATTATTATTTTAAATGAGATTGTATCATTTTTTTTTAAGGGCGCATCTCTGCAGGATGCTTTCCTCTTCACGCTATAAAAAATTTCTATGAGATATGTGCTTACATATCCACTTAGCTACTCTATTGGGAGTTATAATATTTATTTGCAAATGGTCTAGATAATATAAAGGAGTTCATCAAATAAATATTATTTCGCCCAGCTGTTTATTATAGTGGTTTGGGGCCGACAAAGATAAAGTAAAAGTATCATCACGATAGCTTAACCGCGGGAACTTATTTTGCATAGCAACAGCCGGGCTTGTACACTTGTACACAAATAACAAACTTAAGAAACTCTCTGTAAGTGTATACGAAAGCTTTGATTCAATATACGAAGTCTTAAGCGTATATAGACTGACAGAATAACATTGCTGAACTCAGCTTGTCGGCCTGTGCAAGAAAACATATGTACAAATGCCAGTGGAGCAAGATCAGTCCAGAAACTACCCGGAAGCTGGTATCTTCCATGAATAATAGGTTTAGGGAAGATGTTAAGGCTTAAGGATATCATACTATGTATTAACATTCTTATTTAAGTTTTTATTCGCCAAATATGTTACTTTTTTAAGACTGCTTGAAATAAGCTTTGACATGTATTTTGGATATGTTTTCAGTTTTTGAATAATTTTAATTAATTAATTAATATTTTAATACAAACTAAAGTTTTTTTCTCAAACGTGATATAACATTAAACAAATTACATTTAAACATCATGAGTTTGTTTCCATGTTTAAGCTTTATAGCACTTTGAATTTTTTGCTTGACACTGCTCGAAATAAGCTCTGAGCCACTGTACTCACTTTACGGGGAGATGTTTCATTTTGTCATAAATTTCACAATACTTTCTGAAATACTGACATTTATTCTTTTAACAAGATTTAAAACAACTCGACGGCTAATATATCGAAATCAAAATCTGAGAAACAAACCCTACCCCCTTAAGCCGTCAAGAAAGAAACACGATGGCTGTATATATGATATGTTCTGATTGAGAAAACCAATCTTAAAAAGGCATACAAAAAATTGCACAATCCGTCACGGTGAAGCTCAAAATAGATTAGACAAAGAATGAACATCTTTAAAACGAGCAAAACTGTTTTGACGATGCGGCAATGGGCTAATGCAATAGCGTGGATGCCCTTGCCATTATAGTCTAACGGGAATCTTCACTCACCCAGTGGAGTCACCAATTTAAAATTTTCCCTATTAAGGTGGCCTTAATGTAAATAACAACAATTTTTGTTGTCCTCAAACGGATAGTCTGCCCAAATTCAACCTTAAGCGACGGTGTTCAGTGTGGGCTTGCAATCAATTTTATTCCTTAACGTTGTACTGGTGACATACCGAAATGTTTGAAACCATTTGACTCTTCCAAGTTTTGCTGTGAGGCTACCGGGAAAACTAATCATCTAACGAAGTAAGGGGAATCCAGAAATCTGTCCACTTCTGTCCGTTATATAAACCAATTGCACATAAATTCCTGGGACAAGTTTATAGTATTGCTTTGAAAGAAACTGTTCGTTCTTCATTTGATGTGAAAAGTGTTGTAATACAATTTTTAACAATGTCTTTACAAAATTTATAGTTGTCTGAATTGTTAAGAAGCTTAGGAAGTAAATTTGAATTTGCATTAATTATATAAAAAAACACGAATTATGTATTATATTCATATTTGAACAAATGCTAATTTAAACACAGAGCCTACAGCTTATCTAATGCTAACATCATTTTTTTTAGCAGTGCTGTCCATGAAATAAAAAGAAAAGGACTATAAAAAAAAGCGTATTACAGAAGCTTCCGAAGATCCGAACGACTCCAAAGGATTAAAGATAGTATTACCACACAACTTCATCTCTTGCCAATAGACCGGGAAAGAGAATCTGAATAACATTGCAACTTTAATATACTTCAGAACAATAAAATTAAAATGGCCGCTTTCATTGATGTTGTTAATAGACTTTCTTTGATATTAGGAAAACGGGAGAAATTATCGATTAAATAAACTTAATCTGCATGAACTGATATTCCTTATTCGAAGATTCTAGCTTTTGAATTAAAACCCATTTTAATTGGTTCAGGTTTCAATTCACAGGCCCAAAGTGGAATATTAATTTATTATCCTTTTGGCACTCAGTCTTAACACGATTTTCCGATTTTATATTTGTGTATTGCATAAAGGGAAACAGCAGAAGACACTTTGTAGAGTGAGTGCTCCCGAGCACAACTGTTTAAATCCCTCTCAATTGTTTTCAGTGGTATGGTTAGTTAACGGTTGTGCAGGGTCAAAAATAACAACATCGAAGGGAAATTGATTAACACACTTTGGGTTGTCGACTCCCAACTACTCACAGTTTGCACCGCAGCTTCAGCAGCGGTTGTCTTGATTGTCATTATTGATTTCGCATCTGCTGAGAAGGCACTGCTTGGTGAATTGGACCGCGAAGGTTTCCTGCGAGGTGGTTTTAACGGTAATGCAGACTGAACATAATCTTCAGTCAATTTAAAAGATGACAAGGGTTGCTGCCCCAGGTAATTCTCCATCTCATCTTCTTTTTGTCGGTCATTTGATTCGCTCTCGATGTGCACCACTAGTGCTGGCGTGCTTGTGGCAACAGAGCGACGTAGTAAATTGGAGCTTTCTTCCTCCTTCACATCTTTTAACTTAACACTTGTGATTGCTACATTCGTCATCGCAATTTCACCCAGCGCTGGTTCTTCATAGATATGTTCTGTAGTTATTGCGGGCGGCTTAACACTTGGCGGTGTGGATGTCAATGAACTGCTTCGTATGGCTTCTCGACCATTCTTACGTTTAATCGAACGTGCACGCAAATTTTGCACAGCTGCACTAATGATGCCACCATGCGCCTCCTGCCACCGCATACCGCCGCCAAGTAATTCCTCCTCCGTGTGCCTGAGTGTGTCCGGCGTGGGTAGGGAAGCTGCAGCACACGGCATGTTGGCTGTAATGGCGTCGTTGCTTGCCTTTTTTTTTGGAGGACGACAAAGCATCGTGAGATTCTCTGTCGATAATTTCCTGTATAGGATGTGTGGATGGGACGGTTGGGTGGTATATTTTTGGCTTATGCATGTTGTTCTTTGAAGGAAATACATATTGATATTCCGGTTGATGAGTAAGTTTTAAGTCAGGATTTCATTGCTGTTTAGTCGATATTACTGTTAACTTTGTTCATTAAGGTTGTTTCATGCTGTTTTATATTTTGGAGTTGTTAATTAATAAATCTTTACAGTGCGAGAGGGATATAATTTTAATATAGAAAGAAAGCACACATTATTTTTTACATAAAATTACAGATTAACCGTTCGAAATCGTTGAGTGATATAATTTAATTTTTCCATTTATAAAACAAATTGATTGTAGCTTCAAGTCGAAGGTCTAGTTTAGTACTCGTTAATAATACATTAGAATAACTTTTTTTTTGGATTGCACATGATCTGCGCCAGCTAAATAAAGGCCGATTCCAAATAAGTAATAAAAGAGTTAAGCTTCAAGCGAATTGTGAAAGAGAAATTGTTTTATGTGCACTACTAAGAATTTTTCATGTCACTATCAGCTAATGCACTTGAGTCGATTACAACACATATATTTATAAAAACTGTAGAGAAAGCTGAAACGCAATAAATTGAACTAGAAAGTGAGTCTACACAAAATATATTTAAAGATATGCACATAAGTAAGTACATAAGTATTAGTATTTCAAGGAAAATTTTAAAGCAAGCGGCAACATACAACCGTAAATCAAAAATGTTCTGTATAATTTGTTTAGTACAAAAATGAGCCTCACGACGTCTCCGTTGTCACTAAAGAACAAACAGAAAACAATTGTTATCATACATCTTATTTATATATAATTTCTGATTTTTACTTAACTACCATATAATAAATATATTCTTATTTTCGGTTTTGTTTGAGTTTTGCTCGGAACATTTTTCCCAATTGTAAGTGATCTTAAAGTGTGTTTTTTTTGGTTTTCTTTCTTAATTTTATTAACTCAAATTTGTAGTAAATATTGTGATTGATGTAATATTAATTTAATTTACATTCAGATAATTTACTATTTATGCACAATTTTGTTCAAGTTATTTGTTTGGTCTGTTCTGTGTCTCCTAAAAAGAGTATATTGAATGATTAAATATGGTTAAAATAAGAGTACGATGGAAATAATCGAGGACTTCATAAATAATATTTAACTAAAAGCTTGAAGCGTGCATCTACGTAATGTAATTTGAAAAACTGTTTTAAATATAAGTTTATTATTTGATTAAAAGGCAAATAACATTAAATAAAGTTTGTGAATAGCCCAAAAGCAAAAAAAAAAACCGAAAGATTACAATTTGTAATGCATATAAATTTAAAAGCGAAATTCACATGCCATATGTTGGTTTTCTTTTGTATTTAAGTTGATTTTTTGTGAACTTTGAAAGGCAGGACTCTTGAAGAATTAGTGTTCAATTATGTTTATGGTATAATGTTACTAGTGTTCATTGACTTCAAAATTTGAAGGGAAGGTGCATGATTTGTGGTTAATAGCTTACCAAAGGACTTGCAAGAATTACTCCGATCCTGCTTAGTACCGCTGGAAGACGCTGCAAAAATTTACATAAAATAATATTCATACTCAAAACACACTTTAAGTTTGATTATTGATGTTGTTGATTTTAGTTTTGATTGAATCGATCCTGCTATAAATTTGCATGGCTTAGTAATTAAAAAGTTAATTATTTATATTGCGTATCTTTAAGGCTTCGTCTCAAATATAGTAAAAAATATCACAGAAATTGGGAACAATGTTCGATTTTTCTTTGGCTTATCGAGTATAAAGCAAAGCACATTTAATTTTATTACTTTAATAAATTTTAAGTTGTATGTATAATATATAAATATATGAATAATTAAATTATTTTTTTTTTTATTTTAAATAAAATCGAAATTATATTTAAAACTTGGCATATGACGATCTTCAAATCTTGTGCTGGAATTCACGAATATAGGACCTAAAACACGCTTTCTTCAAAACATTTGTCTATACATACATATACATTTTATAAATACATTTTATAATGAACGGACAATAAGCACAGAAAACATTTAAGAAAATAATTTCTATACCGTGGAATGGGACAAACACTATACATTTTTGCATACATATAACTAACCCTATGTTACTATAGACCATATATGCGGAAATAGTATTTAATACTTTGAAACTTTTGAGAGAATCGGGCTTGCTTGTAGAGATTATTGGAGTTTTGTGACAAAATTATAATCATACCACCAAATGAACAAAATCTATTTATTTTGAATTATGAGGTTGAGTTGAGTTGATGTTGCCGTGTACTTCTGTCAGATTTCTTTGTTAACCCGTCAGTACATGAAACTGACTCGAATCATAAGTCTTACATATAAATGGTTTTGTTTAGTTGTTTTTTGCACACATTTTGCAGGAAATAACCAACATCTGATTGATATACATAAACATAAAGCTTCCATAGGAAGAAGGAGTGGTAACTCTATTTTCCGAAAATAATCCACAACACATTTTCTTTAATTACTGTAACAAACAGCTCTGAATTAAAATAAATAACAAAAACTCGATATTCGATCGATTGAAATAATGTGCGACTGCAGGCTGCAACGGTATGTCGGATGCCCAAAGCAGCTGATCTTTCATTCTACACTTTGATCCTAAAGAGAATAAAGAGAATTTTTTCCATCTGCACAAGCGAAACTTTTTAACAATATATTACTGAAAGTTTTAAATTATACTCGTATATATCCGAGCCAGCTCTGCCTAACTGATGGTGAAAATGGAGAAAATCACAGATTTTAAAATCTAGAGTCACCAAAATGGAAGGATCATAACCTCAACAAAGCGGCAAACAAATTTTTTCATGCTCAAGAAAATTGAGTTACCAAACATCTGTCGTAATTTGGGAGTTTCTAAAGGTACTAAGCTTGGAATGTAGATTACTAAGAATCTTCTCAGAGGCTTGCGAAGAAAATGGTTTTTCTATGCTCACCCAGTCCCAATGCATTGGGAAAGCCTATATTTCTCGTAATTTTTGAGCTAAAGACACAAAATTTAAAAAATTTAAAATTTCGTTTTAAGTTATATATTCTTAGTTTTTTTCTACTTAACTTTGTCCATCTTGCTTTCTTAAAGCACATATATTATTTCTGTATATATAAATATATTTTATTTCATTTCATAATATATATGAATAATATAAATATATTATAAATGAATGAATGCTTAGCGTGTCACTCAGCTCAGTCTTTTTGTATAGTTAAATAAAATTATTTTATGTATATATACATATATATATATATATCTACTAAAAATGCAATATAGAGTAAGTATACATACTACATTAGTTAACATGTAAATCTTTAAAATATTAAAATAAAAAACACATTTTGGTGGGCTGCCACCATTTCTATAAGCAAATGCTACCATTTTTATAAGGGAAAATCTGTAAATTTGAGAATGATGTATCCTCTCGTTCATTCTAATTTTGTTTATTTTTAAAAATGCAAGCAAGCAAATCAGCAACAGAAAAATTAATACGGAAAGTACATACATATTATTGACAATTGATTGGAAACAAGCAAATTTGTTTTGATATTATGAAAATATAAATATTATTAAAGGGAGTATAATAATTTATAAATTGAAACAGATCTCTCTTCCCCATCCAGCACCACACTTTTTATTTCTCACATTTTGGTTCTTGAATACATTACATCCCAACCCACTATAAAGGATTTTATGATGTATTTATTTAAGTCTAGGGGATTACTATACATACAAGTTTTACTTATATGATACAAAATAAGAGCAGGATGAATACAGATAGTGTAAATGATACTATCGGGAAATGCTCGATGTACGAATTATTAGTGGATTGGGTCTTATGGGTCCAATAGAAATAACAAGTCGGTGTAATAAAATATATTTAAGACTTAAACATAATCATTTGGATTCCGGCCTAAAAGAGGATGTAATCATCGGCACATTATTTCTTATTAGGCTCTGCAACCAAAGGTAATGCATTCGCCCTTGAAGCTAGAGAGTGTATTTTTGTTCATGCATTTATTCACTTCTTATGGGTAAATTTCTTTAATCATACATTTATATCTAGTCACCGCCATTCAACGCATAGCGAAAGTTTATGTGTTTATCTAACAATGTAGGAGTAAAATAAGTCATACATACTTTGTATGTAAAAATATTAGTAAGATTAGAGCCCACTTCCACCTCCATCTCTCATAAGTTTAAAGCTTCAGTTAAAAAATTTGGAAGGTAGAATGCTTAAAATCACGCTCACAAAAGTCGCAAACTGTATTCTAGCAGCTTAAGAGCTTTCGTTTCTAAATTTGAAATTTAGATAACTGACATCCATTTTAAAAGGTTGAGCACCGATATTATTCAATGACAACAAGGAACAGAATATTGAGTCCAAATTGACGATAACATTAACCTCAAATTTTTTCACACAATGCGCACATTTTCGAAAGAACAATTTTATGTAGTATTCAATTAATTATGGTTCTGAATATACATATAAATAACAACCAGGAAATTGGACAATTGTAGAAAACTTACTATGGAATTAAATATACTTTCTCACCCTATAAAGTATATCTTCATAAGGTGAGTTTCCCTTGGCGTTACTATACTCTTAAACACAAACAATTTTGATAGATCTTGTTTACTGTTTTACAGCGATTCGAACCAGTTACTCAAGTTACTCAACTTCCAACTGAATTACGTGGCCACTAAAGTAGATAGAAGCCAAACTTAAGAAACCAATTTTTTTTTTTTTTTTTAAATTTCAAAAAAACTTTTTTCTAAAAAACGGTTTTTACAATTCTGAAAAATATAAAGGAAGCCTTTCTAATTTTAGGAATTTGGTTTTCGTATATAGAAGTTATTTCCAAAATCAGAAAATATTTCTAATTATTAGGGAGATTTTAAATTCAGGGTAATTTTCTTTGAATTTATATATAAATACTTGTTGTTGTATATAGGAAATTTAATCAAAGAATAAAATAATATCGCAGCTGTTTCCCTTGCTTTCAATTAGTTGTCAACTGCATATATATGAATATATACAAACATACATTAAATATATATTTATATATATTGTTTATTAATATTGTGTGTATGTGTATAATATATTTTTTTAAATAAATATTTACGCTGTCGTATATAAACTTTTTTATTGGGGCATTCTTTTTATGATTAACAAATAAGAATTATTAAATGTATAAGCATCACTTAGATTTTGGAAATATCAATACATTGTGAGTATTATTGCAATAATTTGATAAAATATTTATGATTAGTAAGTTTATGAAATACTTAGCACTAAATATTACGTGAGACTGTCGATACAAAGATATCAAAAGAAATATTATTTGAATAAAGGAAAATAGGAGATTTAAATAGTTAGAATATGAAAAGCACGAATCACAATACTGACTGGAGTTTCTCTTTTCTATGGCTTTAGCTCAGGTGTTATTTAATGTAGTTTTTAATATATTGGGGTTGTGAGTGTAATACACAAGTAAACAATGAAACATTTTGTTGCGGTTTGTAGGATATTTTGATTTGAGTGAGTGTTCGGGTTTTGTATGGTTTCTATCGATATACGGTTAAGTAAAATTAAAATTTTTCTTTGTGAAATATATAATATAATAAACACATTTGGAAATTCCGAGTGGCTTATTGCTCATTAGCTTACAAGTTTTGAGTTTGTACTCTTATTTTGCAAATTAATTTACCTGTGTGACGGGATTTTCACCGGGGCGATATACGACATTGTGCAGTGGACGCTTGCGACCGACATAATTGACACATACGAACTCCAGTAAAGAGGCGTAAATGAAGCACATGCAGACGCCGTCCCACACGTTCATCGCCGTCAGGTTTGAGACGACTGGCAGGGTGCTGCGAAAACCGTTCGAGGTAGTGAAGAAATTCAACATTGTTGTCACCCCTAATTATTGTTGATGGTTTTTGTTACAAGCAGTTCAGCATAGCATGTTTGGATTTAAGAAAATAAAAAAATGTGCATTAGTCATTAAAACATTGACATCAAAATACAATCGCGATGCAGACTTTCTGGAGACACGACAGCGTATCTTTAGTTGCAGTTCAGGGAATGTGAATTTTGCATGATAGTTGCAACTTATGTATAATTGAGTTTGATGTGAAAATGTATATACACAAGGCTTGTAATTTGAGTATTCGAGTCAATATTTAATCGGGACTCAGGCGAGGTATACTATTTAGTTGTGCAATGTGTGCAAACCTAATTAGCTTCTACACTATATAGGGAGACATTTTTAATGCACTCTTAATAAAATACATTAAAAAGCTAATTTTATATTAAACAGGTGCAACAAGTTTTCTTTGTGTTATCATTCAGCGAAAAATATTTATGGTTTCGATCCTACATTGATAGCCAATCGCCAGTGGCAAACAGCCTAACAGGTTAAACTTATTTAACTATATAGACTAGAAATTTTCTAAATATTTTTTATAAAAATAAAAGGTGTCGCTTCAAGTTGTATAAATATACTCTAAATAATGAGCACAAACTAAGCAACACAATGTCAAACCAAATACCTCACTCCAAAGTCTATCATCTTTTTACTAAGTAGTTTGAAGACTCTATAATTCTATGAAAGTAACAGGTTAAATGAGAAATCTTGACTAGGACAACCGTAACCTATCAATAAATATGAAAGTCAAAATGAGGAGAAATGCGCGTGCACTTCCTGAGTGGGCACATGTATACACAAAATGCTTGGGCTTTACTGCTGTTTAATTTGGTAAATATGAAAATAAATCTTTCATTCGTGATTCTCAACCGATATTGATTATGTTTTTAAAGAAAATCGACGTTATGTCAAGGAATATATAATTATCTTAAAAAATAAAAAATTACAGTTTTTTATTCCTATCGGAAATTGATTTGCATCGATTCTCGCAAACGGCAACGTTATCGATTGAGTCTAGGGGATCAGAATCTTAAGTGGGAGAATCAAATTCTACAAAGGCAAGTCTAGCTCTGATAAGTTGTAGACCACTAACAGGAAGAAATTGGGGACTATCTGCACAAATATGAAATTGGTTTGACCAAATTCAAGAGCCTTGCTTACATCTTAGGTGCTTGCACACCTATCCCACGACTAAATTGGACTATCGCCATTGCACTTGCACTTAAGGCTGGTAGCGAAGAATTTGCAATATGGATTTCTATGGGCTGGTTAGCATAATACAGACAGGACGAAGCAGAGGCAAAATTTAAATTCCATAAATTCTTAGATGCGAATAACAGAAATATCAGGAATAGAAAAACCTATCACAAACTACACATACAAATTGTAAATAATAAGCTCAGTTGAGATTTAAAAATGAAAATTTGTATTCCGATCTTTGAAGGACAGCAAGCAATGTGCATTTGTGGGATATATGCTGATTTATCGATATACACTTTCAGAAAGTCTGCTTTTGGCAATTATGGGGGTAGGTGTGGGGGTGGCCATAATTTTTTTTATTTTTTTTTTTATCGATATTTAAACGCTGTTATCGGCAACACACTTTTCAAATTTTAATATACAAATTGAAAACTGCGTATGATATGCATTCCCGGTTATTATGGGACGGACAGACAGCATTATGGACATTGCACAATACTTTGTACTTTGAGAATCAAAGTATAGCAAAATCAATTAGGTGGTACACGGATAGTTCACTGAGAGACGAAGTTGGGTATGTGAAACAATATAAGAGTGTAATCAACACGATGAGACGACGCTTAGATTCGAACTGTTTTATTCAAAATTCTTAAACCTAAATAAATATGCAAGGCTATATACTTCTTCTGCAATCTATAAAAATAGCGTGATCCTATGCAAAACATTTCGGTCGTACAAGGTTATCCCAAAAGTTGGTCTCCGTGGGTTCGGGCCAGGCTTGTGAAAATCTGGCAAGATTCTCTTAAAGCCAGAAACAGCAAAATGCTGTGGGGACCTACACCCTCAATGATATGGAAATGAGACCAGGATTAATCATTGCTGGACTAAGAGATATAACCATCAATCAGTTAGTTAGTTAGCCACAATAGATTCAATAAAGCCAATGCACATAACTAAACTTGACCTGCGCGTTGTGTACGCGGAGTTATTTTCATTATGAGAGCTTTCTATGGCCATGGCTAACTCGGCTCTTTTGGGTTTTGACGCTGACCAAGAAAATATATTCAACATGTTCGAAATACTTTCTTCTGCTTTTCATAAATATTGGCATAATTAACAAAACCTATTTTTATTTAATGCATATTTAATGGTAACTAAGAATTTAAAATACGAGCTTTTAAGATTGAACATCAACTAAGCTTTGTGATAAATTTAAATTTAAATTGTAGCTATACTAAGTATTAAATACAGTGTGGAATGCAGAGACAATTGACTCTAATATATACTCCTCAGCAAAATAGAGCATAGAGCTATATTAATATATATAAATATATAATTGCTAAAGGGGAGTCCAATAAAAATCTTAAGAAGGAGTATGCGCAGAAGAAACAGCTCCGGAAGAAGTGGCTTTGATTCACATTTTCACATCCGGAGAGTGATGACTTACTTAAAGATCAAAATTATCAAAAAAAATTTAGAATATACTCCTGAATATCAGAAAATCAATCTTAGCACATTGTCATACAAGGGCATAGAAGAATATATAGACCCCTTTGCTCGAAACTATGTGACAATATGCAAATTTTTACTCCAGAGACTTTCTTATACTTTTTAGTGCTTTAGCTTACAGAAACAAAACTAAATTTCACATGTGATTATATAATTAAGTTTAAAATTACACTTAAATAGCTTTTCTGTGCTAAAGTTTACGTATTCCGAAAACGATAACTTCATTCACAACGTTTCGTAAGTGCGCTTATAACTAAGGCACTTATTTTAACATTAAAAATAATAATGCTGAAAATAAATTTTTCCACAAAAAATTATTTTTGATATTACATTTTTATCAAATTATTTAAAGTGTAATATAATAACATTAAACAAATATAATACTTAACAATATCATGTTTTAAATTTAAAAAAATACTAAGTATTATCACTAAGCAGACAATACAATGTATTGTATTGCTCAGTGGTATTAGTAATTAGATCTTCGTCGTCACTTTTATTTCTTTTAAGTTTAAATACTCATTGTGATATTCTGTTTCAATATATTTTTTGCAAATACATTGAATTTTTTGCAGGGTATGCAAAAGGGTTTGGGGTACAACAATTATAGCTCAAGGGTTAAATTAAAGCCAAATAAGTGTTAAAATTACAAAATCAGAATAGAAGTCCACTGACCGCTGAACATAAATGGGAATAAAGAAAATATGGAAAAAGAAACCAGCGGCTAGCTGATGCCATATTCTTGATGCTAAGTTCACTGCGGTCATGCTTAAAAATATAAAAGAAACTTTAAATATTTATTTAGTTTTAAATAAACTAAGAAATAAATCAAAATTTATAAAACAGAAAAATGTTCTAACTTATTACACTTTGAACATTTTAAAAAATGTGTAAAATTAAGTTGTGTTTATAAAAGGCAGGGAAGCATTTCCAACCCATAAGGTACATATATGGTTGAACAGGATCAACAACTAAGCCGTCGTAGCCATCCACTTATCCGTCTGCATGGACTTAGAGACTGTAAGATATTATAGATAACCACCAAATTAAAATAAGCAATTTTATATGTAGCCTTCTGATTGGTCTGTAATATCCCTTAACCTATTATTGACTAACTGTACAAATTTCGAAGATCGGATCAGAAATATTAAATTTATGACTCGAAACGTTTTATCATATTGGTTGTCATATCATCAGCAGAAGCGAACGTCAACGACAACGGCCACTCCCACTTCCGCTCCTACAGTTCTCAATAGCTTATATTTTACGCAATTTTAAAGCTATATCTACAAAACTTGGAAAGATACCTAGGAAACTTATTTATCATATTTTTCGGCCACTCCCACTCCTCACCCAAAATTAACTAAGGCCTATATCTACCTCAACTTTAGCGATAAACTTGTAGGATAGATAACTAGGAATCTCCTTCAAAGATCGATATTTCTTGGATATACCCACCGTTTTCTGTGGCACCCATTTTCAGATGGTATGCCTTATTGGTATCAGAGTATTTCGCAGTCGATGACGACCGACTGCTACTTTCATTCTTGTTTATTGTTGACTTCGTAAAATTACATACGATCCACATTTTAGAAATAACTGTTTTAGTTGATATTTGTAAAAAAAAACTCGTACGTTACGATAAAGGGTCAAAAGTTAAGTTTATGAAACTAGTGGAATGTAGCATGCAATGTTATACTTAATCTTGTGAATTTTTTAGCAAAATTTGTGCAAAAATTTGATGAAATTTCATTTCAAAGTATGTTATGTAGTTTAAAATGTCATATTAAGGAAGACAACAAACTGTTAAAGTAAATCAAAATCTAATTTTAATAACAAAGAATATGATGAGGGAACTCTGTTGCAAAATAAAGTATCCTATATAAAAATTCTTTACTTTTGGCTGAAGTAATGGTTAATTTTGATTTTCTCTGTTTTAGGGATGTATCAAGAAAAATTTTGAAATGGAGACATTTACTCAAGGGCGAGGCAAAAAACACTTCTTCACGAAAAGATGATTTTTAAAAGCTGTCCACTATGATCAATAATTTTTTTCTGATTTTTTATTGTTTGGTGCTGTCTTTTGTGCATGTACAATAACATTTGGATTGTTTGCTTATGCGACATGTGAAATCAATGCCAACTAAACCTGTATTTTATACTAATCTTTCCCAGAATCTGTGAAAACGCCTTTTAAACCGTCCAGGAACATACTTTAAAAACGGATTCTAAAATGTCACTATGTGAGACAAGTTTTCTGATTATATATGAGGTTTTGTTGTAATTTGAATTACGCTCTAGATGTATATGTAGTTTTCAGTTCGTAGTTTGTACTCCGATCTCGGACGAAGCCAGGCTATAATTAAGGTGCGCCTGGCTATAAGTCTAGAGAAAATTATATTTAAATATACCACCCACTAACCGCTGTACATAATATAAGTTCTTCTTCTACGAGTTCCAGCTTATTTTTTTATATGTTGCATTACTATTCAGACTTGGGCAAGAAACAACATGAAATATTGTTTTTATAGTCTCGGAAAGTTAAAAAAAAAAAATTAATACTGTATCAGCTTTGGAAGTTAGGTGGAACTGATTAGAAACTGGATGAAATAATGGTCATCCAGGTTTATTTAAAATGTACGAGCCTTTGATGGAGATAATGGAAACCGCGATATGTTTTTTTTTTAGCTTGCTTATTTTGTTGCTGAAATATGTCAAATTGCAGTGCAAACTAGTTATCTGAGTGAACTATTTTTGCCATATGTCAGCTCACACCCTACCACATCTTATCTCACACATTGTACATTGTATTTAAGCCGTAGTTTGACAGACTTAGGAAGTAATTCACAAAAAAATGTTCTACATTGTTTTAGCTTTAATTGCACAGTGATCAGAGTATTATAAAGTCGGTGACATCCGACTAAACACGTTCTTATTTGTTGGAATTTGATTTACGTACCGATCATAACACGGGCTGGCACTGCATTCCATTCCAGCCAAAATGTGATAAATGACGAGGTGACCAATATAATGCCAGGAATGAAAACGGTTGTAAAATAATATGCACGATCACGGGTAAATGTCAACTCGACCTGTAGGCAACTGTAATTACCTTAAAGTACAATGCCAAAATCGTTCAAGTTCGGGTCATTAATTAAAAATCTTAATACGCAATTGCGAACAACGGTTGACGCAGCTGAATTATTTTACAAAAACACAGACAGAGACAGAAACATATATTTTTACAGAATATTAAATGTAATCTAGCCTACCCTAGACTAGCAAATTATTTATTTCTCTATGCTAAAATTCAGAAAGGTGAAAGAAATTATTAAGGTATTTGATTTGCTCTGAGACTGGTTGCTAAGCAGATTTGGCATACAATATCGCAAACAGAACCCACGCTGCAAACCGTACATTAAGCAATAAACTCAACAAGGAATTGTTTCTCACATTTTTGTTGGTTACTGTTAGCGCATTTAAATGAAAGTCTGTAAATAGAATTCGTCTTTCGGCTTTTATTTTTATAAAAAAATTTCTTTAAATACAGACTTCTTGATATGTTAGAAATTGTAAAATATAATTTATTACTCAATTGAAATGAAAAAGGACTAAAAGTGACGCATGAAGAGGGCAATAAAAAATACTTGGAAGCCAATTGCTACAAAGGCGAATGAAATCAAATCTCAATGGCGTATATAAAAATTAACTTATTAGATTGTAGTGAAAAGAGCGAGGATAAATTGGATAGAGTAATGGATTTTTGGTTAATGGTAGTTTTATTTCTTAAGTATTTTATTTTTTTATATTGGTGGTATTTTTTTTTTAGTTTTTGTTACCTATCATTGATCTAGCAGGCACGGCATTCCATTCTAGCCAGAATGTTATAAAGGATGACGTCACCAATATAATGCCAGGTATAAAAACGGTGGTGAAATAGAATGCACGATCTCTTGTAAAGATTAAATCGACCCTAAGACAGCTGTAGTTCCCTATGGATTCGATTTTTTTTTATGAGATTTTATTGTTGGTTTTTGTAGAAAGTAGGAGTTGCCCAAGTAGTTGTTGTCGTAACATTTATTGTTTATTTTGGTTAGGGGTAGACAAAAATTAGACCATTAGATATGCAGAAATGTATTTTTTGGTATTATGTAAATATACTTATTTATTTAATTAAGCAAATTACTACGCTCCATACTACAAACTGAAATATTCTTAAGCAAATAAAAATGGTAGTCTTCATTTATAAGATTCTAAAAAAACTAAATTTTTAGCTGCAAATTTGGTTGATAGCCCATATAGCTAAGAAATTACTTTAAAAAAATACACGCCTAAATAGAAACATATAAAATCAAATACTTATACATTATACACGCCAGAGATCAATGAGTTTGCGTATTAAATAATTGAGAACTTACCTCGCCAACTGTTTTGATCACAGGCCGTGGTTTGATTTTTTATCAAATATGCATTTAGCGTGGTCAAAGATGGACTCTTGCGTAATGTATCTTCGTCATTCTTCCAAACATATTTTATTTGGGCTTCCTCATAGGAAACTTGAAGTAAGCATAGAAGAGGAGGTAAGTAGGACAAAAAAAAGAGATAATTATGTATATAATATATAAATATATATTCAAAGAAACAGTGAGAAATTATATATAATTATTGAGAGCGCTCCATTTAGATGCTCATATGTGAATCATTAACATTCAGATTTAGAGATGTCTCCGATTTAATGAACGAAATTCTTGATCACCAGCTGAGTCGATAAATCCATATCCGTCCGTTCGATATTTTTATTTTTATATGTGAGAAAATCACAAATTTTTAAAGCAATCTTGGTGAATGTTATATATCCTTCGATTTGCTGAAAGCAGTACGTGGGTGGAAGCTGACCAGATTGGACCACAATGTTTCATAGCTACCTTAGTTTAATTATGTCGAATTATGTCGAATTATATCGATTAAGAAAGAACAGTTAATTTAGGTATAACGAAGATTAGAGACCCATGTAGACCTTGTAGACTCCAAACAGTGGTTAAATCAAATGTGCTGTCGTTGTTAAACATTTTTGGCGTAGATCAAAACAGACATTAAAATAGTTTTTGCTGCACTTCTTTACACTTTTTTTTAGGATGTGGACATTAATATTAATATTAAGAAAT
This sequence comes from Drosophila setosimentum, assembly GCA_035043505.1. Lineage (NCBI taxonomy): Eukaryota > Metazoa > Arthropoda > Insecta > Diptera > Drosophilidae > Drosophila > Drosophila setosimentum. Next base: position 91,313 of record JAWNMY010000015.1, on the reverse strand, counting down.
ATTAATATTCAGTGCCAATTATGTTTTTATGCAGATGGCTCCTTACAAGATATCTTGCTAAACTTTAATTTAACTCCATTATTGCTGCAGGCTGTACATATGTATGTCGGTGCCAAAGGCATCGGATGAAGAATGAGTTCTTTTACTACTTACTCAGATATCAAAACCAAGCGCACTTGTTAAGAGATATAATGCACATTTGGCAAACAATTTATCAGCATCGGACAAATATGTAATAAAATTCATATTGTATAGAAGAAGTTGGACAGTTTCTTTCAATTTTTTTTTTATAATTAAATTTAAATCAATAGATATGTCCGTATGTGTATGTATTATTTGGGCAATTCTATATAAGATATTTGTTCTTTCTTCGGTTTTGGGTGTGAAAAAAAGCATGGGATAGTCTGTACCTGCTACAATCATAAAGAACACAAGGAAGAATGCTATAGTCGAGAGATAGATAGCTACGGTATACCCTGAACAGAGCTGCTAAATATATTGTAGTGTTATTGGTAAATTCCTTTAAAAGCAGAACTAAGGAGGACTAATATTGCGCTCATTTATAATGGCAGCCATAGGCACTGAAGAGAAAACAACTACAACACAAGCCCGATCTGAATTAACCGGCATGCGACAATCGCGTGCACATACAAACATATGTATGTATGTAAAGGCGTCCGTTGGTAACGGTAGTAGATTACCATGCCTTCTCTCTCTCACTCATGCGCTAGCAAATTTGTATATACGAAAATTGCTTGCGTCCGCTGATAGGAGCATGAAAATAGATTTCGACTACTACTTTGGTTTTTCTTACCCAATCTTGATCAAAATTGTCCAGTTGCATATGCATATTATATACTAATTAGAAGGCTGCCTTTAAAATTGTTACTTTTATAGCTATCGGAAATCGACATGTATCGGTATTCTTGAAACTGAGGCAGTTATCGATCAAATGATGCAATATTTATCTGCGCGCAATATACGAGAACTTATATTCCAATTTTGAAGTCTTTAGATTTCATAGTCCCTGAGATCCGCGTGTTCCTACAGCCAGACAGACGGACATGACTATATCGACACGCATGTTGATCCTGAACAAGAATATATATGCTATATGGAGTCAGAGAGACTTTCTTATGCGTGGTACATACATTTGCACAAAACCATTCTACTCTTTTAAACCTTTTCAATGGGTTGAGCGTATAATTAGAACACTTCCATTTGCTTTTTTACCTGCTTGCATACAAATGTACATTTAAGTATACAAAGAATTTGAAAAAAAATATTTTTCCGGTAAAAGTCGAACTTGCGTTTTTATTGATTTAATATATGTATTTTACAGGGTACAGAGTATTCTTTAAACAGGTATTGTTTCTTGGTAACTATGGTGTTGTAAAACATTAATAATGCATGTGTGTAACAAGCAGACTGCCTAAATTTCCCTTTACTGCTTAAAGCTGTCAAGTTAGACTAAAGTAAAACTTACAAAGATTATAAATAAACAGACGTTTTGGCACTTTTGACTTGAGCTATTTTAAATTGATAATATCTATTGTGTACTTACTGCTTTCCATTGAGAACGAGCACTTTGGATCATCAAATGGAAATATGTGAAGACTTCCCTGGCACGACAGTATCAAGTGACGCCTACAATGTTAGAAAAGAAGCCAAAATATATTAATTAAGAGAAGGCATCGTATTGGTCGCGTTTATGTTCGTGCAATAGATTTTTGTATTCTTATCACAGCAGTTTGTGAAAAAATTAGTCGCTTTTGCAGTGCAGCAATTTTTATTGTAGAATGAGTTTATTACCGATTATTATTATTAGAATCTGCTCCTATGTGAGATCACCAGCGATCAGTAGTGAATCTCCTTTGCTTATTTACCAAAATTAGAAACACAATCTTCACGATAGATAACTGTTTTATTGCTATTTATGTGAGGTTTCATTAAAGTAAAAAGTGTTCCGTTTCACAAAAAAAAGGTGCATCCGTGAGTCCTCGCGAAACGGTTCGGCTACAGTGAATAGCGCCTTGACGTGGAAATTGCCCGCGAGTGCCTGTTTTTTTCTGAATGGAATTTTCGAGGATGGCTCGCTTGGAGGCTCATTTGATTCAAGGCTGCAGTCTCGTTTTCTAAGAATCAAAGTTCTTCAGGAGCAAGAGCAAGAGCTTCTGGCCGCTTACCGATTCAGTCAATCGTCGGAACTAAGAAGCTGCGCTACAGCTCCAGCTCGCGATAATTTTGTTCCTGATTATTTTATTTATATTTTGGTGAAAGTATTATAAAAATTTAAAAATTGTAGAAAGATAAAAATCCCCGCGAAAACATACATACCCATTACGTAAACAAAACTAAAAGCATAACTATTTATTATTTCCATGTATTCATTTTACCCCGCAAGCTGATCCAATATATAAACTTGTTATTTATATTGATGAGCTTTGTTAACTTGGCGATCGCTTTTAGTTCCTTGCAATATTATACATTTTTGTATATAAAAATTTGACAATGTTTAAAAAGAAAATGGAGCAAGAAAACCATTCCAAGAAATAATTTATAATTAAATAATTTTTAAACGAACTTAAATTTATGCATACATATATAGCACCACTAAGCAGACAATACAATATTGTCAATACAATACAATATTGACTGTGTAGTAATAGCACATACAAGAACAATACTCTTATACAAAATCCCAAGAAGAACATTGATTTAGAACCCAGCAATATGCGTACATATTCGGGAGTTGAAATAACCTATATTTTGCGTTTTTTTAAAATAAGTAATAACGAATGCCTTCACATATAAAAAAAAAATTTATGATTATAAATAAATATATAAAAACAAATAAGTAAATAAATATAAATAAAGGAAGTTTTTATTTTCAAATTTTCTTACTGGCCAAAATGAATTAACTTGATTTAAACAATTTCTTGGGACTTTCAATACAAGACGGCACTGGATGTCTAACTGGTATAAAACGCATTCATAGACCCAATACCAACGAGGCTGTGGCGCTCCTCTGATATAGTAGTTGGACCGGAAAGATTATAAAATCTTCTTTTCGTTAAATTTATAATTTTGTTAATATTCTGATTTTGTCTTGCTTGCGAGATAGATTCCAAAACAGACTCTTTAAATAAAATTATAACATACTGTAGCAAACCCACTATCAACTCCCGACTAGAGCTACCATTAGTGTCGCGACCGGCTATCCGTTCTAGCTTTACAATCGCACGGATTATAGAACTTGTTTTCTTTTATATATGCCGAAGGTACAATATTATGTTAGTTTTGTGCAATTTTCTGTCGTTATAAACGCATATTTTTTTTCGAGCATGTTCGATGCTTTAGTTCTTGGAAGATATATTCGTATATTTTTGTGGCAGGTAAAGTGTTAAGATTGGGATGTCACGCCGACTGGCGGCTGGGAAATCGATTCAATTGGAAAACTAGTCACGAAATTTAATTTTACTGACCACCACTTTGGACGGTTTAGTTAAATCAGTATCTTCGATGCTATGCAGTAATTATTCTTGATTAGCAGTACTCGCAGAGCCTCACTAGTGGCAGGGAAATCGATTATTTGTCGATTAGCCCCCAAGCGAAATTTTATTTCCTTGAATTGGAAGACTATAGGAACCAAATTTTGAGAGTAACTTGTTGCCTTTAAAAATAGGTATACGAAAAGTGTAACAGAAGCTCTTAAAAGCATTACTCGTAAGCTGAAATTGTAAAAACCTCTAGATTGGAACTTGTGAATATAAGCAAATAAATATATTCTTCAACAAAGAGTTTTATTTTTCGACACGACTTGTGAAAATAAAGTAATGACAAAATAAAAAATAATAAGATTGCCATAAAAACTAGTGCCTCTTTTTAGGAATGGCACCTACAGTGGCTCAGACCTTATTTGGACCAGTGCCTGGCAAAATTTTTAATTGCCTGCCATAAAGTAATTATACAATATTTTTTTAAAAAATTCCAAAGACCTATGGTAGGTACATATATTAACCACCAAAATGAATATATGACCCCAATATAGTGGGGTTTCCCCACCTGCTAGGTCGGGCTATGTAAAAAATTACCTCAATTTGAAGTCAAAGCTTATATGGACCAGTTACATTTTGGACACCTGGGTGCCAAAAAACCCGGATTTTTTAAGTCAGGTTGATTGTTTTTGATATAAATAGACAAATACTTCGTAGTTAGTTTAGTTATATCCGGCATCTCGGGTGTAACCCGCCAACAAGGACTATGGACAAACGGACTACTATTGATCAACGGAATCTCATCTTGGAACACTTCTAAATGGGCTATTCACATCACCAAATAGCTGAAATAGTCAATCTGAGCAAGTCAACTGTATACAACATCATTCGGAGCTTCGTGGACGAAAATCGGACAGAGGACAAGGGCAGACTGGCACCAAACAAGATTTTCACCAAACAGGTGGAGCGGAGGTTCATCAGGAAAGTAGAGGGAAACCGTAAGCTATCGGCTCCAAAAATGACCAACAGGTGCAGGATGAAATGGAGGAAAATTGGAGTGTAAAAATTGTGCGCCTGGTTCTGCGCATCCATGACTTTAATGCCCGAGTACCAAGGAGGAAGCGTTTTATAAGCGCATAAAATAAAGGGACCACGATGACGTTCGCCAAAATTCTCTTGGACACGGATTTGGAGTTCTGGAACACAGTCATATTTGTAGATGAGTCCAAATTCAACATTTTTGGCTCAGACGGACGGAATTATGGGTGGCGACAATCGAATACTGAGCTGGATCCCAAAAACGTAAAGGCAACAGTCAAGCACGGCGGAGGAAGTGACATGGCATGGGCATGTATCTCGGCAGCCGGCGTCGGGAATTTGGTGTTTATTGGAACATCAATGGACAAGAATATGTACTTCAATATATTAAAGGAAAATTTACTCCAAAGTGCCGAGATGCTAGGAATCCGACATACTTTCCGGTTCTAGCACGACAATGACCCCAAGCATAAGTCTGGATTAGTACAGTCCTGGCTTATCTGGAACTGCCCCCACATGATAATTCCACCGGCCCCGTCCACAGATTTAAATGTTAATGAAAATTTGTAGGCTCTGCTGGAAATTAACATCCGGAATCACAGCATATCCAGCAAACAGCATCTCAAAAATGCTCTGCTGGATGAGTGGAGCAAGATCAGACCAGAAACTACCCGGAAGCTAGTATCTTCCATGAATAATAGGTTTAGGGAAGTTGTTAAGGCTAAAGGATATCATACTAAGTATTAACATCCCTATTTAAGTTTTTATACGTCAAATATGTTACTTTTTTAAGAGTGGTCCAAATAAGCTTTAACTTTTTTTTTATATGGTTTTAGTTTTTGACTAATTTTAATTAATTAACTAATATTTTAATATAAACTAAAGTTTTTTCTCAGACGTGATATAACATTAAACAAATTGGCATTTAAACATTTTGCGTTTGTTTCTTTGTTTAAACTTTATAGCACTTTAAATTTTTTGCTAAACACTGGTCCAAATAAGCTCTGAGACACCGTCTATATATATCAGTATATTGCACCGGTACAAAACTATTTCGTAGTCGACTACATACCATTGCAATGTTTCCATTGGTTTAGATAAATTGGTTAGAATATCTGTGGGAGGTGTGCTGATTTGGTATTTTTTAAACACTTAAACATAGGCCGTGCATATAAGGAGACACACGCAACACTCCGCACAGGCAGTTCGAAATAATCATAAAATTCTTGTTGCTGTCAAGCTCGTGATTTTGTTGAAAAAGTTCGTAGCTGTGGATTGAGATTCGCTCGGATGTGCTTGCTTTAAGTTTTAAATGCTCTTGACACTTTCTCATAATTATCGTTTAACACGAGAGTTAGGTTTCTGGCAATTCCTGTGTTAAATAAAATCGTGCTAATGAAAAAAAAAAATTCTGATACGTTACAATGCTATAATTTGTGTATAGCTTATGTCTCGCATACATTGATGACACTTAAACGATTTTTAATGTCGAAATTTTTCTTGAAAAAATGTTGTTGACTGGATTAAAATATTAAAAAGTATCTCGTATTTACGTATTTATTATATATATCGTATTTACATACATAAAGCGTGTTTAATCTTTCAATGATAATAAAGTGGATGAGGGCTCTTTCTCTAAAGAAGTAGTGTAATGTAATGTAAAGTAGAAACCACATCGTTCCTAAATATAGTAAATGTTAATTTTATAATTGAACGGACCGCGGAGTGTAACAAAATAAACAAATAAGTATAAACGTATATTAATATTTTATAATATTCTTTTTATAAATTTTATATAAAATATGAATTCATGAAAATCAATAAAAATTGAGCATATGGACCGAATAGGAACAGACAGGAGTCACTAGGAGCATCTTAAGTGGAGGCGACGTCATCAACGGCATTGGATGAGGAGTTTCGATACGAAACAAGTTTAGGTTGGTGGCAAATGGCGTGAAATGAAATGAAATAGCTGCTGATTCATACTTATCTTCATAATTATCAGGACTGTAAGCTGTATATATCAATGGATCCCCGAATGCTGGAAAAATGCCATTCTAGCCAGCCAATGGTCAAATTTATCAAAACTAATGACATAGAGGAAAACAATGCAAGTGTCATGCGCGGTAGGGCGGGGATGCCGACAGCACATTCATGAACTTTGAAAGCCGACCTTTGCCAAAAGATGTCAATTAAATATTACTAAACATTGCATCTTAGGTGGCTCTAGTCATATGTCAGCATCCGGCGACACAAAACTCACCCAGCCCAAAGCACAGGCAAGGGTAAGTGTACGGCAAATAATGGTCTCGTTTTCTGATTGTGTAATAAAACTCTTATTGAGAATATATGCAATAACGTTAGATAGCCCGTATGTTGCACTCTTCGTGAACATATTTAATCTAGTTATCCAAAGAAAATATAGTTATAGAATATTAAGTCAAGACAGATTTCCAGCAGCAAAAGTGTGCCAGGTATGATAAACATAATCGAATGTAGTTTAAGATAATAGCGATCACAATTGCGGCAAAAGCTGCTTAAGCACAAATCATTACCAAATAAGGTTTTTTACCCTTTGCCCATAAAAATACGATTATATTTCAGTCACAAGCTGCAGTTGAACCTGTCGATCAAGAGGCAGCGGTGGCAGACCTATGGTAAATTGTTGTCCTTTTTTTCTGAACAATCTGTTCCATTCCGACAATGGGCAGAATACACCTACATATTTACGCTTGGTTTGATTATCAGGCTGTCCCATACATGCCAATTTTTATGTTACTTGTTACTCTTAACAGTAAAGATAACTCATTTTGGATTATAACTGGGATGTTTAATAAGGAAATTAATGTACAGTTGATCAAAAATATTTCAGTGTATATTATATATCAGATTGCAGGTTACACATTTAGAATTGCGGCTATTAATGATATCACAAATCAATTTGTGTCGATACTCGATTAGCGGGCTGTTATCGATTAAATAAATTAACTTAATATGCTTGCAGTACACAGAGGTAATTTTCTTCAATCAGACCTGGCTGCCCGGTGGAAATGGCTAGATCAATTCGGGCGTTGGTCCTGATAAAAAATATACGTATTTTATCAGGTCGCAGATGCTTCTTTCATTCGGCACGACTTCATTATAATTTTCCTTAACTAATTTCAATGGATATAGGGCATAATGAGCGTGCTCCTGTAGTGTAATTTGGTAAATTGAACACACAAGTTTCATCCGCTTTTCTCAACCGAACTCGAAGCAAATGGAATTTTTTTTTTTTTTAATTCTATAATAAAGAATATCTTTCTTTAAAATTGTGGCTATTGTGTTGTCTGAAATCGATTTGTTCCGAAATTTGAGAAGTTAAGGTAAAGGGGCAGAAGCCACTTCAAATTTTATTTATTTTATTTTTTGGTATGTCAGCACTTAACCTTATACAACACATAATTTCGAACTCTTACGTAATATTGGCCCAGGTGTAACAGATGACAATAATTCACATAAACATTGGGAAGCCGCACTGTTGCAATTTCAACCAAAAGAGTATGATTCCATGACGGTAGATACTTTACATAGCAGTCTTCTCAATAACGATATCCCGTGGAAAATATTTAATAGCACTTTGTGACATAAACCAATTAACCCTACAAGAAATAATTGTCTATTGTAAAAACAAGTGTTATAGAGTGCATATAGATGTGAGAGCACAGCTCTTAAATCGTAGAGCAGATCACACAGTGAGGAGGTCAGAGTCTGTGTGATAGGCGATACCTGGACTGGAAGACCTTCGAATAAAAAACCATAAACACATAGCTACACTTAAAAGCATAATCCGAGCTGAGTTTTGTTCCATTTGAATGTGTCTCGATTTTAATATGAAACGATACATCGTGAAAGGGAAATAACTGTTTTCTCTGAGAGGCAGACTATATGAGGTGCTTATCAGAGCTTATGGGTTTGTTAAGGTCCAAGAAGTGAGATGCAAACTAGAAATTCGAAGTAGCTATAAGCTTTCCCTGAGACGGGTGTCAGGATGTAGATGAGAATGAAATAGCTGATGTGTGAGCCAGAAGGGAAGAACATCAGCTAAGATAAGATAAAATTATAAGAGATCAAAGTCGCATTGGGATAGTATAGAAAGTGTCTGAAAACATGAAAATAATTATAATAAGTTGTGGAAATATGAGCTATAGCGGTTAGTGGACCCGATAGTAGGAGAAGGCGAGATAATATTTATTAAACTTAAGATGTTACCAAACTCTTTTCGAAAGAGGCGATAGTTCTTAACCAATGTTTGAAAGAGGTTTTTAGTAATATAACTTAAAATTTTTTCAACTTAATCTTTAAACCTTGTGAAAAATATAGAAATGATCGATTTCACTTCGAGGTATATCGACATATTTTTAATAGTACATGGTCTGATGCCTCAAAGGAACTTGCGCTTTTACACACGGATACAAAATATCACTGATTTTGTAGGAAGTACATGTGGATTTCTTTGAAAGCATTGTTTAGAAACAGAAGTCTGAGGTGCCATTTTGAAATCGTAGCCGTACAATCAAATAAATAAATTAGTGGGATCATAAAAGCAAATGGAGCCAATCGCTCCGACTCACCGCTGACAGTGTGGGTAGTGGTAAAACGACAAGCTCCATGACACTAAGGCAAGTCAACTGTTCAATAGCGTCAAGGACAAGGGATGGAATCCATTCAAAATGATATCCTATAATCCGAACAAAAAATTAGTAGCAAACTCACTCATGTTAGAACTGGCCTTATAGGGTCATTCCCATCTGGCAGGCGAAACGACACATAAGTGCTAAGCAAAAAACAAGTATGAATGCTGATATAGATTGAGCTCGCCTTCGATGTGGTGAGATGGGGTTGGATATGCTTCCTTCTTCCTGTTACATACGTTTGCACAAAACCTTTATTTTCTTTTTAAAAATTTGGGATGGGTACAGGGTGTAATAGAACAAAATATTCCTACAAGTTCTGCCTAAGGATGCAGCACGGCAAGGAACAAAATTCCGCTTTGGCTACTCAAGGAGCACAGAATGATACTGTATAAAAGTACCAAAAGAAACTCTAGTTACTTGTAAATATGTGCTTTCGAGAGATCTCCTTTTCTAAAATAATGGAAAAATTCGTGGACATTTCACAAGGCTTAAGCAATTTTTTTATACGGGATAATCGAATTTAATATATTTTTCCATAGATGCAAACTTGAAGTTCACGTTTTCACTTTGAGACGAAACAGAGGTCACCAAACACTAATGACACATACAGAGAAGCAGGAGACTGTTTCTTATATATATGGATGTTTTCAGAAATCTGCTTCTGTGACATACCTATCTAACTGTCTATCAGAGGGCATAAGGCTGAACATACATGATCTTCCCTTAAAACGAATGATATTCACGAAATTGCCCTATTAGGGCTTGGGTCAAATCAACACAAAGCTCTTATCACAAAATAAGTCTGAGTTATCGGTCCCTCTAAATTGTTTTTATTGGAATCAGAATCTGAATAAAAAAGCAACCTTAGCTTAATTAAGTTCCCTCCAGAAAGCAGCCAACTATTAGAAATTCACTCTCAGGAATAGAACAGATGGCCAATTTTTGCAGGAAAAACTATTTTTTATATGAAAAGTAATGCTGATTAACAGACCAGTTAACATGGGTATGCTGCTAGAGTAAAAAGTGGACACAAATATGTGTAATGTGCAATTAATTTATAATCAGAATATAATATAAATATTTATAATCAAATTAGTGAGAAACACACCTCATTGCGTACGTAATGGTCCCGTTGCGAAATATTCTTAGAGCGAAATGCATTGGTATGATGGGATCCTTGAAATCGCCGTGCATAATGAAGTAAGTGTCCGGCGTCCAGATACTGTCATGATGATGCAAGGCGTTTAGGAAATCATAGTGCGACTTATTTCCATATTGAAGGCGAGGATCGTTCCATTGCTGATTCAATAGAAATTCAACTTCATATTTCTGCAATAAAATCATTCTTTCATAATGAACAATATTAGTTCTCGAAATCTTCTTACCAAACTGCTCTCATCTGGTGATGCTAAGCTCAAAAGCAACACGTTAACATTAACCGTCAGTGTTCCTATAAATCGATTTAGAGTTTCAATATAGGTAGTATTTTAACTATAAAATGTCTCCGCTTATACCAAAGATAATACATGCAACTCATAGTTCAATAGGCTTATGAAAGAAAAGAACTTAAAAATAATTAAAATAGTGCTAGATATAGATAGATATGATATAGAAAAAAATGTGTAATTAGAGAGAATATATTCCAGTGCTTGTGATTTGTTTAGGACATTTCACCAACCGCGATTATGTGGTCTCCTTGCATTTTGATTTGATGCCATATCAGGCGATTGTAAGCCACAGCAAAAGTCTTCATCTGTAAAATTTACAAGCAGGCTCAAATAATTACACACTCAAATTTTTTTCCGATTTTATTTAAGTTAACAATTAATCATCTTAATTATCTTATGAAGGGGTTTAGATAGGCTTATTGAAAAATCGGAAATGTCTTTATATTCTATATATATGTCTTAAGCTAGCCACAAAATTTGGAAGGTAGATTTAGAATGCCACGCTTGCTTTTCACTTACTGCATAGCACTTAATGCACTCAATTGCAGCTATATGCCACTTATTAGACACGGCTGCACTTATTATTAATCGTTTTTTTTCTTAGTCGTGACTGGCATCTCTTATTCACTAGTTTTTCGTTATGTTTTGTTCCTTATTGGTGTTGTGTATTGGTCTTTACATATATATATATGTATATGTATATATTGTGATAATTTAAATTAAATCTGTAAAGTTCCTTACCATTAACAGGTGGCAGTAATCTTTTATCATAGCGCTTCTTCTCAAGTAATAAATCTAAAATTTCCTTATCTGAACTGGATTCGTCGAATCTGCGTGTAAAGAATTTTGATCAAAATTGTACTATTATTATTAGCAGTAAAGGCAGAGCGAATTTATATCTGTGTTAAAATTTAAGAATGAGTTCTTGGGTTGCAACTTTTGGATATCACAGTAAGCTTTAGATTAAAGAAACAAGAGTTTAACGAAAAGCAAGCAACATTTTAAGAACTCATTTTGGAAAGTTTATTCGGTAATAACTATAATGGTTTGTGTGTCTTTTTATCTGGAGCGTATTTTTAAATGTATAATAATTTTTTATAAATATATAAAACAAGCAGTATGTGTCACTTATAACACATAACATAAGATAATTGTCAGTGTTGTTGATTCACTATACCCAATGAGAATAGATAAAGTATAATGAAATTGAGCAATCCGGCAGAAAGAATCAATTTCTACATATTGAGTATATATTCTTGATAATTCGATATATTGTTCTCATTTTGAAAACTGCTTAAAAATCTGTCATAGGGCGGAACTGAGAAGTTAGGTGTGAAACATATAATAAACTTTTAACTTAGAACATATGTATTTACCAATTGCGGAGGCTCTTGCTTTAGAACGGACAGGCGGACTGGACAACTGACTGACAACCAGAAACACATACAACTAAACCAATATAATCATTTCCCTTTGAAATATATAACTAAATTAAAACCAACTCAAAATTCGTTAGATATGCTTTGTTTACGTTTTGTGTGGGTGCAAAAACTTACTTCGACCAATCGATACCGTGACTGTAAAAATTTTAAAAGAATATAAATTTCGACGAAATTGGTTACAGACGTAAACAAATTTTAGGTACATTTACAGATTAAATACACACATTACAATGAGTGGTAGTAGAACCTATAAGAATTGTACTTACATGGGATGCTTGTCTAGGGCAGCCGTCTCCGACTGCGTGGCTGCGGCAGTGGATGTAGTGGTCAGATAGCATAACATCAGGATTATACTAGAGGCAGCATAGAAGCTGAAAGACTGACTATGCGCCTTATAATGCTGAGCCAAATACTGACATGCGATAGCTAAGGTGGCGCTTAAACTGGATAAAATAGCTGCTGACATAGTGGCGGGTACAAAAGCGCTGGTAACGTTGCGACGGCGCCAATGCAGATCTTCAAATGGCTTATCTTCATCTTCATCATCCTCCAGTTTCCGCTGCTCTTCGGAGGGTTCGTCTAGTGGCGTCGCTAGGGCAATTCGCGCTTCCAACAGCATTTTGTGCAGGCGTAGACAGGATATGCCAGCCAGAGACGCCCATGTAGCAATGTAGTGCTTTCTGCTGCTAAATCTGGTAGCATGAAACTGACATAAGTGCTGGCGACAGCGCTGATGCTCATCTTTGTTAATGTTTGAGTTGCGGCTATTGCAATTCAAGCAATTTATTTGCAAAGCGTTTGGCTTCGTCGATGGCCAAATATCGTGAGTCGCCAAGGCATCTTTGTTGTCATACGCTTCTGGACTAAACTGTTTTGGCTGTGGTACCACAAAAAGCACTTGAGTTGTCGCTTTTATATTTTTGCGGGTTGCTGTTTGAAGTTTAAGATTTTGTTGATAGTTATCCTCGATTTTTAATTCCTCTACTCTGTTGTCTATTACTGTTGTTGATGTTGTTATGAGAGAGCATTTATATTGCGATTGTTGTTTTATGCACTGATTGGGCTGCTCTCTGGATGTTTCAAAGATGCAGCCCATGTTACGATTACTGCAAGTAAAGAGAAATGTATGCCACAAATATGTGAATGTATATGTTCGCAAAAGGAATTATTAAAAAACTGAAAAATATTTTACCTATTTAACTTAATGTTCAATTTCACTATAGCAAATGTACATGTCCACAAAATATCATGCTTCATATATCTTTATGAGAAATAAGTTAGAATGCTCTAGTCAAGACGGCTCGATCAATATATACCCTGAATACACCTTTTAAATACATGTAGGTTAACTAATAGTAGTTTGTTCAATAGGCATGCTGATATTAGTTTGTTTAATATAAAAATACTGTTTTGGGGTAGTTACCGATAAAATGAAATAAACTGGACATGTTCATTCAGACGGACGTACGAATAGAAAAATATAGATAAATAGACGTGTCTAAGTACATAGAATACGTGAATGTAATAAGATTGACTGGATTTCTTTCTTAAAATTTTAAGAATAAGAATAAAAGACCAATGGTACACCGGAAATGACATGAACCCTTTTCAAGGTATCTGACCTGAGTAATACCACTAGGCAGACAATACATAGGCGGGCACAGGTTGCAACGCAGTGAAATTTTTGCAAGGGGTCAGCGTGACGAGCAGTCAACGCAGGTCATTATTTCACTTGTGTTCGCTGCAACAACATCGCGGGTAAACGTCATTTGCAACGATCAAGATAATTTGCATAGCATTCAGAGTGTAGAACAGAAGAGTTTGACTTGACTATACAATATTTAGACAAGTCAATACTGGAACCAGACTTCTTAAACTTTTTAAATATTTTGAATCATCACATATAATTTATACATTCGGATAAATAAGCTGATGCAACTTTATGAACTGTATAATTGAAAAGAAATGTAATATTTCATATATTTCAATTAAAAATATAAGTATGCGAATATTTAAAGTAATAATGTAAATGGGGCAGTGGCTCCCATGCAATTTCATGACAATACAACAATAACATTGCAGAAAGACAGGAAATCGATTTCATTAATTTACAACTATAAAAAAAACAACATATCTTCCAGAATCTTAAAGTTAGAGTCTGCAAATATGATGAAAAGATTACCTGTACAGATCGACATATAAAATTCTCAGCCACATGAGTATTTTTCTTTCCATTATTATCAGAGTATTAAGCGCGACTGCAACGATCTCATTTGTTTTAATTTTTAATGGCTGGCAATAGATAGCAGCTGGTATTAATCCAAAAAAAATTTAACTTTTCACTCCAAACTTCACACATTGCAAATGGGTCGTGCCTGTTTCACCTCGCGCTCTCACGGCTACAGTTTAAAGTCAAAGATTAATTAAATATCGCGACAGCGTAACTAAGTCCATAAAATACAAGTGCAAGTGTATTTAATTACATTCAGAAGAAACAGTAAACTGCACTTTCGGTGATAGGAAAACTAGCCAGACACGTTAAACCGTTTAAGTTTAAGCCACCTGAGCTTAAAGTGCCACAGACAATGAAGACTTGTTGAAAAATGACAGTAATCAAAACCGATTTGCTTTATTTGAAGCACCTGACATTTGATTTCTTAAAGCTAATGTTAAGTATATTTGGTGGTTAATATATGTATCTGCCATCGGTCTTTGAAACTTTTGAAAAATAATGTATAATTAGTTTATGGCAGGCAATTACAATTTTTGCTAGACACTGATCGAAATAAGCTCTAAGACACCGTACTTTTCCATTTTCTCGTAGAAAAAGCAAATTAACTAAGAATGATCTAGTCGACGGGACTCATGTATGAATGTATTTATGAATAATACCCATGGTGTTTAACTATAAACATAAAACGCTCTAGATAGCGTCCGTTAACGGCACAGTGGACTAATGCGAAACGGGCTCATGAGAAATTGTAAATGCTCAAGTCTTGGTACTTGAGTCTGGTCTGGGTCACGCTAAATGTAGAAATCCTTTAAAGTAAGTACCTACGCTGTCGCCTTACAAGTGACATCGTTAGCTTTGCTATAGATAAGATAATGGTGAGCATATGTTATTCACAGATTATATGTTTAAACCCAGTACTCAAATCGATGAGGTGCAGCAAGAACAACAATTAATACAGTATACATTATACATTATACATTATACATTATATATTATACAATATACACTATACAATATACATTATACATTTACATTAAACTCTGCGTATTTAGTGTCTGAGACATATGCGCTTGTCGCCTAATGATAATCTGAAATTAAAATACTTTTACACGCTGGTTGGAACCAGTAAAGTATTAAAACTATCTTTTGATAGGATGCATGAAATGCGGATTTGTACAAAAAGATGGTAAACTCGCATGAAGAGTGGGATACAATTCGTCGAGCTTTCCATTGTCAGCAATGAAGACGGCGTAGCGATGAGCCTGGAGTGCAAAAATTGTTTGATGTGTCATTATCAAAAATTAAAAAAAACGGTGCTTAACCTAACGCTTGCCTGAAGTTAGTTTCAAAACAGTATCGGGTCTTGGAAAGTATTAAAAAAGTATTTCTTTGGTAACAGGCCCAGTTAAGTTAAGGACCACGCGTAGAACTAACTGGAATAAATTCATCGAACATATGAGATTTGTTCTACCAGTATCCCCCGTACAAAGTTATGAGTAACAAGTAAGAATGCTGTAATCGAGAGAGCTCGAGTACAATACCAGATGCTAATAATATTATAATCTTATTGGCAAATTTCCCTTTAAAAATTGTTGATCACTAGAAAGTAAGCTGGACTGCAAATGCTCTCATAGCAGGTACAAGCACTGAAGATAAAAAATCTAAGGCAGCGAATTTTTTTATACCCTGAACCCATTAAAAATGGGTAAAAAGGGTATAATGGTTTTGTGCAAACGTATGTAACAGGCAGAAGGAAGCATCTCCGACCCCTCAAAGTATATATATTCTTAATCAGGATCAATAGTCGAGTCGATATAGCCCTGTCCGTCAGTCAGAATCTTCTAATTAATACACAACATGCATATGCATACTGTTGCTCAACTGCCCAAATTTCATCAAAATCGGATAAGAAACACACAAGTTATAGTCGAAAATATATTCTCATATTGATCTCATTTCTATCAGCAGCCGCAAGCATTTTCTGTATGCATAATGAATATGCGAGTGCATGTGTGAGAAAGAGATGGCATGATAATCGACGCGAGCCTCAATATGTTTTTATATGTATTGCGTGTTTCACGTATTTGTCGGCAGAGAGCGCTTGCAGAGCTGCTCGCATTTTAGTGCAAATCTTTTTAAAGGGGAATTTGCCAATAATAATAGAATATATTTAATAACTGGGTTCAGGGTATATCGTAGTCGAGTTCACTCGACTACAGCACTCTTACTTGTTTTTTCGTTCTTTTGTTCAATACTACTAGTACGATTCAAGGACAATATAATGGCTCATTGGTATCTGCAGTAGAACAATTATTGCCTTAAACTACCAACAACATTCATATCTGAGTAACAGGCTAATTGTAAGGATCCACTAAAACGGCACTATACATAATGTATTTTTTGAAAAATCACTCCACCATAAAGGGATCGATCTCATAGTCTTTGGTTACAAAGCAGCCGCTCTTAACAACATTCTGCCAATAGAATTAAAAACGGTCTGAGGGGTCTTGTGGTCGACACACAGTGATTCTTGTAGACCAGATACTGCAACGCAGATTGCTCAAGGTGACATTGGGAGTGGCAATTATCACCAGGTACGTTAATTGAGGCACGTCCTAAGGTGAAGTACTCTCGCCACTTCTATGGAACGTAAGGAAAAATGAAATTCTGGGGACTTTAGAAGGAGATGGCTGTCATGTCATTGCGGAAGACGTTTCCATAACTTTCTCCAGCATGACGAACACTATAGCATTAAAATTGTGTGAAATATATGTCCTTATCAAATTCCAACATCATGTATATCGGTTTTGGGAGACGAAGTAATTTACCGGTAATTTACTTTCCAAATTTTATGGCCCTAACTCAAAAACTTGTGAGGCGTATTTCAGCGTGGTCGATGCTGATTTTTGAAGGACATCACCAACGCAACATATAATATGTCCGATGCAAACGTTTTCTTGTAGTCCATTAGTGAATTGCAAATAAGTAATAATAATTAATTTCAGCCTGCCTGAAGTTCGTCAAGAAATAATGCACCACGGTCATCGTTGTATATAAAACTTAAACTCTACGCCCTAGACTCTGTCAGACAAACTGTTGAAATTGTAAGTAGAGTGCGAGGAAGCTACTAAATCGGTAATTACATTTCACCCACAATTTTAAAGTTAGATGGTAGATAGCTGGTGACGTTTTTCAAAGATTCGCATATCATTTTCCTTGCCATCTCCTCCGTTTCAGCTGCT
Organism: Drosophila setosimentum; assembly: GCA_035043505.1. Lineage (NCBI taxonomy): Eukaryota > Metazoa > Arthropoda > Insecta > Diptera > Drosophilidae > Drosophila > Drosophila setosimentum. Next base: position 73,737 of record JAWNMY010000015.1, on the reverse strand, counting down.
CCGACCCAAATTAAGTGGATATATCTTGCATAGTTTTTGAGCTTAATGCACTAAATTTGAAAAGTATTTGGTTCCGCCACCCAAAAAAAAAATCGCAAAGTTCTTCCAAACTTTCAACGCAGATTATTAGAACACACATCTAAAGATACATATGAACGTTTCTTAAAAAATACATTCCTCGACTAAAAAAAATGCATTAATTGCCAAAAGTAGATGCGGCAAAGGTTTCCACACAGACGAGCTAGTCTGCGTTGGTCCCAGGCGCGATTGTTGTTTGGAAATTATTTAAAAAAAATTTGTTCACTTCTCATTTTTAATGTTTTGGTGTTCCATTTTTGTTTTTTTTGCGCTTGTTTTATAAAAATTTTAATCGCCGTTCATATATTCTTAAGATTAAGAGTTTGAAATCTATGTGTAAGATAAAGTAATATTTTAATTTCGTGACCGTCTATATTGCTGTATCATGATCTTAAGGGTATAATCTTATTGTTTTTAAAACAATGTGGCTTGTGCATTTTTTTTTATCGTTAACTCGACAAGTAGGTTTGTAGAAGTGACGTGCTTGCATTTGTGAGTATAGAAGCACTTTTTGTTTCTCAAATTAAAAAATTAAAGTCAAAGCGATGTCGACCAGTCGACTGGTTTCTAATATTGTAAAAGTAAACAATTTTAACGGCACAGTCTTGCCCTCTCATAAATATTACATCAATTTGCTTTTCACACGCATTTAAATATATAATAGCAGCTTTTGTTAATAGTCCCGCTCCGTAATTTGGTGATTGCATTGCAAATAAGTTCCATGCTCGTAGAGGCTAGGTCATCAGGCAAACATTAAATATCTGAAAAAGTAGAAAAAGGCAGAAGATGAACCTTTCTGCTGTCTGCTCAACTAAACAGAATACACTGAAACTAAACTCTACAAAAATTGAAAACGGGCCAAAGATATACAAGTAATAAAGACAAATGACAACGTTGCATTCGAGCATAATCTATAGCGATATGCTATGTTACCAAAGTAATTCTAGCTGATAACAGGTGGTAACGAACCTTGATCTGTTGGTGATATATGGAGGCAGTTGAGATATATTCTTCACCATATTTAGGGCGGGTGGTCAGGAAAATCTTAGCAATATTCGAGATTCCTTGTAATCTTGGTTATTGGGATTTTGGGGGCAGGACTCAGCTTGGCCCGAAAACTTTTTTCCACATTTTGAAGGTTGTTTACCTTTGAAATTTTGAGTACGAAATATAGTTTTATCGATTTAAGCCAACAGTGAGCCGAAGATGTTTTTTATTGACCTTCAAAGCCAGTTACTGGGAATAGACCTTAAAAATTTCGGGTTTTTAGCATAATTATTGTTGAAGATATGTATATGATATATGTATATATAAATATGCAATTAAGGTGGTAGTGGCTTGCAAATTTATCGGTATATGGAGGATGTCGCCGATCTACGTTCCAAGCTTTAAATTAACCGATTTATATATTTTTGACAGATGAAAGTGGTTATTGGTAATTTAATTCCAAAGGTAAGCCTAGCTCACAATAGTGGAAGATAAAGCCATTTCCGATGGGGTCTGAAGGTGGCAGGGGTGCAGTCAGTGCTGATAGTTGATCATGTTGCCGCCAACAAGACACCACTTAAGTTTTGAGACATTAGCTTATGGGTGAAATGTGGTTTTATTGGTTGCTTTTATGGATTATATTGGTTTCTTAGTCCGTAATGTGGGGAGGTTCTTCCTCCAAAATTAAACACTTGTCTGTCGCAGGCACAGGCAAATATTTTTTTTTCATGTTGTAAGTCTCTCACATTATGGGTGTCAAAAAAGTTCAGTGCATATATATAAACAAATAACATTATATAAAACCAAAATCCTTTCATAAAATGTATTATTTTCAATAGGCTTGAAGTCTACAGAATAAAAAATAAGTGAAGCACGAGAAATTAATTAAAAACTAGTAGGCAGGGACCATAGGTTAAAAATATTAACCCACTGATAGGATGTAAATACCTTCGTAACAATATGTATCATTGGATCAATACTCTAAATCTGTGATTTGTTACTGCCTACTAGTTTTTAATTTAGTTTGTACGCTGTGCTCTGTGTTTTTTTATTGCTGAAGCTGTAATGATTCAAAACCGTTCCGGGTCGTATCTTCGACATTATAAGGTACATGATTTGCATCGAAAAACATTCCAAGCTTTTGTATTCCAAGTGTCAAATCTGTAGCTCTAAGGGTGATTCACACTGACGGACAACATGACGAAAATTAAATAAAAAAACAAAAACAAAAATAGGCCTTTCCGCTATCTGTACCAACAATCTTACCACAATTAAAACAGTCAGTAATTTAAGTGATAAGAATAAAAATAACCGCATTTTTCGCACCTTAAACCCAGCAAACTATCACAAGGCTCCGGCTATCAGCTTAATTTCCTCTGATAATAAGGATATGCGTTGTCGTATAATTATAATTCAATCATTGATTAGACACACTAGTTTTAAAACTGTGGGAGATTTAGGCTTTTGTGGACGGATGGGGTGTGACAAAAAAATTTCCTTACAATCTTTCGTGGAGGTTCCTAGTAATCTACCTTTAAATTTGATCTTTACTCGTAATTGACTTTCAAAATATCGTGACCTTAGCTTCAAAACTTCGAAGATATCGATTTTTTGTAGCGTCTAAGTCTAAAAAAAAATATGAGCGTTTCAATTTTGGTGACTCACGCTTTAAAATTGTGGAAAATATGTGATTTTATCGATTTATCGTTTATCCGAAATTATAACACTTTGTTTGACCCGGGCACAGATGAATATATATTTCAAGTCTCTATCTGTAATTGTGTAGAACACAAAATCAACCCCATAAATTTGGGCGCTTTAATTTTAAAACAGTGTTTATATAGGACCTTGTGATTTGTGAGTACATTTTTGGCGACTGTCCCATACTAGGTCTTTCAAAAATTGATCACATTTTGGCTTTCGCGTTGTTTAATTATCTGATAAAAATAAATGTGGTTAGTGTACTTTATAACTATATACACAATATTGGTTTAAAATTTCCAGATCAGTAACCAAATTTATGAAGGTGAACTATATTTTTCCTTATTCCACTTCATCAGTTTTGAGCTAGTATCACTGTTATAAGATTGAATTCAAAAGTTTGTTTGCTACTATTGAAACGCTTTGACTTGTTGGATTTATTTTCGAATACATTTTTGTATAAGCCTTTCTTGTGCTCCAATGTATGATCAATTGATCATGTAAACATAGTTCTATATTTATTTGACATGTTATTACTAAAGGTAGATAAATAGGAATGCAACACATTCCTGACTACCTTCAAACAAGAAGCCCGAAAATATGCAACACGTCTCGCTCGCGTGCACTCTTAACACCCACTTCTCATCATTTTTTATTTATTTCTGGGTTGGCTCCAACCAGCTCGACACGCAATGTGCGACATAGCGCTGAGTCATAAGGCTGTCCATCAGACAAATACTGAGAGAATGAGTTGACTGACTGACTGACGCTTGGTTAGGTCTCTAAACCAAACGTGTATGGTTTTCAGTTTTGTGCTTTTGCGTGCAGCTCGTAATTTAAGCAAAGTGGGTCGTCAGAAAGTTGAGTCTTGGACCTTGCATACCCTCGCCTAGCTGCTGTTTTTTAGTGTATACCCTCTAATACGTTATATGAAGGTGTATTTTACATATGAGTTAGTATAAGGCCAAATTATATATGAGAAATATGAAATAAATGCAGATGGCTTAAATATATTAATGTTAAATGGCGGTTGTTAGAGATGATATCCCTCACCTCTCCCCTCAACCGACCCACTCGAGGCATACTTAGCTCATTGTGCTAAATATCTTAAAGTAATAATGACTAAATTAATTAATTTATTAAAAGATTTAGTAAAATTTTTTAGTTTGAAAGATAGACCCTCATAGACACTTTTATAATTCAGTGGTTGGCTAATCTTAACAGCAGTATCTACAACTTTAGAATTAAAATTAAGCTAGCAAATGATGTGTTTCTGTTTTAAAATCAAATCATTTTGAAATTTCCAACGAAAATTATATGTTTTCTGGCTTAAAATCAAATCAGTTTGCTATTTCTTGCGAACAACAAATGGACAGACATGGAAATATGAAATAATTAGCATATATATATTAATAACAACACGAAGACGAGTCTTCTGCACGCCGACTTTTATATTTTTATGTTCATACCCTGTATTTGAATAAATTGGGTATAAAAAAGTTATGCAAATGTATATGGGAGATATAAGAAGCCAGTAAAGTAGTACAAATGTACATAATACTTATTCGGTTGTTGTGACAGGATTTCTACTGGCTCTCTCAACTAGATTCGTCGTACTTGTTCCTTTTGCTGTTGTTTGTTGATACTAGTTTTGACTGACACCTTTTGGTTCGCCTCGTATTAAGTATTTGGTGTTGCTTTTGTCGTTGGGTTCGCATTCGCCTGAATACTTTTGTCTCTCTTTGGTGGCGACCGAAATCTTTGCAATGTGTGGTTGCTGCAAATGTCGTTGTTATATTTGCTGTTGTTATAGTTGTTGTTCGTCTTTGCCTGGTCTCTATTTTCTGTGCATAGACTGCACCTTGACACTAATATTGAAAGAAAAGTGCACTAAAAATAAAAATAGTGCAATTGATGCACACGAGGGTGGTTTGATTCCGTTTTTATAAACATTTGTTTAATATTAAGTGGAACGGTAAGTAAATATTTCTGACATTGATAGAAGGATCAAAATGTTTTCCTAGTCATGAAATACTTGAAACTAACTCCAAAATTATAGAGTTTCAGGAGCATATGCATGTATATGAAATTCAGGTCAAAGGTGGCATAATTTTGTTGATTTATGACATTAAAAATGTAATAAAATGCTAGACAAAGACAAATTCTTGGTACTCTTTTCTTTATATTAATTATTTAACAAGTGTTTGTTTGTTTTACGTATAATCTTTCTTATTATAATATAGAAAGAATATGTTTCATTATTTCACTTTAATGATTCCACTTTAATCTTTTTATTATAGTTAATAATTGACTTATATTATTTTTATCGCCAAGAAAGTGCAACCAAGCATTTCTGTTGTTGCCTAGTGCAAACACATCATTGTAGATGTTTTCGTTACTTCAGATTCTCACCCAGTGCACCACACCAAAACACGCTTTACATAACTCACTTAATGTACGAACACTCACAAAGTACACGAACGCAACAACAAATTAACCAATCTTAGTCAAAAAGAGAAAGTATTATAAATACAAACACAAATAGGAAAGAAAGTTTGCTTTTATATTTTTGTCAATAACTTTTTTTAAGGTTCAGTGTGGATGAAATATATACATTGTTCTTTGGCTACCGTGTTGTATTTTGTTGATTTCCTTAGAACAAACTCTCTTAGAGCGTTTTCCATGTAGAGAGAGGTATTGCCGAAATTACTCCGCCTATACTTTGCCCTTCTCGCTGGTATGGAAATGTGAATTTTTTATCCGTTTTCGCAGTGCTGTTGTATTGCAAACACGACCCGAACTGAGCGTTGATGTCCAAGTTTCTGTTCTCATGCAGTTGGCACAGTTTTCTTTCGATTCACAAATACAAGAGAGAACCAGAAGCTGCCGATTATGTGGCGCCCCTGCTTTTCGGATATGCTTTTTAGTGCTTTTTTTTCGTACTAAAGCTCTGAGAAAGTCCTACGGTTAGCTTTGTATGAAAAGCTTGCCACTTGATTGCATTTAATTGAATGCATTCTCTTTAATTTCTCTCTTTAGTCTCGCTCTCTGCGTATCGGAAACAGCTGATTGATTCACAAGCTACATCCCCAATATTTGGTTTTTGTGTAACATTGACATGTGGCTCAAAATGACGTAATTTGCATTATGACCACATTGCAATAGAACAAATATGTATAAGAAAACTTAGTGATTATATTAAATTAACAATTTAGGAAAGAACGATATATTTCCATTCATTGCCAAGTAAGGAAATTTATAAAATGATTATAAACATAATAAATATATGTGTTTACTACATATGTACATATATACTAATATAATAGTTTATTAAGCAAGAAATCTTCAGACTAATTGTAAATATGGCAGATAACTTAATAGTTCTGTGCTCATAATATTCCTAAACGTAAAAACACTAAAAAACAAGTAAGAGTGCTGTAGTCAAGTGAACTCGAAGTCGATATATATTCTTTTATTATTGGCAACTTCCCCTTTAAAAAGATTTGCACTAAAATGCGAGCAGCTCTGCAAGCGCCCTCTGCCGACAAATACGTGAAACACGCAATACACAAAGAAACATATTGACGCTCGCGTCAATTATCGTGCCATCTCTTTCTGACACATGCGCTCGCATATTTATGCATACAGAAAATGCTTGCGGCTGCTGATAGAAATGAGATTAATATGAGAATATATTTGCGACTATAACTTGTGTGTTTCTTATCCGATTTTGACGAAATTTGGGCAGTTGATCAACAATATGCATATGCATATTATGTATTAGTTAGAATTCTGTATTTAAAATTGTGGCATTTATTGCTATCCGAAATTTAATTTATCGATATTCGATGAACAAAGGCAGTTATCGAAAAAAAAAAACGCAAACTTGATCTGCGCTTGGTATACGCGAACCTATATTCCAAAGTGAAGTCTCTAGCTCTTACAGTTTCTGAGATCTGCGTGTTTATACAGACGGACGGACAGACGGACGGAAAACGTACAGGACTATATCGACTCGACTATTGATTCTGATCAAGAATATATATACTTTGTGGAGTCGGAGATGCTTCCTTCTGCCTGTTACATACATTTGCACAAAATCATTATACCCTTTTTACCCATTTTTAATGGGTTTAGGGTATAAAAATGGCCATCAATTCGGAGATTCCTGCTAGAATTCCATTTAACATGTAAACAGAGCAGCGGCCCACCTAACTCAAGTGATTCACGAAGTTAAGCTACATCAACCACCATCTGCAAAAGTTCCTAGGTTGGGAAATCGATAACAGAGATACGTTTAAATGATTTGACCCATATATTTCCTATAATTTTAAAGCTAAACTCAATTAAGATTGAAATTAGTTTGGAATGTTATATAATATTAATTTGAATTTAATTATATTTTCCACAACTGGAACTAGAGTTAGAGCTAAACATACCAAGTTTAAAAGGTAGATTCTAATATTGGCTACCTACTAGAGTCGCCGAATTTAAATAGATAACTAATGACGATTTCAATGTTCGAGGTTTACCCTGAAGGCATTAAACTTGGGTAAAGTGGGTATAATAGTTTTGGGTAAAATTAATCAATATCTGACTTGATATAGCTATGTCTGTATATATGAACACAAGGGTCTCCGAGAGCTAGAGACTTCAATTTTGGAATATAAATTCTCGCATACTCGGCTCCGCTCCGGTAGCTCATGAGAGAGATATATTTTTTTGCGATTTTTTTTCGGAAAGGAGTGGCCGTTGCTCGAACGTTTTTTACACTTTTTGACTTCTTAGTTTCGAAGTCAGTAACGACCGTCTGCAATGTTCGCTTTTGATTTTTGTATTCTGGTGTTAATTTTGTTTTTCTTGACTATTTCACTTGTTTGGCGTTTAAAATGTGTACATACAATACATACATATTTCTTAATATCGATTAAAACAGTTGCTTTTCTTAACGTTGCATTAATAAAGGTTATACGAGTGTAGCTACAATTTCAAATTTGATAACTTTAGTTTTCGAGTTGTGCGGAACATATGGTTGTATCAGTGCACACCTTCAAGTATATCGATTTTGGAGGCGGAAGTGAATATGACTTTTGTTGTTGACGTGGCTATATTAATTTTGGTTATCCAGCTCGAGTGACACTGCTTGTAGACACAATTTCATAGATTTCCATAATTATTGCAAGAGAGAACGTTGCAGTTGGGCGTAATCGTCTACGAAATACTCTAATACCAATAGTCATATTTTCAAATTACAGGATACAAAAAAAAAGGATGGAAAAAAGAAAAGAAAGAGAAGGTTCCTCGAAATCTTCCATCCAAGTTTGGTTACTGTATTTCTTAATATGCGAGAGATATAGGCTATTGTGCACCCAAATGTGAGCAGGTCTGCAAGTATAGTCTTTTCTATACGCAAGCACAGGCACGGAAAATTAAAAAATATTAATGCAGGGTATGTTTTTATTCTCAAACCCAAACTGATCTTAGCTGGCTGGCTAAAAACACGGGGCTCTGCAGAATACACACAAACACATATTGACACTCTCTCCAATTATCATGCCATATTTTTCTCACTAATGCTTATTACAGCTGCTGCTGGAAATGAGATCAATATCAGAATATATTTTCGACTATGACTTGGGTGTTTCTTAACCGATCTTGATAAGATTTAGCCAGATGATCAATAATATGCATATGGAGAGACGGACTAACGGACAGACGGACATAGCTATATTGACTCGGCTGTTGACCTTGATCAAGAATATATATACTTTATGGGGTCCTTCTACCTTTTACATATACGGTGTCTCAGAGCTTATTTCGACCAGTGTCTAGGAAAAAATTTAAAGTGCTATAAAGTTTAAACATGGAAACAAACGCAAAATGTTTAATTGCCAATTGGTTTCATTATATCACTTTTGGAAAAGAAACTTTAGTTTTTGTTACATTAATAATTATTTAATTAAAATTAGTCAAAAACTAAAAACATATCCAGTATTAAAAAAGTAACATATTTGGTGTATAAAAACTTAAATAAGAATGTTAATACTTAGTATGATATCCTTTAGCCTTAACAACTTCCCTTAACCTATTATTCACGAACGATTCCAACTTACGGGTAGTTTCTGGGTTGATCATGCTCCACTTATCTAGCAGAGCATTTTCGAGATCCTGCTTGCAGGATATGCTGTGATTTCGGATATTATTTTTCAGCAGAGCCCACAAATTTTCAATAACATTTAAGTCTGGAGACTGGGCTGGTGGAATTATCATGTGGGGGCAGTTCCAGATAAGCCAGGACTGTACTATTTCGGACTTATTCTTCAGGTCGTTGTCCTAGCCTCTTGGCACTTTGGAGTAAATTTTCCCTAAATATATTGAGGTACACATTCTTGTCCATTACTGTTTCAATGAACACCAAATTCCCGCCGCCGGCTGGAATGTCTATACCATGACACTTCCTCCGCCGTGCTTGACTGTTGCATTAACGTCGAGGGATCCAGCTCAGTATTGGACTGTCGCCACACATAATGCCGTCCGTCCGAGCCAAAAATTTTGAATTTGGACTCATCTGCAAATATAACTGTGCTCCAGAATTCCAAATTCTTGTCCACGTAGATTTTGGCGAACGTCAACCTCGTATATGTACGTTTTTCGCTTATAACGGGCTCCATCCGTGGTACTCGGGCATTAAAGTCATGGTTGTGCAGAACCTGGCGCACAATTTTTACACTCCACTTTTTTCCCATTTTACCCTGCACCTGTTGGTCAATTTTGGAGCCGATAGCTTACGATTTCCCCTTATTTTCCTGATGATCCTCCGCTCCTTTTGTTCAGTGAAAAACTTGTTTGGTGACATTCTGCCCTTGTTCTCTGTCCGATTTTCGTCGACGTAGCGCCGAATCATGTTATATACAGTTGATTTGCTTAGATTGACCATTTCAGCTATTTGGCGATGCGAATATCCGATTTTGAAGTGTTCCGGGATCAGTTTTCATTGTTCTATGGTAGTCCGTTTGTCCATAGTCCTTGCTGGCTGGTTGCATCCGAGATGCAGGATATAACTAAACTAACTACGAAGTATTGGTCTATTTATTGCAAAAATAATCAACCTGACTTAAAGAATCCGGGTTTTATGGCACCCAGGTGTCCATAATGTAACTGCTCCAAATAAGCTTTGACCATAAATTGAGGTACTTTTTTACATAACCCGACCTAGCAGGTGGGGAAACCACACTATATTGGGGTCATATATTCATTTTGTTATCAGATAGTTTTACCTATTGTTGTCACAGTATTTCGCAGTCGGTTCTCAATGGTTTTTGGAATGATTCAATACTTAATTTGTTTAAATTTTGTAATCTACAATAATATTATGATTCCCGATATAGAGTAAAATGTTATGTTGATGAGTCTTATCTACAGTCAATTGATATTAAAAACAAGTAAGAGTGCTGTAGTCGAGTAAACTCCACTACGATATACCCTGAACCCAGTTATTAAATATATTCTATTATTATTGGCAAATTCCCCTTTAAAAAGATTTACACTAACACGTGAAACACGCAATCGTAGGTAGCGGGGCTCATGCCATGCCTTTCTCACACATGCGGCTGCTGATAGAAATGAGATCAATATGAGACTATATTTTCGACTATAACTTGGGTGTATCTTATCCGACGACGTTTGGGCAGTTGATCAATAGTATGGATATGCATATCATGTATCAATAAGAAGATTCTGCCTTTAAAATTGTGGAATGTATTGCTATCGGAAATTTAATATATCGATATTCGATGAACTGAGGCAGTTATCGAAAAAATAACGCAAACTTGATCTGCGCCTGGTATACGAGAACCTATATTCCAAATTTGTAGTCCCTAGTCTACAGTCTCTGAGATCTGCGTGTTCATACAGACGGACAGACACACGCACGGACACACGCAGCCTCCAGGAACTTTGGCTCTTGAAATCGAAAATGCGCATATTTTCCACAATTTGTAAGCTAGAAACACCAAATTTGAAAAGTATTTTCCTGGTAACTCCCCTAAGAGATCGATAAAAAATTGGATGGCCACGCCAACTGCGCCTGCCCAAACCGGTACACATGTTAGTGTAAATCGATAAAACCATTTACCTCACACAATTTGAAAGCTAGAGTCTCCAAATTAAAAAGGTTATCTGCTAGGAACATCATTAAAAAATCCGAAATATTTTGAACCACGCTCACTCCCACCACAAATACGATAAAAGCCTATCTCAGCAAACTTGGAAGGTAAATTGCTAAGATAATTCGCTCCCAAAATTCTCAAAAGTCTATATCTCTCTCAATTTACGAGTTGCAGTTACTAGACTTGGTCGGTTACGCCCGACTGCTTTGTCTCCTTTGTTAGGTTTGCATTCAAACTTTCTCCATTTTCTTTCGCGCTGCATCAAATATTATTCTAAGTTTCTTTGTTATATATATTTCCTTTCCTCTTTGAAGTATTGTCTGCTTATTGGAAGTATTTATAAAAATAGTAATTCATTCATCTAAAAATTAAATCGTTTTATGAACAATTAACTTTTTTATTTTGTGATATTGCTATCTTTCTTAGCCTTTGCTGTGGTCGGTTGTGTTTTTGCTTTTATGCGTCCAGTTTGTGATCTTTATTAATCTTGTCGTGTATTTAATTTGAATGATATATTTTAATAACTGTCTTGTTTTGCCTGTGCTTATGTTCTTGTTAATTTTTCTGTCATTAATTTTTCTGATTAGCAAATCATAAAAATACAGTGCGCGGTTAACAGCTGTGTTTTATTTTTATTTTTGCACTCGATCTAACGGTTTCGTTGAGCGTTTTAATAGACAAAGCTCGATCGCGGTGTATTGTTGTTATTATAGAGGTTTTTGTGTACATTACTACCGCTTTCTCGATTTTCGTGTGCTTGTTGTTAATTTAGCTGTTCAAAGTTTTGGTTAATTTTGTAGTTTATTCGTGTAGCGCTAAAGCTTGGTGTGGTTGTTTCATATTTCATCTTGCTGTGCGCTTTTAGTTTTGGCTATTTTCCCTTGTGCAGTGTCAAATCTTTGTATAGTTCTTTTTTTGAGCATATTAAAGAGCAAGAACCAGGCTGACCCAAAAACCGATTTCATTGGAGAATCAATTTAATAGTGTAAAACTATTGAATGAGCCTGTTGAGCAGAAGCGATCAACTGAGCCTGCTTGCCTCATGAACCAAATTTATTGGCTCCGGTCCGGTCATTGCCCCCTAGACCACTAACACCTTCCATTTATAATGGTCAGCAGTTGATGCATTTTTTTTCCTGCGCCACCTGCAACCCATGTCCCATTGCATGTTATCCGATTCAAGTCCTCCAGTTCTTTCTTTCAGGTCTCCTACGCCTCTTACAGCGGTTGCACCTAGAAACCAGATTTTTATTTCGCCTCTTGCCCCTGATTAACTAGTAGATTAAAGCCTATATACAGGCTAAAGTGACCTTTAATGGGATAGCGGCTGAAAATGTAAATTAAATTATTATGATAAATTTCATCTTTTAAATAAAACTAACAAAATTAAATCCCTTTCTTTCTCTAGCTTATCAGAATGTTAGTTGTCTAAAGACTAAACTATTTAAGCTATATTTTGACAGACTTTCTTTTGAATTTGCTATTCTCGTTTTTAGTGATACTTGGTTTCAATATTTTCTAATAGATACAACCCATACAGCTGTGATCACACTTGGATGATGGTTGACTGATTGCTGTTGATTCTGATCTTGCGTCAGATTATTTCTTACCTGTCTCTCCAGGCATTGAATTTATGAATATTAAAATTGTGCTTAATACTTTTTCATTATTAATTAGGTGTTCCTACATTTCATCTCGATCAGATGTCTCTATCTTTCTAAATTATCTACCGCTAACCAATATATTTCCTCTATGCTTTCTGTTAGAGACTATTTTTCTCAATGTGGTGACTTTAATCTTCCAGAAATTATATGGTCTGCTCCACCAAATGTATTGGTGCCTAATCTTAAATGAATTTATTGATGGGCATCGTAAGTTTTCATTCTCTCAAGTTAACCATATTCGAAACTGTAAAGACGGTTTACTTGATTTAATTTTGTATCAGATCCTACTTGTAGTATTATCTCTGGGTGTGATCCGCTTGTTTATCCTGAATATCCTTATCATCCTATACACGTTGCTTCCGTAAAGAAGATTTTTTCAAACTTAATCAATTATTATTAGACACTGATTGGTCGGAATTAATATTGCAATATCAATATTTTATACAACCATAATCTCACATTTGGATGCATGTGCTCCCCGTTCGAATCCTGTGTAGGGTAATAGGCTTCCCTGGATTTTGCGGGAATTAGCCAGGTTGAAAAATATGAATTTAAGATATTATAAGAAGTTAATGATATCAAGTAATCCTTTTGATTACGATATAAGGCAGCTAAGCAACTTTTATTACTCATAGCTTGTGTTTCTATAATAATTGCCTTCTTTGCTGTAGGCTGAAATTTGCACAGAATCCCAGGCAGTTATATAACTTTGTGAATATGAAACGCACATCATCTTCGTTACCAATCTCCGTTTTTTATGAAGACACAAAAACAAAGATTTATCAGGAATTTTGGTCCTGTGATCACTGGAAAGTCACTTCATTGCGACGTACACTTAATTAAGCCTGGGTATTCTCCAGGTCCAGATGGAGTTCCGGAAAGTGTACTCAAGTACTGTTCTGAAGCAAACTTTTTCTTAAATTGACACAATGAAGCTGCCCATTATAACAGTTAGTGCAAAGTGGGAAAACACAAAAGCCGTTTTAAACACTGTTGGCCATTAATTCTGAATTACTAAACTGAATTATACTAAATATTTATCATTTTATTTTCGAATTAAAATTATAATTTTTTTCGCTACATGTTCATTCTTTCTATTTTTTTAAGCTGGACTTTATTATATATTTATGTAAACTTGACATATTTTGTTGTCAAATATATGTACAATTAATGAATCTACTTGTTGAGTTTAATTTTAAAGTTAGCTTTTTTTAAAATTAGTTTTTTTTTATTGAATTATTGTTGTTACTTCCTCACCAGACAATTTCGACACGATATGTTAAGCTTAAAATAAATGACAATCAGGATTTACTTACTTAAATATAAAACAAAGCTTGAGGTGCGTTAAACTAGCATAAAAAATTATCAAGAATCATTTAAAACTATCTAAATATATAAACAATATCATATGAACCAAGGCAAGTATAAATTTTATAAATCCTTGTTTTTAAAGCTTATAGTATTAATATAAGCAATAGAGATAAGAGATTGCTAAAATAATGTATTTGTCTATTGCTTGACTGTGTGTGCGCTAATAATAAGATTGATGGGCTTGAGACTTTTTTTATGATCCAATTTTTATTTGAAATATTTGAATGTTTTCCTTAATATCTGTACATTGGGGATGATTTTAATACATATATATATATATATTTTTTTTTATATATAAATATTATATTAAATTCATATATATACAGTGTTTCAAACCTTATTTCGAGCAGTGTCAAGCTAAAATTTTAATTTCCTGTCATAAACTAATTATACATTATTTTTCGAAAATTCCAAAAGCCCTATAGCAGGTACATATATTAACCACCATATATGACCCCAATAAACTGGGGTTTCTCCACCTGCTAGGTCGGGTTATGTAAAAATTACCTCAATTTTAGGTCAAATCTTTTTTCGAACAGTTATAAAATCCGAATATTTTACACCAGGTTGAATTTTTTGGGTATAAATAGACCAATCCTTCGCAGTCAGTTTAGCTATATCCTACATCTCGGGTGCAACCAGCCAAAAAGGTCTATGGGCCAACGGACTACTGTTGATCAACGGAATCTCATCCTGGAACACTTCAAAATCGGATATTCACATCGCCAAATAGCTGGAATGGTCAATCTAAGCAACTCAATTGTATACATCATTAATCGGCGCTTCATTGACGAAACTCGGACAGAGGAAAAGGGCAGAATGACACCAAACAAGATTTTCACCGAACAGGAGGAGCGGAGTATCATCAGGAAAATAAGGGAAAATCCTAAGCTATTGGCTCCAAAAGTGACTCAACAGGTGCAGGATGAAATGGGGCAAATGCGGAAGTGCAAACTGTGCGCCAGGTTCTGCGCAACAATGACCTTAATGCCCGAGTACCACGGATGGAGCCCTTTATAAGCGAAAAAAGTACATATACGAGGTTGACGTTCGCCAAAATCTACGTGGACAAGAATTTGGAATTCTGGAGCACAGTTATATTTGCAGATGAGTCCAAATTCAAAATTTTTGGCTTGGACGGACGAAATTATGTGTGGCGATTGTCCAATACTGAGCTGAATCCCAAAAACGTAAAGGCAACGGTCAAGCACGGCGGAGGATGTGTCATGGTATAGACATGTATCTCGGCAGCCGGTGGCGGAAACTTGGTGTTCACTGAAACAACAATGGCCAAGAATGTGTACCACAATATAGGAAAATTTACTTCAAGGTGCCAAGCATAAGTCCGAAATAGTACAGTCCTGGCTTATCTGGATCTGCCCCCACATGATAATTCCACCGGCCCAGTCTCCAGATGTAAATGTTGTTGAAAATTTGTGGGCTCTGCTGGAATATAACATCCGGAATGGCAGCATATCCTGCAAGCAGGATCTCGAAAATGCTCTGCTAGATGAGTGGAGCAGGATCAACCCAGAAACTACCCGTAAGTTGGAATCATTCGTGAATAATAGGTTAAGGGAAGTTGTTAAGGCTAAAGGATATCATACTAAGTATTAACATCGTTATTTAAGTTCTTATACGCCAAATATTTTTATTTTTTAAAACTGTTCGAAATAAACTCTGACATGTATATTGGAAATGTTTTTAGTTTTTGACTAATTTTAATTAATGAATTAATATTTAAGTAGAAATTAAAGTTTCTTTTTCAAACGTGATATAACATTAAATAAATTTGGCATTTGAACATCTTGAGTTTGTTTCCTTGTTTAAACTTTATAGCACTTTAAATTTTTTGCTTGACACTGCTCGAAATAACGTTATATATATATATATAAATAATATTTGATCAGAAAAACAGGCAATTTGATAAATATATTTGCATACCTGAAAAGGTATTAGGTTTCTACACTTTTTAATTTGTTTTCTTTTCCTTGTGATTCGAGAAGGTAAGCGTTGGCAACGTTTTTATAGTCACTGAAGCATTTATTCGGGGTTTAAAACCGCACAGGATATTAAAATTGATAAAGAATATTATTTTTGTCTGCCAGAGAGAGACAGAGAGAGTGAGAAAATAATTTTATTTATCAAGTTGGACAGTTCCAGGTATACATTACAAACTGCTTAGAACGTGCTAGTGTTTTGATACCAGCAGAAAACAGGTGGGGAAGTTAGTTAGTTTTAGTTAATAAATTGTTATTATTACAAAATTATTAAGGCGCGAAATGATGCAGCATCAATTTGGTCGATCCAGCAATATCCATTTGTAAGTCTGTCTATCTGCATGATCACGATGATCTAAGAGACAATATAATTTGCAAGAAAAAGTCATCCTATATCCCTATTATCGATAAAAATCTATTTTCGAGAAATCGACTGCAATATACCCTATCTTAATGAGCCAATTTTTCCTCGGATTTGTTATAAATATACTTTAGATCACCTGTTTATATTATAATGTATATACGATGCCTGTCCAATTAAAAATGTGTTGCTATTGCTTTGCATTCATATGCTTTTCTGTTTAACTGCAATTTTTATACCCTGAACCCATTAAAAATGGGTAAAAAGGGTATAATGGTTTTGTGCAAATGTATGTAACAAGCAGAAGGAAGCATCTCCGACTCCACAAAGTATATATATTCTTGATCAGGATCAACAGTCGAGTCGTTATAGCCATGTCCGCCTGTCCGTCCGTCTGTCCGTCCGTCTATATAAACACGCAGATCTCAGAGACTGTAAGAGCTAGAGAAATTTTGAATATAGGTTCTCATATACCAGGCGCAGATCAAGTTTGCGTTATTTGATCGATAACTCAGTTCATCGAATATCGATATATTAAATTTCCGATAGCAATACATTCCACAATTTTAAAGGCAGAATCTTCTTATTAATTCATGATATGCATATCCATACTATTGATCAACTGCCCAAACGGATAAGAAACACTCAAGTTATAGTCGAAAATATATTCTCATATTGATCTCATTTCTATCAGCAGCCGCAAGCATTTTCTGTATGCATAATTATGCGAGCGCATGTGTGAGAAAGAGATGGCATGATAATCGACGCGAGCCTCAACATGTTTTTGTGTGTATTCTGCATGTGTTTGTCGGCAGTGGGCGCTACCAGAGCTGCTCGCATTTTAGTGCAAATCTATTTAAAGGGGAATTTGCCAATAATAATAGAATATATATATAATATATTTCAGGGTATATCGTAGTAGAGTTCACTTGACTACAGAACTCTTACTTGTTTTAAAAATGAGAGAATGAATGATATAAGTGTTTGGCACAGCGTAACGTCACGTCTTCTAATTGGGCTTCAGAAACTTTTTGTTTTTAAATTTGTAAAATTTTTTATTAACTTGCAAATCTCCGGCATAACAGAATTATTGATATGGGTGTAACTTGCTTGAATTTCAACTTTGGTTTGAAATTGTAAGGTATGTACGATTTTTTAAACTTTAGGAAAGAGCACATGTTAATTGTAAAATTTTTTGGCATCACGTACGCAAATTTATTCTTTAAATAATAAATGGTATGTAAATATTTATAAAATAGTCAAAGCAAGAATGCCAACATGGACTGAAAAAAGCGTGGGCAATTAAGTTTTCATTCTTTCTGATTAATTTTGGACTTCCCTTGATTTGGTACTTAACGTTCATAGTTCACACTTGTTTATTGCATAACGATGTTATTCATTCAAATGGCTGAGGAAATTAATGTTGGAGCGGAATGAGCTATATTTTTTCGGGGTAGGATGCATAGTTCGCAGTAGCCGGTGAAAACTGGGGACCGCCGAAATTAAAATTCTCGTTCTGTTTGTATTAACAGTGGCAAGAATATGTTGAACACGGCTTGCTTAATGCTTTTATTCAAAACACACCAATTTAACGTTGATATGTTTTAAGTCTGAAAAACTCAATGCTTGTATGAACAACTCCGCGTTCCACCTTGATATATGATAACTTTTAAATTCGCAATCTGATCTTTGATAACTGTTCCTGCATGGCATTCGTGCTTAGCTCCCATTTTCTTTCAGTTTTATGTTACAGTAAATCTTGAGTTTGCCATTTGAAAAGCTTTACAAAATGGTAAGCTTTGCTGTCAAAGTAGTGGGTGATATCTTCACAAGGAGGCTAGGAAATTGATAAATTTGATCATCGCAAATTAATAAGGCCGCCTATCTCCCACAATTTTAAAACTACAGTCACCAAACTTGGTTGGTGGGTTATTGGCAATGTTCTTCAACGATTCAGACCACGCTCCTAGGAATTTTGCCGCTATAAAACTTAAATGCGCATATCTTCCATTACATGTAAGCTAGACTCACCAAAATTTAACATTTGCTTTTGGTAGATCCCTTTAAGGATAAGCTCCCATAACCAAAAACCGTGAAAGCCTATATCTCCCGTAATTTAGCAGCTACAGTTATTAAACTTGGAAGGTATATTACTAAGAACCACGGCCACTTCCACCCCCAATATTCTCAAATGCTTATTACTTATTGTTTTCAGAGCATTTCGAAGTCGGTTACGTTTGACTGCAACGTTCAAACTTGTTGTTGTTGGGGTTAATTAGTAAAATATATATTTTTATTAATTTTTCGCTTGCTTCGAGGCTAAATAGAGTCGGAAATTGATAGATGTCGGACTCAATACTAGTGAGCTGTCATGACGCAAACATTTTCAATATTTATTTACATTTGCAATGTGCATTTGTAACGCACTTACTATCTATTTACATTTTTGAAAAGGAAAGTGTTATTTACTTTAAAAGCCGCTGATCTGAGCCGGCTTAAAAGCGATAAATAAATAATTTATTCCTAATATTATTGTAGCTTACGGTAAAAGTTAATTTTATTTTCACAATGTAGCATGATTTGTCGCCTTAAAGTATTTTATCAACTATTTAATTAATGTATTAGTGATTTCTAGTTATACCCTTGTAGAGGGTATTTTAAATTTGTTGTCAATTTTGAGATGCATTGAAGGATACGTCTTCGAGAAATATGACAAGAAGTATAAAAGCAATTTTGATTAAACTTGGAATAAATCCGATATTTTGCTGAAGGCTAGGTCGGAAATGATCAGATCGGATCACTAAATCACATAGCTGCCATAGTTCCAATTTAAAGTTGAGCTTTAAATGACATATAGACAGACGCCAATCTTAATCCACAAAGAAACTCCAAGCAATAATACAGATGTTAGATTAACTCCGCTCTACAAAGCTATGTTATCTTCGGTATGAGTAAAATAAACATTCTTTCTTTGTTTATTTTTAACATTCTAAATAAATAATCCTTTTGCTCAATTATTTGTTCTGTTTTCAAATTTTTTCTTAAGCTTTTGTAGCGGTAATTTTTTAATCAAGTTTAATATGCTCTATATTAGATTCTTGCAATATTCCACATATTGTCCGCATAGAAACTTTAAACTTGAAATATATACTTCTTCATGTCTCCGTCAGACGAAGTGTCAATATTGGGTCACCACGTCATAATGGGGCTGGATAATCGTAGATAATTATCCTAACCACGAGCGCACTGGTCTCGTACATAAGCTAGCGATATATAATTTTATAGATAACTTCCCTCATCCCTGCCGTCTCTTTTGCACTAGTTTTCAGCTGATTAAAAAGTAGTACTACAGTAGTAGTTACGTCAAAATGTAATACTGCTTTACTTTGCTCCCAAAGGGTAAAAAAATGGCTTGCATTTAGGCGCGTTCACGTATTTTTTATGCAATAATTTATATTTCTTATATAAACATTTTTATAGTTTAGATTACAGATAACTTCTTGAAAGATGCAAAAGAAAAGACAATAATAAACATTAAATATTAAACAAAGTCGAGCTTTCCCTTCTATGTTGTATTGCGCAGTCGGCAGTTTTATTATATATTGCTGTCTTACAATTGCTTTAAATATTATATTGCTTTATACTGAGTTTAAGTCTTTATCGTCCTCATGCACAAATTGTTTAATCTGGTGAGTTGCCTACATATGTTGAACAGGAAAAATGGACGGTTTTGTTTGGATTTGCCTTGTCTTCATATTCAAGTCTTATATTTTCTAAATAGAAAATAATTACAACAACAAATATTTTTAGAAACGCCAATTGGAGTGTGAGAATCTTTGTGGCATGGCAACTTTATGGCATCTTTATGTGGCATGACTTGTTGATTTTATAGCTAGACAAGATTTGTAATTCCCAGATTTACCAAACCTGTAGAATTATATTTTTTTTAGTGTCAATAATTTGAAAACTCGTCAATATTTGGCCCTGTGCTTTCTAAATGAACTAAATGTTGTATTTTTATAGTCAACATTTGGGATTTTCTTTGCTTTTGCGCAACTCAGAAATTTAAACAAATTAGAGAAAATCAAACTCAGAAAGAGATCTAAACTTTTAGCGTTAGAGAAAAGTTAAGCGATAAGGTGGTTTTGAAAATACATTGCAACTATCTAATGCTCATTTTGCTACAGGTTCTACATAAACCTTAAACGCACATATCAGACTCCATAAAACTGACATGGGAATATTAAGTCTAAAATGTAGTCATATAACAGATGATCACGTCGGATATACATACAATTTTAAACATGTTGGTTAACAATCGGACGACTTGGATTATACGACAGCTTTTTTTTTGCACAATTATTTGCTTAATATTTATATATACATATATATATAAATATATATATATGATATTATGACGAATGTTTTATCTTGTTTCGTGCTTCTCAAATAATCTGAGTATACCGTGGTAGTGAATCGTCGACCGGGCAATGTTTCCTACCCCTAAATATTTTTTTCGGTTTTATTGAGGCTATAATTTTTCAACTGTAAATATATATATAAATATCTATCCATACATATTAATTTTTGCAGAGAGCCCCACATTTTTTGGTAGAAGGCGAAGTAGGCGGTACTCCGCCAAAATTAATATTTTTTGCAGCGTTACAGTTAGAGGTAACAAATTCCAAATATTAATAACAACTTCTTAAAAATATCAATGCACCTTGCAGTTATAAAACAGGAGTTACTTGGATTAGTTGTCAAACACAAGTAAATCCATCTTCAATCGTTTCTGAAAACCGCAAAATCTGACATTTTTACAGACTTAGAGTCCAAGTTTAAGATTCTTAAACTCTCTTTCAGCCGGACCCTTTTATCTGCCAACAAGAGCGTACTCAGCTTTCCGGACCCTTTATCTGCCAACAAGAGCGTACTCAGCTTTCCGATAATGGGATGGATTGAGGGGTAATTTGAAAACTTGTGCGTACGCCCTTGTCTGCCCACATCTGATTTTGCATAGCAAAATTAATATTGTAAAATCGGTAACGTCCGTGTTTCTAGTGTTTCCGAAAAAATGTATGTTTTATGTTTAATGCGCTTGACATAATTTGTATACAATATCAGCACGAAACTTTAGCACAATTTTAAAACGTTTGTTAAATCAAAGTGCAGAGTAGTTTTGCATATTTTTTTTACACAATATAAAAATTTCAGGCATTTTCTTTAAATAAGTATTATTAAATTTGCATATCTAATGTCTTAGTTAATATAAATCCTAGACTATATTATGAAAAATGTCTATATTAACATTGTGACTTAAGCTAGGGCGTATTTAAAAGCTTTTGGTATAATTTGCGTTCTTCGTAATGTAACTGTATTTGTATGCTTCGTAGGTACGGCGACAACAATGTCCTCATAAATAAAAAACATTTATTTTTATTAACTTAAAATAAAATTTTTAAAATAATAATTATAAGTAACTAAGAAATATAATCATGTTTTAAGCATTTCTGATTTATTTTCGGGCAGCAGCGTATGATATTTAAGCAAGCTTTTACTTTTGCAAGGGTTATTATAATTTTGTCTCAAGATGACGTTAAAATATATATATATTCTTTATCAGAACTAGAAACTGAGTCTATTAAGAATTATCTGTCTACTTTCATGTAGATTAGTTTCTTCTATATTTACTGTGGTCAGTACAAATGTATGTCTGAGACGGTCGCATCGGACTTATTCATCTCAGGGTCGCAGAAACTATCGGAACGGCAGGAACATTCAGTTGAAACGATATACGATACTCTCGGTAAAATATCTTTGAAAAGTTGTAAACTATATGTACATCATTCTGAGCAAATGGACCCCCGTCTACAAGGGAATGTTATCTTCGGCGTGCCACACAGACAATGTAGATCATTTATAGAAAATGATTAAATAATTTCCGTCTATCGTTTGTTCATTGAAATGGATTTAGTTAATAAATGTTGGTTGCATTTCGTGGTAGGTTAAAACAAATAGGTTTTGAGAAAAATGTAACTAAATCAGAGAAATAATTCTCATGCTATTGCACTACCAGACATCGTTGTCGCCTGTCGCTCGTTCTGCTCCTCTCGACTGTGGTCATGCTCAGCTGTCTCGGAACTGTGGAATCGATCAAAATAAAAACAATAATTAAAGCTATAGTTCATATAGACTAATGTGACTTACTTTGAACGGACTGCAATGGGACTGTCAGGTATATCCACAGGATTAGGATTGTTGTTATTTGTCGCTGATGCGCGTCGTCCATTTCCAGATTTGTAGCAAAATATGGAATCATTTTCCAAATCGTTTTCAATCTGCAATTGATAGCCCTTAGCTTAATGTTTGTTAAGATAAAAATATAATTACTTACCACCTGTCGCTTATACGACAAGCGTTCACTCGACACTGAGCCACACGAGGAGCTTTCCGATACAGCTTGAGTGACTGAAGCTACTATAGGTGGACTATTCGGACCCGGAAATCGTTTTGAACAGACTTGGGACTGTATATGTTCGCAGATACGTCGAAAGCGGCGAATATTGCCTACATTATAAATTAAATATGTTTATATAAATATATATATAAATCCACATACATGAAGATAAAATAGAATTTATGGTGGAACCGACCTGATAGTAATGTAAAAGTTAGAGCAAATAGCATATCCGCAATATCACCTTGCTTGCAAATAGAACTTATGTCCACCTATCAAAAGAAGTTTTTTTTAAGCGTGTTGGATTACCGTGAGCTTTGTTACGCACCTGGAATTTGACATGACGTTGAAACATAACAGGTCCATTGCCATTACGTTTGTACTCAACGCGGAACGAGGTGGGCGATACTACACTATGTGATAATTCGGCCATCTGTAATCATATATATTTTAATTTTAGTTAACAGATTATAAATATAATATATATAATTTTTTATAACAATCGACGAAGTACATATTGTTTAATCTTACACTGTACAAAGAGTATAATGCCTTTTCAAATATCACAAATTTGTAGCTATCTACATACATATTTCTAAGAGTCTTAATATTTTATTATTTAGGTCTTTAAAAATAATTTTGTGCCCGATAGTGTATTAAATATATATCTTCAAGACAACAATCTGATTGTTACCAATAATGTTTATATTAATACAATGAAAAGGGTACTTGGAACCAAATATCTGTCTTTAAAATTTGTCATATAAATGCTCAAAGTTTTACTAAGAAAACTGATGAGCTTCGTTATATATTTGTCATTTCATGAGGATGTAGTTGTGTGTTAGAGATATGGTTTGTGTCGATATTGAATAACTTGTTAATTGAATCAGATGGTGTTGCGATTTATGTTTAAAAAAAGAATGAATGAATGAACATTAGAACACATGATTAATAGCAGATGGATTCGGATCCACAGCGTTACCGCCATCACTTTATTTTTAGGTAGTCCTAATTGATGTAAGAAAAGATTTAAAATATCTGGAAAATGTCATCATGCAGTCCAAATTTGCTGCCATGACTCACAGTGAGAACACTTTTTATTAAAATAATATATTAATTTTTATTTTTGAATATTTATATTGCCGATCCCAGTAGCCAGAAACACGCTGCTTGCCACATACGTGGATGACACTGTATTCCTTGCTAACTCCACATCTGCATGGAGAGCAGCTGCGGCTACGCAGAGGTTCTTGGATGGATTTAGTTCTTGGGCCAATCGGTGGAACACCTGCAAGTCTCAGCACTGCACTTTTGCGCTCAAGAATGGCAACTGTCCAGCTGTCCGACTAAACAACATGGTCATTCCTCATGAACCATGTTCGCTACCTGGGTTTGTACCTGGACAGGAAACTTACATGGCGCAAACACATTCAGATCACGGCGGCAGTATGTAGATCCAAAAGGGCAAAACTCAACTGGTTGCTGAAGCGATCTAGCAAACTCTGCATGAGCAACAAGCTGCTCGTGTATAGGAGCATCATTGTGCCCACATGGACATACGGAATTCCATTTTGGGGCACAGCTGCAAAATCTTGGATTAACCAAATTCAAGTTTTGCAAAACAAGATGCTCAGAGACATCTCTGGGGCTCCACCTTATGTAAGCAATAGGACGCTGCACAATGACTTCGGCCTTCCAACCATTATGGAAGAAATCAATCGGCATACGAGTCGTTACAATGACCGGTTGCATAACCACGTCCACCCTTTGTCTTGCACACTTGGGTCAAATACAACACTGTTGGGCGTTAAATTAATGAGCTATAAATGTTATATTTAATTTTATGTATTATCTGCTAAAACCAGTTCTATGATTACGTTATAGATTTTAAATTCACTGCTATTATTCGTTCCTTTACAAATCAATGATTTATAGCCTTTTAGTAGGTTGATTAATGTTTAAAATATAAAAGACATATAAAAAAAAAAAAAAATTATTTATATTTTAAGTTCCAAGCCTCTAGCTTTAAATGTTTTCAGAACAGTTAGGTTCAATCGGATGGACAGATAGCATGATGGATATTGCATAAAATCACTATACTCTTTTAACTTTATATTTTTGCGACTTCTTGATGCTCGGTACAATGCTTATGTACTTACCGATAGAAAGGCATGAATCAAATGCGCCTTGACTGTTGCAATGGGTTTGCCCTTGACCAACATGGTAAAAGTCTCATCTTTTTCAGTAGTTATTAGGTTGCCAAACCAGGAGCGTTTAGTCAGCTCCGGCGATGACTCAGGCGTTAAATGAACCTCATCAGCAGAGACTGAAATGTTGGTGATCTATAAGTACCAATTGTTTTTCTTGAAAGATAGCCACAACATACCCTGCATTTTCCTGCGATGAAAACGCGGACTGCCAAGAAAGCTGTTCTTAATGTTGGTAAGTCGTGTCTTCCAAAGCTGACCGCCAGGCGTATTGCAAGGTGAGCCAGGTATGCCTGGATTGCTGTTATTAAGCATAGGCGATACATTTGGATTCAGAACTGCAAAGGCAAGAGAAAAAAAAAAAAAAAAAACAGTCGTTAATTCTAGATACTTTGCTTTGAAACGAATGAATACCACAAAGGGTCAATAGAGCATGCACACACCACTATTCGAATCTGTATCGTTGAACATACTAATGGCTATTGTCGGACCTGAGCTTGCGCGATGATGCACCGAAGGTGAAGCTGCTGCGGAATTACCGCCCGATTCTCGACCTAGACTGTTAGGTACGCAATCTCCATATTCTCGAGTTGGCCCGCCACTATGCTCCTGCGCTTGACGCGCTGAATCACGACGCTCCATGCGTGTCTCCCTAATGGCTACTACATCGTTCTCAATGCTTTTCTGTGAGCTGTGCGAGGGTGTCCGACTGACCGACGTATGATGCACCGAACCAGAACGCTCTCGATCCCCGTATGTTGAATGGCGTGAGCCCACTGATGGTGATGATGGCCGCGACATTACGTTGGCTTGTTGCTGCGTTGAGTTTATGGGTGTATTACATCGAGTTGGACTATGATATGAAGAGCTTCGCACCGACGTAGACACTGTAGTGGGTGAGCGTCGTTGATGATTCCGAGTGCTGCTGTACGATCGGAAGCTATCGGAGGGTTATAAGCAAAGTTATTGAGTGGGCCTTATCGGAATAAGAAAAGCTTACTTAAATGCCTGTCGTCGCGGTGTTAATGGCGAGCCCTCAGAAATTTGTCCATAGCTAGGTGCATTAGTGCCATTAATACGACACTTGTCTAGCCGCTTACGTGGTGGATCTACTGCTTCCAGTTCGCTGCGTGATTTCTGTGCAAACTCTTCATCATCCTCTAGTGCCGGCCGACGACGTTTGCGCTCCAGAAGAAGAAAGTAAATGACTTTTTCGGTATTGTGACTGTAAGTCAAATTTTATTAATGTTTTATAAATTAAAGCTTACTGATTTCTCACCTTGCACTGAGTAATTCTTGCAAGAGTTTATCTTTCTCCTTGAAGCAGCCCAGCGAACATATGGCATTCAGTACATCAGGATCCACGGCAGTGGCAGTGGGTATCACATGTGTTTGTACTACCTCCATCATGGGAAGCTCCAACTCCAGCTCACCTTTACCACCAGCTGTTACCCACGCATGACGATTTATTTCGGCCAGCTGAAAATTTCAAAGGCATTAGGGCGGAATAAACTAGTAGATATAACACTGCGTTATGGTCCACAAAAAATGTGCAAACCTATTATTTTCGTTCAAAGAGCTAATGCATAATCACATATTCACCCACAAGAAAAGTATAAAGATTATCAAAGCACTCATTATATAAATATAAATATACTATAATCTCCGAATCCCAAGATGCACTGAGACATAGGATAACTATTACTAGAGAAATCACTCAAGTAGAACTTCACTCTCAATGGTTTCAAGAAGAATGCTCTTTTAACTACATATTGACATATGCAATCACTGACTCACTGAGTGTTGACACTAGCATGGTGAGCCTTAAAGATCTTGTACTGCAAATCAGATCTGTTAAATTTAAATTTTTTGTCATAAAAAAACATTGTATAAAATATGCTAAATTTAATATTTTCAAATTTGCAGATTGTGAAATTTGTTTGGCTGTTTACTTCAAATAATTAAAATTTTCACTATGCATTTGTCTGTCAATGCACTTAAACCCTTATTATTCTTATAAATATATATCTTAAATTATTTTTGTTTTTTTGTGTCATGAAAAACACAAGCGCTCAACCGAGCTTCATAAATATTTATCACTTCACGACAACCCTTGTTACCGCACTGCATTAAACGATAAATCGCAAGAAAAAGGATGGAAAAAATAAAATTCTCGTCGGCTCTTATAATATTTATTTAAGCTATAATTATAAGTTAGTTTTTATTAAAATGTACGCAAAATAATTCTAAAATAATTCAGAGCTCTACATCGTCTGTTTTCGGAATCGGAAATGTTTCCCGCTTTCGTAAAAAAAAGCAATGTCAGATTATAAATTTTGTTTTTAAGCACTATACAAAATACATCATAAATTAAATAAGAATTAATAAATTAATAAAATTTTTTTATTAAAAGCATATGCGACTCCATAAAATATATTCTTGGTTAGTGTCAACAGCTCATCCGATCAAGCTCTGTCTATCTGTCTGTTCGTCCTTTTGTATGTATGTCGCTTTCTGACTTGAAGTTTGGAATAAAAGTTTTAGTATATCATAAGCCGGTTAATATCGATAATAAATTATTTTATTTTCTTGCAAAATTCATAGTTTTCTTTCAAATTTTTATGAGATATGAACTTTAGCAAAGACTGAATGCTGATAAGCCCACCTCAAAATTACTGCGATCTTCCGCATTTGGTTTAATTTTTTTAATACCTTTGCTTATTCTGGTGACTTACCGTTAGACGCCTATCTGGATTAACTTCGATCATACCACGCAAAAGACTCTGGCAATCGGGAGGCACAAAGTGCGGAATATGAAAAACCCCGCGCTTAACTTTCTCTAGGAGCTGTCGCAAGTTGTCATCGTCGAATGGTAATGCACCTACTAGCAGAGCGTAAAGTATGACTCCACATGACCATACATCTGCCTTGCGTCCATCATATTTCTCACCCTTGTAGAAGAAATAGAATCGGAAATAATGTGCATCATAAATTAATTTATATTACTTCTGATGATGTTCTGCAAGTAAATGTGACAGCCTAGCATAGAAATGTAAATGTATATTGTATTTAATACATTGTTCTGTTCCATAAGGTTTCACAGAATTAAAAGATATCTAAATTAAGGTTAGAGAAGCAGCTTCAAGCTCGACTCACATAACCAAATCAACTTGTTGTCTGAGTTTATATTCGCTTTTCCATACTTACGCGTATTACTTCTGGACAGGCGTAATGTGGTGATCCGCAAGAAGTCTCCAGCATGCTACCAGCTGGTTGAAGTGAGGCCATGCCGAAGTCTGCGATCTTAATGTTATTCTTTTCATCTAGAAGCAGATTCTCTGGTTTTAAGTCTCGATGGCTATAAATTTAGTTCAGAAATAAAATTTGGATTTATTATTCTGACAAGGGATTGCTTACCATATTGAGTGTGAATGGCAAAAGTCCAATGCGGAGATTATTTGCCTAAAAAATTTGCGCGCCTCCTTTGGCGTAAGTCGTCCTTTTTTAACGAGATAATCGAAAAGTTCACCTCCAGATACATGCTCCAATATCAGATATAAATATTTCTTATTCTCATATACGTCGCTCAAGCCAAGCACGTGCGGATGATCGATTAGTTTCATGATGGCAATTTCACGTTCAACCTTGAATAAATTCATATTTTGCTAATATAATTCATGATCGCTTCACAAATTTTACAATTAGACAATAGTATGGTTTGTATGCGATTATCACCGATATTAAATTTCTAATTCGTCTCACGCATTTTTCATAGAAATTTTTGTCAACACTGAACTGACAATTTTATATCTATATTTAATTTTAATTATTGTCGATCAGAAAATATAAACAGAGATTTGAAAAATTTATTTATATTGCTTAAGATTAAAAATTAGATAATAAATTAAAAAAAAAAAACTAATTATAAAATATTTTAAAATGAATTAACTAGTGGTACTTCATTTTAAAACGGTCCAAAATTGTTTGCAAGAATTAGCAACACCCTGAAAAAATCCAACTAAATTAAAAATTCGAAAGGGTTAGGAATTTAAAACGTTTTCAGCAGGGAGAAATATAAAGGAAGAGAAAATAAAAAATATCTTATTTAAGCACTTCAGGTACTTCCCGGAGATATGTTAATATCGAAAATTTTATAAAAATCGGAGATAAAAAGATGAAAGATTAGGTGAAAGATTAGACATGATTGCAATTCAAAACGGTTAATAGTTCGTATTAGTTGATGTGTGGAGTGTGGTTTTTACGACATGTTAGGCGGTGGATGTTAATCAAAATATATATATATATATATTTGATGGGGTCCAAGCTACTTCCTTGCCAGTTATAAAAGTAAATCAGGTGTAAAAATGATTAACAGTCGTTTTGCATTTCATCCTATTAGTAAATTTTCACAGAAAATTTTATACATACTTGATTAAATTCTCAATTATATCATACAAAATAAAATTGGATTCAACCGAATTTCTAATATTTGGAAACACGTATTCAATACTTTTTTTATGAGCATCTATACCCAATCAGTTTTTTTTATAGCTGTTATTGCGAGACAGTTAAATTAATTCTTTATAAACAGCAACAGGATCAACTCGACTGAATTATTATGTATTATGTGAAAGTGTGAATATAAATATACAATGTATACTATGTACTGATTTTGTAAATTCGTGTATATCAAAGTTTTTAATAGCAACAATTTAACATAACTTTGGAACTAATTTCTGCAGCTACCAATTGTCAGTTTATTGCAAAATTTACAAATCTGATTTGATTTATATAAAGCTTCGAAGATTGTTAATTTGATATAATAGTTTAGCCGCTTACATTGCAAACATGAATCGCTTGTCCGATGAGTTCTTTGGAAGCGAAAGAATACAATGAATGTAACTGCTATTTACTGATTAGTGCGAACGAAAATTACAATTTTGACGATTTAATCTTCAACCTGAATATTGTGTAACAATCAGACCATAATTAAGCTTAATGCTTGCTAAATTTGCACAAAGTATATCGCTAGTTGTCTTTAAAATTATTTTTTTATAAATTGATTTGTGCAGACAGAACAAATGTATTTGTCTGTTCTTTGGAACGTAGTATAAAATATGGCAAGGAACATCGGAAAGTCAGAAATCGGAGGCATAATAATAGTTAAAACTGATCTTTAAAGTCTGGGGGCTGCCTGCTTACCTTCATTAGCACAGATTCGCTCAGTTTTTCGCGATTGATTATTTTAATGGCTACCTTTTTTCCAATCACACAGTGCACGCCCAACTTGACGAGACCTGTCCGAAACAAGTTAAAGTTCAAGTGTTTTATTATGTTATGTAACAAAATGCAAAATATTATTTGAAATATTGGTAGATTATTTGGTTACCTGTTTGACCCTTGCCAAGTGTCTTCTCCAAACGATATGGACCCACAAATTGACAGTTTTCTGCCATTACATTGTTCTCCTTTTGCATTTTGTGATCTTGTTGATTCCTGTCTATAAGCTGATGTAAATAGGCGTCCGACCAGTTACTCTTTCTCCTGATACTGGCACATAGTTTCCAAAATATAGTTGCTGCTGACTTATCTTTTAACTTTTTGTTTGTGATGGTTGCTATTCGTAGTTACATTCATTAAAAGTTTTCTAAATTTTTCCAAACTTTTATTGTATTCTTCACATGACGACAATGAGATCTGCAAGTGTTAAAAATAAAGAAAAAATAACCTTTTGTCTTCTTCTTATTATTTTGAATCTGCCAATTGTGAAGAGGTGTAAGAATTAATCACATGGACTCCAGCGTCCGGAAACACTTAATATATTCTGTGAGTCAAAATTAATTTTTAGTTATAATATATTACAACTACAAAGCAGACACCTAAAAGCAGCGACAGGGTTTTCGTCGATATGTTTGCAGCGCAAAAATAGGAATTAATTGAAAAATCACTTTATAAATATAATTCGAAATGCGACCCACTTGGAGTTGCGTTCATCTAATGAAACATCCGGCACAGTCACCTGACATCAATGAATTATATGTAGACAATATTAGACATACACTTCAGCAAGCGGACAATATCTGATTTTAATTTTCTTCACTTTTTTATGAGAGTTAAATATTGTTGATATTTCATTTTATTTAAAATTTAAACTCATTTAAAATGTTTGTGTTTTGACGGTACATGATAGTGTTAGTTGATGAAACCTAGATATCTCTTAAATTTAAAGAATACAGTCGCCAATATGAAAGCATGAAAACCACTTATCAAAATGTTAACAAACTCTCTGTATTTTTATATCCTGTACCATTTAAATTTGGTAAAACAAGTAAGAGTGTTGTAGTCGAGTGAGGTCGACAAGATATGACCCAGTTATTAAATACATTATATTATTATTGACAAATTTCCCTTTAAAAAGTTTTACACCAAAAGAGAGCAGCTCTGCAAGCGCGCTCTGTCAACAAACACGTGCATATGCACACATACGTACATACACATTCATAAAATAAAATAATTCTATAGTGAACTTGACTACGAAAAATGCCCAACTAAAGTGTTAAAGAAATTATTCTATTTGTTTTTAAATCTTTACACAGGTTATTATTATAATTGGGATACCACTGCGAGCTACTAAATCTACTATGCCCCTACTGAGCCTATAGCTCCTCCATAAACTCCAGCTCCCGCACGAATAAGAGAATCTTTGTTGCGTTAAGGGCTTCTATATCTTTGAAACTCATAACATGCATCCCTACACTGCATCTTCTTAGTTCGCTACTATACAGGAACAGGCTTTACACTGAAGAAAGAAAAAACAAGTAAGAGTGCTGTAGTCGAGTGAACTCGACTACGATATACCCTGAACCCAGTTATTGAATATGTTCTAGTATTATTGGCAAATTCCCCTTTAAAAATAGTTGCACTAAAATGCGAGCAGCTCTGGAAGCGCCCTCTGCCGACAAACACGTGAAACACGCAATCGCTGGCAGCTGGGCTCTGCAAAATGCACACAAAAGAATATTGACGCTCGCGTCGATTATCATTCCGTCTCTTTCTCACACATGCTCTCGAATATTTATGCATACAGAAAATATGCATACACAAAAATACATTTTCGACTATAACTTGGGTGTTTCTTATCCGATCTTGACGAAATTTGGGCAGTTGATCAATAGTATGCATTTACATATTATTTATTAAAATTGTGGCATTTATTGCTGTCGGAAATTTAGTATATCGATATTCGATAAACGAAGGCAGTTATCGATAAAATAACGCAAACTAGATCTGCGCCTGGTATACGCGAACCTATATTCCAAATATTGAAGTCTCTAGCTCTTACAATCTCTGAAATCTGCATGTTATATACAATAATATATATATATATATATATATATATATATCAACGGCTTGCTTGAAAAGTTTCATTCCTATTCTACTTGAGAACATGTTGCAGCGAAGGCAAGTATAATAATTACCTGCATTTGCTGCTCGCAACACCATGGCTAAAAAATTTTCGCCACGTTGTCTTCGGGTACATGCTCTCAGCACTCATTTGATTTGACGCCTATATGTATTATCTGCTTAGTTGTCTTACTGAGTGTTTCACTACTTTGTTTACTCTTTAACCTCTGCTCTTCTTTCCGTCTCTGTGCTATTGCAACCAAAATGTCTTCCTGTAAAAATAATGCAATGCTACGCAGGCTAATTATTCTGCGCAGTATCAATTTATTATTTGTTGATTGTGTAAGAATGTCATGCATGCCAAGTGTGTAGATCTTCGCCATTACACTATTTTATTGCCTAACTACAGGTAACTCCAAAAAATTTAAAAAATTTTCCAACGTTTTTCTTGTAACATTCGCCAAGCTTGCATTAAAATTCCGCCAAGTGTTGAACCGACACCGATAATATATACTGCGGTACGAATTCTTACATGACGCAAACCCAGATGCAGTCAGATTACTGTTTCAAATGAAGGCAGCAATAATAATGCGTTAAGAGAAGTGCTGCTCACGAATCTTTACCGATAATTTGTGATCCTAAAATTACTACCATAATGACGTTGTCTCTAGCACAACTCCTTTGTCAGTCTTTGAAGATTCATATCATCACACCATTGAAACCTTAGTGTCCGTATGCTAATTGACTTTCATGCTATTACAATAATTTTTTTTTTCCGAATGGGAACTATTTTCGACTTAATCAGTTTATTTATGGAACTGATTGGTCTTCTTAAGAAAATGTGGTTGACATACATATAGCTGTTAATCTCCTTTTACGAAACGATTTATGCACCCTTTGGTGTTTGTTTTGTCATTTGTCCGTTTCAAGTACTTTCTTTTAAAAAAGTAATCCAATTGCTTTTAACAATTTAAAATTGTAGTTTCAATGCTCCGTTCAGCAGCAATTCTTTGCCTTTATGTCTTTAATAGGGATCCTACTCATCATTTGCGATCGCATATCTGCGGCCATAGGTTAATCGTAGTCCTAGTGTGGTTTCTCTACATAAGTTACTATTCCTATTCCATACTATTCCTGGTAGACCCTACGAACTGTGTTCCGACTTCACATGCACAAGTACGTTTACGCACAATCCTGTTCGTATAATTTGTATATCTTACGTATTCTCTGTGAAATTTACTTTTCCTTTTTATCTATGGTAAAGTTATTCACAGATTCAGAGACTTGCCTTTACTTTCTCTCTCACTTCTTATCTTCCTAATATCAAGCTACTAACGTTTACTATTATTCAATCGCCATGCCTTCCTTTAAGTCAAATTTTTCAGTTTGTAACAGCAATTTTGCTTATTTAAAAGTAATATTTAGTTATCATGAAAACCTATTTATTTATTTTTATATTAAACACAATTAATCTGTATCCGAGAACTTATATTCCAATACATGTTACATACTTTTGCAAAACTTTATTATACTTCTACCCATTAAGGGTATTTTAAGTAGATAATCTATGTTTTAGAGAATGTAAGGGTTGGGCAGAAAAGGAAAGCTCATAAAAAAAATGCTGAGAGAAACGTGGCACCCATGGTAAGAGTTAGCAGACACTACGCAGGCCCAGTGCTTAAAAAAGGTAGAGTCGGAGAGAGCGTACAAGAAATGATACAGCTCTCTGGCACACTCACCTTTGGTGGTTGTTGTTTGACAGTGCTACGTAGGGTTGCTGTCCACATTAATAAAACCATATGCTCACTGTTCAACTTGCCGACAATCTTATTCGCTATTATAACTATCAGGAACTTTTTAAACACTGCAAAATACCATAGATTACAGTTTGACTAAGAGTATTTATTAACGTTGGCCTTTTGTGCTGGTAAACAGTAAGTGATGTAAATATAAAATTATTTTTAGAGTCTGATTAGGTTGGGTTGGCTTTCTCAGGAAATTTAAATGTCGATCTTTGAAGGTCAAAAGCCTCTTTCTTCAAAATTGTGGGAACATTAATGATTAAACCATAAGCGATTTGCTTTTATCCCAGACAGCAGTGGGTGAGTAACTGGCGTGTCAAAAAAGATTCGGGCACATGGACGGACGGATGTCTACATCTTTGGTATCAAAGTATAGTAATTAAGAGTGTTCTCTTATAGAGGCGTGGTCTAGGAGATACTGCCTATCAGCAGTCGAGCACGTTTTACATGTTTAAACCAACACGTACACAGATTTCATGCATTTTTATACTCTGTTACTGAAGGTATTTAGGGAATATTAGTTTTATGTAACGTCATCCTGTCCGTCTGTATGAACGAAACTTTTTCTACACCTTAGTTGCTATAAACCTGAAACAAAACAAAGTTTCAAAATTGGAGGTGCCACGTACTCTAAAAGGCTGGAAATCAGTAAGATCGATAGTCGCAAATCGATAAAACAATATATCTCCCACAATTTAAGGCTACAGTCATAAAATTGGTTGTAAATTGTTGGCAAGGTCCTTCAAACAGTTGCATCGGCCACGCCCAACTCCGCCGTCTCCAGGACCCCCAAATAGAATAAAAAATTGATATATCTTTCGCAGTTTTTGAGTTATAACCATTAAACTGTGAAGGTATAGATGAAAAAATGTATTGACACAACCTGTCACTGTCCTTTATAATCGCCAAAAACGATAATTCTTATTTCCCACAATTTTAAAGATAGAGTTACAAACTTGTAGGTCAACTTGCTGGTAACCTTCTTCAAAGATCAGTATATAAATTTTCATACCACGCTCACACTCGCCACCCCCAGGAACTTAAGCACTAAAAATCTTAAACGTGCATAAGTAAGGTAGGGTCACCAAATTTTGAAAGTATGTTACTGGTAACTCCCATGAAAGATCAATCAAAAATTAGGATGGCCTCTCACTCCTTCTGTCAAAACGGACACAGCTGATGGTTTAAGTCGATAAAACCATGTATCTCACACAATTTGAAAGCTAGAGTTACCAAATTTTTAAAGCATAGCCCCAAAATTCTCAAGTGCCTACAAATCCTGTAATTTAAGTGCTGAAGTTACCAAATTTAGAAGGTTGATTACTAGGAAACTCATGCAAAATTTTTTTCTTCGAAGCGTAACAAAATGAGTATATAAAAATAAAACAAAAAAATATAGTATATATTTTAAAGTTTATATTTGTTCTTCGGCAAAACAGCCAAAATTTGGTTAGCAATTTAAATTTTGAATTGTTATTAGTCAAAAATGTTGCTTAAAATGCATAGAAGAAAGAAAAAGGATAAAGGAATCTAACTGAATTAAAATTGTATCTCCTAAAGACAAATTTCCATAATGTGTGTGTGCTTATGGATCTCTATATCTTTTGGTTTTGTATCGATCGTTGTTCGTTGCGCCATAAGAGACAATGAAGTTATTGACATCGAGACAGAAATAAATACATTTTATCTCAATCGGTGGGTGTTGACAGAATATGCTGTATATGTTCGACTACCATGGCTAACACTTGCAGTGTGTACAAGGCAATTCGTCCATAAGAGCAATGTACTTATATCTTATGGGACAACAAAAATAAACAGATTAACATATGTATTCTATTGCTGGGAAGCGTCACTGGCAAAGGGAATATATATCTTTTCAACGACATGGGATTTTACCTTTTGCATATAAACAAGTGGCTTTTCCAAAACTGGTGAATCAAACATTTTTGGGCTAGGTATACTATTTTGAAACAATCAAGCTAAGAAAGAAGCCAATCTACAGATTAACTGAAGATAAAGGCCAACAAACTGAATGCAAGGCTAGAACGATGTTTCGAATTTTACAATCTATTCAAAGGAGTGCTCAACAGATTGCTGAGATTACATGATGCTTCAGTTTATGTTACCAAACGTAGACTTTCTACGTACAAGAATTGCACATTAAATATACTAATAAGCCCAATATTACTTAGTTATATACTAATAATCCCTATTCAATAGTCTCATATTTTCATTAAAATAATCGTCAATATATCGCATGCCAAGAGTCTTAACATTTCTGTATTATAATTGTTTCTTCCTTGTATGGATATATCTTAAGCATCCGAGCAGATCCGATTCAATAATAAGATCCTAAATTAAATAAATCGAAATTGGGGTTTGTCTTGAGGATTGGCATGTTTTTGAGCTACTTCTTTAGGTTTAAATAAGAAATTAATATAAATTCTCTCTTATAACTCACTGGTTTCATTAGAGCAGGTTAATCGACCTTAATTTAAAATCCTTTGCAGTTATTCATTCTCACTTATATGAATGTGTAGCAAGAAGTATGTAAAAAAATGCTGTCATTTGCTGATGTTGGTATTATTCTCTTTTATTTATAAAGATGTAGAAAAATCGGGTATTTCTATTCGAAACTATAAAATTTCATTGGCTGATTAACTCAGAAGATTCAATTCCACCATTTATTACTTTATATAAAAATATTACACCAAGATTTTATCTAATTTCTGATTTGTAAATAAAAAAAATATGCGATATTATATTTTATCTATATTAATGTCATCATATAATTCGTTGCTGTCTTTCGGTTATCGATTTCATTTAAATCTCAGTAACGTTACTCACAAAATTAAATAAAAGTAATCTGTAGACTAGAACTAATATTTGAAAATTAATCCCCACGCTTTAATAGTTTCTGAGATCAGAACGCTCAAAAAGACGGTCAGACAGACGAACAAACATACATAGCTAGAGCGAATCGGTTTTTTATGCTTATGGGGCTGTGCTTCCTTGCCCTATTACAAAGTTTTTTATAATTTAAAAACAACAAGCAAAAATTATGAAAATTCATTAGCAAATGCGTACAAAATGTTTAGAAATTAACCTCATTTAGGGTTGTATGCCTAAAAATATATTTGTCTTGCGATTTACCTAAAGTTCATTTACAATGCGATAGGTTTTGTGTACAATGTAACCCAAAGTCGGGCCGATATATTTCCAGAAAATACCTTATAGTTTAAATATATGATATGTATATTCATGTTTTATAAAAATACATATTCCATAGAGTCCACGCCTTAAAAATTACACACTGACCTGTTTTTGAGATAAACAAAAATTGATAAGTAGTTTCCTATAAATAATGATAGAGCCTTCTGCTGTCCTGTCCTAGTTGCATAATACCATGGAAAATCAATCGCTCTAGGAGTGGTCGAAAAAATGTAGATGTTGAGGGTCGAAGAATATTTCAACTTTAGCTTGAAAATTGTGGGAGGAATGTAGCTATCGATTTTGAGGGCGATACTGAAAGCATACAATTTTTATTATCGGTCTTTTTAGGCGCTTACTGTTAATAAGTTGTGGTGACTAGCTTTAATAATGTGGATTATTTTGTTATTATTATAATTCGACACCCCTAAACCTTAGAATACATATATATAAACATGTGTACCAGCGTCCGACAAAGTGTTAAAATTGAGGATCTGTTTTAATTTGGTTGGTAGGCTGTTGGCGATGTGCTTTAAAGATCGACATCGGCTACGAGCTTTTTGGCCACCACCCTGAATCGAAATTGCTATATCTGTAACAGTATTTGAGCTAGTATCATTTGAAAGGTAATTTACCGGGAACCGCGTTCAAGTATCGATAAAAAGTTATATGCCCACGTCAACTCCTGCCTCCATTATCGCCACAATCAATTCATCTCACAGAGTAAGTCGATAAAACTTGGAAAGAGTCTCCAAGTTTCAAGGAAATATTGCAAGTACCACTCATCAAAAAGCGGAAAATATTTTCGGCCCCAGCCCACTTCCGGCAGCAAAGGCCTATATCTCCCTCAACCTCCTTCCCAGTTTTTTGCCACCTGATATCAGCTGGTACTAGAGTATTTCGCAGTCGGATAAGCTCGACTCTGAGTGTAGGCCACTTGTTGACAGAGTCTCAGTTTGTTATGGCCTTGCAATCTTTCCAAAATGTTTTCTTATAATTATCAAAAATTAATAATCAAATAATAACAAGTAAGAGTGATGTAGTCGAGTGAACTCGACCACGATATACCCTGAATCCAGTTATTAAATAAATTCTATTATTATTGGTAAATTCCCCTTTAAAAAAATATTGCTCCAAAATACGAGTAGCTCTGCAAGCGCCCTCTGTCGACACACACCATACACATGCAATCGTAGGTAACGGGGCTCTGCAGAGTACACACAAAAATATATTGACGCTCGCGCCGATTATCCTGTCATCTCTTTCTAACACATGCGCTCGCATAATTATGCATACAGAAAATGCTTGCGGCTGCTGATAGAAATGAGATCAATATGAGAATATGTTTTCAACTATAACTTGGGTGTTTCTTATCAAATCTTGATGAAATTTAGGCAGTTTTCAATAATATGCATATACGTATTATGTATTAATTAGAAGAAGATTCTGCCTTTAATATTTTGGCATTTATTTCTATTGGAAATTTAAATATATAGATTTTCGATAAATGGAGGCAGTTATCGATCAAATAAAGCAAATTTGATCTGCGCCTGGTATAAGAGAACCTATATTTCAAATGTGCAATCTCTTTTTCTTATAGTCTCTGAGATCGGCGTGTTTATACGGACAGACGGACTTGGCTATATGGACTCGAATGTTGACCCTGATCAAGATTATATATACCTAAAAAGGTCAGAGATGCTTCCTTCTGCCTGTTATATACATTTGCGGAAAACCATTATCCGTTGTTTACCCGTTTTTAATGGGTTCAGGGTATAAAATTAAGTAAACAAAGATATTAATATTAATGTATTTTTCGAAATACAATTACATTTTGACCTTTGAATAACTTTTAAATTAAGTATTTAAGAGAAAATGGAATTCGAAGAAATTCGCCTAAAGAATAATACATAATACACTACCATATGTCAATATAAATTTTATAGCTAAAATAATACCTTTCTATCGGAATTTTATTATATTCAATCCGTCTGCCGCAGCAGTTTTAATTTCCTCCTGTATATGCCCTGTAGACGCCCTTAGCTCTCTTTGTGATGCCGCATGATGGACATTCAAAGAGTTCCCAGTGATTCACCAAACCAAATGTCAGCAAACATTAATTTTTCTATGTATATGTTCACATATAAGCGCACTATGGTTGTTAATTTATAAATAGTGAATTGTTTAATATTATGTTACATTCTTGTGATTTAACTTAAGTAACTTCTGTTTTGTCCATGAGAAAAAATTAGGTACAGTGTCCAGTAAAATAGGTTTATGTCACTGCGCTAGTTATTGAGTGTGTGTTCGCTATGGGGAGTGATGATAAAATAATTTTTTGTATTTTATAGCATTCGGTTTGAATCACCAGGATATGTTCGATATTTAATGTGGTAGGACTTCTGTACAGGGTACTCTCCTAGTCGACCTCTTTTGACGAGACCACTCTTAAATGTATGTATGTGTATTGTTTTTATTGTTGGTCGTAACTTGGACTGCTTAAAAATCGATATGCCAAACAACCACAAATAGTGGAATTGTTATTCATATTATTACTTACCAAGTGGTATCGAATTTCTCTAAGCTCCGTGCTCACTGGTGTTTATTGATGATAGTTGGAGGTGTTATGCTGGTTGTAAAATTTCAGCTATGATACAAATCACATCCAGATGAATATTGACATTGAATCCACACAACTCATCAATAAATGAACCACTGAAATACATGCACTGGTCAAACCGTACACTCAGAAATATGCACAATGCTGCTTTATATTAATACTTTTAGCAGACTGTGCTTCTTAGAAACCCACTTGGTGTTTTTAGTGTGCAACTATTTTAATTATTATATAATAGCATTAACTCGATTACCGATATATTTTTAAAACGTTTAAACTAACACTTTACACAAACGCACACATAGGGAATTTGAGAATGACACTGTCTTTTTTTTACAATTAATATATTTTTCTTGTCATCCGCGATGCCATTTGACTTGATTCTGCGATTTGTATGTTTGTGAAGTGAAACACACACGGCAGGCGTACGTCGTTGACTAACGTAGTAGCGCTCAACGTTCATTGTGCAAAAGAGGCTCTTTAAGTTCTCGTAACTGCAAAGCCTTGAAGCTTGCATACATGAGAGAGAGCCAGAGAGGGTGCGTCGAAACGTTTGCTCTTCGCATTGACATTACATTTTTGTTCTTCGTGTAATAGTTTGTGGCAGTGGTTGTAGTTGTATTAGCGAGTAAGTGGCTGGTTGGAATGTGAGGTTTGTCTTATCATTTAAAGCATTTTGGGGTAGTTTACAGAGTGACACAGTGCATAAGATTTGGCATTGAATCAACCTGTGACGAGATTGACTGCGCATGCGTCAGTTAAAAAAACTATAAATATTTAAAATGAAAAATACTGAGCCAATTGTCATTAATTTTAATCACAATCAGCTTAAAGACCATTTTTAAATTTATTAAAGCAACTTTTTTTATATTTTATTTTCTTGATTTTGCATAATATTTTCATTTCCTCCACAAAAAGAAGTATTTAAAGATACAGGACACAAACCAGTAACAACAACTTGTCCTTGCCTACGTATAATTTTTGTTTAGAAAAAAAAAACATCCCGAACGGTTTTTCCAATGAGAGCTTTTATATTTGCATTTGCGCATGCGTTAGCTCTGCAGATGGAAATTAAAATACCAAAACTAAAAGTAATACACAATTTCAATAAATGTCGGAAAAATTTATTTAATGGTAAACATATTCTTTTGTCTCAGAAAGAATACATATTTTAAAACTATTCCTTTCAACTGCAGTCTATGTAGTGTCAATCGATGCAACCACATATCTCCCTCAATTTTAAATACAGAATCACCAAACTTACAACGTACTTTACTGGCACACTCCTTCCCGCCGCTCAGGAACTTCGGCTCTAGAAATCTGAAATATTATCCACATTTTCTAGGCTAGAGTAACATAATTTTCAAAGTATGTTACTGGTAACTCCCCTAAGAGATCGACAATAAAATTGAATGGCCACGCCCACTCCGAAAACCGATAAATCAGGTGTTGTAAATCAATAAAACCATATATCTCACACAATTTGAAAGCTAGAGTCACGAAATTTGAAAGTTATATTGGAACACCCTTGAACAGGTGCAAACATTTTTGTACCACGCCCATAGGGATGTAGGGATTCTATGACAGGAAGTGGTTTATTGCTTTGAATTTTAATTGCTTCATTATAGCACTTAATTTATTGCTTTTGGGTGACAAGTGATCTTGAAGATATAATCAAAAATCATTCATCAATAGTGTGGGCAAAAATGGGTGAAGAGAAGGACAGCGGTTGGACAATGTCCCTAATATTAAGACTGGAGATAAATATTAGTAAATATACTCCACTTAAAGTTTCAAGTTGTATTGAAACACCAAAATCGGTGAGAAATAAAAAAGCTATTATAAATGTTAAAAATGCTGATGCACTTTGGTTTAAATGGGCGTTAATCTCAGCCCTTAAAGCACCAGCAAATAATCAGCCAGCAAGATGCTCATCAAATAAAGTTGATACAATCGAGAGCGCATTAATAAATATTCATGAAACACTCTCACTTAATTTTACGAATTTGGATTTCCCACTGGCTTAGGATCAACTAAAAGTTTTTGAAGCTCAAAACCAAAGCATTAGCATCAATGCTTTTGGTTTCGATGAGCACTGAAGGGCAGTCAACGGACCATTGTGACGGAGGTGGAGAAGGAAACACATATAAGCCTTTTGTTGTTGGAGATTGAGGAGCGAGGACATTTCGTGTGGATAAAAACTTTGTCAAGGTAATATTTGAATAAATACTCTTTGACTTAAAACAATATTTTCATAAACATATACATTTTTTCATACTTCCAGACTTGTAAGACGCCAACTTACATCACATAAGTCTTAGCCATACTTGTGCAAGAAGTGCTTAAATTATTCCCATAATGAGAGGATGCATGCGGAGCACCCGTCAACAGTTAAGAATTTTAATCGTACCTTAGAAGTTCCTTTCGTTGTGTATGCAGATTTTGAGTGTATACTCACCCCCCTCAATTCACAACTTAGTGAGAACGTTATAGCAACTTCTCAACATATTCCAATTGCTTATTCGTATTATATAAAGTGCGCTTTTGACCCAGCCTTTGATAAGCTTGTTTAAGAAACTGGGGAAGATGGAGGTATACAATTCGTAAAGTCTCTTATCAGAGATGTAAGCGATACTTACACTTGCTATTTAAGTAACATACAACCATTTATTATGAGTGTAGATGAAGAGAATAGTTTTAGAAATGCAGATAATTGCCACATCTGTAAAAAGAGTTTAGGCGCTGATCGCGTTAGAGATCATTGTCATTTAACTGGTTTGTATAGGCGTGCAGCGCGGAATACCTGCATCATCAATTACCAAATTGCACCTTTTGTCCCTGTATTTTTCCACAATTTATCAAAATATGATTCCCATTTATTTGTTTGACTACTAAACAAAGTTCAAGGTGAGATACAAGTACTTTTAACAAATAAAGAATGTTTAATCGAGGACTATTCCCACGCACAAAGAGTCTGTTCAGTTTTTAGATGCCAAAGTCTCAAAGAATGCATGGAATTGTATCTTAAGACTGATATTCTTGTACTATCAGAAGTTTTCGAAAATTGTCGTCCAATTTGTAAAAAAATTTATTCACTAGACCCGCCCACTATTATACAACACCCGGTCTCTCTTGGGAAGCAATATTGAAGACCACAAATATAGAGTTAGAATTATTAACTGACATTAATATGTATCGGTTCATTCAAAATGGTATTCGTGGTGGCTTAGTTCAGTGCTGTAAGCGCTATTCAAAAGCCATATTTATATGGAGAATTATGATAGCACTAAGCCTTCCGAATCCTTGATGTACTTAGATGCTAATAATTTATATTTACATCTCCCATATTCTCGATTTAGATGGATGAATGATGCGGAATTAAACGCATTTAACATTTCAAGTATCAGTGAGAATTCAGAGTGTGGATGCATTCTCGATGTAGATCTTTTGTATCCAGACTCTCTTCATGATTATCATAATGATCTACCTTTTTGCCCATCGAATCAGACACCTACTCCGAACGCTACAGTTCAAAAACTTGTTGCTTACCTAAGGTCTAAAATAAACTATCCAATTCATTATAGAAATCTTTAGCAATGTTTAAGAAATGGATTAAAACTATCAAAGATACACAAGATATTATTATGGGAAACCACAAATGAATCGTCTCCATAATGTATACGATAAGCCCATGTATTTAGGTTTTGCTGTTCTGGAACTTTCAAAATGGCAAATGTATGACTTTCATTTCGATTACATGAAACCAAAGTTTCACGAGAAAGTTTTTTTAAATAATATGGATACAGATTCGATTAAATATTCTTCTGAGAGTAGGGACTTTTATAAAGATATTGCGGAAGATGTAGAGATAAGATTAGATACATCTGAGTATACGGAAGAGATAACAGGAAAATATAAGATCAGAAGGTCCAATAAAAAATTGTTGGGCATGATGGAGGATGAAAACTGTGGTAAAAGAATGTTAGAGTTCGTAGGCCTAAGAGCTAAAATGTATTCGCTGTCTCTTGAGGGGGGTGTATTCAAAATTCGAAAGGTGTAAAAAAAATCTGCTTTAGATAAGTTATCTATAAATAACTATAAGCAATGCGTGTTTGAACATAAGAAAATGTCTTAGTTATGTATAGCATGTTGATGTTTTGATCAAATATCCATAATTTTTATACATATAAAATAAGAAAAACAACTTTAAGTTCTACACATGATACGCGAAAAATAAGAGAAGATGGTATTAATACATATGCCTGGGGACATTATAGAATCAATTAAAAATTGTACACTACAATTAATTAATACTAGTAGAAAAAAAAATTATTAATAAATAAATACAGAATAATAATAATAAGAAATTAATTAATAAACACATAAAATGTAAGTAGAAATGAGAAAAAAATTAATAATCAAATGAAATGTAAGTAGAATAAAGAAAAAAATAAAATAAATAAATGCATATTGAAAACCAAAATGAAAATCATATGTGTCTTTTAATTTTTTTTTTTTTATATGTCTTTTATATTTTAAACATTAATCAACCTACTGAAAGGCTATAAAACATTGATTTGTAAAGGTACGAATAATAGCAGTGAATTTAAAAATCTATAACGTAATCATAGAACTGGTTTTAGCAGATAATACATAAAATTAAATATAACATTTATAGCTCATTAATTTAACGCCCAACAGTC
The DNA here is from genome assembly GCA_035043505.1 of Drosophila setosimentum. Classification (NCBI taxonomy): domain Eukaryota; kingdom Metazoa; phylum Arthropoda; class Insecta; order Diptera; family Drosophilidae; genus Drosophila; species Drosophila setosimentum. The sequence continues at coordinate 29,007 of JAWNMY010000015.1, read as the reverse complement.
CAAAGGTCGCTGGTGTGGAGGCGCTTCAACCTTCTGCGTATTGTATTTGACCCAAGTGTGCAAGCCAAAGGGTTGACGTGGTTATGCAACCGGTCATTGTAACGACTCGTATGCCGATTGATTTCTTCCATAATGGTTGGAAGGCCGAAGTCATTGTGCAGCGTCCTATTGCTTACATAAGATGGAGCCCCAGAGATGTCTCTGAGCATCTTGTTTTGCAAAACTTGAATTTGGTTAATCCAAGATTTTGCAGCTGTGCCCCAAAATGGAATTCCGTATGTCCATGTGGGCACAATGATGCTCCTATACACGAGCAGCTTGTTGCTCATGCTGAGTTTGCTAGATGGCTTCAGCAACCAGTTGAGTTTTGCCCATTTGGATCTACAAACTGCCGCCGTGATCTGAACGTGTTTGCGCCATGTAAGTTTCCTGTCCAGGTACAAACCCAGGTAGCGAACATGGTTCTCATGAGGTATGACCATGTTGTTTAGGCGGACAGCTGGACAGTTACCATTCTTGAGCGCAAAAGTGCAGTGCTTAGTCTTGCTCCCATTGACGCAGATGTTCCACCGTCTGGCATAAGAACTAAATCCATCCAAGAACCTCTGCGTAGCCGCAGCTGCTCTCCATGCAGATGTGGAGTTAGCAAGGAATACAGTGTCATCTGCGTATGTGGCAAGCAGCGTGTTTCTGGCTATTGGGATAGGCAAGTCCGCGGTGTACAATGTGTACAGGGCAGGTCCAAGGACACTACCCTGCGGAACACCTGCTCCAATGCGGCGAATGTTTGATCGCTCACCCCTAACTTCAATTTTTCAAATATTTTAGAAATAGTGGACAGCAAGCTTATCGGTCGATATGGCGAGACATGATTATCCGGCTTGCCAGGTTTCGGAATCATCGCAATCACAGCACACTTCCACGGAGTGGGGAAGTGGTGGATGCGAACCATGAAGTTAAAAAGTAGCACCAAGAATATCACTCCCTTCTCCGGGAGGGCCTTAGCAACTCTGCCGTCGACGCCATCAAAGCCAGGGGCCTTAGTGGACTTAAGCCTGCGAATCTGCAAGCGGACCTCATTAGGGGCGATAGGTGTGATCGGTTGTACAGGATCGAGATCTGCATTTAAAAATGCCTCAGTATCCTGTACCTGGCTGGGTGATGCAAGTGCAAAAGGCGTGAACCGATCTTGCAGCTCATCCGCAAATGCCGATGCAATCTCTGCATCCGATCGACACCAAGTGTTATCCGGTCGCATAATGGGGATCCGTCTGAGTGGCTGCCGCTTGACACAACGCGTTGCCTTCCACAAATTGAATCCATGATTCTTATTGGGATCGGCAAAATATTGGCTCTTAGTGTCAAACAGCAGCTTCCGCAGCTCGTGTGCAGCCCGCCTAAAGTCCCTTAGATCCAACGGATTTCGTGAGCGCGTATATTGACGACGCAGTGCTCTCTTGTGCCTTACCAGATTCAAAATCTCTGGTTTAAGAGAGGCTGAGCTGGACTCGGAAGCGAACAAGGTAGTTGGCCAAGCATGGAGTATTCCGCCGCAACGTTAATATTACGCAGGAATAACTCCGCTGCGTCGTCAATATCAGCCGGTGAACTCAGCTCCATGTTCAAGTTGACAAGCTGCTCCAACCTCTGCCGGAATCGGTTGATGTTTGCCTTGCGCGGCAGAAGACGTGTCTTGGGAGCATTCAGAGTTGCAGCCACTCTGTACTCAACGATCAAAGGGATATGATCGGAGTTAAGCTCAATTCGCTCGGATATACCAAGACAGTCAGACCGGATGCCAGCGTACACAGCAAAGTCAATTGCTGTAGGCCTATGGTTGCCGTACGAGTAGTGCGTTGCTCCTCCCGTAGCAAGTACTTGGAGATTGGAGTCTCTCACGCAATCCGCAAGCGCAATTCCACGGCGAGTGTCCAACGCTGCACCCCAGAGATGATGTTGAGCATTCCAGTCTCCAGCAATCAGGAACTTGGGGCCAAGCTCTTCGAAGAGACATTTAAAGTCTTCTATTTCCCACACAAAACGTGGCGGACAATAGACAGCCGCTAGGACTACTTCGCCTTGGTCACTAGAGACTTTAACGACAGCACATTGTGCGCAGAGCCAGCTTAAAGAAGTCAGCGCATGATGTTGCAGTGAAGATTTTATGATCACTGCTGCTCCGCCACGCATGCGATCCGAAGGATGATTGGCAAGGTGGTAGCCTGTAGTATGATCTGGAGCAATAGTGAGTCTCGCAGACCAACCTTACATCTATTTGATGTCGATGAATAAATAACTCCAACTCATTGGCGTTATTTGCAAGGCCATTAGCGTTCCACACGCCAATGCGCATCCCAATTTGGCTCATTTGATTGCAAGTGCAGCGTGCAACAGGCTCATCATGGCCATAAGTGTCTCACTCAACTTGTCGAATTTAGACATAAGACTCTCAAACTGGTGCTGAGAGTGCTCATGATACATATGAGGCTGCTGCACTAGCTGAGATTGCTGCTGTGGGGGCTGCTTATTTTGCAGGCGCTGTGGGTGCTGGTGTTGTTGTTGATGTCGTGGTTGCTGATGCCGATCTTGCTGTATGTGGTGTTGCTGCTGGCGGTGCTGCTGCTGGCGTTTCTGCAGCTGGTTTTGCTGGAAGTGTTTCTGTTGTTGCTGTGTATGGCTAAGCATTTGGCGAACTTTGTGACGTCGAGTTTTTATTGTACGCTGTTGCTCAGAAGCCTGCGGTGCAACTTGCTGAACAGACAAAAGTTGTGGCTGTTGCTGCTGCTGGAGGTGTTGCTGTTGAGGATGATGAACCTGCTGCTGACGGTGACGCTGTTGCTGTTGGTGTTGCTGTTGCCCAAGTTGCTGCAGAAGTTGAGGAGCCGCTTGAAGTCTGGCAGCATCTGCATATGAAAAATTTTCCCTGCGAATGGGTGCCGGGCTTCTTGGGCGCGACTTTTGTAGGGTTTGAGCCGGCCTTGGTGACTGAACCACAAGCTTCCGTTCCTTGGCAACGCGCTGATAGGCTAGGCATCCCTTCCAGCTTGCTGGATGGTTGCCACCGCAGTTAGCACATTTCGGATCAGCGTCCGCAGGTTTTTCGCACACCTGACTTGCATGTGCTGAGCCACACTTCACGCAGCGATGCTGCTTTTGGCAGTAATTCATCGTATGGCCAAATTCCTGGCAACGGTGGCACTGGGGGATGTCTATATGGCGGTCAGGGCATTCCACTGAAATGCGTACTTGAGAGATGGAGCATAGATTGTATATCTCTTTGTTGTTTGCAGCCGGCTCTAACTCCAAATAACACAGATTCAGCTCCTTCTTGGTAACGCGATTTGTATTGCCCTGTACGTATCTATATTAGTTGGCATCACTCTGAAAATACCACCACCACTGCATTTGAGCAAAAAGCTGTCAGGCGGCGTGACAGCATTTAGTGCTTCCAGCAGTCCAAAAACGTTGGTGATACCCTCAGCAATTAGTGGGGGAGGCTTAGAAGGGCTTGTTGTTCGAAAATCAGCAGTATTCACAGGCAGTGCGTTTGATTACATTGGGGTCCTTATCGCGAGCAACTTCGTTACGAGTAGACACACTCAGCGGATAAGTTGGCGAACCAGGCACCACTGTGACCATCTCTTCAATGTCAACTGACTCGACATCTGCGTCAGAATCTGACAGCAGATCCTCGAGCGCTTGTGGTGCTGCGCGAGTTCCAGCAGAAGTTGACGGTGCTGCATCCAAATCGATTTCATTTTCGATTGTCTCAATTTTCTTTTTTTTGTTGGCATTGTTGCAATTTAAACTATTATTGGTGTTGGCGTTGACGCATTTGGCATTGTTGACGTTGATATTGGTGTTGTTGTTGGCATTATTGTTGTTTAAAATGCTTTTGTAGGCATTACTTTTGTTTTTGACATTGTTCATGTTGATATTGTTGTTGTAGCTGTTGTCATTGTTGACATTCACCAATTTTATTGCATTGTTTTTGTTGTTACTATTGCTGCTTGCCGGGCGAATGTGCAGGTTATACCGATGCGCGCTGGTGCGCCAGGCAAGTGAAGGCGAGCAACAAGAAACTAAATCTGCAGTGTCAGGCTCATTGCCGGCAGTGGAGGTATGGCGAAATTAGCGCGCCCCAAGCACACGCACACTAGCAGAGTGGTGGGGGCATACACATAAATCACACTGGTTTAAGCGATGCAACGAGTGAATTGATTGTTTGAGCACAACACAAGTATAAATTAAATATAAAATTAATAAAATAAAATTCTTTTTTCGCTACAAAGGTAATAGTGTGACCGTACGCTGCGAAGATGAATTTCCGAATGACTATAAAGCTTAAACAAAGAAACAAACGCAAAATGTTTAAATGACAATTTGTTTAATGTTATATAACGTTTGAGAAAGAGGCTTTAGTTTTCATTAAAATATTAGTTAATTAATTAAAATTAGTCAAAAACTGAAAACATATCCAAAATAAATGTCAAGGCTTATTTGGACCACTCTTAAAAAAGTATCATATTTGACGTATAAAAACTTAAATAGGGATGTTAATACTTAGTATGATATCCTTTAGCCTTAACAACTTCCCTTAACCTATTATTCATGGAAGATACTTGCTTCCGGGTAGTTTCTGGTCTGATCTTGCTCCACTCATCCAGCAGACCATTTTTGAGATCCTGTTTGCTGGATATGCTGTGATTCCGGATGTTAATTTCCAGCAGAGCCTACAAATTTTCAATAACATTTAAATCTGTGGACGGGGCCGGTGGAATTATCATGTGGGGGCAGTTCCAGATAAGCCAGGACTGTACTAATCCGGACTTATGCTTGGGGTCATTGTCGTGGTACAACCAGAAAGTACGTCGGATTCCTAGCATCTCGGCTCTTTGGAGTAAATTTTCCTTAAATATATTGAAGTACACATTCATGTCCATTGTTGTTCCAATAATCACCAAATTCCCGATGCCGGCGCCGAGATACATGCCCACGCCATGTCACTTCCTCCGCCGTGCTTGACTGTTGCCTTCACGTTTTTGGGATCCAGCTCAGTATTGGATTGTCGCCACCCATAATTCCGTCCGTCTGAGCTAAAAATTTTGAATTCGGACTTATCTACAAATATGACTGTGTTCCAGAACTCCAAATCCTTGTCCAAGAGGATTTTGGCGAAAGTTATCCTGGTCCCTTGATTTTTTGCGCTTATAAAACGCTTCCTCCGTGGTACTCGGACATTAAAGTCATGGTTGTGCAGAACCAGGCGCACAATTTTTACACTTCATTTTTTCCACATTTCATCCTGCACCTGTTGGTCAGTTTTGCAGCCGATAGCTTACGATTTCCCCTTAATTTCCTGATGATCCTCCGCTCCTCCTGTTTGGTGAAAATCTTGTTTGGTGCCATTGTGCCCTTGTCCTCTATCCGATTTGCGTTCACGAAGCTCCGAATGATGTTGTATACAGTTGACTTGCTTAGATTGACCATTTCAGCTATTTGGTGATGTGAATTTCCCATTTGGAAGTGTTCCAGGATGAGATTCCGTTGACCAATAGTAGTCCGTTTTCCCATAGTCCTTGTCGGCTGGTTGCACCCGTTATGCAGGATATAAGTAAACTGACTATGAAGGATTGGTCTTATTATACCAAAAATAATCAACCTGACTTACAAAATCCGGGTTTTATGGCACCCAGGTGTCCATAATGTAACTGGTCCAAATAAGCTTTGACCATAAATTGAGGTAGTTTTTTACATAACCCGACCTAGCATGTGGGGAAACCCCAGTATATTGGGGTCATATATTAATTTTGGTGGTTAATATATGTACCTGCCATAGGTCTATGGAATTTTTGAAAAATAATGTATAATTACTTTATGGCAGGTAATTACCAATTCCAATTACCAATTCAAAAAAGTAGAAGAAAAAAAAAGTAGGTTGTACATTTATGTATATTTATTTGAAAACATGCAGCTGAAAATAAAGTGTAATAATTTTATTTTTTATTTCATCAAAAATAAGAATTAAAAGTATAATACAATTGTTTGTAGTTATAATACTATAAAATAATTTTATTTATTTATTTATTTATTTTTTTGTTAAATAATTTCTATAGAGTTTAAAAATTCAGATGATCTTTCCAACTCGTCTTCATCATCAAGATATAATTTCCTTATGTCCCATTCCTCTGTAATGAGCTCCTCAGTAAGAAGCTCAGCGAAGGTGGGTTCAATTGCTTGTCCCTCCTCGGTTATATCGATGATTTCCAGCTCTTCTTCTTCCAACTTTTACTTCTTAGTCATCGACGTGTCCTCTTCCTCCTCAATTTTTCTCTGGGAGAAATGCTCAGTAACTCAATCCATTCAGCTGAAGTCAGCTCTGTTGGACTCGGCTCTGGGGGATATTGATGATTCACCTCCTTAACTCCTCCTCTGTTCCAGTAAATTGAACAGCTCTTGTATGTTCCTCGACATCTTTTTGTATGAGTCACATCTATTTAAGACGCTCTTTGATATCCTAAATTCCCTACACTGTTTTCAATAGTTTCATACAAAAATTAACATAAAACTTTAATACACATGTCTGAAAGTCTCGAACCAGGAAAACAAGTGAGAGGGTTGTAGTCGAGTGCACTCGACCACGATATACCCTGAACCAGTTATTAAATTAAATTATTCTGTTATTATTGGCAAATTCCTCTTTAAAAAGATTTGCAGCAAAATGCGCCCTCTGTCGTCAAACACGTGAAACACGCAATCGCTGGTAGCGGGGCTTCACAAAATACACACAAAAACATATTGACGCTCGCATCGATTATCATGCCATCTCTTTCTCACACATGCGCTCGCATATTTATGCATACAGAAAATTTTTGCGGCTGCTGATAGAAATGAGATCAATATGAGAATATATTTTCGACTATAACTTGGGTGTTTCTTATCCGATTTTGATGAAATTTGGGCAGTTGAGCAACAGTATGCATATGCATGTTGTGTATTAATTAGATTCTGCCTTTTAAATTGTGACATTTATTGCAATCGGAAATTTAAATATATCGATATTCGATAAACTGATTATTATTATCGATAAAATATAGCAAACTTGATTTGCGCCTGGTATACGAGAACCCCTTCTACCCCTTTTACCCATTTTTAAAGGGTTCAGGGTATAAAAACTGGCAACTTCATCACAAATCAGTACTTTTTATGAAATTTTAATGAATAGAGATGTGCATAGCATAACTATATTTTTTAGGATTCTTATTTCCTTTTCATTAATTTTTAATGTATTAATAGTACGCACATGCACGTTTTTAGGTCTTTTTGAATACATCATTTATTTAAATTTTATTTATTTATAATTTTCTTTATAAAACTTTATTGATATTTATTCAATAGTTCTCATTAATTGTGAACCCATTCCATTTAACTATAAGTATCATATCGTTGCCTTATTATCTTTTCAACCGAGTAAGTGTCTGGAAATCCTGTTTTCCTCAACTCTTCATTATAGAAACCTACTTTCAGGACTGCACCTTGATAGTCTTCCAGTATGTATGTACTTGGATTCGTATTTTGTATTTGATTGATTCTAAAAATTTCAGTTGTCCAGTTTGGTGTATACCCATTTTTAAACGTATGTTTATGCTTGCTAATACGCACATAATCTCTAACTCGAAATTTACTAGCATTAAATATTAAATTAAATTTTTATATGATTGTAGACAGAATTCATTAAATTTTTCTCATTTAAGGAATTTACTTCTATTGGTGACATTTGAATTGTTCTATGATGTTTAATATTATACTCATTTATCAAATGCTTATAAATTTGAATACAACAACATCATCTGTTTAAGTGTTCAACAATTGACTCCTCAAGACCACTATAAGTTCAGTAATGATTGATGTTATGGTTTTTACACAAACTCTTAAAGTCTGGATTAAAAAACTCTTTACCATCATCGGTCTGCAAATTCTTTGGAATTCAATTTCCTTAATTATTATCGAGAATGCGTGTTTAACTTCTTTCGCCGTTTTTGTTTTCCACGCTTGTCCCCATGCATATTTCGAAAAAGTGTCAATAACTGTCAATAGAAATGTATGTCCTTTATTAGTTGATGAGTACTCTCGTATTTTCAATATGTCATAAAATACACTTCGACGTTTAAAATTTTTTCGTGTTGGTGCATGTATTTCCTCTTTTTAATTTTTGATGTTCATGTTTAGCTTTACCTTAGTTATAATTATTATTTTTTTACTTATTTATTTTTTTTATTTTTAATTTATTTTTTTTTATTTTTAGTTTTTATAATCGAGAACAAGGTCTGCGTTTTTTCAAATAGTTTTGTCTACAGAACGATTTTAAAAAGTTTGCATTTAGTACCAATTCTTTGACTATTTTGCACATGCAATTCCAGCAAGTGTAAATTACTTTTCTTTTTATTCCGCTCATTTGGGTAATGTCCGAAGTTCATATAGATTATAACTCTTAGCACACACACAAGAAGAAACTTCTTAATGACTCTATCTGCGAATTAAAATTCGCTCGTAAATAACTTTCTGATTTTTTCAATAGATCTTTCACCTTAATTTTATTTTCATTAATCTCATGAAGAATTGTAAATGATATTTCACTTATTGTTTTCATATCTGACTGATCTTTTCCTTTTAAAAGTTCACAAAGTTATCCATCGTTTCTTCTACTTTTCTTTCTAAAAAGACTTTATTAACTGCATCATTATCTTCCAAGGGATCACCCACATTCTTCATCTATCGAAACGATTTCATTATTATGGTTAGTGTTACCAGCTGCCTGTGAGGCAACTAAAAGTTTAAGTCTATCAGCAATCTCATTTGGATCATCCCAAAATCAATTATTCCGCTTAGTTGAAGTGAGCGTCATAAAACTTCCACCCTTATGCATGGTTTTCCTATTTAGAGGTGTAGAAATTGCATTTGGTTCATCGATTTTGGGAAAAAGTTTTTTTTTATTATTTCAGTGTATTTTTATTTAACGATTTCCCTTAAGCGGATCATTAGATAGATGATTTTTTCTATGAGCATTGGTTTTTGATAAGTTGTTCTGATATACATCAAAATCCGCTTCATCATAACCTTTAGGATCTTTCAAGTAATTCAAAGAATATAATCCATGTGTAAGATTCCACTTTTCACCGGATTCCAGCTTAGTTTTCTTGTGGTAAATAGATATTTTTGAACTCCCCAAAATAATTTTCTCACTTTTTTAATACATGCTTTATCAAGCTTTTCGGACGTTCTAAATCATTTAAACTAAGATTAAAGATCTCATCAGTTATTTCATTAGTTTGACTATACTCTTCATTAGTAAATGTATTAGGTTTATTATAACTCTCTTCGCTTGGTGCTGACGATAAATCCTGTGTGTGTAGCTCAGATATTCCTCTATCCAATGCATCATAATATTCACTTGTATTACTAAAGTTTTCAGCACTTTTAATTTTATTCCTACTATTTACTTGACCCTCCACTTCTTCTTTTTTTACTATCATCAACTCATTTGTTTTTAAATTCCCTCTAACAATTTTCTGAAGAGGTTGCGTTATTGGTTTATATTCGTTTGCGGCTCTAGCTAACTTAATGCATTGAAATTTTCTTTTTAGGATGTTTCTTGTTTTTGTCAATTCTTTTAGTATAAGCTCATCCATTTTAATTAAAAACTTATAGTTGAAAACCGAAAACATCTTTGCAGGTGGTTTCTGGTTTTCAAGCAGTTTGATATAATTTATCAATTGGTTTATTACGGTTTTTATACCCTGAACCCATTTAAAATGGGTAAAAAGAGTATAATGGTGTTGTGCAAATGTATGTAACACACATAACATGCATATGCATACTGTTGATCAACTGCCCAAATTTCGTCAAGATCGGATAAGAAACACCCAAGTTATAGTCGAAAATATATTCTCATATTGATCTCATTTCTATCAGCAGTCGCCAGCATTTTCTGTATGCATGAATAGGCGAGTGCATGTATGAGAAAGGGATGGCATGAGCCCCGCTACTTACGATTGCGTGTTTCACGTGTTAGTGTAAATCTTTTTAAAGGGGAATTTTCCGATAATAATAGAAAATATTTAATAACTAGGTTCAGGGTATATAGTAATCGAGTTCACTCGACTACAGCACTCTTACTTGTTAATCTTAATGTTAAAGCGTAATTTGTTACTGCCAGTAGAGCAACAAAATGAAAAATCAAGAGAAAACGTTGAAGTCGGGCATAACCGACTGCGAAATACTATGATACCATAAGTTATTCCAGCGGATAACAAGTAACAAAGAACAGTGTGAGAGTAGCCAAGAAGTTCTGCCAAGTTTGCATTTCAAATTGCGATAGATATAAGCTAGTAACGATAGTTCGAAGTTGGTAACTGTAGCTCCTATGGGATTTTGGAATTTTGGGGCGGAAATGGGTGTGGCCTAAAAAATGGATAGAGAAGGTTCGTAGTAATCTTCGTTCCAATATACCTTCAGATTTGACGACTCTAGCTTTCAAATTGTGTGGGATATGTGGTCCTATCGATTTACACTAACACGTGAATTTGTTTTGGGAGGCGGATTGGGACATCGATCTCTTAGGCGAGTTACCATTATCATTCTATTAAAATTTGGTGACTTTTGCTTACAAATTGTGGAAGATATGCGGGTGTATATATGTATATTTATTCATATTTAGTCCACGCCTACACCCGTCGCCTCCAGGAACTTCGGCCTTAGAAATCTTTACAGGAGGTTACAAGCAAGTTACCATCGAAGCTTGGTGACTCTATCTTTTAAATTGTGGAATGCGGACTTACCGATTGACACTTTCTGAATTATCGGCATTATCGATTATGGGCGCAAGTGTAGGTGTGGGCGTAAAAATGTTATCTGCTCTTAATGGCGGTTACCAGTAATGCACATACAAAATTTGACGGCTCTAACTCAAACACTGCGGAATATATAGCCATTTTATATTTTTAGTAGCGAGGGCGTGGGCTCGATGGAGCTTGGCGTGGCATATGCCGACCCTTCAAGGACACCTCCAACAATCTACCAACCAAATTTGGCCACTTTAGCCTTAAAATTGTGGGTGATATCTGGCTTTATTTATTTGCGAATATCGATTTTATCGATTCCCTAGCCCACAGGTAAATGTAGCACTCCAATTTTTACACTTTTAGTATACCTTCACTAAAGTATAAAAAATTAACAACTCAGAACGTTGCAGTCGACTGCGAAATACTCTGATACCATAACTCATACAAACTGATAACAGGTGCCAAAGAACAGAGAAGTGTAGCCAAGAAATACCGAAATAGAGATTTTAAGAAATCTACTTTCCTCGATTGCTTTAAATCATGCGGTAGATATTGGCTTTCGTGAATTTTGGGGGAGAAAGTGGGCTTGGTTGAAAAAATGATAAGAGGTTCCTAGAAATCTTCTTTTGTAGTGTATCGGCTGTTATGATATTTTGACCTAAGTTATTCCCTCTGGATAAACTTTTGTTGTCTACTCTAGTGTTACATTTCTTATAACTTCATATATTAAACTCCATTAAAATTCCGCCAAGTGTTCTTAATTTAAGTTATATTTAATATTTAAAATTTTATACCCGAACCCATTAAAAATTGGTAAAAACGGTATAATGGTTTTGTGCAAATGTATGTAACAGGCGTTATTTTATGGATAACTGCCTCCGTTTTTCGTATATCGATATAATAAAATTCCGATAGCAATAAATGCCACAATTTTAAAGGCAGAATCTTCTAATTAATACATAATATGCATATGCATACTATTGATCAACTGCCATGTAGTTTTATTTACGTGCGCGATCGTTGGGCACAAGGTTCGTGGACGTAGAGATGATATTAAGAAATCCTTTAGGTATTAGGAGATATGTATATATATATATATATATATATATATATCCTCCGTTAGATTTAATATCAGCGAGTGAACTTATTAAGTTATTATCTCATTTCAAAACTGATTGCAATTACAATCAAAAAATACTACATTTATAAGGTAAAGTAAATATCAATATGAATATAAAAAACTTCAATGATTATGCGTCACATAGCTGAGTGGCTATTAGCTGAGACACTTAAGGTAATTGAGATCATTATCGCCAGTGTGAGCCGAGCTTACTGAATAGCGTTGAGTGGATTAATGATTTTATGATCTGTTCAGAATGTTATGAACTGCGGCGCGACGCTCATACAAAGCAATTAAAAACTGATATGCACTTCTGCACAAACATATATGAGTTTATATATAAGCGCGTGCGCAGGACATCTAAGCCGATCATTCACATTTTCTTTATTAACTATGGGAAATCACTTGCCACTTGCTAATAATTAGAAGAAGGACTTATATATCATGCATAATTACACAATTATACAATTACAATCAGTGCGATCTTCTTCCTGGGTCTTCCAGCCGTGCCCTTTGTGGCGGACTTTTCCCCACCGAGTCTGCGGCGGTTTCGAAAAATGTTGAGGGAGCTTCCTAGTAATCATCCTTACTTACAGCTCCGTCATGGTGTAACACAAAATCAATATACATACCTTCAAGATCAGAGTATACAAATTCATCTTGAAAGAACTTAAAGATAACAATCGACTTTTGGTGAGTTGGAAACTCATATCAAGACTGAGGTCGACCGACGCTATATGTTGAAAAAATAAAGTCAATATTAAATAGGTTAAATTGTTTTGTATCTGGATAAAATATAGTCTACCAAAATATTATTTTGTATTAATTAATTCACTCTGTGTTATATACGTGATATAAGTATAATATATAACATTGTAAAACACCATATGTAGTTCAGAAATATTATTTCTGCTTGTATAAAAAAATATTTTATACTTTTTAATTTTAAATAAATTTTGGAAAAATCAAATTAAAAAAATCAAACAGGTTTTTTTTTTTTTTAGAAATATCCCATTAAAATTTATAAATTTGTTTCATGATTAATAAGCTGAGGAACCCTTGGCGCCGAAAGTATATCGAATTTCTGAACATCATGTCGATTTTTTTCCAGATTTAAAGGAAATATGGTTTTTCCAACTATTTGTCAAAAAATAAAATAAACCGTCATCATTATCGTAAATTCATATCATATACATAAGTATTTATTTCGACCGATTTGAATGTTAGCTGATTAATCCCTTATTACAAAGGTATGTTATTTGCCTAAGTGCCTAAGATAGAAGTTCATTTCTTTTTTTAGTTTTTACACTACATTTTTTTTATTACTGACAACAAGCTAATAATGAGTTAATAATATTTTAATTCAATTTTTTTTTAAAAGATATTATCAACTGTTTTTTTTTTAACAGTCTATTAACCAGCACGATGCTCAGTAGTTGCGGGAGACGCAAGAGTTTTGTTATCAGTATTAGTAGTTTTATTTGCCAATAATTTTCAAGTATATGCCAATTGAAACTTGGGTACAGATGCACTCTAATGAAGAATAATACCACTTCAACAACTGGCGCCCACGTAGTATTACAGAAACTGCTCACACTCGCACTTGCATAAACACGTTCTCACAATTGCTGAAGAGCAAGCACAAAAATATATATCCACATCAGGCACAAACATCAATGGTATGTATATATATACAAACATATATGAGTACAAAAGCGTGCATCCAAAGGCGCATCCAACTTTTCGAAAAGGGGTTCCGAATTGAAATATTTTTTATTTAATTTTTAGCTAATCTAAACTGAAGTTAAGTCATTTTTATCCGATTAATTTTCGCAGACCAATTATGTGACTGTGTAAAATTCAAATATAGGGGGCAGATGCCCCATGCGTACGCCCTTGCGTGCATCAGCAGCCACAATAACGAAAGCGACGACGACTGTGTTGACGGTAACATAGAGAGTTGCTGTAGCACACATTTCGCTGATTTTACTTTTTAGTTTCGTGAAATACGTGGATGCAACTGGTCAGAAGTGTGTTTTGCTGCAAAGCAAAAAAATAATAATTCCCAACGGAATTTCCAAAATTTTAATTTAATCGGTTAGACTTCATAATATTGCTAATATGAGAGAATTATTTTGTATGTATATATGTATAAGAAAAGTGGTGTTTAGTGCATGTTAAGAAAAGTGTTGGTTAGTGAATTTGGTGTAACACTGGATATTCTAGGTCTCTAAATTACTGTCGCCGTTAATCAAAGGTCAGAATAAACCAAATGGAAAAAAAAATTCAGTTTTCGTTTTTTTTTTTTACACTTATATATGAAACAATTCGACGCCGCATAAGAATACAGAAAATGAAAACACCGAGTCCAACTGTTCACTTATAAAAACTACAAATTGTATACACCTACATATATTTGTTGCGGCCAGCTGAGCAACGCGTGTTGAGGTTATTTCTGTTTGCGAGGGAAGAAATTGGCGGAAAGGCATCGACAAAATAACAAAAATCAACATTTATCTTAGGCTCGCCGAAGATTACATACCCTTGAAGACCTATGTCTATCTTTTCATTTCAAAATTGTATTAAACAAAATTGTAAAACATCGTCGGTATTTTCCAATGGGTTCTTTTTGTACAGTTTGTCCGATGTTGATAATGTATATTTATATATAGCAACAATCGATCGAAAAATATAACAATGTTTCTTGTTTCAGGACTTTTAGCTTTAGCTATAGAACCACTGTCCGATCTTACCGATTCTAACTTATTTGATGAGTGCACCAAAAGGCAGATAAGCTCCATCTTTATTTTAAAGATAGTCCTTAAGCTGGGGGACAGACGGACGAACGAAATGTCAATATATTTAACCTAAGGAGTCTGACCTAATGACAAAATTATAATACACTTCGGAAGGGTATATAAGACCGATGGAAAATCGTGAATGCTAAAGAAAAATATTTATTTTTAAAAATTTCGCAATCATTTCAATTTTGCTTCAACGAAACGAATATAAAATTCAGAATTATACGTAGTTGCAGATTGCTATACCAACCATAGCCACTGAATTAACAATAAAACGGATTTAAAACCAAAACAAACGAGAAAAATCTGTTATTGATAGTTATATACATTTATTTGGTGAGTAATCATTATACTCCCAGTTGTTCATTACACTTACAACTACAGTGGGATTAATTGAAGTTGATTAGTACGACTAAACGATGGCTAAAAGATTCGTACATCATAATGTACACAAGGGAGGAGTATCTCTAGATTTTTTTTTTCAAAGAGCTGTGAAATACACATGCATATTTACGGTCGATCCGATTATCAAGCTGCCCCTTCTCAACGCATCTACGCATATTTATGTGTTCAGAATATGCTTGCACCTAATGGGATCAATGCGACTTCGGTTTCTACGAGAACTTGCGTATTTCTTGTCCGATCTTGATGAATTTTCCAGTTGCTCAATAATACCAACTGGAAATCCTTACCTTTCAAATTGCAGGTCTTAACGGATAACATGGCTGAGGCACGAGTGTGCCTCACTGTGGCCCCACCCCTTGCTTATTTAGCGCTGACTGTTGAGGTAGTTGCCCTAGCTACTTGGTCATGTCCGAATCTATGTCTCCACTGGTTAATGCTGCCTGTTACATACTTTTAAACATCTTCATTATACTATTTTTAATGAGTTCACAGTACAAAATCATTAATTAATGCCAACCTTCTTGAGCTCTGCCTCAAACAACTTATGAAAAATAAAAAACAATTCTTCACCAATATCTTCGATACAATTACTCATGCCGGATAAACGAAAATTGTTTATATTCAAAACACTTCCTTAAAATGTATCAGTTTCTGCCACAGAGAGATTTATGTCTTCATTATTGACATACTACAAAAGATACAAGACAAGTACAAGAAAGATTAAAATGTTAATTTCTTTTGATCCACAAAACTTACTTCTTAAGTTTAGGTCAAAAAAGAGCCCATGAATTTATGCGGCTGATAGTAAGTTCACTTAAGCTGTAGCGCAGTTCTGCCAATATTATTTCACAGCTTGGTAAACAGTTATACCCACAGCTTTAAGGATTCTGCTGAAAAATGTGTAGCAATTTGTCGAATTTTTATATTTTGATACCGAAGGTTTCCTTGAAACTGCAGCACATACTTGTCAGTGCGAGCGTCAGACAAAGTATTAAAATTGGGATGCTTTATTCACTAGGACGCTAGGAAACCGATCAAATCGATTATCGGAAATCGATAAGCTCACATCCAAAATTGTAAGGCTACAGTCATCAAATATGGTTGGTAGATTGTTGGCGATGTTCTTCTAAGATCGGCATATGCCACGCACACCTTCAGATACTTCAGGTCCAGGGAAATTATTGGAAATAAGTGCTTTTGCATTAGAGCCATCAGAGAAATGCGTATATCTTCCTAAAATGCGTATATCCCTCTATAATAACAAAATTTGCAAAGAATGTTATTGGTAACTCCCCCTAGAGATCGATAAATATAATTTGATGAGCACAATTTTCTTAAAGTATTCTATCTCTTGCAATTTAAAACTAAAGGGACCAAATCTGGAAGGTAGATTACTAAGGATAGATAGATTACTACGAATCACTTTTAAAGGTCGCTACTTCTTGGCAATACCCACCCTTATCTGTTATAAGATTGTATTACTTATTGTCTTAGAATATTTCGCAATCGGTTCCGCCCGACTTAACGTTCTCAGTTCAAATGAGTTTGAACAAATATGACGTCTTGTTATTCTGGTACACATATTAGATTCACCATGCTACTCCATTTCGCACAGTTTCTGAACAGACGTCTTAAAAGCAAACGTTGCAATTATGAGTACCAAGCGGTCGATTTGGCATAGATTTAATAAGATGATGAAAGTGATCACAAACCAAATACTCCTTGTTCTTAATTATTTCACCACCGAAATCATTTTTTGAGGCTAAGTAGTTTAAAGCAGAACTAGTTTTGAATAAAAAAAATTTACTTAAACATCCATTATGAGAACAACTTCGTCAAAATAACATAAATTATGCACCATCCTTTGGTTTGTAAAACATTTGGCGATCTGTACTAAGTTATAAAAGTTGATTATCAACTTTTAGGAATATATAACATATAAACAAAGTTATTCCCTTTTATACATACAAATTATATACCAATAAAGTTTCCTTTTATACCCTGTACCCATTAAAAATGGGTAAAAAGGGTATAATGGTTTTGTGCGAATGTATGTAACAGCCAGAACGAAGCATTTCCGACCCCACAAAGTACATATATTCTTGATCAGGATCAATAGTCGAGTCGATATAGCCATGTCTGTCTGTCCGTCTGTCCGTCCGTCCGTCTGTCCGTCTGTATGAACGCGAAGATCTCAGAGACTGTAAGAGCTAGAGACTTCAAATTTGGAATATAGGTTCTCGTATATCAGGCGCAGATCAAGTTTGCGTTATTTTATCGATAACTGCCTCCGTTTATCGAATATCGATAAATTAAATTTCCGATAGCAATAAATGCAACGATTTTAGAGGCAGAATCTTTAATTAATACATAATGTGCATATGTATACTGTTTATCAACTGTCAAGATCGGATAAGAAACACCCAAGTTATAGTCGAATCCATATTCTCATATTGATCTCATTTATATCAGCAGCCGCAAACATTTTATGTATGCATAATTATGCAAGCGCATGTGTGAGAAAGAGATGGCATGATAATCGACGTGAGCGTCAATATTCTTTTGTATGCGATTGCGTGTTTTACGTGCTTGTCGGTAGAGGGCGCTTGCAGAGCTGCTCGCTTTTTTGGTGCAAATCTTTTTAAAGGGGAATTTGCTAACATAATTTAATATATTTAATAACTGGGTTCAGGGTATATCGTAGTCGAGTTACTTGTTAATAATAATGTTTGCTAATTATTTTACAACTAATTTTTTAATAGCCAATTTTTATTGAGAACAGCAATTGTGTATTCATGTCTAAAAATATGATAATTCTTATGCGTTGATAGCTAAATACCCTAATAAGCATATACAATCATACTATCATATACTATATGTACAAAATTATAAAATTAATCTCTTGATCACATTGCTATTAATTATACAATATTAACATATTAATTATTCTATAAGGAAAGTCTAAATCTATAACACTCGCATAGTTGTTTGGTAGTTTTGGTAGCCATCTCATTACAAAGTTTGATAGTATTAAGAAAATTCTAAACAGTATTTAAGTGCATTATTTATTAAACAGTCTACAAATTCGTTATTGAGAAAACGACTACAAAAAATTGATAACCAGAGGCGAAAACCAACGTTAGAAAGCAGTCGTGAAATCTTGTTCAATTGGTAGAATTTCAACGAAAACGATACATTTATTACCATATATACCAATGCTAAATCTTATTATTTTAAAGTCTGTGGTGGATAGGATAGTTTCTGTAGTTGTATAACTCCCATACCAAACTTAGATGGTAGATTCTAAGAGCCATTTCCGTATAGTATTTAAGTTAACAATTTTGTTTAAAAAATTTTGAAAAGATGCATCTCGTATAGTATAGTGCTAGACTCTCCAAATTTAAAATGTACATAAGATATAGCTTTTTTCAGTGAATCTGCTGCCGTCTCACCATAACTTCCGCAAGAAGGTTCTTTGCCACCTCTTGTCAGTTGGTAACACCTGTATCAAAGTAGTCGCAGTCGGTTACAATTGGCTGTAATGTTCTCACTTGTTTAATGTGTTGCGTTGAATATCTAAGACGTGGTTTCAAAGTAAGCGACCTCCTCGACTAAAGAAATTTCGCTTACTTTTATTTGATTAGTGGCAAAAAAAAAGCCGACTAAACTCTCTATATATTTTAACTTTCAGCAGCAGCAACCAATTCAAAATCACTGACAAAACCCAAAAAAATGTCGACAAAAACTTGCACACGCTTTTGCACACCATTGGCTGGAGGCAAGAAATCTTCGACATCATCAAAAGGCTCATCAAAATTAGCTTCTGGAACAGAAAGCAAAATAACACCATCGACAGTGGTACAGAACAAGAAAATTCCAACAACGACCACATCATCAAATGACAGCAACATAGAGACAACATTTACATTTAAATTAAACCGTGGCACTGTTGGCAGCGACGTGGTCTCTAGTGAGTCATCAGATCCCTTAGAATCCGATTGTAGCGAGGAAACCGAAGAAGAAAATCTCCAACAAAAGCAACCACAGCACTGTAATAAACAGATACAATCTAAACACTTCAGCTCCAATATTCGGAGCAGCAACAGCACCACAATATTGTCAGTAGACAATGAAAATGTTACAGACGTCGATGAGGATACGGAGGATGATGTAGTCGATGTTACTAATAACGATGACTCTGATAAAAGTGAACAAGACGATGGCAATGAGTCCGATGATGAGGAGACTGACGATGAGTCTGACGAGAGCAGCAGTGTTCAAACGGCAAAGGGTATACGCAAATATCATCTAGATGATTATAAAATAATTAAAACTGTTGGTAAGTTAAAAGCTCAGTCTTCATGTAAATATATAACAGGCAACAGTAGCATCTTCGACTCCATAAATAATATATATACTCATAAATTTCATGTCCGTCATAGTCATATCCGCCTGTCCGTTTGTCCTTCTTACTCTCAGTCTGTTCAATTTTTGGATATGAATTCCCATATACCACGCGCAATCAAAGTTTATTTTATTTGATTTGTAACTTCTCCCGGTTTTCTTATTTTTGATAAAATCAAATGACCGATAGCAATAAATGATACAATTTAAGATATAACCTTTATAAAACCAAGTTAGATATATCCTTTCAATTCAATAAAAGTATGCACTAACATAATATTTATCATCTGTTGAGATTTCATTAATAAGAGTACTTTCAAAATTATTCAAAATTTAAGCTAAAATCTCCATTAGTCTCTGAGATCGGCATATTTATTCAGATAAAGGGGCTCGGTGCTGCTTTCTTCTGCCAATTACATACATACATTTATTCATGCTGAAAAAAAATACAAACTATTTTATGATTTGCCTTCTTCGTAAAACTATATTCACTAAATTTAAATGCTCGATTTACACGAGCATGATATATATAAGCCTTTAATTGAGACTTCAATCGACTCTTTATTATGTATTTACTTTGATCACAGGACCTTAATGGGTAAACTGTTTATTTTTTTTATGGCAGGATTTTAATGTATGGGACATTTAAGTTTAACTTAAGCACAAAAATAAAAGTCAAAACAAGTAACAACGTTGCAGTCTGTGTACACTGATACTAGCTGATAACAGGTGACAAGGAACATTATTTCGCAATGGGGTGGTCGTGGCGTGGGTTGGGTTGATAACCAAAAGGGTTAAATTTAATCAACAGTATTTCTTTGCGACTCAGGCTCTAAGATTGTAGGAGTTATAGGCTTACAAGAATTAACAGAAATGTTATCTCATATTTTCATAATTTTAACTATTAAATAAAGGGAGATAAATGATTGCACGAATTTTGTAGGAGCCAATTTTCAAAGTTCTATTACTTTTATATTGGTACTTTTTTAATAGTAATTTAATATTGAAAATAGTAGTATATAAGCATTGAAGCTCGGAAATTGGGGCCCCAAGGTTAGGTACGACGCGTCGTTACCAGCAGAGTACCTTTAAATTTAGTGAATTTTATTTATTTTTGCTTGAACTTCAGCTTGAGACCAGTTTAACCAGTTATAATACAGTTTGCGAATAACCTTGGCGGTATATCTTTTGCTTATAACTATGACAAATGAGAACGTTGCAGTCTGGAGTAACAGACTGCGAATTTCTCTGGTACCATATATATTACAATATGAAAAAAGGTACCACGAATAGCGTGGGTGTAGCCCAGAAATACCGCTCTATGAAGGGAATTTTCAGTTATCTGTCCTCCAAGTTTGCCCTAAATATTGCAGTAGATAGTGGCTTTTGTAAATTTTGGGCGTGGCGGATATTTGAAGGGTAGTACTAGCAATATGCCTTTCAAGTTTGGTGACTCTAGCTTTCAGGAGTGGCCTTAAAATGTATATGCAGGTCTTTGAAGGCTGCCATCCAGTTTCCTTCCACATTTGGAGATATGCGGTCTTATCAACTAATCCTTTACGAAATATCGGCTATAAACATTTTTTATCGATTCTTAAACGTGGCTACCAGTGACTTTGTCAGTTTAGAGCTTGGTACATGGTATCTCATAGTCGGGACAAAATATATATTTCTGCTTGTGTTCGGTCTGCAAGACTATTTTTTAAAACGAGTCTGTTGTAGTTACCAACTAGTTTTATTGGTTTACTTTAATTAGTGGCAGCTTTCAATTGTGTGCATTTGCAGCAGATTTTGCGTTGTTTTTCTTGTTTGCAGTCTGCTCAAAAGATTTTTAAATTTCATTGGTCAAGATGGGTGAAAAGTGACATATTTGGTTTTGGTTCGACCAACAGTAAAAGCACTTTCCAATTTTCTAGACACACGTTCAATGTGCAAATAAAAGGTTTTAAAAACAATAATATCGCTGCAGTTAGACATCTTCCAAATTAAATGCGGTATATACCACAAATTCACAGATGCCTATAATTACCGCAGTCTATATCTTCCGCACCCTATATCTACCGGAAGCCTATATCTACTGTAATTGCTACCTGTAATCAGCCTGTAATACTATTACTTATGGTATCCAACTGTCTGTTACACCCGACTGCAACGTTCTCTCTTCTTTAAATGTGAAAAGTGGATTAACATGCACAACAACATTAATAACAAGGATTGTGGAAGCAAAGAAAATTCCACTAATACCAAAAATTTAAAACGTTAGAAATGTAGTATTAAAGAAGTAAAACTTTAGAAGAACATGTTAAACATTATTTATTACAACTATTGGAGAAACCCAGAATACATCCCATAGGACGAAACTTGTTAGACGTTATTAGTTTAGTAAAAAGAAAGTAAATGGAAAATAGAAGGAAAGATATTAAGAGTGAGGTAGAAATAAGATAAGATAAATTTACTACAGTTCACCTCGCTCAGGTTTGATTAAGGGAAGTTCTACTGAGAATACGTTAAGTTGGCTTGGAGATGTACACTTAAATCGAGCAGGATTGAAAGAGAATAAATATCCTAGTCGGTGTACTTGGAATAGAAAGACGACCTAATAAAGCCACGTAAAGTAAGAAGAAAGAATTTCCTCGAAACGAATCAATACGATTAAAATAGTTTTTTTACTGAGGAGATCAAATACATAAGCATCATCATCATCATTATATAACGGACGAGGGAAACATAAGGTGACCGCTTAATGAAATCGAGTACACCTTTGGCTTCATTCATAATTTAAACGTTACAACGAAAATTGGCAATCGTGTAAATGACCAATTGGTGTCAAGCGCGATTAAAAGTCATATACTAAAATGTTGAACAATTAATATGCAACTGGTTGGCCAAGCAATCATGGTAAAGAGGATCGTTGCGCGAGAAAATATATTTGACATCAACAGCGAATATAAAAATAAATGAATGCGATAAGATTGATGGGAGGTAGCTGAGCTAAGCAACAGTATTTGGGTTTGTTAATTTATATGATATTCAATTCAAATGCGATAGGGTAATTTCTAAGCAATCAGGCTATTAAATCATTAGGTCATTCTTGAGAGAGCTTTACTAAACTCAGTGTAAATGACATCAGCTTGCAGTTTCAGAAGGAAAACATCATTCATTAGGGAGATTAACAGTGGTATATCGATTCTTAATGAAAACATGTTGGGCAAGAGAAATAACTGCTTTATAGAGATGTTGTGTAGCTGAAATAAAAATGTACTCTAATAACGAAGGCAATGTCTATCATGGTTCTCATAAAACAATTGGTAAATTTTGAAGTCGCGCATCACCGACTGCGAAATAGTCTAATATCAATGTAATACCAGTTGATAACTGATAGAAAAGAACAGGGTGAGTGTAGCCAAGAAATTTTTTTAAAAATCTTTTCAGAAGGTTGTATTAGGTTACTACCTACCAAATTTCGTAATTTTGGACCTTAAATTGAGAGAGTTATTGGATATTATGAAATTTATGAGGCGGAAGAATGCCTGATAACCATGAAAACGAGAATTTAGGCAAGTCGGACAGAAAACAAAATAGTGCAAATATATTAAAGACTCCTAAAACATGTAAATTTTTGCTTACGCCAATTGAGTTCTCATGCATTTGCCATTGTTTCTATATTTTTTGCAGGCACTGGAACCTTTGGACGTGTTTGTCTTTGCCTAGATACGGTTTCCGAAAACTACTGCGCAATGAAAATTTTGGCCATAACAGAAGTCATACGTCTCAAACAAATTGAACATGTTAAGAATGAGCGAAATATATTGCGAGAAATTCGACATCCTTTTGTCATCAGCTTGTAAGTACCTTGTACAAATATGTATATGAAGTTTTGCAAATTAGTTTCAATTCTTGCAATATCAGCTGCCTTTGTCCCTCTTATGGCGTAATTTAAGAAGTGATTCTAAGAACTGGTCGTCCTTATTAGTAAAATTTACTGCTTATAGAAAAATGAGAAATAAAAATTAACAAGTAAGAGTGCTGTAGTCGAGTGAGCTCGGCTACGATATACCCTGAACCCAGTTATTAAATAAATTCTATTATTATTGGTAAATTCTCCTTTAAAAAGATTTGCACTAAAACGCGAGCAGCTCTGCAAGCGACATCTGCCGACAAATACGTGAAACACGCAATACATACAAAAAACATATTGACGCTCGCGCCGATTATCATGCCATCTCTTTCTCACACATGCGCTCGCATATTTATGCATACAAAAAATGCTTGCGGCTGCTGATAGAAATGAGATCAATATGATAATATATTTTCGACTATGGGTGTTTCTTGTCCGATCTTGACGAAATTTGGGCAGTTGATCAATAGTATGCATATGCATATTATGTATTAATTAGAAGGTTCTGCCTTTATTGCTATCGGAAATGTAATATATCGATATTCGATAAACGGCAGTTATCGTTAAAGTAACTTGATCTGCGCCTGGTATACGAGAACCTATATTCCAAATTTGAAGTCTCTAGCGCTTACAGTTTCTGAGATCTGCGTGTTCATACAGACGGACGGACGGACGGACAGACGGACATGGTTATATCGACTCCACTATTGATCCTGATCAAGAATATATATACTTTGTGGGGTCGGAGATGCTTCCTTCTGCCTGTTACAGACATTTGCACAAAACCATTATACCCTTTTTACCCATTTTTAATGGGTTCTGGGTATAATAATACAATTTATTAAAATGTAGGACAAGCGAAATATATTTTTTGCAAGCAACCGGAAAAAAATGTTTATGAATCATTTGTATTATAATTATAATTATTTATGAAAAATAAATAACATTCATTAAATTTAAATTGAATTTTTAAGCAATTGTTGCCTTAAAAACATGCGATTGACATTGATCCATATAGAATCCATACATAATTCGATAAATTGTCTTAAAAAATAGGAAATACTCGGGGCAAATTTCTACAACTTCTAAAAGTCGCAACATACTTTGCGAATGCTGAAAGTACAGAATGTTGTCCCTTTTGTGGAAATTACAGTCTACAACTTTACATTTTGTAGACTAAAGAGAAAGTATCAAATTTTGATAGTGGAATCAGGCTATTAGAAATTAACAGCTTTGCGTTACAATTCCATAATATCGATTAATTTGAACTCATTTTCTTAAAACTGAATGACTTGCTTTTTAAACATTTGTCAATAATAATTTAATACTTATGAACTGACTTTATTAAAAGTTATAAATTATAAGTTAATGTTATATCTATTTTCCATGAGTTTTTTTTTTGCGAGATACACACGTTTTTAGCCAATTAATTTATTTAATGTAGACTATACAGTCCACAAATGTTAAATAATTTAATTTTTAAAATAATTTAAAAATATATAAAATTTACATTACAAAATGTAAAATCTCACACCGCAGCCCATAATCTTAACTTTTTAGCTGACACGGATATATGGAAATATATATTAAAATTTTGAAAGTCACTAGAAAGTCTTCAAAATCATATTCTAACAGAGTGGTATTATTATTTGTATTAATATTATTGTTAGAGTTTGTGCAACCACTTGAATCTATTATGCCTCTGCCTGATCCAACCCGATTATAATGTATGAGAGGAATGATAGATTGTGGCCTTGGAGTCCTAATTTCTCTACCATTTTTTTGCGCAATCAGCAGTTGCCCATGAGAAAGCCTTTGACTATCCGAAGAGATTTTTGACTTGTATTCAGACAATCGTCAATATGGATCTTATCATTGCTGCCAAGAACTTGTAGTGCCCTTGTAGTTCCATTTGTTTTCGTGCATGCAACGGTATGAATTTGATATCAGACAGCATAAGGTTTACTCATTCTTGATCAGCATCATTATCCGAGTCAATATAGCCAATGTTCATTTGTCCAAATTTCATAATCTTATTTGCGCAGAACTCCCTCAGCTCAAATAAGCTAATTTGCTGACATCTACATTTTTGTTCGAAATATGAAATTTCATTGAACGTTTTAATCAAGTTTTATTTATAAGTTTCCTGTTTAGCCTGATTCCAAATTCAACAAAAAAAATTCTTGAACGTCGCTATTCTGTCAAGTATGTTGCCTGTACACTTTTTCAAAACGAACAACATTCTGGACATTCAACGCTTGTAAATTTGTATGGGTATTTCTTAAAAATCTCAACCCATTGCCGTGTCACTTCAAGTCAACCTGTAGCCTCGCAATGCAATAATAGCCGACCGTCTTTCTGAGAAGATGACTCTGTCCTTGTGGGCTTATCCTCATTCAATATTAAAATAAGTCCGGCTTGAAGACTGAAAACACTAAGAACACAATACATGCTTGTGTGCTTAGTGGTAAAATAATAATTACCAGCTGACGTTACCTGATTTGGATAAACAGCCACACCACTCACACAAATGACGAAAGCATATTTTCCACAGTTGGGAGCTATAATCACGAAATTTGGAAAGTATATATCGGGTAACGATCTCCAAAGATCGAAACTAATTTATTTTTTATATAAATTAAGAAAAACAAAAGCTATATAATACCATTTCAAAATGGTAGATATTCTAACAATAAGTTATACTTCTTGCAGAGCATGGTCTACAAAGGATTCAACTAATCTATATATGATTTTTGATTATGTTTGTGGTGGTGAGCTCTTTACATATCTGCGCAATGCAGGCAAGTTTACTACACAAACTTGTAAGTACAATAATATTAAAACCCTGAAAACTAAAAAATTCAAAGTACATTTTCTTTGCTCCCTAGCCAATTTCTTTGCAGCTGAAATTGTTAGCGCTCTAGAATACCTACACTCATTGCAAATTGTCTATCGGGACTTAAAGCCCGAGAATTTGTTAATTAATCGAGATGGTCATTTAAAAATTACGGACTTCGGCTTTGCAAAAAAACTAAGAGATCGCACGTGGACATTATGCGGCACGCCGGAATACATAGCTCCTGAAATAATACAGTCCAAAGGGCACAACAAGGCAGTCGACTGGTGGGCGCTAGGTATGTTTTCATCACGATTACATTTAATTATAATATTATATCTCGAGTTTTTGTAAAGGAGTGTTAATCTACGAAATGCTTGTTGGCTATCCGCCTTTCTATGATGAACAACCTTTTGGTATCTATGAAAAAATATTGAACGGTAAAATTGAATGGGAACGACACATGGATGCTGTTGCTAAAGACTTAATTAAAAAGTTGTTGGTGAATGACAGGACCAAACGACTAGGTAATATGAAGGTGAGTAAACTTAAACTTGGTTTTCAGGGTGGAGTGCAGAGGCGAATGTGGAGTGATGGAGAGCAAAACCGTTAAAATAATTGACATATCAGTCGTACGTACACTATTACCAAAACATGTATTTAAAAAAAGTAGTCTTTTGACTTTACATTTCTGAGAACTGCGGGATTTATATACTTTTAAAATTTAGATACTTTAGTTCGAAGACTGTAAAAGATATAAGCATTTGAGTTTAAGAGGGGCTGTCGTTGACAGATGTCAGGATGTTTTAAGGATGTCAGCAGAATTATTTTTAATCGACATTTAAAGAGGGTTACAGCCCCCAGAAATACTACATTTTAGAAAATCTCACATAAATTATTTGAAATATTAGAAGCAAATATTGTTAATATTTAGAAAGGCTTGCACTAAATCGACAATGCCAAATATGTGTACAATTTTTCTTTTCCTCTTGTTAATAAAAGCTTTTTTAACAAGAGAGAAATATTCAGTTACCATCTGATAACAGGTGCCACAGACGAGGGCAGCATATCGGTTCCGATCTTTGAAGGAGGTTCCTAGTTATCCATCCTCCAAGATTGGCTTTACGGTAGATACAGGCTTTTGTTAATATTGGGGCGGGAATAGACGTGGCGAATTTTTGAATGGTGCTACTAATTTGGTGACTCTATGCGGTCCTTCTGACTTACACATTCCAAAATATCGGCTTTGGCGATTATGGGCGCAGGCTTTTATGTATTCTTAGAGGTGGCTGCAAGTAATATACCTACCAAATTTGACAACTCTTACACAAATATTTCGCAAGACATAGATGTTTAAAATTCTTAGTGACATCGCCAACCAAATTTGTTGAGTGTAGCCTTAAAATTTAGGGATATATCTCAAACCTTTAAAATGTCTTCAACACTTATGCTTTTAAAATGCATTGTGCTTGCTAGATGTCGGCGGTGAAAGAGGTTGCCACAAATCCAAACTAACCGTCTTCGTGGGTTTCAGTCAGTGAACGGGTCTCCAATCAACTGGAGTGCAGGGATTACCCGGCGTACATAGATATGTTAAAACTTAAAATATTATTATTAGTATTTTTATTAGTAGAGAATATATGACACAAGGCACTAATATTCAGAAATGATAACAGTATTCAGAAACTTAATTAATCGTGCATGAAGCTAAAAATATCGAAACGACCGCATATATTTTTATGCAATCCCTGAAATTAGTTAGTGCTCGTGCACTGTTGTCCGACTTTGTGCTGCACACATTTTCAAAATATTCATCAATTTTCACAAAATGCCATAAATAATTATACATATATAAACTCATGTAGATATGTAAATGATATGCAATAGTGGCGACCATCAATAGCACGTCGATGGTTGAAAGACATTGGTCAGACACAGAAAAACAAGATCAGACTCATTTGAGAAATTCGAACGAACAAGATAAAACGTCTATCTTAGACACACCATGCTGGAGTCAATCTGCCTACATCTAAATTTCATTATAAATTGTTCCTTTGAAAGGTACATGTATGTAATTTTTTATTCACAAAGCACCAGGCGAGCATATTTTTAGGCGGTTCCCTTTGCTAACACTTATTTGGCTTATGTACTGGTGCTTTTTGATTTAAACAAATATCATTTCTCCCCTTTTCTTCTTTCTACCAAATTATTGTACTTTGTGTTTGCCTGACCTCATTTGTAGGTACTTATGTTATGCTATCATAAAAATCACATTTAAGCTGGCTAATGATTCAGCACAGCTACAATTTGTGAATCGTTTGCTGCGTGAGAACATAATGCATGGGACACAATTTTGACAACAAAAAAAATGCTGCGGCAGTTTTAAATGTAAGCATGCCTTTATCACTGCCATTTCTTCTGTCCAGATCTGATCTGAATCGGCCGGGTTTGATCTATGTACTGTCTGCAGTAAAAATAGATAAGATTCTCATCTCGATAACTTTGAAGCTGAGAGACTGATTCGCATATTAGCATTCTGGCATAGCTTTATCGACTCCACTACTGATCAGTAATATATATGGGCTCGGAGACGTCTCCTTCTGCCTTCTTCTTTCTGATAAACAAATAATTTATTATTTCTATTCTAAAAAATATATATATATATATATTTTAAGTGTATTTACTCTTCGGTCACCATTTCT